>JAFEMH010000471.1:125000-727500 GCA_022495995.1 Adenophora triphylla var. japonica
AGCTAGGGACAAGCTCCATCCCGAAATCTATTCAAGAAACTTATGCCAAATTTTTCCCCCAAGTCCTCGATATCATTCGTCTAAAATTAGAGAATATTGCATGGATAAAGAAGAAAGATGTGTACCTTCCGAAACATACCAGTAGAACTATCCAGACCAGTGCCATAATCCAGCTTGATTCCTTGTAGAAAATCCAAGCCTAAAGCATAAAGAGTGTAGGATTACAAAAGACCATATTCTATAGACAACAGAATATTTTTGCAAGTCAATTAACCTACAATCCCCTTTCTATGTTTATTTTATTTTTACTATTTTTAAATTATTACAGTGTCATTTGGGGATGAGGATGGTTTAATAAATGAACTAACAACCCTGATTGGGCTAATCAGCAACGTAATCAGAAGTTTAATAGCTGTTCATTCAAGAACTTCTGCAACGTCCCTCTCCCCATCTTCAAATACAGAATCCAAAAATACTCTTATCATAACAACATCTGGTCATATTGGCATTATACCATAAGTATATTTATAACCACCGACTATTGTCGCTCATTGTTTTGTTGCAGGTTATAACCGAAATGCATCTGAATATGCGCACCTTACACATACAAATGTGAATAACAATATATTACCTGAACCAGTACTTGCAAGAAAAAGCATAATAACAAACATGTGGACCGAAGTATTAATCTACTCTAGCTCACTGCTGTAGTTAGAAAATCATCCCACAAATTTGTTCTAACGAAAGTTTCAAAATTTCATTTAGGAAATTAGGACAACTCACATTCCAAAATAGATAATGTAAAAATCATAAACTCACACCAGATTTTAAGTCTTTAATATAGTAAAATACGCATCGCTAAACTTGAAACTAATTGGGTAAAGTAATTAGGACACAATCTGAAAGTGCAAAAGAGCTACTTAACCAAGATAAAGATTAGATGAAATGTAATTATCATACCCCGATAGCTCCTATATTGATATAAAAATCAAGCAAGGTTGTTGCCATCCACCTGCAACAACAAAAAACTAAATTTCGTTATACAGAATCCTCTTCCTTCTGCACTAAGTGCCAAATTAAGGAACACTACAATAAACAGAAAAAGATAAGACTTTCGTTTTACCCTTATCCAAGTATTTATCTTTGAACTGGATGGAGCACTCATGGGATTCTTAAATGGAACTTTTACAGTTATCAAGTGCTTCAATTCTTTCAGCTTTCAGGTATTCTTTGAATAATTGCAAGTTAAAATTACAAGTAACACGAAACAACTATAATTAATTTTAACCCAAACGTGAGGAAAAACATGTAGTCTGTATAATTAAATTGAACTTTCACCAAGTCTGACATGATCAAAATTTAAGCCCTATATGTAAAATTGGCCAACCACAAATTGAAGAGAAATATAAAGGTCGATCATCGAGAGTACAACGAAGAATCATTGAAACAGGGGCGGAGCCAGGAATTGGCCGAGGGGGGGGCAAGATTACACGGGGGTTCGGGGGCAGCGCCCCCGAAAAAAATTTTTCGGGTCGGACAAGTAAAAAATGGGTCGGATCCATGAAATACAATGTATTTTAGTTAACAAAAATGATAAAAGTAAATAATTCAAAGAACAATTGAAATAATGTTGAAGTATTTAACGCAAACAATTTATTAAAATATATTACTCGTACAAAAAAGAAATTCAAATTTGCTAATTAAACTTGGGATAATAAGAAGAAAGACCAAAACAAAAAAAATGGGAAAAGCCTAACGAATTAATTAAGATTGAAAAAATGTGAGGAAATTAAGAGAAAGAATAGCAAAGATGGAAGACAAATAAAATTAATTAAAAATGTAGGTAGCAGGGTTTGAACATGGATTTGAAAGGAAACACCAAAAGCTTTAACTTCACCCCTTCTACCGCTGAACCACACCACTCACTGGTGTTAATCTTGAAGTTAATTATATATATACATATATAACAAAAATATGGTGGGGGCAAAAAAAAAAAATTTCCACTGCATTTCCGCTGCTGGGGGGGCGAGTGCCCCCGCCTGCCCCCCCCTGGATCCGCCCCTGCATTGAAACACCAAACCAGAGCTTACATAAAAAGGCGGCGTAATTCAATTTCAATTGATAATTTCAAGGAATTGTTTAGTACAGATGAGTAATAGGTTGGTGATATAGATACGTATATAATTGATGAAGAAAGAGAGAGAGAGAGAAGGGATGAATGTAAATACGGGGTGAGGAGTTCGCTGCGGAAAGGGAGGCCATCGATGTAGATAGTGTAAATGAGAGTGGCCACCATTAGAGTACCCAACACGATGAACAGCGTCTTCAATGCATTCGCCACTCCCGCCATTTTCTTTTTTTCTTCAATTCTTCCTCTTCGGCGATTGCTGTGTGCTTTTGTTTGTTTGTGTGTGTGTGTGTGTGAGAGAGAGAGAGAGAGAGAGAGGCGGTAGAAGAAGAAGAGTGGGAATTAGGGAATAAAATGAAGGGATACCATTGTTACACGTAGTTAATTCTCACTTTGCACTCAATATGCATTGGAGGGAGGGGAGGGGACTTTGATCATGGGACATGGGGAATTTTTTGAAACCGTTTTCAAAAAGTATTTCTCAAAATATTACATTTTTAAAATTAAAAGTATTGATCAGAATAGCCTAGTTTTTAGAATTTGTGGTTGACAACTGAGTTTTCAAAGTTGAATTCGCAATTGCCAACCGCATTTTAAATTAAAAAAATAAAAAAAATTATAAACCCGCGGTTGCCAACTGCGAATTCATTAATGAAAACGCAGTTGTCAATCGCGAATTCTAAAAATTAGGCTATTATGGTCAATATTTTTAAAAGTGTGACATTTTGGAAAATACTTTTTGAAACAGTGTCATTTTGAGAAAAAATTCGGGACATGGGGATGGCAATTTTAAATAAAATATAATATATTAATTATTTTTTAAAATTGTATTTTTTATATATATTTATAGGTGAGATTTTGATGATTTTAAACTATTTTGGGAAATGCTTGAATATTATACTTCATGTTCCCAAAATAAATGTTGTATCTTTTTTTTAATATTAACATAAAGAAACTTTGAGTGATAATTTTAGTTAATTTAATTATTTTAATAAAAATATAAAATTTGCTACTCCCTCTGTCCCGCTTTAAGATTTTGAGTTTGACTTTACACGGAGATTAAGAAATGAATAAATTTTCAATAAAGAAATGCAAGTGGGGTAAAACTTAGAAGAGAGAGAAGTTTGTAATCAAAAACTTAATCTGGCAACTCACTAACCAGCCTTGGTTAACTGACACCCAAAAGCAACTCTCACAGACACTGTACTTCCTACTTTAGGAGGAAAAGATGGCTTTCAACCTTGAGAATAAATTTCAAATATTCACAAATTACAACAAGTTGTAACAAACCCTTGCCATGGAGGGAAAATTCAATAATCCAAGTTGGAGGGAAATTTTAACAGTATATTTAAACCCCACTATTTATAGCCTAACTACCTGCACTTACATTTACAACTGCTGCAACAAAAAAAATTCTTCAAAATGAGAACCAAAAATCTGTCTAATGAGGAGAGACAGTGCATTGCTGAATTTCTGCTCGAGCATCAAAAAACAGGTGTGATTGCGCACAAAAAAGCCGATGAAGCTTCCAAAAAGTGGGCAATCAGCGCAAGAACAGTTGGAAAAATCTGGGCAATAGCAAGAGAACAAAGGGCATCAGGTTTGGCAATTAATGTCATGGCTAAAAGGAATGGAAAAAAGAGCCGTCCGAAGCAGGAAATAAATTTAGCAACAGTTATGGAGATTCCACTCAAGTCAAGAAAAACATTAAGGAGATTAGGGCAAAAACTTGGTGTAAGTAAGAGCACAGTGGGTAGATGGGCACAAAATGGAGTTATAAGAAGACACTCCAATGCAATCAAGCCGAAACTAACACAAGCCAACAAATACCAAAGGTTACAATTCTGTCTTTCTAAGTTGATGCATGACAGTGTGCAAAATTTAACAAAATTTAAGGACATGAGTTATGATGTGCACCTAGATGAAAAATGGTTTTACAATTCTGTCTTTCTAAGTTGACTTACCCTAATTACATTATTAGTGGCCGAGTTTAGGTCTAATTTAGTAGGCGTGCGACTGAGCCTACCAGCCATCAAACAATTTTGGCCTCAAAATGCAAGTAAGAACATCACTATTCAACAAGACAATGCTAGGCCACATATAAGCAATGAAGATGAAGAATTTAGGGCAGTTGCAAGTTCAGATGGGTTTAACATTAACCTAGTTTGTCAACCACCTAATTCACCGGATCTTAATGTACTCGACTTAGGTTTTTTTAGGGCAATTCAATCACTGCAAACACAAACTGCTGCGTATACTCTAGATGAACTACTGACTGCTGTGCAAGAAGCTTTTCACAAATTAGAAGCATCCACGTTGAACAAGATTTTCATTTCTTTACAAGCATGCATGATAGAGATAATGAAGAAGAAGGGGGGTAATGACTATCAGTTGCCTCATATGAACAAAAGTGCACTAGAGAGACTCGGACAATTTCCTACAGATTTACATGCAGACAATGAGCTTGTTATGGAATGCGTTGAGTATCTAATGGACCATGAACAAACAAACAACATCAATGAGCTGATGGGGGGATGGGTTACAGTATGTGTGAAGATAGTGTATGAAAACACTCAAGCAGACAAGTCTGATGAAAGGTTTTGTGCAGAAAAGTGTGATGAAAGGTTTTGTGCAGAAAATGTGAAGAAAGGTCTTGTGCAGAAAATGTGAAGAAAGGTTTTGTGCAGAAAAATGTAAAGAAAGGTTTTGTGCAGAAAAAAATGTGATAATGCTTTTGTAATCCATGTGTAAACAGTTTCATTTATGAATATTTTGTAATCAAAAAATTCTAGCAAAAAATTCTAGCAGGCTTATTTGTAATGACAATTCAAAAAGAAATTCAAAATTCACCTAAGTTTCGAAACAAGCAGGGTATAACAATCTAACTTATGGAATCCACCATGCAAGTATTTGAAGAAAGTTCTTGTTTTTTTCTTCATTCCAATCTGGATTCAAGCATTCTTCACTCTGAATGTCAACCTTGACACAACCTTGGTCATAGCTTCAACATGGGCTGAAGGAGTCGAATGGTGTCTCCTCTACAAACGAAATACACAAATCATTGTGCATTTGCGCAGTCGAGCAATGTGACTTTCTGGAGTTGAGAAGACGGAGTCGAAAGGGGTTACCTTAACGAACAAGAGACATTGATTTGAGTTCGTGGAGTCAAACGGCGTGTCCTCCACGAACGAGAAATTTTCTTCAGCCACCATTGATTCAACTCGAAAATTAGGGTTTTAAAAATTTGGGAATTTTCAAATTTTTGGTGTTTATCTAGAGGGAGAAGCAAGAGTATACAAACGGAATGGGGAATAGAGAGGATTTATCGACTTAGATTTCTGATTTGGGGGTTTTGACGGCACATACAGACGGGGAAGACGAGATTATAGATCGGCCTTTTGATGGAAAGAATGGAGGAAGAAGAGAGAGGATCGACATGGGGGAAGGAAGGGAAGGAGACGACGGCGACGGTAGATCTGAGATTTCGTTTTGGGGGAGAGGGAGATCGTGAAGTCGAACGTGGTTGTGGCCTGTGGGTGAGTTAGGTCAATTATGTTCAGCAACATTAACTAGGGTGGGTGGGTGGGTTAGTTAAAATTAAGTTGATTTGGTTAATTAGTGACTTTTACACCGAATACTTAAGTATAATTAGGTTTGATAAGTGTTGATTTCTTGGAAATTGTCATAAAAAGGTGAGGGTATATTTGTCCAAAATACTTGCCATTTATGGAAAGAAGTAAAGTAAGAACCTTAATTTGGGACAGACTAAAAAGGAAAGTAAGAACCTTAAATCGGGACAGAGGGAGTATCTATAATAATTTTTATACTTTTATTAGAATAATTAAAATTATTTTAATGTACTATTATTGCTAAAAAAAATTGCACCAACATAGAAAAGACTTTTATTCCTGGCCCGAAGATGAAGGGAGTGTAATACAATACTTCCTCAGTCACGTCCGAAAAAACATAAAATTTTAATTTTACCATTTAAAAAAGTAAACCCCCAAAATGAAAAGTTTTTAACACTTTTTTATTCATTGGACCCAATTATCATACTCACAATAACTATTCACTTACTATTTCCTACCTCACTTTCTCTCTCTTACCTCGCTTTTCATTCTCCCAACACTTAATTTACTACTCACTCTGTCCCACGATAATCTGCAAAAAGACACCTTTTGGACGTCCCACAATAATCTGCACTTTCCCAAAATGAAAATGAGACTCACTTGTCTCTAATCACAACCATTACCCACTTACTCCACTTTCTCTTTCCTACCCAACCATTTATACTCACCACACATCACCTTTTTCACTTTTCTCCTTAATTCTCGTGCCAAGTTTTTTTTTTTTTTGCTTATTTTTCTAGGAGGGAGTATATAATTTTCTTAATTTTCTTGTAAGGCCAATTTTGTGTCTTTTTCGATGGGACGGAGAGAGTATTGTAAAACAGGATTACATACATATTTTAAAAAAAATTAGGTGTGTGAATAACATCACTCCTTTCATTATTTCACTCACTCCAAATAGAAGTATATATGCCGTGTGCATCATTTAAAAAAAAATGAGGAAAATTTACTTTTTTTGTGTGAATTGCACTAATTGGAGATTTCTTAGCATCTTACATGTTGGTTTTGGCACTCTATTTTCATCTTTACATGTTTTCAAATTGACTCAAATCGTTATCGGCTGTTAAGGCTGTTAAAACTTAGAGAAAAATGATAACATGCATTTAAATATTTGACGAAATTGATCTCATGTCTTTGTTACGCCCCTATCCAATATATTAAGGGTTTATTACAAAAACTCACTCAAAAAGATGACATTTACAAAAAAAAAAAAAAAAAAAAAACATGTAAGATATGAAATTACAAAAAACTACTTTTTTTTTCTTTTTTTACAAAAAAAAAAAATTATTTTTTCTTTGTTTTTTTTATCTGTTTTGGTCAAACAACTGATAATTTCAATTATCAGTTGTTCAAACAACTGATAACTGAAATTATCAGTTGTTAAAAGAGTAATTTGTGCTTCAAACAACTGATAATTTCAGTAATCAATTGTAAACAAGTGATAACTGAAATTATCAGTTGTTTGACCAAAACTGATAAAAAAAGAAAACCAAAAAAAAAAAATTATAATTTCGAACTTAAGTTTTTTTTTTTTTTTTGCAATTTCTATCTTTCTAAAGTAGTTTTTTGTAAATGCCTCATATATTAAGCTCTTAAAACAGCGTATAATTTAATACGACATCAAATCTTTGATCATGATAAGCAGGGGCGGATCCAGGGGGGGGGGGCAGGTGGGGGCACTCCCCTCCCCGGCGGAAATGCAAAGTGAAAATTTTTTTTTGCCTCCACCATATTTTTGTTATATATGTATATATATAATTAACTTCAAGATTAACACCAGTGAGTGGTGTGGTTTAGCGGTAGAAGGGGTGAAGATAAAGCCTTTGGTGTTTTCATTCAAATCCATGTTCGAACCCTGCTACCTACATTTTCAATTAATTTTGTCTTCCATATTTGCTATTCTTTCTCTTAACAGTTTTGTTTTTCTCTTTCTCCTAATTTCCTCACATTTTTTCAATCTTAATTAATTCGATAGGCTTTTCCCATTTTTTTTGTTTTTGGTCTTTCTTCCTATTATCCCAAGTTTAATTAGCAAATTTAAATTTCTTTTTTGTACGAGTAATATATTTTAATAAATTATTTGCGTTAAATACTTCAACATTATTTCAATCGTTCTTTGAATTATTTACTTTTATCATTTTTGTTAACTAAAATACATTGTATTTCATGAATCCGACCCATTTTTTACTTGTCCGACCCGAAAAATTTTTTTCGGCCCCGCCCCTGATGATAAGGTAAAAGGTTCAAATCTGCTTAGTATCAAGTTATTGTAGATGCAAGAAATTGTACTTTGAGCATGTCCGGATTGGGGCACACGTAACAAGTAGAATCAAAATCAACATGTACATTTTCTTGACACCTACAAACAACCCAATTCACATATAAATTTCAACAGAAATTTCACTTACTGTATCTGAAGATCTAATGATCACTATACAGATATCACTACATGTAACTATGCGGGAATATACCCTCATTCACGAGACCGAAGAAATATGATAAGCCAATTCAAACTAAAAAAGAAAATCAAACATTATTTATCCGAACTAGTAAAACTGTTTGTCAGTGGATTGGAAACGAGAAAAATCTACACGCGCGAAGACAGGAATAGCTACTCTCTTGTGTATCAGTGATGAGAGGCTAGTGTACATTAGGTACAAAAATGGCTACAGTGACAGTGCTACCAAAACAATAAAAGTGTCCAAATGTTAGCTCTGACAAAAAGAGTAGAAGATATAGATCTCTTGTTCTTTGAGGAGACGATGAATTTAACAAGCACAACCACCTCGCTGATCTGTTTCTGATACAGCGTCAGGGATGCCCTGAAAGTATCTGCAAAAAACAATAGACAACTTAAATACGAAGACAGTGGATGTTAGAGAATCTACACGCATGACACTATGACCCGAAACATGAATTCAAGAGAAACAATATAAAATACAGTATTCTCCAATGTGGTACTGCAAGCAACCCAACCCACACTATGTGCCAGTGGATGTTAGAGAATCTGCACGCATGACACTATGACCCGAAGGATGTTGGGAACCCTAAAATCACCCAATTTCATCTGCCATCAGATGCAATCCTTTGAAAATCAACTATTTCGTATTCCCTCCGTCCCATACAGATGTTCTCATTTGCCATTTCTAAAATTGTTAGGTTAAAATCATTGAACTTCTGAAATTGTCAAAACAAGGAAGAGGGAGAGATGAGAGGATGAGAGGCAACCAAGGGAAGAGGGATTAATAGAGTAATAATTAAACTTCATTAAGGGTAGTGAAAGATATAAAAACAGGTAGTTAAAATGTTTGAATAGTAAAATGGGACTATCATTGTGGGACGGAGGGAGTATCATTTTAGGCAAAAAAGGAGCATAGCAAGACTTTCTAAAATGAGAATAACATTAAGTGGCCAAGGCATTGAGCACACAATCAAATGGAGAGAGCTGGACAAGTGGCCTGTGAGAGACATGCAAAACCTGGCGCAGCACCTGTTTCTTACCCTGAAAATTTGGCCCTCCGCCATTTTTTCGTCATTTCAGTAGCAGAAAGGCAAAACAAAATGCAGCGCCCCCTGGATACTGGTTGATGATATTTGATTTTCTTGGACAGCTTTATGAAAGTAAAATTCCATTTTGACTGGCCAAGAGGCAACCTTGATGTGCCTTGGCCAGTCCAAGGTGGTGCTTGCAGGCCTAGGAGAAGCTAGAATTCTTCATATAATCATTTCAAATGGTGCATATACCTTGATCACATACTTTGAAAAGGTTAATGCTCAATCAAGCACTCTAAGCCTCTTCTTTGCCCATTCTTGAAAAGACTTTTCAGGTCCTAAGAATCTCACACCGGCAAGTTCCCTAAATCCGTTTAAAGGTTCTACAAATACAACAGTCCTCTTCTACATTTAAACATAAACAATAACAATCAACTAGAAGGGGGAAGAGAAGCAAGAACTTAGTTCAAGATTGGATCAGAAATTGAAGGAGCTCTCTACAAGAAACACCTTATCTATTTTCTCTCTTTGTTTGGTGATCTCAAAGCATTCCTAAGGATCTTGTACAGGTAAGTATTATTTGAGATAAAAGTACATTTATGATGTTCTTAAATAAGTGAGCTCTGGAATGCTGTTATATACTTATGTTTATGGTGGTGGAAGTGATCTATAACCCACGATTTTCAAAGATCTAAGTTTGGAAGTTGTATAGTAGTGTTTTTGGTTAAGTTGAAGACATTGTCATGTTTTGCCTCTTCACTTGTGTATCCTACTTCCATTTGTAGCCATTAACCCAAGCCTAATGCTATACGCCAAATATACTACTCATTCCCAATAGTGATTAGTCCACATTAGTGGCGATTGTTACGAAAAGTAGGCTGATATGGTTGTTTGCATCGGTTTACACTTATTGTTCTTATAATGTCATTGTCATCTGAGTTTATGCTTTATTAATGTTTCCAGCATAGCAGACGCACACGGAGATTTGGAGTTAAGATGAGTAGGTTAAGTTGAGTATATTGAACTGAATTTCTAGAGTTCAATGCGTGATTGGAGTATTTCATATTGATCGAGTCATTTATATGTTCTGCTAGACTAGAGTTGTATTCTGGTTCTTAACTTTTGTTTTTTTCAGTGAAAGCGTTTACGTAAGTTTTATTTTAGTTTGCATGTTTGCTTAAAGATGATCAAATAGCTTCAGGGTATTTGATGAGTCCAAATTAATACACACACATTCCATGACTCGAAACAAACTATTTGACTATTTGTGTTGTTTTGGGGTCATTTTACATTTGTTTCGTGTTGTTTTGTAGTGGCAGTCAATCTAAGATATGAGGCATGTTTTGTAGTTGAGTTGCATGTTATAGTGAGGATTAGGGAGCAATCAAAGTGAAAACTTCAAAGGGCAATGTGTACTGATCCTGAAGACCAAATTTTAGATGTATACTCCAATAATATATGGTTGGAAAGCTCTTTGAGTCTAGTCTCCATCGCATCAAATGGACGGGTTTGGAGCTTTCTAGAGAAAGTTATGGTTGATTTACGACCAGTGCGCAAGGCAGAAGGCCAAACTGCTCATTTGCTCACCTAAGTTTTCACTTTTTTTCAATGTGCTCACTTATGTAATTTTGGGTCCAATGTCCTCACTCAAGTACGTAATTTTTCCAGTGCTCTCACTCCTATGACGAAGTCGTTAGTTTTTTAACTGTTTTAGGTCACGTGCAGTCACGTGACTAACCCAACCAGACCTAAAATTTAACATGACCCTAACTCCATTTGTTTAAGGTCAATGATCCAACTTTTATAAAACATGTTGTGGCACGTGAGTGTCATTAATCCCCAATATATACGTAAACTACCTCAGAATAGGATCGATTGAAAAATTGGGAGGAAGATTTCTAGGGTTTTCAAACGTTTCAAATTGAGAAGCTTTCTAGGGTTCCATCATAACATAGCAACCAAGATCGAACGATTGAAGGTTTATAGGGTTCCATTGGGAGTCACTGTGTTTTTATATGTACTGAGAACCCAGAAGCGATGAAATTGATTTAAGGGCAATGGAGACTGTCAGATTTTAAAAGTGATGGCCAAGGAATTGAGTTGCAACAGCGTGGTGAATTGCTTATGGAGGTTTAATCAATGAAGATGATGCTACAAACCATGGAAAAGCAGAATAGTGCACAAAAGATGTTATTTAACTTCATCTTGTTTGGCATTGCAATTTTTGGCATCATGTTTGCACTAAACAAATAATGTTAAATCGCAATGTCGGTGTTTTTTGTAAACCTGGGTGGATTTGTTTGTATGTAAACATGGGATTTGTAATCATGATTGTAATCGAATCATGGGTTCTTGGCGATTTATGGAATTGCTTGACATGGAAATCACCAGATTCATGGGATTACCATAATTAGTCATGGAAAATACCAGATTCATGAGATCACCAAATTTGGTTGTGGGATTTCAGAAGTGTGTGCATGAAAACCTCTAGCGTACTTACTTGCACAAATGGAATTATTTACCATGCAGATGGATCTTCATGTGAAGAAATCATCGATCAATTTGAATTATGTAGCCATAAATTTGAGTGCTGGCAGTGAGAGATAAACTGACCTGGGACAATTTGGTCTTGTAATATTACATTTCAAGGACATGTGCAGTGCACATGGTATCTTCTTTAACTTGGCTGTTAGTAATTAGAGGGGGTTGATTTCTCCTCCGGGTCTGACCCAATGAAGGGGTTGACCCATCATTGGGTCAATAGTTTAAGGTACCGGTCTGATACTGAGTCATAGTTCGGAAGGTAATTTGAAGTTTGTCCTTTAAAGAATCTTAGCTTACTGATTACCATTTACTAAAGTACCATAAAGGTTATTCAATACTGTTACAATTTTGACAAGGTTTCTACTTTCTGCTACTTCACTTCTATGTAAATATCACAGTATTCTATCAAGGCATTAAGCAGACAGAAAGCGTCTATTATGTGTGTGAATCATTGGTGAATTAATCCCATTGCAAGTGCTAACAAAATGGAAATCAAAGCAGTCTCTGAAAATTTCACTCTAAATTATCAATGGGCACTTACATGTCCTGCTCATGTTCGTTTGCTATAGCAGTTTTGGCAATACACACGAATGCAGCCTCCACATTGAAGTCTTCCTTCGCAGATGTCTCATAGTAGGGTATATTACCTTTTGAAGCACACCAATCTTTCGCCTTCTTCTCAGAAACCTAATGCAGACGTAGTTATAGTATTGAAGAAACATTCTGAGTATACAAATCATCGCAAATGCTGAAACCTTACCACACGGCTATTGCCACCATCTATGTCAATCTTGTTTCCCAGCAATATGAAGGGAAATGTCTTGGGATCTGGTGGGTTCGCCTGCAATAGATGGAATCAAATTAAACCTGGGAAAGATAATCAATTTAAACAATAAATTGATATATCTGGTTCATCAGAACTAGTTTGATGTCAAGAAATGCATGTAGAAGTAGCAAAAGGTAGGAGTTTAAATACTCACACGGGACCACATCTTAGGAGATTAATTACTACCTTTCAAAGTAACAGTGCATATTGTGACACTCGCTTATTTAGATGGCGAAGTTGAGAAGTTAGGAAAGTGTGGATCATGAAAGGTTACTTTTCAAGAACCTTTAACTTTGAGAAGTTTTCCATAGCTAGGCAAAGGGGATAATAATCACTGAAGGTGAACATATCGAGCTAACATAAAACCTCTTTGGCATACAAACCAGTTTGATGTCAAGAAATGCATGTAGAAGTAGCAAAAGGTAAAGCTTAAATACTCCCACAGGACCACGTCTTAAAAGATTAAGTACTACCCTTGAAAGTATCAGGGCAGATTATTAGATTCGCTTAATTAAATGGAGAGTTTGAATTTTGCAGAGCTTGAAAGGTTACTTTTCAAGAACCTTTAACTCTAATCATATAATTTTGGAGGGGAAATTTTGGAGGGAAAAGAGACTAGAATTTTTCGTTGCAAGGCAAAAGGCTATAATAATTACTGAAGGTGAACACATCGAGCTAACATAAAACCTCTTTGGCATCCAAGGTTATATTGGAGCATTTGAGCTAACACAAAATCTCTTGTTCATGGAATGTCAGATCATGATTTTACCAAACTCGCCACACTGAGCAATTAGTCAAATCCTGAAACGGAAGCTTTGTAACTTTCAAATGCTGACTATAGGATATCACTCTGCACTACCATTGTGCAAAGGAAAAACAAACAGATGGACCAAACAAAGTCCCCTTACCCGTTTCAAACATTACTACTTTCAGACAACCTATTTTGATAAGCTTATAAGAAAACATTATCTTCACAGGGATGTTACAGTAACATCAGTGTGTTGACTGAGCACCTCCCACAAGCTGCTGATCAGTAAAAGGGCTCTAAGCTTGTGAGAGCTCAGAACAACTTATCCAACGCAGCTTTCAATGAGAAACTCCTCTGTCCACCAGTAGCTAAGCACTACCAATTGCAGGAAATTCAAATACTCAACCTTTGTTGTTGATAAAAATATGGCCTAACTCAGTTTTCATCCATTGTAAATGACTTTCACTTTTACCATTATAAACTTTTATATATATATAAACCATTGTAGCAAATTTTCTCTTTCTACTTTGGACCAAAATTTTAACTCCAGCATATTTTGTTAATGGATGGCAATGTGTCATGCCACACGTCATCCTACATATAATTTAAAATGTCATTCTGAAAAATTAAATGAGTGTATTTCTAAAATCCCTATCTCCCAACCTCTGCCCCTCCATCTGCATCACCATGGCCGTAATGAATCCTCCATTTCAACTTGAATATATCAACAAATCTCACCCACTTTCTCAGTTGCCTTACCCTTCTAATTTGACTCAACAAGAATCACAAACATGATACAAAGAATAACAGCAAATTTCAAGTAAGAAAGGAGAGAAAAATCCTAGAGTGAGAGGGAAAAGTGAAAATCATCTACACCTAGCCACAACCTTTTGATTTGATGAAGCTAGATGGGGATGAAGACAAATTGGACTGGGGGGAGTAATTATTGTGTTGATAGATTGTAAACTTAAATTTAATAAGGGATTTAATTGAACATGGAGCTGATTTGTTTTGTTTCTCCTTCAAGGTAAGGTAAGTAAATTAATTGAGTTTCTTGTTAAATCACTTAAATGGAAATGGAATCTCAGGAGATTGGGAGAAATTCAGAAGAACTTTTCATCTTTATCGCCGATTGTGATGCAGAATGGAGGTTTTTGGAAATGGAAATGAGCTTGTAGTGAGAGAAACTAGTCATCGGAGAAGAGAGGACCACCACCTTGTATGTAAAGTCTCCAATGACTTGGCTGTCATCATCTCTCTTCCCAAGACAAATGAAAATCTTGACACAGGCGACTATGAAGAAGAAGAAAGACCTTTTCAAAGCACACCATTTAGCTTTTAGGATTGACATTCAACCCCTGTAAGCCGACATGTGATATGACATGTCGATGACAATTAATTAAATACGACGGAGTTAAACTTTGGGTCCAAAGTAGAAACAGAAAATTTGATACAATGGGTTTCATACAAAAAAGTGTATAATGGTAAAAGTGAAAGAACACCTAAGGACTAAAGTATACCTAAGAACTAAAGTACAGTAAATGAGAATGGAGACAGGCTTAGAAAAATCTGACTATTTAGAACTTTGAGCACAAATATCCAAACCCGGCATTAGTCTTTAAAGTTAAAACATTTGTCTATCTTTGTGGCTTGTTTTGTAATAGGAATATTTAAATATGTAAATCATACAATAAAAATAGAGACATTCTATGTGGAACAAATAAAAACGCATTCTTTATGGAACAAAATAGCAAGGCAAAGCTACCAGCCAAACGAGTACTAAGTATTCATGGGGGGGTGAAAGTTGAATGTCGGTGGTATCAGAATTACTGCATCAAAGTGAGAGTTACCCTATTCACAGTTGCATCGTGAGTTAATTTAAGTAATCCTGACTACATAATCAATTAAATACCTACACGAAAAGAAAAAAAAAAACTCAACAGATCCTCAAAAAAATATTTTTTCCATTATGGAGCAGAAGGCAACTAACAAAAAAAATTGAACACTACATCCCCAAAGCTATACCTTGGCAAGTTGGCATACATGTAAAGGCCAAGCTTTAACAATCCAATCACCATAACATATAATAAAATAATACTCCATATACTATTTTGGAAAAGTACAATTGTCCATTATGGCGAACCTTCTTAAAAGATTAATGTTGCTTTTGTGAATGAAAACTATTAACAGAAACAGCACTAAAACTACATTCTTTTTAGTGAAATTTTAGTATTAACCAGCCCAAGATTGTACCATTTCCACAAGTGATGACCCTCAAGAGGACTTGCTAGATAAAATAAAAGTTTGTTGAAAAAGGAAAGAAAGTAACATGACAGAACATTTCAACATTTATAGTCAACTTGGACTCAGGCCCAACCACAGAGCAGAAGTCAATGCAGATGCAATGTTGTCATTAGCAGAACTGTACAAGTGAGGTTTGTCTTTATCATTCCTTATGGTGAAGCAAGATAAACAATTGTATGAGAAAGCTTAACTTTACATCCCCTACGGTTAAAATCAGATAAACTACAAGCATGCATCAACATATAAAAGAAGTAACATATTATTAAAAGGAAATGAGATAATTGATAACTTAATTGAGCTCAAAGGTGATTGTGGAGTAAATCACTCGGTAGTTGCTCTAATTGAGTCAATATGCTAGTGCCATGGCAGCAAACAACTTACGATCCCTTCTAGCCCTATCAAACTCCCACTAATTTATGTCCCTTCATTGAGATCTCAGATTATTCTCAGAAATTAGTTCCATACGCAATTTTTTTTTTTTGGTAAAAAAAGAAGTATATAAGATTAAAAGAGAAGAATATGCAAGAGACGAACAAGTTGTCCATCAAAATATTAACAATCGAGAGCTCAACGATCTCAGCTGACCAACCCCGTTTCAAATCCGATACCGACAATCCTCTCAAAACACCATTGGCTGACGCCCAACTTCTCGCATCAATATTGTGAGACAACCGGACACGAGATAAATAATCATAAGAACACCCATCCCATCTACTTCTCCATCATAAAGATTACGAAAGAAATGGATGTCCCACGAAATTTGATCCCCACCTTCACAAAAGCAATAATACGAGCCAAATGAAGTGAGACCAACAATATATTCGAGGAAACACCTAGTATAATGAGTTAGCCAACCATTCATCTTCTCAAAATCAAATTCGAGCCCCACTCCCCACCATTAAACGAGTGAAGGGATGGAACAAATGGTGACATTGATGAATACATTTCCAGGGCTCTCATGAGAACCGAAGCGTCAAAACTAAGTCCCAACAGTTGTTATGCATATTGAATTTGCTCTTAATCACTTTATGCAAAATAGAATGTGATTCTCGAGGAAAATGACACAACATTTACTCACCAAGAAAATGTTCCACTTGACCAAGTTACCAAAGTCTAAACTCCCACTCCTTAGGTCGACAAACATTCTCCCATTGCACTAAGAAATCGTGTTTACCCTTACCTAACCCTTCCAACAAAAAGTTCCTCATGATCCGCTCAATATTCTCTGTAACACTAAATAAAGACAAAATATAAAGGACTACTCAAGAGACGCATGAATTAAGGTAGTATGATCACTAAAAAGGAAATAAACCCTCTTCCAACTAGCAAGGCACTTATTTATCAACTCAACAACTGGATCCCAAAAAAATGGAATTGAGAATTAGCTCCAAGAGGAACCCTAAGATAAGATTGTGGCCAAGACAAAACAACCGATCAAAGGCGCATAACTTTGACCCACCTCCTCCCCCATATTTAGCCCTATAACCCCCACACTTCGCCAAAACTATCTTAAGCCCTGAGACGCTCTAAAAAAACTGGAGAGTTGTCATCCCATTTTAAAGTTACGAACACCTTTCTCCCGAACCAAAATTGTGTCATCAGTAAACTACAAATAAGAGACCATGACATTCTCTTTGCCAATTTTATAGCAAGTATTATAACAGACCATTACATTCTTTGGTGAATCAATGCTTGCTTAGTGTATGCGACTAGCCTGCATATAAGCCTCTATTAAAAATTCAATCAAAACGCTTAATTTATAAAAGTGCATTTATCTGGATTGGAACAAGAAAAAATCACCAAATGCCAAGTGCGAGAGTACAATGTTGGATAAGTACATATTAATGTGATATATCTGATATGCACAAAATTGAACACAAACCTGTCTGAGAAACTCTTCATGCCAGTTGTCAAGCGCATCAAAAGATCTCATTACGTTCACATCATATACTAAAACACAGCAGTCTGCTCCTCTGTAAAACGCAACACCCAGACTTTGAAACCTCTCCTGTCCAGCAGTGTCCCATATCTACCAGTCACAATTATACGATCAATCAGCAAAAATATAAATTTCAGAATCCTCAAACAGAACATGTAGAGAGCACAAACAATAGTACCAAAAACAACTAACTTGTAAGGTGACGAGCCTGTCATCAATTTGCATCTCCTTGGTGACAAAATCAGCCCCGATTGTAGCTTTATATTGCTGACTGAATTTCTTATGTACATATCTTTAGAAGCAGTTAAGGGTCTGCTGAGGTAACCATAATACTTGCAGACAAATACTCCCTACATTCCACTCTAAAGGGCACATTTAATCAGACAAATATATAGAAAGTAAATTACAACCTTTCAAGGAACTAATACGTGCTACATTAAACTTGTTCCATATCATATACAGGGGATAAAGTTAGAATAGCAAATGACGAGCTTCAACGGGAAATCGGACTCTTTAACATTCCAAAGATAATATTGGACCTTTTGATTGGAATAAAGGATCACTTAAATGGCAAAGAGAGATCACATACCGTTAATTTTCACTTAGAATACATGTAAACTGACTATACAATTAACTGTGAACGAACTTGAATTTATTCGTTTGCTCAAAAAAATATGAGCTGGTAACGAAGATAGATAATTACAAACCAATCATTATGAAGGAACATAAAAAAGCAAACAATTATGATAATAAAATAAGATCAGGAGTATATTCAAAAATATTGACCTGAAATCAATAAACAAACTGAGATCGCCAACAATTCAGGACATAATTGCAGTTAAATAAGCACATTAGAAATCTAAAAGTCAAATGGAAGGATACTGGTTCATCAATGACGTCTTACCAACCCTGATAACCACAGAAACGAGAAAATACAAAACAAAAACTGAATTGATGATTGAAATGAACAAATAGAGTTAGAAACCCTAAAGTGAGAAAAATGTAGAGTTGAATCGTACCCACTGTCGCCGAGAACGATGACCTTGAGCAATGTTCGTCTACGGAAGGACATTGCTTGCTTGCTGAACGAGCTGAACCTTTGTTAACTGGCGTGATTTGAATCTGAGTCGAAAAATGTAGAAAGTGTGTGCGTCACTGTGTGAGAGAGAAGTTTGTGAAGAGAGAAGATGGGAGAGGAAAAAGGGGCGCCAATTTCGATCTTTATTCGCATCAATTTTTTGGCGTGAAATTTTGATTCTATCTGACTTATCAATTTTAACTCGTAATAGTAATAATAACGCCCGTCTTGTCGAGCGTTTTTGTTAAAACGGAGATATAAAAATTCAGCTTTTTTTTATTAAGCGTGTTAGTCAAGAGTTTTAGACGGTTGAATTTTAAAAAGTTGGGAATATTTTGGCCGCTCAAAATTATAGGGGCCAAAAAAAGCTCCGTTTTAAAAAATCTCCGTTTATAAAACTGTGCACCAGACGAGCCCTAAGATAATAATAAGATATGGAATATTTCATTAAATAATATAATTCATAACTTAATAATTATACTTTCCTTCTCATATTACTAAGCTCACTCTTCCATCATTTTATTAAGTCCATCCTATTTATCAATTTATTTTCTCTCCAACCAACATCACCTTAAATCACCCCTCCCCATCTCTCCGGTCAACAACTTCGTCAACCATCAATTCCGGTGACTTTTTTTTTACTCCATCGATCAAACAACTGAAAACTTAATTTATCATTATGTTATCAATTGTCAACTAAATTACTAAGAACACGATCAACTACGGCATCCTCTCCGGCGACCAAACAACTGAAAACTTAACTTATTAGTAAGTTCTCAGTTGTTTCCACTGAAAAAACACGATCAACTCCGACGAGCACCAACTCAAGCGACCAAACAACTAAGAACTTATTAGTAAGTTCTCAGTTGTCGACTAAACTACTAAAAACATGATCAACTCCGGCGACCAAACAACTGAGAACTTGTCACTAAGTTCTCAGTTGTAAACTAAACTACTAAAAACACGATTAACTCCGGCGACCACCAACTCCGGCGACCAAACAACTGGAAACTTATCAGTAAGTTCTCAGTTGTCAACTAAACTACTAAAAACACGATCAACTCCGGCAACCACCAACTCCGACGATCAAATAACTGAGAACTTATCAGTATGTTCTCAATTGTCAACTAAATTACTAAAAATACGATCAACTTCGGCGACCACCTACTGCGGCGACCAAACAATTGAGAACTTAATTTATCAATAAGTTTTCAATTATCAACTAAACTAATACTAAAAATACCATCAATTCCGACGACCACCTAATTCGTCGACCAAACAACTAATAACTTTTTCATTTTTTATTTTATATTGAAATGCTTATCAACAACAAAGTACTACCTCCATCCCAAAATATATATATCAAAATAAATACAACAAAGAAAGTAATACCACATCCATCCCAAAATAAATATGTACTTTAATATACTTTTTCGTAACAAAATGAATGCTATTTTTTCAAAATTAATGTCTATTTTGTAGTATACTCCTCCGTTGCCAATTTAATATTACTTAGTGACAAGTGGCACAAATGGTACGTAAATTGACTCACTTGGTTTCTTCTTCACATCATTACTCATTATGTTATTAATAACTTTGTCCACTCGCAAAGGATTTAGCATCTTTAATGATTAAATGAAGGTATTAAAATTTGATGTGGAATTAAGAGAGGTAACACCAAATTTTGGTACCTTTCAACCATTGTAGATGATAACTTCTTTACATAGATACCAAAATTGTTTTTGTTACCTACCATTAAAGTTGCCCTAACAAATTACACGCTCCCTTCGTCTCATTTTTTGCCACATTTTTGTTTTTTGTTTTTTTTTGTTTTTGATAATCAACACAAATAAACTTTAATCAAATATTAATGTATTCTAATGAAATTTTAAAATTTTATACTAATAAATTAATAAGTAATTTAATAATAACAATGTTTATAACTTGTTAGAATAATGATCAAATTAACTACAGTTTGGTTAAAATGCACTTGTATTGACCATCAAAAACTAAGGCTCCGTTTGTTTAGCGTAAAACATTTTCCGAAAAATGATTTTCGGCAAAATGTTTTCCGAAAAGTGAAAATATTTTTTGGAAAATAAGATAAAAATGAAGTTTTCCCCATTTTCTGTTGCAAAACAAACACCGAAAATAAGGAAAATGTTTTTCGAAAAACATTTTCACCCAAACAAACGGAGCCTAAAAAATGGTCAAACAAATTGAGATGGAGGAAGTAACAAATATTAATATTGTAAAATGTGAAGGCACGGGCGTGCCCATTTATATGCATTGACGTGCAGGGATGGTGGTGAACTTAGTTGGCCACTGGAACTGCTTCAACCTCGGACACGTTCGTGCTACACGGTCGTGCAATTAGTTTGTCAAAATAACAAGCTACTGGATTCTGGAAAAAGCTTCATACGGTGTTTTGGTCAATTTTTTGTAGACTTTGAAACTGAATTTTCGTGAAATGATTTCGGGCTCAAATATAATATAAGAATGGATAATTTCAATATGTGACGCCAAGATGTAACGAGGAAAGTCCTTGATCAATTGATCTCTGGCACAAAACCTCGGGAGATTTTAGGAAACCTACCTAAAACCCCGTAAATGTTATTAATGCTTGAGTTTTGAGTACAAAGTGAAAATATCCAGAGAGTTACAAATGCCGTGCTTTACTAATGTCCTAATCTCTCTTAAATACCTCGAAAATAAAGATAATACAAAACAACCAACATCCCTATAAATCCGAAGATGATCGTTGAGGAAGGAGACGTTGCTATGACTTAGTCTTCTTTCTTTGTCGTTGCAAAACGTGATTGAATAATCTTTGACTGAGTCGTTGGCTCGTAGTATATTATCTCCCGAAAAATAAGAACAGACAAATCTGCATCTTCGAGATGTCATTATAAGGTGCTATGCCCAAGACATTGAAGGATCATCCTCAATTAAGATGTCAGTGCAAACTTGGACATATGCAAAAATTCTATCCCAAACATACGGATGTGTGATGCGCCATGGCAAAATATTATTCCTGTTAAATGTCTACCCGGCCCGAGTATATGGTCTTAGGGGGCCCTATTTTATGGTCTTTGGGGGGCCCTATTTTATGAGGATAGGGGGGCTCTATTTTATGGTCTATAGGGGGTCCACATTTTATGAGAATATTGTCAAAGTTATATTTATGGTTTGGTTCCCCCGTGTTATATTCTATATGCCGCATATTATATGTTATGTGATATATGCCGCATATTATATGTTATGTGTGATATGCTGCGTATGATGTGTTATATGATATATGTCTCATGTCTCATGATTGTATGCTGCTAATGTTATGATTGTTAAGAATTGAATGTCTCAGGTCGCATGTCGCATGCCTCCTGTCGGAGGTTGCATGTCGCATGTCTCCTGTTGGTTCCCGCATGTCGGAGGTTGCATGTCGCATGTCTCCTGTTGGTTTTCGCATGTGGACTACTGTTGGTTCCCGCATGTCGAATGTCGCATGTCGCATCTTGGTTCTCTCAGCAGCATGCTGATGTCTCCGGAAGAGAACCTTGCCTTGTCAAATCTAAGGGCCTTGGCCTTATCCAAATGTAATCTCAGGAGAGATTCACTACAAGAAAACTGACAGATACCGACGGAAATTAGTGACGGAAATAAATCCGTCACTAATACTGACGGATTAGCAACGAAATAGCAACGACCTAAGGTGAAAAATAAAAATCGAAATTAGGACGAGATTACCGACGGATTTAGTGACGGATATGCCGACGGATTCCATTCCGTCTTTAATTCGTCACCATTTTGGCGCCAAAAAATTGCGCACTTTTTACCGACGAATTTATGACGGAATGGCGACGGATATTTTTACCGACGGATTTGAGTCGTTGCTAAATTATTTAAAATAATTATTAAATTTATATTTTAGGTTAGTGACGGATTAGTGACGGATTTAATTACCGACGGATTAAAATCCGTCGGTAAATTAATTACATATTATTACCGACGGATTTGAGTCGTTGCTAAATTATTTAAAATAATTATTAAATTTATATTTTAGGTTAGTGACGGATTAGTGACGGATTTAATTACCGACGGATTAAAATCCGTCGGTAAATTAATTACATATTATTACCGACGGATTTGAGTCGTTGCTAAATTATTTAAAATAATTATTAAATTTATATTTTAGGTTAGTGACGGATTAGTGACGGATTTAATTACGGACGGATTAAAATTCGTCGGTAAATTAATTACATATTATTACCGACGGATTAGAATCGTTGCTAAATTATTTAAAATAATTATTAAATTTATATTTTAGGTTAGTGACGGATTAGTGACGGATTTAATTACCAACGGATTATAATCCGTCGGTAATTTATTTTTGTAACTTTTTGAAAAAAAACTTCAATACTAAAAAATGTCCAAAATATTTATTTCTATTTATAAAAACTAAAAAAAAACTATACATTTATAAATAAAAATTAAAGGATTTTACCCGCCCCTGATTTCTTTATTATACTTTCATTTGTTTAGTTTTTTTTCTAACTTTTTTTATATAACTTTTTGAAAAAAACTTCAATGCTAAAAAATGTCCAAAATTTTATTTATAATCATAAAAAATAAAAAAAAACTATATATTTATAAATAAAAATTAAAGAATTTTACCCGTCCCTGATTTCTTTATTATACTTTCATTTGTTTATTTTTTTTCTAACTTTTTTTATATAACTTTTTGAAAAAAACTTCAACACTAAAAAGTGTCCAAAATATTTATTTATATTCATAAAAAATAAAAAAAACTATACATTTATAAATAAAAATTAAAGAATTTTACCCGTCCCTGATTTCTTTATTATACTTTCATTTGTTTATTTTTTTCTAAATTTTTTTTATATAACTTTTTGAAAAAAAACTTCAATACAAAAAAATGTCCAAATATTTATTTATATTCATAAAAAATAAAAAAAAACTATATATTTATAAATAAAAATTAAAGAATTTTAACCGTCCCTGATTTCTTTATTATACTTTCATTTGTTATTTTTTTTCTAACTTTTTTATATAACTTTTTGAAAAAAAAATTCAGTACTAAAAAGAGTCCAAAATATTTATTTATAATCATAAAAAATAAAAAAAAAACATACATTTATAAATAAAAATTAAAGAATTTATCCGTCCCTGATTTTTTTATTATACTTTCATTTATTTATTTTTTTTCTATCTTTTTTTATATAACTTTTTGAAAAAAACTTCAGTACTAAAAAAATGTCCAAAATATTTATTTATATTCATAAAAAATAAAAAAAACTATACCCTATAGTGTATACCCTATAGGGTATAGGATATACCCTATAGGGTATAGGGTATGCCCTATGCCCTATAGGGTATACCATATGCCCTATAGGATATACTCTATGCCCTATAGGGTATACCCTATACCATATACCCTATACCCTATACCCTATAGGGTATACCCTATATCATATACCCTATGCCCTATACCCTATGCCCTATAGGATATATGGTATAGGGTATACCCTATACCCTATGCCCTATAGGGTATAGGGTATACCCTATAGGGCATAGGGTATAGGGTATACCCTATAGGACATAGGGCATAGGGTATAGGGTATAGGGTATACCCTATAGGGTACATGGTATAGGGTATACCCTATAGGGTACATGGTATACCATATGCCCTATAGGATATAGGGTATACCCTATAGGGCATAGGGTATAGGGTATACATACCATATGCTCTATAGGGCATAGGGTATAAGGTATACACTATAGGGTACATGGTATAGGGTATAGGGAATAGGGTATAGGGTATATTCTATAGGGCATAGGATATAGGGTATACCCTATAGGGTACATGGTATAGGGTATAGGGCATAGGGTATAGGGTATACCACTATGCCACATGCCACCTATAGGTATATCTATGGGGCGTAGGGTATAGGATATAACTATGGGTACGGTATAGTATAGGGTATAGGGTATGGGTATAGGAGTATAGTGATAGGGCATAGGGTATAGGGTATATGGTATACCCTATAGGGCATAGGGTATAGGGTATATCCTATAGGGCATAGGGTATAGGGTATACCCTATAGGGTACATGTTATAGGGTATAGGGTATACCATATACCCTATGCTCTTTAGGATATATCCTATAGGGTATATGGTACATGGGCATAGGGTATAGGCTATACCCTAAATCCTATAGGGTATACCCTATACCCTATGCCCTATAGGATATACCCTATAGGGTATAGGGTATATGGTACAGGTCATAGGATATAGGGTATACCCTATACCCTATAGGGTATACCCTGTACCCTATAAGGTATAGGGTATACCCTATAGGGCATACCCTACACTTTATAACTTATACTCTATATCCAATATCATATAGCTACACTTTATACCCTATTCCCTATAGTTTTTATTTTTTATTTTTTATTTTTTATGAATATAAATAAATATTTTGGACATTTTTTAGTATTGAAGTTTTTTTCAAAAAATTATATATAGAAAGTTAGAAAAAATATAAACAAATGAAATTATATAATATAAAAACATTTACTTTTTTGATATTATGTATTATTACTAGTTATTATTAATATTATTATTAAGTTGTATTATTAATTATATAATAATTATTATTAATATATTCAATTATTTAATTGAATAATTAACAATAGCATCATTATTAGTATTATTATTAAGTTTTATTACTAATATTTTTTAAAGAAATAAAAGTATGTAATATAAAAATATTTACTTTTTTGATATTATGTATTATTACTAGTATTATTATCAAGTAATTTTTTTATCAAGATCTTAAATATTTTTTTTTATCTAATATTATTTATATTTAGAATTATTTCTATTTACTATCATTTCTTTAAAAAAAACTTAAATAATAGTTTTTTATATAATAATTAATGAGTATAATAATTAATAATATTATTTTTTTTATATTCACATGAAACACATATATTCACATAAATCACTAGTCAATCTAAATCTTAACCATTAAATACATCACAAACAATTAAATCCAATAGTCCAAATTTCATTTAACAAAGCACAACACATTTTTATTTGATTGGCTTACAAATGTTCACATGGATTGAGCCCCCAACACAATCTAAACCATTAACTCATATACATCCAATGACCAAAAACATCCAAACAAAACCCTCACATTTTCTTTCTTCCTTCCTTATTTACTAACTCCCTCATATCTCTCTCTCTCTCTCTCTCTCTCTAAATGTTGAGACGGCTCTCCCTCTTCCCAATCTCCATCTACTGCCCCCTTCCATTCCGGTAACCACCACCCAACCACCCATCTCGTCACCAGCACCACCCCACCCCACCCCTTCTCGCTATCTCACCCACCAACGCAGCCTCGCTCCGCATCGCCGGCCACCATCTGCCACAGTTCCCCGACTCAAAGCAACGCGTGTGTGGCAGCTCTGACCCTGAAAAGGGAATGTACGTGTGGGACAGTGAAGGCAATGAGATCAAGGCGTGGAGAGGGATGAGGATGCCTACGGTTTTAGACATTGCTGTTACACCAAATGGAGAAAATCTTATCAGCATTTTTTCTGATAAAGATATTTGAATATTAAATGTGGGGACTAATGTTGAGCGGGTCATTTCGGAAGAGCACTCCATCACGTCCCTATGTGTTTCAAAGGATAGTAAGTATTTGATTGTCAACCTTAATAGTCAAGAGATCCATATGTGGGATGTTGCTGGGGAATGGGAAAAGCCATTGAAGTACAAGGGCCATAGGCAGAGCAAGTATGTGATACGCTCCTGTTTTGGTGGGTGCAACGACTTATTTATTGCCGTGGCAGTGAGAATTCACAGGTATACTCTCTCTCCTCTAAGTTTACCATCTCCTTTAAGTTTACCATTGAGTGATTTAAGTTGTTGCCCCTTATATACAAAATAGGGAAAATATGAATAATACTCTCGGAATGCGATTCTTTATTACTATTTGTTTGATCCAATGCCAACTTTGCTCCTATATTTAATTTATCATAGCAGAGTATATCTGGATTGGTGGATCTGGAATGGACCTCAGAAGCAAAGCAAGGACCCTTTCTCGGACCCGCATCGACCCCAAAGAAGCTTCCAAAGTGGAATTACGACGGAAGTAGTACTGGGTAAGCCCCAGGGGAGGATAGTGAAGTCATCATCTATCCTCAAGCTATTTTCAAGGATCCATTCAGGAGGGGCAACAACATCTTGGTGATGTGCGATGCTTACACACCACAAGGTGAGCCAATTCCAACAAACAAGAGGTGCGATGCGGCAAGATCTTCAAGAATCCCGCAGTTGTCACCTACGTTGTCACCTCCATGTTCGCAGCAACCGCTCTTCTGTAAAGATCATCATGCTGCTGCTGATTGATGATTTTCAATTCTTTAGCAAAATTTGAAAGTTAATTGGGAAAGGACCCTTCTTTCTTTCTTCCTTCATATTCTTAGGGTAGTTTCTGTTTGGTCCTGGTAGTTGTTTTTTCTTCTTATTTATGGCCTGCTTTTCTTCAGTTTCTCTCTTTGTATTTTGCAATGGACAAAGCTTATGTGATTTGCTGCTGTAGTGGACCATCTTGTGATTTTTCATTCAGAGTGAAAAGTAAATCATATGTTAAGGGATTGATTTGACAATAATAGAACTTAAGAGACTGATTTGATAATAATAGAACTTAAGGACTCGATTTGAGAATAATAGAACTTAAGGAACTCGATTTAAAAATATTTACAATATATATATATATATATATATATATATATATATATATATATATATATATATATATATATATATATATATTAATATATATTTTTAAATTTATATATATAATATTGTTAATATAAAATGCAAATTTAGCGACGAAAATATTCGTCGGGAAAGCCCTCAATAATTTGACATATAAAAAAAAATTGATTTTTTTAATTAATAATAGCAACGGAATGATCCGTCGCTAATCCGTCACTAAATTGGTCCAAAAAATAAGACGACCATTTAAATAGCGACGAAAAATCCGTTGCTAATCCGTCAGCATAATGCTTTAAATTGATCGATTATTTTACGAAATTACCAACGGATTTTAAAACAATAGCGACGGAAAAATTCGTCGCTAAAGCTGATTGAGATCCGTCAGTGATCCGTCGAAAGATTTACCGACGAGCGTTTTACCAACGGAATTTTTCCGTCGGGAATCCGTCACTAAATCAATTTAGTGACGGATTTTTGATATTTAGTGACGGATTTTTTCGTCGATAACTGCCGTTTTTCTTGTAGTGATTTCCCTCCAATGATGGTGTGACACGTGACAGAGATAAGGATGATGGTGATGACATCACCCCTGGATATATATACTCCCCCCATTTCATTTTATTAGGTATGTTCTTAGAGAGCTTCTCTCTCCTCCCTCTCTCTCTCTCTCTCTAAAGTTAAATATTATGTCAATATATGTTATGAATCGGATCAATGATTCTCACGCCGGAGGGTTTTTGGAGGGAAAATCCCCCCACCCTAACGGTGTTTTCTCTTGTAGGTCCCACATTATTTAGGACCTCGAGGAGCGTGTTTATTCGGATCGGTCACCGTTGCTACCCCGATCAGTCCCTGTGAAACCATTTTTTATGGCAGCATCAATGTGCTTCAAAGGTGAAGACATGGTCGTGCAGCGCAATTGAAGTCATCAGCTTAGGAATTTTGCTTGTCTGAGATCTCCTTTCCTATTAAACACTCTTTTCATTTTCTTTTGCTTTTTGGCTCTTATAACTTATACTCCCTCCGTCCACTTTATTACTTCACAGTTACTGTTTACGCGTGGATTAAGAAAAAAAATAATGATATAAATGTTGTGAGTGTAAAAATAAAATAGGAGAGAGAATGAGTGAAGGAAATAGTAAATTATAATGTTGTTGTGAGTATTAAAATAATGTAGGAGAGAGAATGAGTGTGATAGGGTTAATATTTTAATAATAAAAACTTTCCATTTTAGGTAAAAAACAAAGTGTAAAGTATGTATTTGGACGTCCAAAATAGAAAGTGTGATGTAAGTAAGTGAACGGAGGGAGTATATATTGACAAGTTGATTAACAAGAGCTTAAGAAAATTGAATTCTATTTTAAACTTTTTCATGAACCCTAGTTTATTTTCCTTCATGATATCAGGCTAACGATCCAAATCAACGAATAATCACCATGGTTGTTGGCACTGTCGTTCAACCTATAAAAGTCAAATCTATTACCCCTTTCTCCTTCGGAACTCCAAACAAGACGGATAAGTCTATCCATGTTGATGATGGCCACACGGGCGGTCCGGCCCGGCCCGGCCCGGAGGAGGCGGATTAAACGGTTAAACGGGTGAAGCCCGTTTTGTCCGTGTGAGTAAACGGGCTTAAGCCCGGCCCGGCCCGTGTTCGTATCCAAGAGAAGGCCCGCCCGTTTGGCCCGGATCCAATCTACGGGCCAAACGGATTAACCCATTTTTTTTTTTTTGCAAAATTGGAAACGGGGGCTGGGGGGTTCGAACTCGGGTGGGGGGAAGGTCTTGGGGGTAGTTTACCACTTGGACACTAGGTCCTTATTGTTATTTAATCCAAATGTTAAATATTAACGTCATTTCACAAAAAAAAAAAAAAAAAAAAAAAAAAAGGGAAACGGGCCAAACGGACCGAGGGTAAACGGGCCTCGGCAATTCCGCGGGCTTGGCCCGTCAGTGGGCCAAAAGGTCACATTACGGGCTGTACTGCGTGAAATGTTGCGGGCCGGGCACGGGCTGGGTGGCGGGCTTCGGGCTTCGGGCCAAACGGGCTTCGGGCGGCGGGCTTCATTTTTGTCCCACGGGCTTGGGCCCAAATTGGCCATCATCAATCCATGTGTGTAGGCATCGGAGGCAAAATATGCACGAAATTATCACATGCTTTGACCTAATCGGATATCATGATTGGTGGGCGTACCGCCGCTAAAATAGCTCTCATGGTGGTGGTCATCAGCAGTTGTACGCACCCCATTATGAACTCATTAATTCATGATTACATTACTCTTGTCTCGCCTTTTGATTTTAGGACGAAGACTCGTACTTTTATTATGTTTTATTAAATTCCTGACTAACTTCGTTAATTTTGAACTTAACTAATTAACAAAATAATTAGAGAATGCAAAACAGAGATTTTGTGATGATTATCTCGTATGAGACAAAGTGTCTCGTACAAGATAACCTCTCAACATGTTGGGTTGATTTCATTTCCTTATTTGTTTCTATTTCTCTTTTATGGTTAATTTGGTACTTTCTTCATTTAGTGTCTTAAAAATTACATCTCATAAAATATTTTATGTTTTCATAAAACTTTTATTCCTTTTAGTTTAATTAATTTGTAAAACTTATTTGTTTGTGCGTGTAATGCACGAGTGTAATGCTAGTTGGCTTTAATCGTTGTATACGGCTACCTTACGCTATGCATAGGCGACAATTTTTTGATCGAGTTGGTTTTGGGAGAAACTAGTTTCTCCCAAATATTATAAAAAGTCTTGTTTTATTTTAAAAATCGGTTCAATGACCGGTTCAAAAAGTCGGGTTAGTTTGATTTAAAATTCATGTATCGATTTTTTTAAGTTAAAAACAAGACTTTTTATAATATTTGGGGAAACTAGTTTCCCCCAAAATTTTCTGTTGATAGAAAGGTGTTTTTTCTTTTTTAATCAATTTGGAGTTAATCATATTTTTATGGCAGCCTTTTCTTTTCTTATTTTGGTAATGGCAAAATACTTTTTGATTTTGCCTCACATTAAACCTGTGTCTATTCATTATTATTTTATTTTTTTTTGATTACTCAGGTTTTACATCACTTTCACAACACTAAATGACTGATTCAGTGCTTCTGCCAAAATTTGAACTCCCCACACTGAGGTTACAAGCCCAGCAGTGCTGCTTCCTTAATTGCACGGATGTGCCCCAGGGGACTCACAACACCAAATGGCTGCACCAGTGCTCCTGCCAAGATTTGAACTCCCCATACTGAGGTTACAAGCCCAGCAGTGTTGCTTCCTTAACTGCACGGATGTGCCCCGGGGGACTCCTAAGGACCCTGAAACCCAAGATAGAAATTAAACCACAAAGATTTCTCTTGGAGGGAATCGAATCGATGACCTCTCCTTCGAAAGGCCACCATTATACCACTGGGCCAAGGCCCATTAGGTTGTGTCTATTCGTTATTCTTTTTTTTTTTTTTTTTTTTTTTTTTGATACCCGGGTTAAGCCTTCGACGAGTTAGTCCTGGACCACTAGCTACCGGCCCCACAGTGTCCTAGCGGAGGTAAATCGCGGATATGCCTAAATCAGCCAGGGTGGCAGCACCCCTTATACTCCTGGCCCCAAGGGAGCCCTCCTACAACGCGGTAGTTGAACTCCAATGCCGCTTTCTTAACCGAATCTGACAATGTGCTGTGCAAGAACTCCCGAAACCCAAAAAAAGAAATTAATTACGAATTCCTCGTGAATCGAACCAGTGACTCCTCCACTACGTGAAAGTTCACCCAAGATACCATTGGGCCATGGCCCATTAGGTTGTGTCTATTCATTAATCAACCATATAACATGTGTCTATATCTTTGAATTTGACTGGAGAGTGTAGAGTTTTCTCTTTCTTTTCTTTTTTTCTTTTTTTTTTTTCGGATACTTCAAAAAAGGAAAAATTGTTGGGTGATTTTTTTTTTATTTATTTTTTGATACTTCAAAAGAGGAAAAATTGTTGGGTGAAATCTGGTGACCATTGCTATCAAGAGAAGGTTCCTTCTATTTTATTTTTGTCAATGTTCAATGTACAAGTAAAGTTCTTTTTCCCATCTTTTATTATTCATCTCAAAATCTACTCATCTTTTAAATTAAATATAACAATTTGCTAGAGGTATTCTAGAAATTCTTAAGTTCCTTGCTCCTTCCAAAATCACTTCCATGAATTAACAAAAAAAAAAAAAAAACTCAAAATTATTACTTCCTCAATCTTAAATTAAATAATAATTTCGTTTTATTTTTTATTACCAACTTAATTAATTTTTGATCATAATTATATAAAAAATCTAATTACACGTAGCAATTGTTTAAAATTGTTATTGTTCAACATTAAAAATAGAGGTTGATTTTATAAAAAAACTATTTTTTTTCAAAGTTTAAGAAAAAATCATTTTTATATTGGCGCTTAATAATAATGCACTGACACTCTTTTTCACTGACACTTTTTATCCCAAACTGACACTCTTCACACTGGCATTTTTTTACACTAACACTGACACTTTTTTTACTGATACTTAATAATACATGCACTGATACTCTTTATACTGACATTTTTTTACACTAACACACTGGTATTTAATAATATATGCACTGACACTCTGTACACTGACATTTTGTTACAATAACATTGACATTTTTTTATAATGTCACTTAATAATACATGTACTGACACTATTTACACTGACATTTTTTACACTGACACTGACATTAGCAGAAAAAACAAAATACGTTTTTATTTTAGCTTAAAAAAATGTGTTTTTGCAAGATTTTGATTTAAAAATACTATCAATAATATTTTTTAGAATTATCTATATTATAAATGGAACCCCCCTTTTGAACAGTTCTATGAACAGTTTCAAGGGGGGAAATTTTCATTTTGCCCTCATACATTTGTTCCTTTTCTATTTTGCACTTAATTTTTTTTTAATTTAAATAAAAAAATTAAAAATAAATAAATTACGTAGCCTTGGACACAGGCATGTACTAGTTTAAATATAAAGATAATTGAACTAATCATAAAGTAGTGAGAATACCTTTCTTTTCATAGAATGTCAGGAAATTTTATTTTGTTTGAGGCCTTCCTAGACATTTCATATCTACCCAAAATTTCCACAGCCTATCTTATTGTCCCACAATCTAGTGTTCGTGAAATGAAAGCACAACTGTGTTATCATTTTGAAAATGATTTTCAATGTTTAATGTTGAATTGAAAACAGTATTGACTAACAACTCTTCTTTTTGAGTTATTTTGGGCCCGTTTGATTTAGCTTATTGATATATGCTGATGACTTATGACTTATGATTGATAACTTATGACTGATGAGCTGTTTTTATGCTTGAATCTTCTAAAGGGAGGAAATTTGGACAAATATGATGACATATATTTTTCCGTTCCAAAATTAGTGTCACATTTTGTTTTCGATTTTCAAATATATGACTTTTTAAATTAAGAAATATAAAATAATATCATTTCAATTTTACTATAATACAAATAATGAACCCACAAACAAACACGTTACAATAACAACAACAACATTTTAGTCCCAACTCCTTCATCTCCGCCTCTCTTTCCCCGTCAAGTCATTAATATTCCTTCTTTTTTCCTTTTTCTGATTGTTAATTATCGTTGTAATTACTTTTCAGTAACACAATTTTTTGTAATCTCAATAGGTTAAGATTACAAATAATTGGGATGTTGAATTTGATTAGCGGGACTTTGATTAAAATATATTTCCCCCAAAAAAAGTTAAGAAATAAAGTTGACATTTAAAGTAATTGAAAAAAATAGTCAAAATTCAAAAGGCTGGTTTATTTATTTTTTGTTTTGCCACCCAATCAATGAAAAGTCTTTGTACTTGAAAGTCCACCACTAAAAACAAAAGTTTCTACTTATCCATCATCCATCATTATCCTAAAGTTATTGCCATTGCCACCTTTTAGAACAATTGTTTTTTGTTTATCAATGAAAAGTCTTTGTGATTTAATATATAATATTGTCATAATATTATATTTTATATTATCAAGTATATATTGTTTGTATTAGAATATAATTCTAAATATTCTAATGTATTTAGAATAGGTAACTCTAAATATTCTAATGTATTTAGAATAGGTAATTCTAAATATTCTAATGTATTTAGAATAGGTAATTCAATTTTATTATGTTACTAGAGGTACGTATTTATAGGATTTACAAAGAGTTAGAATCCTATTCTAATACAAAGATTGAGTTACCTATTATAAATAGATTAGAATATTTAGAGTTACCTATTCTAAATACATTAGAATATTTAGAGTCCTATTCTAATACAAACAATATATACTTGATAACATAGAATATAATATTATGACAATATAATATTCCTAATATGCCCCCACAAGATGGACGATCCTTAGATAAGTCTAATCTTAAAGAGTGATGAGATGAACCATGTTTGATGGAGCAGGTGGAGACGAGTGTGTTCCCGGACGTGTGTGGTTTCTGATATGATGTGGTCTAACACATGTTGGAGATAGTGGGTTTGTGGAGAGTGGTTTCAGCAGTTTTTAGGGTTTGCCGAGGGTGGGATAGTTCGGTGATTTAGGGTTTGCTGAGGGTGGTGTAGTGCGGCGGTTTAGGGTTTGTCGAGGGTAGTTCAGGGTTTTCGTGGCGGAAGAAGGAAGGACATAATTAAGAGGAGGTGTATAGGTGGGACGGTGTTTGTAGGGTTGTACCGCAAATCGCAAGTAGGGTGAGGCGGCTTAGAGCTGAGGAGAAGAGGTTTCGGCTGGTGGGTTTTGCCGATTGTGTTTTGAAAGGGTTTGGCAGTAGGGTTTTGCCAAGGTTTAGGGGGTAGAGTTTTGATGTTGGACGAAAAAAAAGGAAAAAGATTTAGGGTTTCGGCTTGTAGAGAGGTTTGAGCCGAGGGTGGGTTTTTTGGTGTAGCGAGGTAGTGGTTTTGATGGTGGGGCGGTGGTGTATGAGGCGGAGGGGTTTATTTGTTGAGAGGTTTAGTAGGGTTTTGTAGGAGGTGGTGAGAGGGTTTCAGCTTTAGGATTTTGCCGAGAGTGGTGGTCCGAAGGAGGAAAGGAAGATGGTGGTGCGGCGATGTTGTGGCTTGGGTTTCGGCTTTGGAGAGGTTTGAGCCGAGGGTAGTGGGGTGTAGAAGGGTGGTAGTTTTGATGGTGGGGAGTTTTAGTGGTGATTGTGTATAAAGGGGTTTCGGCTAGGTGTGGTTGAGTCGAGGGTGTTGAAGGAGAAGGAGAGAATTTTGATGGTGGGTGGCGGAAGCTATGGGGTGAGGGGGTGGGGTGGCTTGAGGGGTTTGCCACTATCATACGAAGAAAAAGAAAATCATGTGAAAGAATTTGAAGATACAAGAGCACTTGTATTGTATTATGAATCTCATGTAGACATACGTAAGGTTGATGTTGATTATGAAAATCCTGAATCCAAGTTGACACAAGTGGAATAAGAAACTCATCTCAACAGGAGAAACAAGAGATTTCCAATTGATGATGCTTCTGATTTTGATGACCAGTTTTTAAAAAATTCGGCCAGATCTAGGAGGATTCGATGATGAAGAGGATGTGGAAGATGTAGTGGATGGAAGAAGAAGATGTTGCTCGGATGGAGGTGAGTGTTGGTTGGCGAAGCAAATTCTATCCATATCTGGGAAGAGAGAAGTTGGAGAAGAGAAAATTAAGGGAGGAGGTGCTGGAGAGAGGAGCAGAGAAAAGGAGGAAGGGAGGAGTAGAGAGGCGCCAATGGGAGTTGTCTTTGTCGGAGAAGAGAGAAAGAACGGTGTGTGTGTGTGTGTGTGTTTTATAGAGAGAGGGAAGAGATCAAAATGGGAAGGGGAGACGAAATGACGTGAGGGGAGTGAGGAGAGGGGGAGTTTATGGGTGTATGGGGAATTACAATCTCGATCGGGAGAACTTTCTATCTTGGATTTACAAAATGCCTTTCCTTAAATATGAATAACACTTGAACGGAAGGGCGCTTGGGGAATTTTTCCAATTTAGAGTTGAAATGAATGAGCATTAATAAATACTCCCCCGTTTCTAAAACATTCTCGATGAAAAAAAAATTATTTCACAAACATTGTTATTTTACGATATTCAACAACATTTTATTACGTTTTCCAGATTTATTCCTAGCCTTTTCACTACACCTTTAGTATTTCTTTTAAAATGAACTTCAATAAACATTAAACATAGGAGTAATTAAGGGTAATATAATACTTTGACATATTTCTTAATATGTATATAATGAGCTTCAATGACATTGTTTTAAAAACGAAAGGAGTAATAATTGCGTATTACTTTAACATTTATTCTCTTTCCTAAAAAAATAAAAACAAATTATTCTCTCTCTTTCAAAAAAAAAAAAAAAAATCTCTATGCCCCATAATAATATCATTGATTAATCATTTTTTTTACTTATTTGTATATATAATTATACTAAAACTATTTTCTATTTTGTTTTTAAAAAATACAAAAATAAAAGACAACAACTTATTATGGCCCTATATATAGACATGCCCTCTGGTTCAAATCAGGCGAACAAGTGGTCTTGTTCAGTTGACCAATGGTTAACTAACAGAGAGAACTGATGAGCAATGAAACTGAATGAATCGTGGATCGGTGGTTCACTGTTTATTTATGGTTTATGCTCGAAAATCTACAATTCAAACAATTTAAAACTTTAAATTACTTATTATTAATAAAATTATAATATGTAAATTCACTTAACATTAAAAAAATTATAATAAAAATTGCTTAATTATAAAAGGGTAGGATTGGTTATCCCGTTCTATTTAAATTTATTTAATATTGACAATATTATATATGAAGGTACAGTCCTTTCTTTCCAAAAAATCCCGTCCCCCCCCCCTTTTTTTTTACAAAATGTAAGTCCAAAATATTAACTAAAACAAAATAATTTATAATAAATAAAAATCTTGAAAATTTTGCCTAAAATACAACTTAAAAAACTGCTAAAAAATGGATGAACCATGAACGGACAGTGAACTAGCGGTTTTATGAATCGGATCGTGAATTGAACGTATATATATAAAGTTTATGTATTTATGTGTTTTTTTTTTTTAAATTTCTAATCACCTAATATTAATTTTAGCAAGTAGGGGGTATTGAACTCAAAGCCTATACGACATAGAGACTTAAACCTGCTCAAAATGCCGTTTGAACACAAATCATTTGACATGTATTTATGTGTTTCGGTGAGGATCGGTGGTTTCCGTGAACCGAGCGTGCATGGGCGGATGCACTTCATCGCCAGGATGTGCAAATGACGCACTTGACATTTTGAAAAAAAAATTACCGAGTATTTATAAAATAAAAAAAAATTATAGGATGCAAACTGTAATATCTAAAGAAGAGGGATGCAAAGTATAAATATGTGAAAGTTAGATAAAAGTTTTATCTAACTTTCATATATTTACACCCTCTTCTTTTAAAAATTACAATTTGTACTCTATTTTTTTTTTTTGTACATCCTCATTCTAAATCCTAGATACGTCATTGCATTGCGAGAGAGTATACTGTATTCGACCAATCTTTATTTACGAACAAAAGGAAGGAATAACTCAAAAGAATTCTAACGTCATGTTGATGACGCAACACAAGCAACTATCGCTATAGATAAAGATAGAACAGTGCTCCATAAATATTTTTGTGGACGGCATTCAGATCAACTTTTATGAAATATAACTACTTTTATACTCCCTCCCCCTCCGTTCCACTCCATTGTAAATCAATTTTTTGAGCACGAAAATTAAGGAAAAGCAAGAGAGAGAAATAGGTGGAGGAGGTGTTTGTGAGTATGAAAAATTAAATAGGAGAGAGAATGAGTGGGAGGAATAATTAAGAGAGAGAATGTTGTGAGTGTAAAAGTAAAGTAGGAAAGAGAATGCGTGGATGAAATAGTAAAGATTCTTTGCCATTTTGGACAGTTCACAATGGAGTGGGACGTCCCAAAATGAAAATAAATCCACAATGGAATGGAGTGGGACGGAGGGAGTATACTTTATTATAACTTAGTATTAGTGATTATATTAGATATATTCATTTTGTTCACTTCGGGGACGAAAGGTTTTTCAAAGTAGAGTGATTTTTGTGAAAAAAAGTACGATGAATAAAGTGAAAGTCGAAAGTACGATGATCGAAATTTGATTTAAGCCCAATAGAGCAGAGCTTTCTCGACTGCTATTTAGTTCAATTGCACTTCACATCCATGTTAAAGGATTCCATGGTCTAGGAAGGTGGGAAGGAAAGCTCCCAAAAAGAAGATGCATAAAACTATATATCTAGGCAAAAAGATAGCAGCCATAACATAAACAACCTTCTAAAACAATACATGGCATAAATTCACTAACTACAAGTCCACCACAAAGTCTTTCTTCTTTTTCAAAGCTCCCTTGCTATCTCAACGAAGCCAATTAATGGCCACATCTACCTTCCTACCAACAAACATGTCTCAACATGATCATCAAAACCCTACTTTTAACCCTAATTGCAGTACTTACACGATCAATAATTACGAAGAAGATGACTATTTACCGGACTTTGATATGTCCGATTATCTTTCCTTCATCAAACAATCGGAGGAAGATGATTCATCATCGAGTTTTGTGCCATCTCTTTCGGAATCGCCTCCTATCTCTCAAGAGATCACTAGTTATTCAGAAAGTTCATTTGACTCCATGCCAATGTTAGTTGCTATATTTGCTTATTTATACTATTGGTGATAATCGCACTGTCGTCATTTTGGAGTGAATTTATTATTGATCTAATTATATATCTTTTTCTTTTCTTTTTTGCTTGAAAAATGTAGGGATGAAATGAAGAGAGGCAAGATGAATGCGGGATCAAGGATTGCGTTTCGAATGAAGACCGAGCTTGAGATTATAGATGATGGATTCAAGTGGAGAAAATATGGCAAGAAAATGGTCAAGAACAGCCCTAATCCAAGGTACATCCATAACTTAAGGAACTTGTCATTTTGTTTTATTATTACTCAAATTATCCATTTTTTATTGAGGAAAAAAAAAAACTGAATTAACAGTCTTAAAAAAAATTTAATTGCATTGAAAAACACCCATTTCTAACCACTTTGATAAAATGGTATTAAGTCACTTCCCTTATTTGAAAACACGACATTTATTTTAATCAAAATGGAAAGTGTGACATTTATTTTGGGGCGGATGAAGGAGGGAGTATTTATGTAATGCTTTGTTTGTCAAAAAAATGAAATAGGAATTACTACAAGTGCTCAAGTGAAGGATGCAGTGTAAAGAAAAGAGTAGAGAGAGATGGAGAAGATTCAAGCTATGTGATAACAACATATGATGGTGTACACAACCATCACACCCCTGGCCAGGGTTGGATCTAGCCTTCTTTGAGGTGAACTGATTTTCTTTTTTTTTTTACCTAAGTCACCCACTATATGTAATTTTTTTTTTTTATATATGAAGTTATTTTTTACTGTCAATTTTTTTTTACCTAAGTCACTCACTATATGTAACTTTTTTTATATATGAAGTTATTTTTCACTGTTATTATTGTTTACAATATTTTTTAAATACCAAGCCCACACGATTCTAAAATTCTGGATTCGCGCCACCTGGCCTCTCCCTCTTTTATTCCAACAACACAAATGAAGGAAATTGGACTCGACATTAATAGACCCATGAGTGTTCATCTTCTTCCTTGGAAAAATTGTACTACGATAAAATTGTTCCAAGACTATACTATCTAAAAACGCAACATTTACTTTAGGACGTAATGAAAAAGAAAGTGAGACTTGTTGACTTATTTATTTAAGGACAGAACCAAAAGGAAAGTACGAGGAAAGTATAGATTATCCTTATTACATTTCTTTCACTTGAAAGTTTATCTAAATTTGTATTCTTAATCTCATTGGAGCACTGAAAATGATACGAGTACACTCAAACAATAGCAGATATACCTTCAACTCACGTTTTTTTTTTTTAAATTCTAGTTTCTATTTTTATTTCGTCTAGGACGTGGTGTTTTTTTTTTTTTTTTTTTTTTTTTAATTTTGTAATAAGACATGTTTTTTTTTTGGAAAAATTCCCCTAACCCCCTGCGAGATTTTATTCTTTTTAAATAAAATATTTTTGTAAATCTCAAATAAATACTCCCTCCCGTCCCATTAATAACTTCACTTTTTGTCAAAACGGGTGTCCCGTTTAAAGCTTCACCTTTCCTAAAAAGGCAAAGAATCTATACTATTCCACCCACTCATTCTCTCTCCTATTTTACTATTACACTCACAATATTTTTCAAATTTACTATTTCCTCCACTCATTCTCTCTCCTATTTTACTATTACACTCAACTCACCAATTTCCTTAATTTGCGTGTCGAGATCAAATTGGTGAACTTATTATTGGGACGGACGGAGTAGTTCTTACCATATTATAATTTCCCAGACACCCCCTAGGCTCCCCTAATTGGTTTTTGGAGTGATCGCTCCACAACATGAAGCGATCGCTCTCTGTGGCTTATGGTCTTTTGGAGCGATCACTCCCATTAGAGGGTGCGGTCGTCCTCCTCAAATTTTCAGCTTAATGTTCTCAATTTTCTGCACAATTTCCATTCTAACTTATAGGGTTGTTAAAAAAAAATCCGTGTAACCGAACTGGATCGATAGAACCGGATCAGGCTAGTAAAAATCGGACCAAACTAATAGTATTGGTCTGGTTCCGGTTCCAAATTTTTATGAAACCGATTATTTGGTCTGATCCTGGCTTCGAAAAAAAATATACACGGTAATGGACAAGAACCGGACCGATTATCAATAATATATATATATATATATATATATATATATATATATATATATATATAATTTGAAATCCTTAAAAACTCCTTTTTATTAAAAAAATCATAATTAATTTTCTTATCTAGTTAGTGTTATGGGCACATTTTCAGCATATTGACATCTTCAAACATTCTTGCATGTTGACATCTTAATCCACTGTAAGTGTTGCATAAATATTTACCCTTTTTACTTAATTATTTTCATGTTTACAGTGAAACGTGGAGATAATTCTGAAAGCACTATAACTACCACGAGGACTCTCTCATCAAACGCCAAAGACTAAGTCAAGAGACGTTGATAAAGGATTAGGCCGAATTTATAGGGATAGTTTGTTATCTTATTTTAGACTTCTATTTATTCTAGGAGACTTGGAGAAACACGCACGCACACATACCACGCTCACTTTGTAATCTCCATAGCTCTCAATCATCTTGTAACTGAAACTATACTTAGTGAATTCTTTGGTAAGGAAGGTGACCTAACCTCCCGAGGTTTTATGCCGGCGAGATCATTTTTCTCAAGGGCTTTTCTCGTTACATCGTTGTGTTCTTGTTTGCATTTCTTAGTTTAGCATCCATTTATATCAAATTTCATAACTCCCTCCTAAAGATATATAATCCACACACTATTTAGTCAAGATTCTACATTGATTATTTTTTCTACCAAAACAGTTTGGCGCCCACTGAGGGCCCCTTGGTCTATTGATTATTTGGATCATTTCCTGAACTCAACATGTCAACTAACCCGAGGTTTCTATCGCTGGCAAGACCAGCGCCGTTACTCCGTCGTCTGGGGACAAGACAGCCCCGTTGCCCCCACCTCCTCAATCAAAGCCTCAGATGACACAGCCTTCGCCATCATCCCAAGTGGCAGGATCTTCTACTGTGGATGCTCACATCCGAAGTGCCTTGACTATGTTGAATCAGAGGCTGGATAACCAGGATAGTAACTCAGAGTTGTTGGCCAATGCTATGATCAAGATGCAGCAGGACAAGAAGTTCATTGCATCCCAGCTCAGTAACATCTCACCATTGCGCCCAAGAAACATAAGCTTTGAAACCGGTGAAGGATCTCCGTTTCAGAATTAATTCATTCCGATGGGTGACCCATCTCATATTCATCAGATGACATCTTTGATGATGTCACCATCTTTCTCCAATGGCACTTTGTTGACACAACCCCAGCAAGATTCACCTCTTCCATGCCATTCGTTGACAACATCATTGTCACCCCAACTGCAGATAACACTGGTTTGCTTGATAACCTTGTTAATGGTAATGCTTTCAATCATATTCCTGTGGCTAACCTTTTTGCATGTAATCCGTTAGTCAAGCAAATACAGAATCTTAGAAAGCTGATAATGAATGTAACATGCATCACCCCTCCAATCCAGCAAGTGTCGCCAAACATTATTGATGTTGCCAGGATTTTCCTCAACAGCAACACACCGTTGTAGTCTAATCGGCAGCACCTCCGGCTCCTTCTTCGATCCTGCGCGGCCCGCGCGTGAACTAAGCGGGCGACTCAGTAAGCCCTCCGGCGTGAGGATAAGTGTTTGCTTTTGGGTTGTAAATAATAACAGTAGGGAAATGTGTTTGTGTGTGTAAAAAATGAACGTACCTTGATTATGAAGAATACCTCTCATATATATACTCCTTCCCTCGTGCCGTACACATGACCTCCTCACGTTCCATGCCTCCTTACACGTGTCACCACTCCATTGGTCCTTTATAAAAGTAAACTCTTAACACGTGATCACTGATCCCAATGCATAACCGTTCAATGGGTCCCATTTTATAGATATTTATATGCCGCCTCTTGTGAACCACATCAATCTGGGATCCATCTCTCGCCAGATTAGGTAAATCATGACTAGTGTCGCCTTACCATAATGTCTCGCATTTCCTTTCTCGTCCTTATCTCGCCGGCTTGCCTTACTTATCTCGCCATGATCTTCACAATATATCGCTATTACTGCCCTGATCTTCTCCCTTTCATTGATCCTGGCGGGATACTTTTCCCCACATTTTCCTGCGATCCATATTTGGGCTACCTTTATCTTCATCTTCTTCTTGGACTTTATCTCGCTTTGGGCTTATTTGCTACTTTTTCGCCATTGAACTTAATCTAAGCCCATCCATTATTTTTGGACAGTATCAATTATCTATTACCATAGTCAGTGAAGGCTTCCAAGTACCATGTGACAAACATTAGGTTTAGTGTTTTAATTTTTATTTGATAAAATTGTACCAAAAATCACCCATGATCTGTTCGGTCACCAAATTATAAATACTTCCCCACCCAATTTGTCCCAACCGACTTAATATTTTTTATTTTAATATGGGAATTAAAAAATATTATTATAAGAAAATGAGAGATAATGAGTGAAGAATGTATTGTGAATATAAAAAATAAAATAGGAGAGAGAATGAATAAGAGGAATATTAAAGAGATTGATGTTATGAGTATGATAAATGATTCTCATTAAATATAAAAATAATATAAATTTGTCATTTTGAAATTTTTAAGTTGAATGAGACGCCCAAAATGATAAATTGTTCTAATAAGTCGGGTGGATGGGGAATATAAATATAAATAATCCTCTATCTTTTTCTCTCGAATCTATCTGTGTGTTAATCCATGAATGTGAAAAAGTGTAGCAGTTGAAGAAGAAAATGGCGGAGAAGGAAATGGAGGCGGCTATGGGATTGATGAGAAGGATCCCTCCCAAATATTCTGACACTGCTCTTTCTGCTCTCTTAAGCCTCTTGCCTCATCACTCTTCCGATCTCCTCTCTCAAGTCGATCAGCCTCTTCAGGTTCCATTCCAATTTTCATTTTTTTTCTGTTTTTCTCCTGAATTTTGTTCAACTGTGGTTAACTTAATCTTGTCGTTGTTCAATTTTGAGGCAAGAATGTATTTGAATAATTGTTATTGAGCTGTATTTCGAGTCAATTTGGCGTTGGCTTTGGTCCCTGTATGGATTGATTGGGGCTTGAATGTTGGTTATAGTTCCGGATTTTGGTAGGGTTTCAATTTCGTATACAGCTCACAGTTATTCAACAATGTGGTTTTGCAATTTTTTTAATTTTTTTTTTTTCTATTTTTGCTTAGTGTAGACTGAATTTGGTGTTGATTTAGGTCTGTTTGGTAACCCAATTAAGCTCTTAATTTGGAACACTTTAAGAGATTAAAAATTAAACTTGTTTTGGTAAGGTAAATTTAAATCACTTAAGTAATTAAGATTGTCATTAAAAAGGCTATTAATCTTTGAGTGTTGAGCTGTAATTTTGATTAAATTCAGATGTAAGTGGTTTGTCATTATAATACAAACTCAAGTATTAAAATTCAGCAACTTAATAATTTCAGCTCTACATTTTCATAGCTTAATTTTCAGTTTTACCAAACATGCCCTTAGTCTTGCCTCTAAAATAATGTTGCCTTAGCACGTAATTGGTCAAGCCTCAACAACTTACATGTGAGACTCAAGACTTACTAGCTGACTGTTTACATCCTCTATGTATCAGTACATACTCGAAGTTGGGATTATTGTCCTTTTTTTTTCTGCAAAATCTAACATTTCTTGGTTATGGATGCTTACCGATTCTTATATCCTATATATTTATGCTAAGTTCAGGTCCCATATACATAGGCCATATGATAGCTATCTCTCTGTATGAGCTAAAATAAATATTAATTACCTTCAGAATGAATAAATAACCTACTCCAATCCAGATTATAGTAAGAAACATGTGCAAATTACTCCACTCACCGACACACTGGCAGATCCACATACAAGGGGGAAGGGTCCGCTAACCCCCCTGACTTTGAGTTTGTTCTCACTTTGTTTGCAACCGTTGTTCTCCTATATGCTCATACTGAGAGCAAGTCCCATTTATTTAGTCCATATGATATGTCTGTGTATGAGCTAAAATGGTATATACATTCTAACCCCAAAAGAGAGGCAAGATTAATAAGTATAGAGATGTACTCCCTCCGTCCCACCTTAAGTTACAAAAAAAAAAAGGTGAGGTAACCAGAATTAAGGAAAAGTGTATAATATTTAGATGTTGTGAGTGTGAATAGTGAGGTAGGGAATATTAAATGGATAGTTGTTGTGAATATGACAAGTGAGTGCCATTATTTAAAACGTATTACAAAATTACCATTTTTGGATATTATATATATATATATATATATATATATATAGTTAGTTAGTTAGTTAGTTAGTTAGTTATATACAACTCCAGTAAATTAGTCCAGTAAATTAGAAATTTGTACTCCCACTAGTAATTTGTCCCAACTAAAATTACACTTTCCCAAAATGTAAATTATTTAATACTTCTTTATTTAGTGGGACTCACTTACATACAACTCTCCATTTTCTATTTCCTACCCACCTTTTTCTCTTATACTTCACTTTTCATACTCACAACACTAACACTTTTTTCTTAATCCCCGTGTCAAAACAAAAGTGTAAATTTAGCTTGGACGGAGGGAGAGAGAGAGGGGGGGGAGAGAGAGAGAGAGAGAGAGAGAGAGAGAGAGAGAGAGAGAGAGGGAGGGTTTTGAAATCCAAATTTTGCTAATTTATTGGAGTTATAAATTCATTTGGATCTTATGAATAAAAAGAGAGCCTAGAGGTGGATTAATCTTTATGGAAATAGAAAAGAGCATGTATAGGTAGATGTCTAAATTCCAACACACTTCCTTATTATGCATCATTAAAATCCAATATCCCTGAAAAATATACATGCTCAAGTATTAGCGTCCAAGCTCTTTGGGGTAATTCAATTTTGAGGAATGGCATGGTGGTTGTAGAGTGAGGTTCGGAGTGGTTTTGCCCAATTCCGGTCCCGACGCTCATTGACATTGATTTAAACCGCCCCAACTCATCCCGATGCTGATGATGAAGAGATAGACGAGTGGAGAAGACGAAGTGTGGAGGAGACTAGGGGAGGCAAGTGCATTGTTGTAATTAGGGAAACGTTAAAGGGGTGTCATAGTAAACTAAAAATCTATATTATATGGGGCAGGTCACCAAGCTCTACTGAACCCGGACCCATTGGGTTTTGAAAATAGCTTACCAAATCCCTCTTTCGAAGAAAATCAATGCCAGGTTTGGATCGGGTTCAGATAAACTGTCATCCCTAGCTGTATGTTTCTCTCATAGTTTGCAAAAATGGAAATAAAACTGAGATTTGTGAAGGGGCGGAGGTGGTTGGGAGTGGAGAGGCTACAGAAAAACAGGTTGCCATAATATCAATGCATGGGGCTTACATCACATTTATCGAGTTCACAACGCAAGCTTAAATATTTATCTGAACAATTATGAACGTACCATTGTACTTTTGTTACATGAGCTACTGATTGTTTTGTAAGGACCTCACGATTGTGCTTAGTTTGACATGAAATGCTAGATGCTATTTTGCAGCTTTTCACAGAAAAGTTAATGTTTTAGTCCCTTATGGAAGTAAAGGCGAGGTCATATCATGCACTTGTGCTCGCCTTTTTATTCTTCAGCTAATTCCAGTTGTTTTTTCTACTGTTTATGTATACTTTGTTATTGCTTTCTTTAATGTCCAGTTATCAACATTGCATTTATGTTCTGCACTGGAAACCAGGTCTTATGTGATGTGGACTTTGGGAAGGAGTTCATATTGTGCGAGTATAACAGAGACGCCGATTCTTACAGGTAAATGCTTTCTCCTATTTGCTTCCAAGGTGTAATGAATGTAAATGGCCATATAGCTCTTACAACATGGTCTGGACTCGCTGATATTTGTACTTCTTAATGATTTATTAAATACTCCCTCCCTTCCATGAAAAGAAAGATTCCCTTTCAATTTTACATATTTTATATCATGGTAGCAACAGAAACTCCTTGACATACCCTTTTCCCATTTTATGCTGCTTCCTTTTTTGCTCAGATTTCTAAAGAGAGATGTGTCAAGTTCACCATCACTTTGCTTAATACATATTTTTAGATTGAAGGTTGTTTATTAGTCATGTAAAATGACATATGTTTTTGTTTTTGCATGCAGATCACCTTGGTCAAATAAATACCATCCTCAATTAGAAGACGGACCTTTCCCATCTCCAGAACTGAGGAAACTTGAAATAGAAGCAAATGATGTCTTTGCAATATATCGTGACCAGTGAGGTCCTTTACTTACCTCGTCCTTGTTTATTTTCTTTTTCTTGAAATCTTTCTTGATGTTGAATTGCTCCTCAACAGTGGCGAATCTAGGATTCATGGTGAGGGGGGTTAAGGGTTAACTTCAAAGGATTTTTTCTCGATATACAAGGACGTCAGATCCTTTAGCTAAGCAATAACTGCAACATTAGAGCAGCGATAAAAGTTACAAATGAAAAGCCAAAGCACCCAAATGAAGATATGCTAAAATAAAATATAAAATCAGACTAGTAAAAACCAAAAATAAAAAAGGCATATAAAACTACTATTAATTTTTTTTTTCAAAACAAAAAAACACACATTATTATCATATAGATATATATAATTAGTTGGGTAAAGCTATATATAATTAGTTGGGTAAAACTAGGTAGTTAATGAATTCACAACAACATAACAACATAGCATTTGGTCTTATTCTGGAACTTTGTAGGCCATAAAGAAACATAGTCTGCAAATAGCTCAACCTTCAAGATGTCACTGTGTAACTGGGCAACACCATTCATCTGTAGAGTCGAAGGTGGCAGATTCATAATGCAAATAACACTAGATTTTGGAACCAATTTCAAAAAATCAATTGATAAACATCTGTAGTTCACAGTTAGATAACCTAAAAATTAAAAACCACTACTTTTATTAGGGATTTCAATATAAAACCAATTTCAAAAATCAATTGATAAACATCTATGAGAAAATAGAAGGGAATTCCAATTCCATATCACTAATTTTATTAGGGATTTAATAATTTAGGGATTTGAAAAGTTGATTAGGAGGGACTAGGGAAGGAAGGAGAGAGAGAGAAGAGAATCGATACTTACCTTAGATTGTTGTTGTTTTTTTTTCTCCTGGAAAGTGGAATTTTCATTATATACTACCAAGGGTTTCAGGGGTGTCAACTGAAAATTTTCAGGGGGGTTAAGACAAAAAATCTAATAAAGTTCAAGGGTGGAATTGGAAAAAACGCGAAATCCAGGGGGGTCAATCAAGTTTCTCAACTAAAACATGTTCTCCTTTTCAATATTGCTCGTCATCCTTGTCCAGTGGAGCATTTTTAGGTTAGAGTTATGAATTAAAAATATTCATCTAATAGTATTATTTTTCTTTTTAAGAAATAAGTGCAGCTTGATTAACAAGTATATTCTTAGGTATTATGAAGGTGGTATCTCATCAGTGTATATGTGGGAAAATGACGACGAAGGTTTCGTAGCTTGCTTTTTGATTAAGAAAGGTAGGAGATTCAGTTATACTAGTGAGTCTGTTTTTTTTTTTTTTTTTCGTTCACTAATTTTCCATGTATATTCACTACAAAGATGGCTCGAAGTCTGGACACGGTAGAAGAGGTTATCTGCATGAGGGAGCTTGGGATGCTATACATGTTATTGAGGTATAATTCATTGCCATTCAATTGCTTAATGAGTTGACACACCGGAGAACAGTGTTCCCCCTTCCACCAGCGTTCCCCACACATCCACACTACATCCTCAAAAGAGGAAAAAGAACAATAATGAGAACCAGCATATGCACATATGACACCCACCTAAGATGCCCTTTTTATTTCTTCCTTTCTCTCTTCGATTTCTTTTGACGTTTGGGTATGGGTTAGTGTGCTAACATTCTCTTCTTATGGAACTGTTGGCATATTTCTCAGGTGGGGCCAGAGGAGGAAGGAACGGCTCAGTACTGTTTAACAAGTACTATAATGTTGTCGTTGACTACGGATAATGAGTCATCAGGCACATTCAATTTGTCAGGATCACTTAGAAGACAGGTATTTTCAATCTGATGCCAATTTACTTATGATATTGGTAATAACAGTTTACAACCTGGTCATTACATATTCCCAGTCTTATTAAACTCTTTGAAGTAATTTTATTTGACAATCAGAAACTCAGGAAGATTATACCTCTTGCTGGTTACACCAAGGATATATGTTAGATCATAGTCCTTCCTATGAAAACAATCGAATGACTTTCAAGAGACGAGACGATTTTCAATACTAACATACTGATTCGTTCAGATGACTAAGTGTTTTATCAATATTTGCAAATATTAGGACACATTTTCTCCATGATCTTATCTCCATTTTCATTTCCTCTATCATCAAATTTTAAAATCAGATTTATCAAGTAAATGACATAGCATTCAAGTCCTTGCAACGTTCAGTAACTGGTTGTTTCGTATTGTCACACCCTGTTTGTAACCAATTGCTTAACTGATCACTGGACACTGATCATGCTTACCAGCTCCACCTTCTCACTGGTGGCTGTAGACAAGAATTGCATCCGTGACATTTGAAAATCATTTCTAGATAGACCACTACTCCCTCCGTTCCAGAATAAATGTCGCAGTTGACTTGTCAACGTTTTTATGGAAGGTGCTTTACTAATTCGTACATTACTTGTACAATGTTAAAATTGCACCAAGTCACTTTCTTTATTTGAAAACGCGACATTTATCTTGGGACAAACCAAAATGGAAAGTGCGACATTTATTTCGGGACATGGGAAGTATTTAATGAGACCCAACTAATTTCTCTTTTATATTCTTACTTGTCACTTTTGTTTCATGATAGATGAAGATGCGCCTCCAAGTTGAAGAGGGCCATCTATGTAACATGGGAAAGATGATAGAAGAAATGGAGGGAAAGCTGAGGAATTCACTGGATCAGGTATTTTAACTTGAATGCTACACAGTTTTCTTTTGAGCTTTGACATTTCCGCTTGATGTACAATGTATTATGTCTCTTTCTCAAGCAGCAAGGTAGGAACTGGTATACAATCTGCCAAAATAGAGACTTTCTCACCTCCCTCCACCTGCAGTGAAAAAATAAATAAAGAACAAGTTAAAAAGAGAGAAAATTCATACTCCCTCTTTCTCCTTCTGTGCAGAGTGAATATGTCTAAATTGTTATGGGAATATCATTTTTCCTGGAAGCGTATATACCTTATGCTCCCTCCGTCTCATTATGATGGTCCCATTTAACTACTCAAAGCTATTAACAACATATTTTCATGTCCCAAGCTACCCTTAATAAAGTCCACTTATTACAAAATTATTACTTAGCCTCCCCTCTCTCATCCTCATCTATCCAATCCCCTTATGTTTCACAAGATAGTTTTGAAAGCTGAATAATTTTAACCCCTCTATTTTAGTAATTAGATTACCTATATGGGATAAACAAAAATCGAAAACGGGACTTAACTTTGTGGGACAGGGGGGGGGGAGTATTTAGAAGTGAAACTCCTTTTTGCGTAAACTGGAACTTAAAAGCAGGATTCTCTTCATGAGATGGAGCAGCCATTCCATAATTCCTGTTGGTTTGAACAATTGTGATACTCCCTCTGTCCTGGAATGTTTGTCCCACTTTTACTTTTATGATCAACTCAATTGAACTTTTGACATAATTCTATGAAAACCTATGAAATTGTCAATGGCTTAGATAAGTGAGAACAACTCACAAGTGTTGTCAATAGTATTGTCAACACTAAAAACAACACTGTTCACACCAATCCAAAATAAATGAAATTAATTGAGATTTCAAATTAGCGAAAATAATAAAAATAAACAATAGATTTTTCTCAAGTTATATATATATATATATACTAGTACATGCCCGTGTCCAAGGCCACGTGATTTTTAAATTTTTTTTTTTTTGTTTTGTTTTTTATAATTTTTTTAAGGGCAAAATGGGAAAGGGACAAATGTATGAGGACAAAATGGAAATTTCGCCGCTTGGAACTGTTCATACCACTGTAGCAAACCCCTCCCTCGTTTATACTATATATATATATATATATATATATATATATATATATATATATATATATATATATATATATATATATATATATATATATATATATATATATATATATATATATATATAGTATAAATAAGAACTGTCCACCTCACCACGTGAACAAGATAAATGAATAGTGTCAAATGCCAAATTTTCCATTTTGCCCTCACTAAGTTGTCTCTTACCCATTTTGCCCTTACAAAAAAAAACTTTTTTTTTTAAATTAAAAAAAAAAACACGTGTCCTCGGACACGGGCTTTTACTAGTATATACTCCCTCCGTCCCGCCCGAAAATGCCCAAACCAAACCTCGCACGCAAATTAAGGAAAATGATGTAGGAAAGAGAAAAAGTTTAAATGTTGTGAGTATGAAAAATTAAATAGGAGAAAATGAGTGGGAGGAATAGTTAGGAGAGAGAATGTTGTGAGTGTAAAAGTAAAGTAGGAGAGAGAATGAGTGAGTGAAATAGTAATAAAAACTTTCCTTTTTGGGAAAGTGTCTTTTTAAATGGGACGCCCAAAATGGAAATTTGTGGCTTTTCGGGCGGGACGGAGGGAGTATATATATATAAATATATAACTTGAGGGGTGCCAGGAAGGCAAGACCTTTCTTTATGAATATACTTTCGTTACAAGGTCGAAAAGTTCCCTAATGATTTTCTATCAATAACTCATTGGAACAACTATTCTAGAACACACTCTTTACAATAATTCACTATCTAACACTCAGAAACACTCTAGGAATGAAAGTTATTCGTGATAACTCACTGGTGTTGGACAGTGTGTTGTCAACACATGGGACAACACTTAAGAGCTGAGTTCTTAACTTGTGCAAATCTCAACTTCTGAATTGGGTGATTGAAGTTGTCGAATGCTTGCACTATATATAGGCTTCTAGAACTTGGAGCCTACTCAAACCAACCAGAAAAACAGTCATGAGAGAGAATCTTTCTTTTAAGCTACACCTTCCATGTTTGTAGGAGACTAAGTTTTCCTATGGTTCAACACTTGTACCGTCAAGCTGTATCAACATTGTAGGCCTTATCTTCAACCCTCCTAAGTAGATAAGCTTCTAACTATATTTACTTGGTCTCCACATTTACACATAAATAGGGATTTATGTGTAACTTTCTTTTCTTCATTTGTCACACCTAGCAGCATTATCATGACCCGTTCAACCATAAATTCAACAAACTAATAGCAGATATATAAACAATAAGTTATCACTTTGTAATTTATGAATAATACTAGCCTAAGCCCGTGTCCAAGGCCACGTTTTTTGTTTTTTTTGTTTTTTTTTTGTTTTTTATTTTTTTTTTAAATTAATTTTTTTTAAGGGCAAAATGGGAAAGGGAGAAAATAGTGAGGGTAAAATGGGAATTTCGGCAAGTGGAACTATTCATACTACTGTTCAAAAGACCCCTTTGTTTTATACTATAGATGTAGTAACTATCCTCATTTTAAACTGCCAGCACGACGGCAACACATGAGGTAACACCTGGTGTTACCTCACAGGAGACAACACCAATGGCAACACTGGTGTAACACTAACAACCTACAATTCTAAAAACTGTTATTGATAGTATCCATTGATGTAAAACATTCAAAACTGAGTAGTAATATGGAACTTTTGTGTAGGTTTATTTTGGGAAGACGAAAGAAATGGTTTGCACTTTACGTCCACCATCTGAACTTTTGGCAATGAGGCTACCTGACAGCAGAGATGTGTGATTCTATTCTCCTTACATTTAAGATTGGATTGTTTTGGCCTCTTTCATCTTTATGAATTGGAGCATTCATTGATGCTTTTGGTGTTTGTTGTAGATGTGATGCTACTTACTGAATATTTGGGATACTTTATATTCTGAAATTCTCAAGGCAATTTCTCCATGTATCTGGATTTGATGACTTTTATACAGTATCATTTCGTGTTTCAAGGTTTTTTTTTTTTTTTTTTTTTTTTTTTTTTTTTTTTTTTAAATTCGAACTACTATCTCCGTGCAATCGGAAGCAATGTGTATACCTTTTTGATTGTGCGATGCTTGATGATCGGGCTTCTATTATTGATCTCAGTAGTTTTCGTCCAAATAGATAATTGAACACAAAGGAGCTAAGTGATTTGGCTGGACACGAGGACCTTGTTATGTCGTTGAATTGAAATTCGCAAGTCTAATTCCCAAAAAGATCCAAATAAAAAGAATGCATTAGGTCAGACATAAACACAAACACCTAAAGTGCATTAACAAAATGTTCTACATTCTTCTAATATTCATACATTACATCAGTATCATCTTGTTAATCAATCGATGTCCCAAATACAAGCAAAATTAGCATGCCCTATGATCAGAAAGTAGACCAGAAGTAAATTGAACACTCATTCTCTTTCTAGTGTAAATAAACACAGGTTGTTCATAAACAAGGGTTCAAGATACACTATAACAAAATCCCTTATACTCAACATGCTCTAGGCATAAATTATACTATATATGATCATTAAACAGAAAAATTAAGCAGAAATTTACTTGTAGAACTAGCGTTGATACTTGAAAGAAAAATATCATGTTTGAAAGAGTTTTACGGGAGGATAAATGTGAAAATGGCCGTGAAATCGAGCTATGTAAATGGGCAAATATAATATTCGATTTTTAAAACAGATTTTCTTGAAAGTGATTATAGAAAAAGTAGGTGTAGAGCAGAGTCTTGAAAACGCATAATTATGCGGCCAGAGACCTTCAAACGCAAATGCAGACGCAAAACTCTCCCCCAAACAAGGTTTTGTGCCGAGTTTCCCCAAACAAGGTTTTGCGCCGATTTTGCTATGGAACACATGGGCCTCAGAAACATGCCCGTCTCGGAAATTATAGGGGCCCTGTGCGAAATGTAAAAATTGGGCCCTAATATTAAAAAAAAAAATACAATAACTATAAAATATATACAAGTACTTTCATATAAAGATAAAAGTTTTATAAAATTGGCCCCTATTATTTTTTTTTTTTTTATGGAAGATATATACCTAATGGGCCAATCTAAAATGGAGGTATCTCAAATTTGGGACCATGTGCGAAAGAACCTAATTTTTCATGTCTAAGCTGAGCCGGCCCCGCTCAGAAACGCATTGCCAAACCCACTCTATATACTTGGCGAGGCATAGAGAGTTGCATTGCATGGCCTTCATTGAAATCCAACCCTTGCTAAAAAAGTGCGGCTCTTTCTCACACATCAAACAGCTCCAAGCCTACCTCATTACCACTGGTCTTTTCCATTCCTACCCTTCCCGCTCCAAGTTTCTTGATTTCTGCGCCACCTACTCCGCCGCCACCCTTTCCTACGCCGCCCACATTTTCCGACACATCTCATTCCCCGCCACCAATGACTGGAACGCCATTATTCGCGGCCTCGCTCAAACCCACCAACCCACCGACGCCCTCACTTTCTTCCTCACCATGTCACGTTCACAATGCAAGCCTGACGCCCTCACCTGCTCCTTCGCCCTCAAGGCCTGTGCACGTGCGCTGGCATCCACGGAGGCTATGCAGATTCATTCGCAGGTTGTGCGGTTTGGTTTTGATGCTGATGTGCTGTTGCAGACAACGTTGTTGGATGTTTATGCGAAATCGGGTGATTTGGATAGTGCATGCCAACTGTTTGATAAAATGTTGAGCAGAGATATAGCTAGTTGGAATGCTATGATTGCTGGGTTGGCTCAGGGAAGTCGACCCAATGAAGCTTTAGAGCTTTTCAAGAGAATGCGAGAGGATGGTCTAAGGCCGAACGAAGTCACGGTTCTCGGGGCTCTCTCTGCTTGTGCTCAGTTGGGTGCCATTAGGGAGGGAGAGAGAGTGTATGAATATATTAGAGAGGAGAATCTTGATGAGAATGTACAAGTTTGTAATGTAGTTATTGACATGTTTGGCAAATGTGGATTTGTTGATAAAGCTTATTGGGTGTTCAACAATATGAAGTGCAAGAAGCACCTTATTACATGGAATACCATGATAATGGCCTTAGGAATAAATGGGGATGGAGGTAAAGCACTTGAGCTTTTTGAACAAATGGGTAAGGATGGAATTTTTCCTGATAGTGTAAGCTTTCTTTCGGCTATGTGTGCCTGTAATCATGCGGGTATGATTGAAGATGGAGTTAAGTTGTTTGAAACAATGACACAGTTTGGGGTGAGTCCTAATATCAAGCATTATGGTACTGTTGTTGATTTATTAGGTAGAGCCGGGCGGCTTGAGGCAGCGTACAACATCATAGATTTGATTCCAATAGCCCCTGATGTTGTGCTTTGGCAGACTTTGCTTGGGGCGTGTAAAACACATGGGAATGTGGATCTGGCAGAGAAGGCATCAAGAAAGCTTGTAGAGATGGGTTCACATAGTGATGGAGATTTCGTGTTAATGTCAAATGTTTATGCAGCTCAGGAAAGGTGGAAAGATGTTGGAAGGGTGAGGGCGGCAATGAAGGATAGAGATGTGAAGAAAGTGCCTGGATTTAGCTACATTGAAGCCGGTGGTATTATACACAAGTTTGTAAATGGAGATCAGAGCCATTCAAATTGTCTGGAAATTTATAAGAAGCTTGATGAGATCAAGTCTCGTATTACAGAGCATGGGTATGTTGCTGAGACTAACTATGTGTTGCATGATATAGGACACGAGGAGAAAGAAAACGCATTGAGTTATCACAGTGAGAAGTTGGCGGTGGCTTTTGGTTTGATCACTACAAGTGAAGGGAGTGTAATACAAGTTAACAAGAATCTTAGGATATGTGGGGACTGTCATGTGCTCTTTACGCTTGTTTCAAAGGTTTATGACAGGGAGATTATTGTGAGGGATCGAACCCGATTTCATAGATTTAGGGGAGGAACTTGTTCTTGTAGGAATTATTGGTAAATTTTCAACTTTTTTTAATCTATGAAACAAAGTGAAAGCAACTTATTGGATTGATGGATCTCTTACTGGCTCTATGTTTCCTTGTGATCATTACACATTTTTCTGCATCTGGTTGCCCTAAAACCAAAAAAAAAAAAAAAAAATAAATAAAAAAATAAATTACTACCTCTGTCCCAAAATCCCAAAATGAATGACCAGAACAATTTCAAATTTGCTCTTGATCAAGAGCAAATTTTAAATTTTTTGGTCATTTATTTTGGGACGGAAGGAGTATGAAATTTTTTGGTCGTAATCTGAGTTTTGTTATTGAAATGAATTTCTAATGATCGTGGTGCTTGTTTGGCTATGGAACTTGGACTACTCTGTAGAAATGTGGCATCACTCCCCATTTTCATAAAGGTCTTTAATTCATCTCCAAAGCACTTCACTTGAGAATTCAGAGTGCATTATTACCAATAAGTGTTTATTAAGGAGGTGTTCTGTCTTAATCAGATGTCTCGTGTTCGAGCCCTGAGAATTTAGGATCGTATAAACTTTGTTGGGAGATATGGCAACCCATAAGGTTGACCCAACTTTGACCCCTAGAGTGAGTTTAGAAGGAAAAAGTCGCTGATCTGAGACCATCCTCAGAACCGAGTTGTAATGCAAGGAAAATTTGCAGGTAAATCGAAGGAAAAGTTTTGCACTCTGTTTGCCACAGATTTCACCTCAGAACCGCGATACATATAATATTTTCTTTCACGATACATATAACCCAAATTATTTTGACACTACGATACCTTTCCGCAAGCAAGTTTTAAAGCCTTTCATCCTCAACAAGGGAGCCCCGGGCGAGAAGAAAAAGACATAATAAGCTAAGAAGGTAGCCATGAGATCAATTTCCATCTCCATACACTTCAAATGCTACACCAAACAATATGAAGGAAGCCACATAGTTAATAGGCCAGTGACCTAAAATAAAACTGGAAACAGTGTTCAAGTAACAGGAAGGAAAAAATGAATAATTTGAATATCAGAAATCAAATCATAATTCTAGCACAATCCTTCAACTATGGCACAGGCACTATCCCAACAACGAAAAGGAAATACTCCTACAAAGAGTCATAAAGCAATCAATCTTTCGCTAGCCTCGCCTCAAAACCTCCTTCAACACGCTTTACAATCCTATATGGCATGTGGGTCTCAAGAAGTTTGTCCCAAATAGGAAAGAAAGGCTGTGAGTAATTATACTTGAGCCCATGCAGTTGATGATGTACATCATGATAAGCAGTGTTGTTTTGGAAAAACATTTGAAACAAATTACCTGGCAGCCAAAGTCCACAATGATCATCAACCGTTTTCATGACAGCAAAGCAGAAAAATGTCACGGAAGTTCTCGCAGTCATTCCGGATACAAGGAAAGAGATGGCCCCACCTAATGTGTCTAGCAGAAGTCCCTCGAGAGGGTGGTTGTAAAGGGCCCCAATGGCGTATGGAACAACTAGCTTGTGATGCTGGGAGTGGATATGGCGGTACAGAAACTTGTTCTGGTGCATATAGCGATGCACAAAGTACTGCCAGGTGTCCATGATTAGCATTGCTACGATGATCTGAAGAAGTTGGACGAGGAGAGATGGTTGAAATGTAGTTCCTGAAGAATTTGTGCTTGAAGTCAACTGCAGCAGAAAGCAGAAGTGGTTACAGTTACCAGAGCTAACAGCCATAAGTAATTTGTTCGTATAAATAGCTTGCTGTGAGCAACATGTCAACATGTCCGATTAAAAAATGGAAATTTATAAATCCTAAAAAAATGCATAGGAACATAGACTTGCTTTAACTGACTGGTGAACCTTAAACCACATAAACATTGGCATTTTGCAAGAAGATTAAACAGCAATAATCTTTTTCAAATGTACAAACAAAATGCACGTGGTAATAAAAATCTTATGGCACAATCCAAGGGGAAGACTTCATTTTTGTCAACAGGCACTGAAACTCTAAACGACATGATGCATACAGAGAGGAGAGGGAGAGGGGGGAATTCCCAAAAATCAATTGCCCGGAATATACTAAGGCAGCATCTCTGGAACAATCTACGTTGGATCCCACCACTAAATCTTACTCCGTAATTTCTTTCGAGCAAGAGCTAAAGTAGCACCAAGGAAAAATATAATTCGACGAAAAAATAAAAAGACCCACGAAGAAATAAAGTGACCCCACAACCCAAATAGGCCTCACCGGTATTAAAATACAAGAAGCCACAAGATTTGTGGCAAAACGTATAAACAGATGTTCCGTAATCTTCTGCTTCCATTGTCCTCAGAGAAAATCACTTTCCACGTATCCGATAAATTCCTAAGCACTTGAACCTTGCAATCTTTTGAAAGAAAAAGAAAACTAGCCATGTGAAGAAACAGTAACCCAACTTATCCCATTTGCTATTATCAAGAAGTAACGACTCCAAACAACCAGTATCACCTATTTAGATCTTATTATCCTTACCTCTTGATGTAATCCATACAAACAAAGCATTGGAAATAACATATCATATGTCGAAGTGTCGCTGAAGAAAACCGAGTGGAGGGTAAAAATACATGTGGATGATGGAGTTTGATTTATATATACACACATATATAAATATATATTAATTTTATTTTTTATTTTTTATTTTTTTTATTTTTTATTTTTCTTATTTTATTTTATTTTTTCAAAATTTTCTTCCCACCTATTTCTTCTTTTTTTTTTTTCTCAGCCGGCGATCCCATATGACGATTCATGTTAGCCGACCCCAAATCAATTTGGGACCAAGGCTTTGTTGTTGTTGTTGTTTAAGTCCAAGAGGTAAATCAGTAGTTTGATATACACCCAAATATACCAAGTATGCTGTCTCCATTCACACCAATAAGTCAGATAGTTAAAACTGTGATATGGCTCAGCAGGTATGGCTGTGACTAACTGACACAAGCCTGTGACAGCTAAATAAGCTAAGTTATTAGACCAATCAAATCGCATACAAGGCGGTGTAAAGTCATTTACAGTATCATCCCACGTGACATTGTTAATTAATACTGCATGAAAAAACTTTGATCCTGAAGCCGCTTGTGATTGTGCTAATTTTCCATTTAGGCTTCATCTGACAAGATTGCGCGAGGAAATCAAAACACAAGGCATCCTGAGGATTAAATTACTGGTTGGATCATCAAGATCTGTTTGCGAGAGACGGGTCCTTTGAAAGCACTACCATACCAGTAAAGAAAGTTACCGGTTTGTTTAGAACATACTCCCACTTAACAGCAACCATTACAGAAAATTGATGGAACGCTAACCTAATTCAGGAAAAAACAAACTCTCACAAAAGAAAGGATAATGTTGCAGATAAAATCAAGAAGGCCAGAATCAATAAACCAAGTGGCATAGAGCAAACCTACGTGAAAATAAAATCAAAACTGCGAGACAGCGAGAATCAAGAACCTCCATACTACCGTGGCGATACAAGTGCAGGAAGGCTTTTTCTATGGGCATTTTGTACATAGCATTCCCTCATTTCAGGTTTTCCTGTCCTTTTCATACCACAAAAGTTTCTTTCTATACAGTTATCTTTGAGGAATAGAAGTACTCTCAGATGATGGTAGATGTTGTTCTCTGTACTTGACCTTTTTGAGTTTTCATCTGATTCTCTCCCTATCATTGAGAAATGGGGAAGATTTACAACTTTGTACTGACTGAGAGCTCTGAACCATGTTTTCTGGCTTCGCTGGGTATCTTACAACTAGGCTACAGGGTAACAAGGCTTATCCATTTATTTTCAACTGAAGGCATTTTTGCAAAATCTATTACTCTTGTGCCAAAATATACATATTCCAACCTCCATATTGCAACTTCTTCAACTCTCATTTTTCTCAGGTACAGCAGTTAATCAACATGCTTGAAATACTGCCTCTCAATTCTCAACAGCTTTCACACGTGTTTCATTCCTTTCACTCGTTAGCAATACTTTATTACCCCATTAGGACAATTGTGTGGAGCTCAAGTGGAATTAGCAATAGGAGACAAGGCGAAGTACTTTTTTTTTCTTAATTTGGCTACTTGTAGATTTTCCCTTACCAAAGAATAAATGTTATTCGCTTCCAGCTCTGCAATAACATGTGAGACAGAACCCTTAAGGAAAGTCCTCACAATCTAAGTCAACGAGAAGGCTTTCTTACATTACAGCAAGTAAATACGTGCAACAGAATCTGCATATGACAAAAACTCATCTCCACTTATTTTCTTCTCCCGTTTGTCAGATACAGCCAAGTGCCTTTTCTGCCATTGCTGACATAAGGCCCAAATCATGAATGCAAGCCCCTCCTACTCAGGATATAGCTGAAGTCTTCAGCTATATTCTGGCATGTGAAGACCAGCAGGGGAAATGCTTGAAAACACAATCCACATAAAAGGACCAGGAGAACAAAATGGTCTCAAGTACCTACTTTTTACATTTTACAATGTGTTGACTCAAAATATTTTTTTTTCACGTGTCCTCACTTAATTGATTAGTTTTTGAAATTAGCTCATTTCTGGGACATATCTGTTAAGTTATTAACAAAAGTTAGTCACTGGCATACATTTAGCCGCCACCTGGTCCTCTTTTCTGCAAAGAGGATGACGCGCCAAAGCAATATGTCTAACTCATTACTTTTGTAATTAATTAAGTGGAGAGAGAACTTGATCCCAAAAATGCTCGTACTCTTTTTTAGGCATGAATCTTTGTCTTCATCTCTAGTTATACCATTAAACAGCCACCTGATCCTCTTTGCTGCGTAGAGGATGACGCGGAAAAGCAATATGTCTAACTCACAACTTTTGTATTTAATCAAGTCGAGAGAGAACTTGAACACAAAAATACTTGTACTCTTTTTTAGGCATGAATCTTTGTCTTCATCTCTAGCCCACCACCTAATCTTCCAACTATCCCTTCTCTGTCATCCCCCTATCTACATTAACCAAATCTGTAAATGCTAAATAGCTGCCATCCATTTTTCCCTCTTTACACGTTTTTCACTTTCCATTACCCAAAAAACGTCTTTATTGATTTAAAAACGATTTCACTATTCAAAAATAATTAAAATTAGTTGCAATATTTGATAAATTTAAAGAAATTGAACATATTCTAACTCTCATTATTGTTTTCGACAGTTCTAAATTCGTAGATGGTGGGTTCAGCAGCGAAGAGGAATATCTAGTGAATTTCTCAAAAGAGAAAAATTCAAAGAATAAGTTGAGGCGGAAAAGGGCTTGTAACTTGGCTGGAAGAGTTTGAAATGCTCGTAGGCACTAGGCTCTGGCTCCTTAAGTTCCAAAGTTTGCACAGCGGAGTAGGAGCATCAATGGTTGCTCAGAAGGGGGAGAAATAGAAGAGAGTTTGAGATGTTGTAGGGCTGGTTTTCCTGAACAATGGGAGATAGGCGGCCTTAATTTGGGGGGTCTATAATGGATAAAGAGAAAAAAGCTAATATATGGGGGAAAGAGAGATATGTTGGGAGTGACATTTTATTTTCTTCGGCTGTCTTGATTAATTTGAGTGCACTATAGTATTTTTATTTGTTTGTTAGGAAAAAATATAGGCACTGATGACTCCATTAATTCTTCATTTTTTCAGTTAATTGCATAAATATTGATTTAGGAATTTTATTTTTGCCACACCATCATCTACTTCCCAAAACATGTCATGCAGCAGTCATGTAATGACATGTGACTAATCTCAGTAAAATTCTTAAAAGATCCTGAACATCGTAAAAGATCCTTCTTAGATGTGAGGACATTTAAAAAAATAGCCTATTAGGAAAGAACAGTTCAAAAGGAAAGATATAAGTAAGCACATTGCAAAATCGTGAGAAGTATTGCAAAATCGTGAGAAGTTAGGGGACCAATTTATTCTTTTTGCCCATAAAAAAGCATTGGTACTGAGAATGGCTAGAACAAGGTGATAACCAAAAGGAATTACTCCCTCCGTCCCTAAATGAATGTCCAAATTCATTTTAAGGGACACTCTAAAAATGTGTGTTTTTTATACATTTTAATGACAAAGATGCAATACTATTCTTGTTTTCCACTTTCTAAGCATTTAATTTTACGACAATAAAATAAATAATGATTTTTTTTTGATAAAAAAGTGTTTAGGGACAAAGTTTTTTACAAAAAGGACATTCAATTTGGGACAAAAAATTCTTAAATTTGGACATTCATTTATTTAGGGACAGAGGGAGTACTAAATAACTAGCTAAAAAATGTTACATTTCTATAACAATAAATCATTTTAAGAGTAACAAACAATCTCGAGCCTCAAGGCATATTGTTTCCTCGGTCTCTTCCTCAATATACCTTGGTCAGCCTATAAATGACAAAGTCAGGAACATGAATCCTATTGTTCTCATCTACTACAATTATTTTAAAATCTTCAGACTTTTAACTCAAATATATATGAATATTTCAAACCACCAGACAATCAGACATAGCCTGATAACTAAAAACTCATTTCATGATGCTTGAGCTACTTATCCTGCTTCGAAGCAACTAGCATGCAACAATGACACAGGTACATTAATTACTAAGAAAATTTATCCAGTTCTATGCCCCAAGTACTTTGGTTAAAATAATAGGGTGGAAAAATCCAAGATCAAAAACAATAGTACATTACAACATCTTATCTTTCCATCACCAACCTAAAGTTTCACCATCCGAACTTCTCATCTACATTACACCAATGCCCTACAAGCTAACGGTACCTAAAAGCTTGCTACCTTGTCTTGAACATTTTAATCTGTTTAAAACGCACAACTTATCCAGCCAACTTTCAAGTTGTATCCCGAAATAATGCGCTCAATTTGCAAATACACTTATGCATGCTTGTACTACCAACATACATATAATTTTCCTTCCATATCAACTGAATTTCAATGAGAACCTTCATGATAGTTCTGAAGTCCAAGTCACCATCATTGAATCATACGCGTATAAAGTCAACTAGCAAAAAACTCTTTACTCCCGCATTCAAATCCTTAAGACAACATACATCCGACTTATCCCAAAGTTAAATAGAAGCTAACATGCACAATCAGACACAGAACAAGTAGTAACAAAGAACGAAGCTTGGGATCAATAAAGAAGTTACCATGAAGAGAGCCTGAGCAACAGTAGCCTGAACAAGCTGTTGGAGCAACACACCCTTGATAACAGAACTCAACGGCACGGAATTCTTTTCATCTTCTTCCTGGCGAGTATGAAGGCGGTAATTATCAAGGGGAGGCAAAAGCTGATAAATCCCAGCATATAACCAGTATACAACAATTGGGGCAAATGTCCCCATTGATTCATCACTCACATACCCTTCCCAAAACACCATCCCTACTTTCTTTCCTCCTCAACCCTCCCCCAAATTCCAATTCAATTCAGCTCTAAAATTTCAATCCAACACTTACATTTACAGATCCATATACAATGGAGTCAAAATGTATATGCCCTGTAAAAAATGCGATCAAATTCAATGTAAATAATCAAAATTAAAACACAAAAATTGAGCAGAAGTTGAAACTGATGAACAGAAATGTGGGGGACTTACGTAGACGGTGATTGGCCAGAGGGATAACTCTGGAAATTGCCAATCAGATCTAGGGCATACACAGATTAACGTTCTCTTGATTGTGCTTTGATGACAGTTGTGAGATTCCGACAATACGGAACTTCTGATATTCCTTTGAGACGACGGCGACAGTTGTGAGATTACCGTCTCGTGCTCTGAGCTGTAAAGTTTCTTACTCAGCAGCATGTTGGAAATTTGCCTTATAAATTTCCTTTACAACAAATCACTTTTTTTTAAGTTGCTAATTAATTTAAATATTTCATAAATTATTAGTATTATACTCCCTCCATCCCAAAATATTTGTCTCATTTGACTTTTTTGTTAAACTTTGACCACAAATTTATGAGAGATTAATCATGTTCATAAAATTCTAAAAGTTGTTGATAATATTATTAATGGTGAATCAATAGGAATTTTTAGAAATTTATGAACATAATTAAATTATCATATATTTGTGGTCAAAATTCAACTAAAAAGTCAAATGGAACAAACATTTTGGGACGGAGGGAGTATTATACTCTATATTCAATTTAGAATATTTAAAAATTATGACCTGCTACCACCGTCGTCGATCACCAGTCGCCGAAATTCGGTTATCGGTCGTCGGATCGGGTAGCTAGTCGCCGAAATTCGATCACCGACGGTAACTGTTATCATCAATGTTGTATTATATGAGTATACAATACTATACATTATCATGAATGCATTATTATTATAGAATAATATAACATGATAATAAAACATGTAAAGAAACTTATGAGATATTATGAAACTTTTTTAAAACTTATGAAGCATTTTCCCTAGTTTTGATGGGATCAAATCTAAATTATGACATGTTTTTTTTTTTTTTGGTAAACGAAGTTGTTAAAATATAATTTTAATGAGTAATTTTTTTACGGGGTTGGGGGTGTTAGACAAATCTAAATAATCGAGCACAAAAGAAAAAGAATTACAATAAAATTGAAATATAATATACAACATAAACATTAACAAAGAAAAAATCGTAAGTCGTCGTCTTGAATTTGCTTGAATCCGAACTGTGTTAGACACTCTCCTTAAGACTAATTCACCCCCTCACTATGAGTGCTCGAGGTCTTCAATAGACGTTAGTCTCCCAGGATAGAACGGATGAACCGGAACAACTTTGCACTTAAGTTTTTCGGCGAATTTTCCTATGCTCAAAATCACCATGGATATTTCTCTAGGAGGCCAAAGGAAGAAGATCACAAATTGTAAGAGGGAGGTGGAAAATTAATGGAAAAGGAAATCAATTTTCATTATTTTGGGTCTCTCTACTTATAGCTCCACTAACTCTCCCATGAATACCCAATTAATCTTAGTATTAATATGAGACTCATTACTTTCTATTCAAGAAGTTTATACCAAACTTTGTAACACCAAATTTTAAAGTAATGATCCATATTAATCCATCAATTAATCTAGCAATTATGGGACATCAATAGTGGTGTTAACTTCTAAAAGTTACACTTTAACCCACTTACTTTGAGCTATCATATCTTTCTCATCCAATATCAAATTGGACATCTAGATATTTCATTTTCATGTTCTCACAACGTGGAACCCACAATAATCTTTGTCAAACGACAAACGATTCATGTAAGGAAAATACACAATTTCCTTCACATATAACGAATTTTTCAACAATCTCCCACATGAAGGAAATTAATGACGAGTTTGGTGATAGAGTCCGGCAGACGAAAACTTGTTGTGAGGACCCCGACCCGGAACATACGCGTGTCCCGAGCTGAAGCGTCCTCAAACTAACTCACATCACCTAAACCTTTTTAAAACTTTGATATAACTTTCAAACATAACAAACTTAACATAACCATTTCAAAACAACTCCACTACTCTCCACATTGGAGGCAGAGTGGACCAACTTTGAAAATACTAAACTGTTTTAGTTACAAAAGATTGTGGTTCTAACGTAGAAATTAAAGTTTATAATTACAAACTCCATAAAGGAATTACCAAAATACACTTTCTACGCCAACCTAAACGTACCCCGATAATTCCCAAAAGATTACTTCCAAACTCCTCTCCGACCTTACTGAGCCGGTCCACCTGTCTCGAAATCTAAAAACATTAAAGGGAGAGGGGTGAGAATAAATCTCAGAAAGCTATTATGAATGCAGAAATATGCCAAATAAGATGCAACACATAACAAGTTGCATATATCACATTGGAAAAGCTGTAAACACTTTACATTACCTCGGTTTACCTTTTCCCGTCTGAACCATAGTCGTACAACATTGGATATAATATTCCAATCTTAGGTGAGCTGCTTAAGCAATACTCACATCTTATAAGACCCATTTTTCAGGAAACCATATAAGATAGTAGCAACTCTGTAAGGCTTTTGGCTCAATACAGATGCTATAACCCCGACTTGTGGCCACAGGAGGGGACGGTCACAGATATAATATAATTCGATCACATTAGGTCACACTTCCATAATTGATCGTATTATATTATACCCCCAACATCAGCTGATTAACAAATTATCAAGCACATAATAGTTACTTGAAATATAATCCACAAAGGGGATAAGCAACATAGCCACATGATAAAATATACTCATGTTCCATCAATAGCATAGTGCAATATTTATGTAATACACTAAGCATAATACAATTTATGAATATTTACTCAAGTAAGGTAACAAAGTATCAATAATTATCCCTACTTAGACAATATTCAGTAATACATGGTCTTTACGAAGATTCAAGCTACAATTACCAAGTTGGAGTCACATTACTTAAGTGGCCCAAAAGCTCTACTTGAATCTAGGATGAAAAGGATTGATTCCTATCTGAATTGGATTAGGTTCTATTAATTTATAATGGTTAGAAGTCATGTCACTAGATTGTGGGTAACAATCAGCAAGAAAGGAGACTAAGGAAGTTCTGCACCATGGGCGACCGCCCTAGCCACTTGGGCGACCGCCCAAGTGGGTTTTCAAAAGGAATCCAAGTTACTGTCAAGATGGGCGACCGCACACCCCAACTTGGGCGACCGCCCAAGAAGATTTCCAAGGAAGACATATTTCTGTCCTCATGGGCGATCGCTCAAGGCCCCATGGGCGACCGCCCATGAGGGATTTCAGCCAGCCCATAATTAAATTTCCAATTTTCCTATGTTCTTCTCCTTAATTAATCTCTCCCATTTTTAAGTGCTCAAGAAGGAGATCCCAATTGTTTTACTACCTCATTCTAAATCACTTAGCCCCAAAATAACATAAACCTAATTTATTTACCACTAACTTTTCCACCCATTTCACTACACATTTCAAGTTAAATCTTCTAAAACTAACTCCACCCATTTCTTACACCCTAAATCAACTTCTATGAACAATGATATCATTCTATGTCATTCATCCATTTCCTCAATCTTCAATAAGAGTTCTAAGCATTTAACAACCATCATAACAACAATAACAACATTTAAAAGTTCATGAGCATTTATTGAAGGAAAAGGTCATAATAACTCACCTTAGCAAATACAAGATGGAATGAGGATTTTCTTGGCTTGATCAACTCTCCTAGTTGCCCCAAACTCAAAAGTACACTTGGATTTGAAAATGGAGAAGAAATGAACTTGCTAGAAGTCTTGGAAGGTGATGCTTTCAAAATGGAGTTCCATGGAAAATTGTAGAAAGAAAATGAAGGAGGATGATGGAGGAGATGAATGAAAAGTGTAAAGGGAGTATGGGGAGGGTTTGACCTTGAAGGGGGAAGGGTGAGGGAAATGAGGGGAGGAAGTATGGCCCCCCATACTTCCTAATTTCTTTCTTTCTTTCTTTTTAAAATAACCTTCCCAACCCCAAAATATTTTATTTGCTCATTTTATTATCACTACACCCTATTACTTTATTTTACTTTCAATTATTTTAATTCAATCAAAGACTTCAATTTACTTTCATTTTATCCCAAGGCTTTAAAATTATCTCCTAACCATCTCAACTTATCATAACATTAAAGGCAAAAAATAAGCACATAAAGTTAATATTAATATTAAAAGCATATAATATTATACTAAAATAGTGCCTAGGTTTAGGGTCGTTACACTTGCATACGATAGATGTGGGAATGCCCATTGAACCTTCGCTCGTACAAGCATATTTACTCTACTCGCAAGTCGGTAGACGCGATGTCCTTGAACCGTTATGCTTTTTGTGTAGCCGATCATATACTTGACACAAGTAACGTCCTAACATAGTTCAATTCTCATAGCTATGTTCATTCATGGCCCTGAACATTTTGCCTGGTTCTGTGAGAGGCTCTAAGAATTGAGCCTCACACAATTCTCCTCGAAGCGGCCCCATTTCTCTCTCACATAGGTGATTTCTTAAAGGTAACCCGTATTACCCCGCTCGAATTTTCGACGCGTAAGAATCATTAGAAGCCATAAGCTTATCCTTGTCCTTTCGGGATGTCACTAACAGGAATGGACTTGGGGTTGGTTCCCCCACAGTGACGCTGCAAGTCTTTTAACAGTTAGGTTGTCCCATTGAATCTAGTTCTTGGGATCTCCAGTCATCTAGATTGGGTTTTCCGCTGTGTTTAACTTTTAAGAGGCTTACGTCTCATTTTCCTCATCGAACTTTCAACTAACTCTCTATTTAACCCTTTGGTTAACGGATCCGTTTATCATTTGACTTCACATTGTCAAATTAGTTGAGAGTAGTTCTACAATGGTATTATGTCTTAGACATATATGTCTAGACTACCATTACACATATTGCTATATGTCTTTTCAATCATAAATTGACTTTAGCAATATACCATCTTGCTAACACAAGCTTTATCCATTTGATAATTGTTAACTCAAATTCATTTAAATCTCAGCTATTCCATATTGATCATTTCAAAAATTTCAAGAATATCCACCTAATGGCTTGTTTAACAACAAGTCTATTAGTTTTTCTTGAATTTCAATCAACAGATCAAATTGACTAGAATTTTCCTTAGTTAACATATCGTTTTTGGATTTAATTAACAAAGTGACGTAGTCACTCTTGTTTAAATCCACACAATCAAACCTTTGATGTCATTATCTTTGTACTTGTCTCAAGTCATACAATGACTTTACAAACTAGCACATTTCTTCTAGGTTCCATTTCTTGAACCGTTTCAACAGTTTGATCTATTTCATTCAAAGTATCATATATTCACTTCCATGAATTTGACATCAATACTTGATTTTCATTGATTTTATTTTCTTTTGATTTTTATATATACTCCATCCGTCCCAGGAATTTATAGACTTTTGGGTTTTGCACGGGAATTAAGGAGGAATTATTATATTGAAAGTGTTGTGAGTGTGAAAATAAAATAGGAGAGAGAATGAGTGGAGAGAATAGTAAATTATAATGGTGATGTGAGTATTAAAATAATGTAGGAGAGAGAATGAGCGGAGGGAATAGTAAAGATTCCTTTCCATTTTAGGAAAGTATATATTATTGTGGGACGCCCAAAAAGAAAAATTTATATATTATCATGGGACGGAGGGTGGTATTCAAACTTATTGAATCATATATAACAAACCAATATGCACAATTGTTATGAACATAACTCTTGAAACATAATCCACCATTTAGTAACCAAATTCAATTTCTTTGGTAATTGGACTTGCTACTTTGCGAAACACCCCCACATTAAAAAGTGTACGTAGGCCTACATGTCCATACTTCATATGGACATCTCATTGTTTTCTTGGGGAAACCTCTCTAAAAGGTAATTATTTTCCAAAGTATACTCACCCCCACATTTTCAGAGTAGTCCCAAAATTAACAATAATGCCAATTTTCATTATTAACACCATTTGATCATGGTGTACATTGTGGACACTTTGTTTCATTGCTCATGTACAAAAAACCCCTTTGGTTGTTCTATGTAAATTTTCTCTTCTAAATCAACATTTAGAAAGGTTATTTACATCCATTTAATGTATTTCAAATTCTGCTATGCAGCAATTGTAAATACAACTCTTTATTCTCGTGATGAGAGAATAAGTATAAAAGTAATCAAGGTCTTCATTTTTCTTGTAATCCTCAATTACAAGTCTAGCCTTGTACTCATTGATTGTTCCATCGGTCTTCATTTCCTTTTGAAAATTCACTTATATGCTAGTGATTTACTACTCGGAGGTAAATCTACTAGTTTTCATGTGTGATTTTCCAAGATGGAATCACTCTCACTTTTAATGGCCTCTTTCTCCAAAGATCCTTCCAAAGAGCTCAATGTCTTTATAACTTTGTGATTCACTTTCTATCATGGAGGTTAGAAAATTCGGGCCATAGAATTTTCTTATCCTACCTCATTTGCTATGTCGAGGTCATGCCTCTTCTTTATCATTCCTCATGATAAGTTTCTTCTTCTTCTATTGAATCATGAATCCGTTTAAATGAGTTTGCCTCATCTTTTAATTTATACGGAAACATATTCTTAAAGAAAGAAGCGCTTCATGAGTCCATTATTGAATCTTGAATTCATACACAAGAATTCTATAATCACAACTATTGAAAGCATACCCAACCATATGCAATCAATAGTATTTAGTGTAACATATACACAAACTACATTTAGTTGTGTTTTATCACTACCTCTTTATTAAGTTGATTTTCAACTTTTTCTTTAAAGAGATAAGATTCAATATTTTGTCTTTTAGCAAGAAATGTTAAAGGTAAAAACTTACATTTTACCATCATATAGTGAATAACATTCACACCTCAAGCATCAATATGACTTGATTATAGCTTCAAGCATATATTTGATAAGTCTTGTTTGACCATAAAAAGAGATTCATTCTCATTATTAATCACTTGAATACCCTTTCATTTCATTCACTCAAACATCATGAATTTCATTCTTGATGACATCACAATTGCCACTCAAGACACAAGGTATATGCTTGACTTTTTCAAACAAGTTTGGCTTTTTAAACATGTTTGACTTTTCAAATGATTTTGACAATTCAAACAAGTTTGACCCACTTTGTCTTTGTATTAAGCATTTAGGCATGCTTCATCACATTTGCTTTCGCCAAAAGAAATGTTAGACAACTTTTTCTCCAAAATTCTATTATCTTTTCCAACATAAAGACGAATAGCACACACCTCAACATTCATTTCCATTCATTATGTTTGAGGTGCTTTTAAAAATATTTTCAAGTGGAAAGCAATTTCTCAATTATTGCCGTCACTTGAGAATTTCACTCAACACCATCCATTCGGTATGGTTTTCATGAAAGACCATTTTCAATTCTTTCATTTAGCTTTTCATGGTTTATGAAGTCCACTATTTTAAAATCAAGAGCACGACTTATAATGAAGTCCATTTCAGCCGCATTCTCAGATTTATTATTTATAGTCCAAAGACTCTCATAATTATTTCACCATTTTCTAGGTACTATATACGTTATATAACGAATTCGACAATCCGTTAAGTATATAATTCCAAAAAAAAATCCCATGCTTCAACCGCACTCACGGATTAAACACTCGTCTTATTTTCACCCAACTTTATAGAATCTTTCTTAAGAAACCTCACAAGTTTAAGGGTGGTCAAGTAGAACATTTTTTGTTGCCATCACTTAAAATCGAGGCCAACAAAATTTTCTACCTTTTCACTATGGTGATCCGGAATACAAGGAACAACCACATCCCATTGAAGATTTTTCTCCACACAAGGAGCATTCCCCAAAACATTGGCTTTAATTTTTCAACAATTAAACACCAAATTGTAAATTTGTTGTTACAAATATAACTCTCTAACTTAATTAGAGAATTAATTCCAAGAATAAATTGCTAATTCAATAGGAGAATTAATACAATTTATTTCTTATAACCACTCATATTTATAAACCTCTAAATTCCTTAATCTATAGTATAAATTAGAGCTTGTACTTGCTACAGTTCTTTGAACAGTAGCAAGTGCCGAAATTCCCATTTTGCCCTCATACATTTGTTCCTTTCTCATTTTGCCCTTAAAAAAAATTTTAAATTAATTAAAAAAAAAAGTGTCCTCGAACACGGGTTTAATTAAAAAATAATAATAATGTGTCCTCGGACACGGGCTTAATTAAAAAAAATAATAATAACGTGTCCTCGGACACGGGCTTATTCTAGTGAAATTATAATTGAAGGTTAATTATTTCAAAACTTTAAAGGTCTCATCTTGGAGCACCTCTAAATTAGAGAAAATCACATTCTCATTTACAAAATACACAATTTCTTTTAGAAGTTCTCATTCTAAATATATTGTGTTATTTGTCATCATCAACAACAATAAGATTTAACAACTTCCTTCAAGAAGTCCTATTGTTTTTATCATTATGACATTAGTCACATATTCCACTAATAAGTTTTAACAACTTCTTCCAAGAAGTCCTATGGTTTTTGTTCTTGTAACATTTGTCAATGTTCACAACAATAGAATTCAACAACTTCTTTCAAGAAGCTCTATTATTTTTTATCTTTGTGACTTTGTCACTAATGACAATAATAGGATTTAACAACTTCTTTCGAGAAGCCCTATTATCTTTGTCAATACATCGTATAAACAATGCAACGTTAAAGACTACATCTTTATCCTTTCATCTTCTCAACTTAGTACAAAAGAACTTTTCAATTATAAAATGCAACGTTAAAGACTAAATCTTTATCCGTCCATCTTCTCAACTTAGTTCAATGAACGATTCAATTTTTCTCAACATGATTCTTGTGAATCATAAGAACGTTAAATACGTTATCTTTAACCGTTCATTTTCTCAATTTAGTTCAATCGAACTTTTCAATTTTTCTCACCATGATTTTCATGAACCATAAGAGATCTATAATTCATTGTATAAACACTATAAGTGGCATCACCACAACTATTTTACACAATCATTGCAACATCCTTGATGTTCATCCGTAAGTCAATACATCATTATTTTTTTCAGAAACTGCTCTGTTCCGAAATTTATATATTAATATCTACATAATAAAATTCGATCTTCACCGTTCAGAATCTTCTCCTATGAGTCGTGAACATGCACACCAAATTTCAGCCCGATCCAACGGTTAAAGAAGTGGGAAATAATTTTTACCACAGACGATCACTGAAAAATGTGCTGGAATTTTCTTCCGTCTCGTCCATCGTTTTCCAATTCTTTTACCCCTTTCTTTGATTACCGCTACAACCGTATTTGATCTCTTCATTGGGTTTGTCCATCTTTAATCTCTTCTATCCGAGTCGTGTGAGAACACACTCTCCTTAAGACTAATTCGTCCTCCTCTCTACGAGTGCTTGAGGTTTCAAAGGGCGTTAGTCTCCCAGGATAAAACGGATTAACCGGAACCACTCCGCACTTGAGCTTTCCGGCAAAATGAACTAATATGCTTGGACAATATCACCATTCTAATTATTCAAGGATGGCAAAGGAAGAAGATGAACAAGTTGCAAGAGGGTAGAAGAAGATTGATGGAAAAAGCTTCTTTTTGTGTGCTTTTCTCTTATCTTTATCTCTATTTTTTTTTCTCTCTACTCTTCAAAGAGTTGTGGATATTTCTTTTATAGCTCAAAACTTCCCAAGGATTAACTCTCCAATTAATCCACATATTGATGATCATCTTAATTCAACAATTAACCTTGCAATCAATTTCTTTTTGGAGTTTCATTTGCCGATCATAAATGGACATTAACCTTGGAAGTTATTCTTAGAATTAATCTTGAATTAAAAGAATTATAATTCAATAAAAAATGGCCAAAACTATCAACTAGTTTTTCCATTCTTTTCACATGTGAGACAAACTCACATTTCCAACTTCCATCCATTTATTTAAGCTGTAATATTTTTATCATCCAATCTTCAAATTGAACAAATAAAATATCATTTTCATGTTCTCACGGAGTAGAATATGAACCCACAATAATCTTTGTCCAACGGCAAACGATTTTTCCAAGAAAATGTACACAATTTCCTTCACACACAATATACTTTTCCAACAATCCCCCACATGAAGAAAATTGAGGACGAGATTGGTGATAGAGTTCGACAGACAAAAACTTGCATACGAAAGTGTGGGGATATTGCCCATTGAACCTCCGCTCGAACTAGCATATTTACTCTACTCGCAAGTCGATAGACGCGATGCCCTTGAATCGATATGTTTTTTTTGTAGCCGATCATATACTAGACACAAGTAATGTCCTAACATATTTCATTTCTCATAGCTATGTTCGTTCATGACCCTGAACATAATGCCTGGTTCTGTGAGAGAGTCTAAGAATTGAGCCTCAACACAATTCTCCTCGAAGCGGCCCTACTTTTCTCTCACATAGGTGTTTTCTTAAAGGTAACCCGTATTATCCCGCTCGAATTTTCGACGCGTAAGAATCATTAAAAGCCATATGCCTTTCCTTGTCCTTTCGGGATGTCACTAATAGGAATGGACTTGGGGTTTTGTTCCCCCACAGTGACGCTACAAGTCTTTTAACAGTTAGGTGGTCCCATTAAATCTAGTTCTTGGGATCTCCAGTCATCTAGATTGGGTTTTCCGCTGTGTTTAACTTTCAAGAGGCTTAAGTCCCATTCCCCTCCGAATTTACAACTAACTCTCGATTTAACCCTTTGGTTAACGGATCCGTTTATCATTTGACTTTACATAGTCAAATTAGTTGAGAGTAGTTCTCTAATGATATTATGCCTTAGACATATATGTTTAGACTACCATCACTACAAGAAAGGAGGATATTTACGGCCCTCACTTACGGCGGTGGACACGCATCCGCCGTATATATTATATATATACGGCGGTTGTGCATACCGCCGTATATAACTAATATATACGGCGGACTAGGCCGCTGTAAATAAGTAATGTACGTACATTTGACATGTACGTATATGAGATCGAAGTTATCTACATCGGTATATCAGTAGCCGCCGTATATAGGTACTTATTATCGGCGGTTCATACGCGTCCGCCGTAAATAATACACATTATTTACGGCGGTGTACAATATCCGTCGTAAATGTTATTAAATACCGGGAAACCCAAATTTCCCTATTCAATTTCGCGGTAATCTCTATCTCAGTCTCTCTTTCTCTCCTCCATAGCTAGGGCACGAATTTAAGCCAGGTGACCAAATCGGCGAGTAGGTATAGCGTATTTACTTTTAATTTTTGGTTTTTGTTGTTCTTGGTGTGGTGTTGTTGAGCGTTGATTTCTTCGATCTCTGTATCTCAGTCTCTCTTTCTCTCCTCTATAGCGTATCTCAGTCTCTCTCTCTCTCCTCCAGCCAGGGAAATTGAGCGTTGATTTCTTCGATCAACAATAATCAGGTATACATTTCTTTCCCCTTTTCTAATTTACTTTTAATTTACGGGTTTTTGTTCTTGGTGTTGTGAGTTGTTGTTGATGTTCTTTGTTGTTGTTGTTGGTATTGCTTCGATCTCTGTTTGAGCTGAAGCAAGCTGTTGATGTTATTCTTGATTTCATTCTTTTAATTTCGTGCACACTTATATAATCATGAAAGTCTTATCTAGTTCATGTCAGTTAATAAGCTATGAATTGAAGCTATTGTGTTTCAAAGTTCTTGTTGTATTATAGTGCTCTAATTTAATAACATTATGGCTCCTGTTAATATGCTTCCCTGCTTATGTTTGAACTGGCTCATTTGGAATCTTTGTTAGAGTAGGTTTACTTCCTTGAAATGAGCAGTTCTAAATTATCTGGCAGATTTGGTAGTTGAGAGTGAGTGTTGGTAATGGATAAATTCTAGATATGTGATTAAGCTCGTGTAATCATATTGAATGTGTACAAGCTAATGCACATGGCGATCGTGGATGAACTGTAAGTCTCAAAAAGTTGAAAGCTGATTCCACAGTTCCCAAGCAAGTGTGTCAATTCCGATCAGAGACATGTCAATTCCGATCGAGAGACATTGCAAAGAGAATCCTCTTTCCCTTTCCAAAAGTGTTTCTAAACAAATTGTATTCAGTACCCTTTTTGGTTTTGAGATAGAAAATGAAACCACTTCCATCGATTTAATCTACTTGAGATTAATTTGAGGATGTTAAAGGAAATGCCAAATACCTTCTTCAAACCTTTGTATCGGACACTTACGATCTAGGACGGAGGAACTACATTGTTTTGAGCAAGCCACAGATAATCTTGACTATACTAAACTTTGTTACATTGTTTTGGTTTATAGTATTTTGTAATGTAAATCTAAATAATATTATCATTGCTCTGCTTAGGGGACAGGTTAACGGTATAGCTCTTTTCATGTTTAGTACGTCACGCACACGCCCTAACTTGATAAAGCACATAATCTTTTTAGCAATCTAGATGTTGTTTTGCACATCAACCTAGTTCCTTAAATTAGCTTCTCAATTAGGGGGGGGGGGCTTGTGAGAGAGAACGAATGAATGTTGTCATGGGGTTATACTATATCATGGGCCCAAGCTCGACTAATAGGCTAGGCTTCAACAATGTATATTATCTATATCGAGCCAAAAGTTGTACATATTTAGACTATGTTTGTTTATGAGTTTATTTTTATTCTAAAATTTGTGTCTCTCGGTCTTATATATAGGTTGTATTTTAACGTTAAAAATATCAAGTCAAGTCATATATGGACAAAAGTTGGATTGATTTGGGTAATCGAATTTCAAATGAGTATATTTCTGGGGTTGACAACTTTCTCGATTTTGCATTCTCAAAAAAGTCTGTTGGTGTTAAAGAAATATATTGTCCTTGTAAAAAATGCGCAAATCGTTATCAAAAAGACCGTGCAACTGTGAAATCACGTTGTATTGAAGTGGAATTTCAAAAAGATTACAAGAATTGGATTAGGCACGGGGAAGAGTACATTTCGGCGTATAAGAATGATAATAATGATAGGACAACTGAAGATGGCATTGAAATTTAATTGGGCGTGCAAGATTGTATGAGGCGAATGGTACATGAAGGGATGGGTATGCCGGATAGTAACCAGCCAGGAATTGAAGAAATCGTACAATCAGATGCATCCACGTCAAAGTTTCTTAGACTTTTGAGAGATGCTGATCAAGCCTTGTGGGAAGGGTGTGATAAGTTTACAGTACTCTCATTTATTGTAGAACTTATGCACTGGAAGGCTAATTATCGAGTGACCGATAAGGGATTTACTTCTTTATTAAAAAATTTCATTAGGGCATTGCCTCAGTCAGCGAAAGTGCCAAGTTCCTATCGTGAGGCGTACAAGATGACTGTGAATTTGGGTTTCAGTTATAAAACGTGGGACACGTGCATTAATCATTGTATGTTGTTTCAAAATGAAACTGAAAAACTTACTAAATGTGAAATTTGTGGAGCCTCTAGATATAAGCAACAAGAAGAAGGGGGTAGCGGTGAAGGTGCGAAAATAAGTGGCAAGAATAAACTTCCCAAGCAGGTAGCGATGAAGAAAGTATGGTATTTTCCCTTAAAGCCAAGGTTGCAAATGTTGTATTGGTCATCTAAGACCGCGACACTCATGAGATGGCATGCCGAGAAAAGAATAGACGATGGTGTGCTGAGGCATCCTGCAGACTCTCGTGCGTGGAAGGTATTCGATGAACGTTATCCATTATTTTCAAGTGAAATTCGGAATGTTATATTGGAATTAGCATCTGACGGATTTAATCCTTTCAGAACAATGACTATATCTCACAGTACTTGGCCGGTTGTGCTTATGCCATACAATCTTCCACCTTGGTTATGCATGAAACAACCATATTTCTTCTTGTCGGTGCTTACTCAAGGCCCAAAAGGGCCGGGCAACAAGATAGATGTGTATCTCCAACCGTTAATTGATGAGTTGAAGGAATTGTGGGAAGATGGTATATCAACTTATGATGCATCAAGGAACGAGTTGTTTACTTTACGAGCTTCACTATTATGGACAATAAATGACTTTCCTGCATATGCAATGTTGTCTGGATGGAGCACTAAAGGTGAATATGCTTGCCCTTGTTGCAATGTGAGACCTCAAGCACGATGGTTGGATCATGGCGGCAAGTATTGTTATATTGGTCATCGACGCTTCTTGCCTAGGAGTCATGCTTTTTGTAAGGATAAAAGCTCTTTTGATGGTACTCATGAAGTGAGAGATAATCCCAAGTTATTGTTTGGAACAAAATTGATTAAACAAGTTGAAAATATGGAAATCGAGTATAAAATAGAAGATGTTATTAAAAAGAGGAAAAGAGAAGAGGGTGAGAAGCAACAAGCCAAGTTGGAGAAAAGAAAGGTTCCTAAGTTGTGTCACAATTGGAGAAAGAGGAGTATCTTCTTTGAGTTGCCATATTGGGCAAATAATCATGTTCGTCATAATCTTGATGTTATGCACATTGAAAAAAATGTGTGTGATAATGTGCTACATACTCTGTTAGGTACTGCGGGCAAATCAAAAGATAATGATAAAGCAAGAAAAGACCTAAAACATTCGAAAACCATTGCATCTACAAACGCTTCCATCTGGCAAAGAAATTATGCCTCCGGCTTAGTTCACAATGAGTAAGAAGCATAAAGACACATTCTTGAAAGTTCTAAAGGGAGTCAAAGTCCCTGATGGCTACTCATCAAACATATCTCGTTGTGTACATCTAGAGGAAAGAGCTATTTGGGGTCTTAAGAGCCATGATAGTCATATTTTGCTCCAACAACTACTCCCTTTAGCTGTTCGAAAAGCGTTGCCTACTTCTGTTGTAAAAGCCATCATTGAGTTGGCAAATTTCTTTAGGCTATTATCCTCAAAGGTGAATACACTTGCTGATCTCAAAAAGATATAAGATCGGATGGCTGTCACACTATGCGCTCTCGAGAAAATATTCCCACCAGCTTTCTTTGATGTTATGGAGCACTTGCCGGTGCATTTAGTCGAGGAGGCCTTGCTAGCAGGCCCAATACAATTTCGTTGGATGTATCCGGTAGAAAGGTACATCCATATTAAATTTACTTTGAAAAAAGTTAAATTCCTTTTTACATCTGGTTTAGCATAAGTAAATGTTTTTGTAGGTTTCTACTTACATTAAAATTATATGTTCGAAATCGAGCCCATCCCGAGGCCTCCATAGCTAAGGCAATTGTGGCTGAAGAATGCATGACTTTTTGTACGCAATATTTGGATGACATTGAGACAAAGTCCAATCGTCCTAGAAGAAATGATGATGAAGGTGATGGGTTAGGCCGCTTTGTAGGAAAAGAAGAGGTAATTACCCTTGATTACATCACATGAGTACAAGCGCATAGATATGTGCTTTTCAATACTGAAGATGTTGAATAATACCTAGAGTAAGTGATTCCTTACATGAGGCTTACATTCCTTATATCTTTTATATTTTAAATTAATACTTAATTCATATTTTCAATCTGCTCAGAATGCATCGTGCACATTTGAGGGAGACACTACCTCGTAATCAACGACATCTTATAGAGAAAGAACATAATGATAAGTTTGTTAGCTGGATTAAGGATTATGTAAGTATGAAATCACTTTCATATAATAGTTTCAATTTATCGTTTTAAATATTTTCTTATTAAATTTTGTTTTTTTATAAAAGGTATGCACGACGAAAGATGTAGTGCCCGAAAGAATTATAAGTCTTGCATTGGGTCCTCATATGGATGCGAGGCGGTATAATCTTACATAATAAATGGTTTTCGATTTCTAGTGAAGGATGTCGATAGACGGAGGAAAACTCAAAATAATGGAGTCATGCTAAATGCAAGTGTGACAAGTTTTGCAAGTCGAAATGATAATAATCCCATTGTAGGGGATGTTAACTTCTACGGGGAGTTGATTGAGATCCTTGAAATTCGTTATAGCAACTCAATAAGATTTGTATTGTTTAAATGTGATTGGGTTGATAACCGGACAGGCAAGATGGAAGATGAGCAAAAATTTACTCTTGTAAACTTCAATCACAAGTTGTATAAGGATAATCGAGTTGGTGATGAACCATTCATATCAGCATCTCAAGCTGAGCAAGTTTGGTATGTTAAAGTTCCTATAGAAAGTGATTGGAAAGTTGTGATGAGGATTACACCATGAGATAGTTTTGACATATATTCAAATGATGATAAACAAGTTTCAGATTCGATTCCACAATTGGTACCATTTTGCTCACAAAATCTGGATGAAAATGTTGCTAACGAAGAAGCATCGTGGGTGCGAGAGGGAGTTGATGGGGTCGAGATTAAAACTACTAATATCAATGATGTTGATGTTGATATGACCGATAATGATGATGTTGATATGTCCGATAATGATGATGATTAGTTTGAGTAGTATTTGTTTAGATCTTATTTGCTTACTATTTACTAAGACAATGTTATTACTTAAGTTTCATGTTTCAATCAAACTTGTTATTTTTGTATGGTTGAATATTAATATTGTTACTTCTATATAATATGTATTTGTTTAGATCTTATTTGCTTACTATTTACTAAGACAATGTTATTACTAAAATTTGTGTCTCTCCGTCTTATATATAGGTGGGTTGTCTTTGGCTTGTAGTGTGGTGGTTCGGTTGGGAATTGGAAGGAGAATTTGATTGTGGGGGTGTGTTTATTGTTGCACTTTCTTTGTGATTTGTGTGGAGGTTTTGTAGTTGGTTTTTGTGTTGAAAATATGCCTCCTAAGGAGAGAGACATTATAGGGGGTAGCAACAAGAGGGGTAGACAAAACCCGCCGCCCGTAGTCCCAAATGATCCCACTTCCCCTAATGCATCATTGACGCCGTTTGGGATTGACCCAATTGACCTCCGCTCAAAAGAAAAAATGGCGGAATTTGGAGGGTAGGAAATTTCAAGTCACCACTTTCCTTCATTTGCCGGTGTTGAGGGATTTGGGTTTAGAAACGTTAGTAACAGAATTGATGACGCAAGCCGGGTTAGGTAATTTCCTGGGGAAGACTCCATCTACGTATTTGAGATATTCACTTGAGTTCCTTTCAACTTTGGAGGTAGGCAAGGGGTCATAAGAAAATTCTATTCGATTTCATCTGGATGATGAAGCCTATCGAGTGACTAATGATGAGTTGGGGGGAATCTTTGGGGTTGATCAGCCGAGAGGAAACTGGGTGGAGGCTGATGGGGTGACTTGTTTTTTCTTTTCGGAGCTCACAGGATTGCCCTGCAAAAAGAAATACCTTAAGGCTTCCTCTCTTTCTCACCCGGCTTGGAAATTATTTTACAGAGGGCTATCTATGTCTTGGTTGGCAAACGGAGAGCCCGCTCAGTTGAATGTGGCTATGGTAAACCTTTTGCGAACGGGGTTGAGGAGTTTTCAGGTGATTCCTGATTGGGTTGATATTTTTGTTCGGAGATGTGAGGCATTTGCCCTTACCAAAAAGGGAAACATATCAATAGGGGGATGATCACGTTGATTGCTCAAGCTTGTGTGGGGAAACCAAAATCCGAGGCGATGAGATTGATGGGGGCGGGAGTTTTTATTACGGAGGCTGGCTAGTGCGGTATGACAAGTTTGTGAGGGATCCGAGGGCGACATACAACGGGTCTTTATTGTTTGAATATGGTACTCCCGGGAGGACGGTGCTGTTGCGGGGTAGGGGCCACGTTTCGAGTGGTGAACGAGGCCGTGCATTGGCGTATGCCCGATGTTGATGATCAAATGGATTCCGTTGATGAGGAGGATGATGAGGAGCGAAGAGGAGGATCGGGAGAGACGGGGTGGTCGGGGAGGAGAGCGAGGCAGCCAACAAGGCTCTTTTGATCAATGGGATACCATGAGGGCATTTACGGAGGAGCGGGAGCGATCAAGGATCGCTCGGGAGCGAGCCGAGCATGCTTTGGAGGATGCTAGATGGGGAGGTTATCGCTCAGAACAGTAGTCGACGGACTTTAGAGGATGCTAGATGGGGAGGTGCGGGGATCGTTTTGAGGGGTTGGAAGATGAAAGCGCCATTTTGGGAGCCCGGTATACGGAGCTGGAGGCTTGGGCGATGCAGACAGAGCCCCGGAGTTACGAGCCAATTTCAGAGGATTATTTGACTATGATGCATTCGAGAGCCACTGCTCGTGCACATAGGCGTTCTTCCCGTCAGACCTACTATCAGGGACAAACCTCCGGCTCTCATCAGTGATGTTATTATTTATATTTCATGTTTCAATCAAACTTGTTATTTTGTATGGTTGAATATTAATATTGTTAATTGCAAGATTTTAAAAAGCGCTAGGCGGATGCTAGGCGGCGGAGCCGGGCCTAGCGCCTAGGCGGGGACTAGTCGGGATTAGTCGGGACCTAGGCGGGGCTTAGAACTAGGCGTTGGAGAGGGGCCTAGCGCCTAGGGTCTTTTAGAACACTGGTTAATTGTAATATGTATTTGTTTAGATCTTATTTGCTTACTATTACTAAGACAATGTTATTACTTATGTTTCATATTTCAATTAAACTTGTTATTTTGTATGGTTGAATTGAATATTAATATTGTTAATTGTAATATGTATTTGTTCTGCTTCTTTTGATCAAACTCTTATTTCCTACAGGATCTTGTTGAAGCAGCTCTCTCAAGTTACTTTCCACCTCTGTCATCTGCTTCTCTAGGTACTCCTTTGATGCCTGTAGAAATTTGAATATATTAAATGAATATCCAATTTTTACTTTGGGATGTCCCCGCCCCGCTTTCCCACCGATTTGGTACCCGCGGGAGCCCCAGCCCCCCCTCCCCGTACTATTTTATACTTTTTCTGTATCAAGCAAGGCTTGCCCTATAGTGTTGTTGTTGTTCCTTGTTGTTGTTGTTGTTGTTCCCCCTGCCCCGCTTCCCCACCGATTTGGTACCCACGAAGCATGTTCCTTCTTGTTGTTGTTGTGTTTTTTTGTCTAAATGCTGTGTGATACTTCCTCCGTCCCGAAATATTAGTCCCACTTTTATTATTGTTAACTTGCGTTAACTTTGTCTTTCAAAGATAAAAAACTTGAGTCAACTTTGAATTTGTATATGTGAATTTAGTATGAATTTGTATATGTGAATATATGTGTTTTTCTGTTATCAGTGTTTTTTTATGAATCTTTTCGCTGCCTTAACCTCATGTTTTTTGGTTGTTGACGTTCTTCCGTCAATTTCTCCGTTAAAACATGAATGTGTGGCATGCTGAATCATTAAAATTCTGAGTTGGCCATAAAATTTTTTTGACAGGCCATAAAATTTTTTTGACAGATGTTGTTGGGGTGGACATATATTACATTAAATCAATTAAAATTATTCTTAATTTTAAATTGCTGCAGTAAAAAAAATCTAATTTTTGTTTTTCTATCCCTTTTCTGTCTCCATTAATTGTTAGATTTTTTAATTTGAAATATTTATCATTATCAGCATAGTTTAACACCACTACTGCTATCACCATCCGTCTCACCATCTTCGTACCTCCATAAGCCCCACCACCGTCACTATCAATAACAATAACCACAACATCAGACATTGTTAACGAAATCACACCAAAATATGAAACCCAAACAACAATATACAATCAATATTCAAACATAAATATTGAACAAAAATCAAAAAATAAATTTTGGATCAAAATCAGATTCAACATATAAGAATAAAAGAATGTGTTTGATTTAAATCTCAGATATGTTGAAAAAAGAAAACAACGAAAACAAACTTTAAAAAATTTAAGAAACCCACATTGCAAAAGAGTGTGAATTTAATCCCAGTGACCAGAAATTGGAAATGGGTCGGCTTAGCTTTGGTCTGGAGGTGAAAGGGTGGGTTGCTAGTGGTGGTGGATTTGGAAAAACGAAGGTGGAAGTAGAAGGGGTGGGGGTGGGAAACGACGTAACAAGGATGGGAGGAGAATGGGTGAAATCATTGGAGATGGAAGGTCCGACGATTGAAGAAGAGGTCGACAACAGAGGACTAATCGATGCAAGGGGTAGCGGATGAGAGTGAAGCGATGACAGAGGGTGGACTGAGAAATGGACTACAGAGATGGAGCCGAGCGACGCTTTGTGTATAGAGATGGCAGAGAATAGTTAGGGAAGACGACAAGGGTGAAAGGAGGGGCTGGGCTGGGGTGTTTCCATGGAAATGGACCGGAAGATTTGATGGTGGAGATAATGAAATGGGGAGGGGAGGGGGAGGGAAGCTTATTTCCAGATTTAGGGTTTAGAATTTATTTTTATAAAAAAGATAAAAAAGTTTCAATTTAACCCTTTATATTTAGGAAATAAAATTAAGGTCAATTGTTTACTTTTATTCATTTTAACCCATTCGTATTTCCACCTCAGTATATTTCATAAAATTTTAAAATCAACTCAACATTTTAATGAGTAAGCATGCCACACAGACATGTTTTAATGGAGAAATAGATAAAAGACTGACGGAAGGACGACAACAACCAAAAAAACACGAGGTTAAGGGAGAAAACGAAAATAAAAATACATTTCAAACTAAAACGAAAAAGTGACTATAGTCTATAGGTGTTGATGACGAAAAAATACTTATCTCTGAAAAGGAGAAATATTTCAGAAAAACAAACCTATTTTTTATTAATCGACTTTTTTTTCCGTGAACTTTATTTTTCTATAATTACCAAAAAAATAAAAAATGAGATAAACATTTTTTCCAAAACAAAAGAAGCATTAGTATTAAATCAAAATAGAATTGTTATTCGCCCCCGCACAATTTCACTGACATTTTCCCAACTAAAAATCTTTTCACTAACATTTTCCCATAAAGAAATGGGTTAATAACAATTCTCTAAACAAAAATGAAACCCGTGACTTCAATTTGATGACTCATTCGAACTTTGCAGTCTCCGATGCCCCCTCTTCCCCCTTCCAAATTGCTTTTCTCAGGCTAATCTTCCCAGTATTTCTTATTACAGCCATATTTGTAATTTCCTGCAAGTTCTAGGTTTGATTCCTTAAACCACGTTTATAACCTAAATACTAAGTTTCTTGTCTAGTTTCTGGGAAATGTTTCTCAAAATCGTAATCTTTATTTTGGGATTCAAATTTATTGTACTAAGGTTTAGACGCATCTAATCGTGGGTGTATGATTAAGGAGATGTTCTTGTGGGGGTGGTGAATTGAGGGGATCCCGTCGTGGTGGTGGTTGGATGGGGTGTAGGTGAAGGCGTAGAGGGCCAAAAGATTGGTAGTGATGACTGAGAAGAGCATTAGGAGGTTGACGGCGGAGGAACAGAGGGTGACGCATTTGAATATCGTCGTTCCTTCTCCGATTTTCAGTGATACAGAGCGCGCACTCTCTCTCTCTCTCTCTCTCTCCTGAAGTAAAGGGTGTGTTTGAGGTGAACTATGTGTGAGATTTGTGTGGATTTAAAGTAGGGGGGGGGCTACGGAGGTGGGAGGAAGAAGGAGTAGGAGCGGCTATGGAGGTGGGAGGATAAAGGCTATGGAGGTGGGAGGATAAAGGAGATTGTTGGATGATAACGGTCAAAGGTTGAAGAAGGAGATGTTGAAAGAAATCTAAATGGTGGTGTAATAATGAAGGGTTAATATAGTCATTTTAATTTATGTCATTGTTGTAACAATGATTATTGCGGAGTTATTCAATAATATTGCGGGTTGAACAACAATTATCAAATCAAAATCCAATGACCACCGTCCAAATTACTATGGACACTGTAGTCTAAAGAAAACCAAACCTAAAGGACGACGTGAGTAACCGTTACCTCACTCTTACATTTCCTGCTCCTGATTTCCAGATTTCTCTTTCATCTGACCTAATGACCATCGCGGTCAACAGTTCATCAGGTACTGGCTTTTACCCCCTTCAAATTTTAGGGATCAAATTGGTGAACCCAGTTCCTTAATTTTTATAAAAAAACCATAATTTCCATTTTCACCACTTCCCTCAAGTTCTTCAATTTTATTCATCTTCATCTTCTTCAACCAACAAATTCGAAATTGGTAGCAATTTTCAACGACTTAATTTAGCACTGTACTTAATTGGATTTTGATTGAGATATTCTCGACTATAAACAGTAGAATTGATGATGTAGAGGAGGAAGAAGATGGAGCTGAACCGGAGCTTCATTTTCTTCTTTTGATTATTAATCAATGGCTGCTTCCCAGCACCGCTGCGTTTTTGGTTTGTCCTCTTTTTTTTATATCTCTCTAAAAATCCCTAATCTGTCTTGTATTTCCTAACTAGGTTTTGTATTTTGTGTTTTTGGGTATAGTTGGAAACATACCGTATGATGCAACTGAGGAGCAGCTTGTACAAATCTGTGAGGAGGTTGGCCCTGTTGTTTCCTTCCGGTCAGTTATTATTTCTGCAATGCAATTTACTGAAATTTTACTCTTGCTTATTGCTAGGGTCTTTAATTACAGTTTCCGGAATTTTCTATACGGTTAGTTGTTGCTTTGATTGTTAATACTTGATGTTTGTGGATGAACTTGTATGTTTGTGACTACAGAAAAGGTTCATGCTTTATGAAATAATGATTGCAAAATCGTTCTAGTGGTAATTATACATTGCAGTCCTTGTTTGAGCATGATAGATATCAGGAGTACATGCGTTTAACGAACTGAAAGAACTTTCTCAAACCTAATCATATCAGTAAACAAGCAAACCAGTTATATGTTTTAGTGTCCACATTACCTTGCATTCCGGCGATAATATTGGAACTTTCCACTGATCCATCCATTTTATCTATACAGAAGGAGACTCTTGAGTATACAGCTTCTTTCATTCAATCTTGTGGATATAGAACTGCATAACCTTTGTCCGAAAATTGCTAAAGCTAATTGTCGGAGTATTCTTCTGCAGCTCTCTTCCATTTAATTAAGCCATTTATATTTTACTGTTTCTGTTGTCACCTTCTATGCAGATTAGTTATTGATAGAGAAACAGGAAAACCTAAAGGTTACGGATTTTGTGAATATAAGGATGAAGAAACAGCTCTAAGTGCACGTCGGAATCTCCAAGGTTATGAGATCAATGGTCGGCAATTGAGGGTTGATTTTGCAGAAAACGATAAAAATACTGACAGGAAGAGGGAACAGGTAACTGATTTAATGTCCGCTGAAATATTCCTATAGCTTTTACCTTTAATATATCCTCATAACAATATTTCCCTGGGGTAAAGCTGACAATAGTTTAGTACTTGCTGCCTAGGCTGCGTATTGGGATCAAATATTCAAATGATGTCTATGCCATGCTAATATCCAAGTAGATTAGTCACTGATATATTTACGTTATGTTCCAGTTGTTGGAATTCATTGTAAAAAAGCAATTCTTTTTGTCAAATGATTATATTGCTTTAACTTATACAGCCAGTCACTAGAATGTGAATTCTAGTTTGTATTAGCTAGCTTTCTTTAGCCAATATTATATTTAATTAGATCCATTAGAGACATAATCCTATCAAACGAGGAGATCAAGAATGGGATAAAGGTGCCCCGAAACAATTTTGGATCAGAGTTGATCTAGGTGACAAAGCTGAAAAAACTTAAAAACTAAGAACTTAATTTGGGGACTTATTATTATTATAATATTGGACCAAAGATTACAGAGGAGTTGGCTAAAGCATGATGTAGAGAAGAACCCTCCTGTTAAAATTTGGCCATCAGTAGGATCTTTATGTGTCAGGCACAAAGATGGAAAGTTGAATAACTAAGTTTGATGATTTCTCTGACAGGCATACCAAATCCTACCCTTTTAATATCAATTAATGAGGGAAAAAGATTTTAGCTTAAAGCTAAACCTTTCTACAAATATATTCCCATCAGTTCCGCTAACTTAGCTTCTGTTTCTGGGAAAATATAATAAAATAGCTCATTTGTGAACTGGAATTTTGTTTGTTAGTGTTGGGGGAAGTTAGTTTCATATTGTTATATTATCAAGGTTATGAAAGTAAAAAGAATGGCCAGTGCATTGATCCGCTTGCGGATGTGCATGGTCCAAGATAAGACCACAATACCCAACACATTTTCAAGTAAGAGATGTATTTTTGTATATTGAAAAATTCACCTCCAGCATCAATGGACAACCTTGAGTTTAGTGGTCAATGGAGGTGATTCACCCATATCCACATATCCTCCTTACTCCTCAGTCCTTTGTTGTTTTCAATAAAATGAAGAAAACATGTTTATTGTGATGCACTTATGGTCTGGAGAAACAAAATGCTCACTATCAGCTACCAATTTTTTGTTCTGTATGTTTGTTTTGAAGTTGAAGAAACATGTCTGTCAATTATTCATGTTTTACTATATTTCTTCTTAAATCCTCCAACTGTAAAATTTCTCAGGGTTCACTCGATTTTCTCGTGGATATTTCTTTACCCTTTTCTCAATCCACGCTGTCCAAATATTATTGACCTCCTAATGAAGGTCTCCATTTTTAAGATAGGTGCTATGCAAGTTTCATTCATAACATATTTTCAGTAAACTTGTTTTTCCATGTTAAGTTAGTCTTCCCTGAGCTCCGTTTTATATTTTAGATTGAAATATGAGCTGTAAGAGTCTCAGAATTTTTCTGGCTTTAATTTCATGCCTCTATAATTTTATTTTTCTGCAGGGGCATGGTGGACCTGGACTAACAGTAAATGCTGGTGAGCTTTGTGATACTCACTGATTAGGATTCTCTTTTGGTTTTCCTTGCTGTGAATCGTACATAATATCATTTATCTTATTTGACATTTTCTAGATCCTCCGAAACAGTTTGGAGGCTCTGCAGTTCGTGGAGATTCTAGCCTCCAGCCAGTTGGTCTCCCAGTAGCTATGGCTGCTGCAACTGTCATGGCAGGAGCTCTTGGAGGTGCTCAGACTGGTAGTAATGTAAATCAAAATGGTTTGCAAAGTCAGCCAGTTGTAGGCACCGATCCTTTGACGCTTCACCTGGCTAAAGTGCCAAAGAATCAGCTGATTGAGGTTATTTCTGAGTTGAAGGTGCGAATTTAGGTAACTTCTGCCAGGCTTTCTGATTAGTATTGTATGATCTTATTCTCATTTTATTGACAGGTAATGGCTACTCAAAATAAGGAACAATCCCGGCAGCTATTACTTACGTGTCCACAGTTGGCGAAGGCTGTTTTCCAGGTTGTTACTTTGCTTGGTGCTTGTATAAGTTTTTGTAATGATGTTATGGCGGTTTAACGGTTATAAAATATACTCCAGAAACTTTATCCTAGATTTAAGAGCATAAACGTTTATATGTGCATTCAGGCATGGGAGAAATTGACTTATAGACGATGGTATCTGAACTTCTTCTCTACTGACTATTATATAATATTTCATTTCTGCTTGATAATCGTTATTTGAATTTGTTCGTACCTATTAAGGGTTTTGATCTTCATTTATGAAAAATGGAAGGTGTTGCATATAAGAATTATCTTATGGAGGATATGCTTGTATGGGAAAACAACACCATTGTTTGATCCCCTTTCAGTTTCTTCCCATACCAAAATTTGCAAAAATTAGCTCCCTCTCCTTTAAAATCAGATAATATTACCTTTCATCAACTTCCAACCAATATCTGTCGTTAAGTCAGAGCACATGCACATGACATGACTTATTTGAGGGATCAGATTTTCCAAATAAAAGATATAATTAGTACTCGATTTCAAACACAGTGAAAATAAATTAAAAAATTAAAGAGTTTGAAACCCAGCTCAAACCATTTTTTCGATCCAGCTCTATCAAACTTGCTCAAACCATTTTCGACCCAACTTTCCCCAGTGTATCCCTTGTCGGCAATCATAACAGCCCCCATCAATTTAAACTAGATATAACTCATTATGAAACTGGTAAATCACTTGCATAATCAATATCCTTATATCAGATTCGTATTAAATTCCATCTTATTCTAATCAAAAGCCAAGTGTTCACTTGAACTGAACAGAAAGTTTGTTCTGCATTTAAGAACTTTGAATCCACCTCTTATCATCCTTTGCCTTCATATAAGCTCATGAACTGAACAGAGAATTAGTTCTGCAACTCGTTCAACATTTTTGTTAGTTTTCCTCGGTATTAAAGTTTCTATAATGTGTGGTGTATCCCCTGTTCTACTTCATAGACGAAAATATTTCTCTCAACTGAGCCACAATCACAAAATAAAACTTGGGGCATACCGAGATGCAAAGTATCAAGTCACCCAATTTCAAACCAAAAAGCTCTCACTCTCTCTTGCTCCTTTTCATCGTTGAAGTCTAATAAAATCTCTAATATCATATACAACAGAAATTGCACCATAATCATTGTAAGCCCAGCCCCTAAATTTTCTCTTTTAACAACAAAGTAGTGAAGACTGCAGGTCTTGATCCTGGAATGGTAGCATTGTGGTTGATGTTCTTTTGCAGACCACAAACTACTGGCTATTGCAAGGAGACGACGCAAATGGAGTTGTGTAAAGTAGGGTAGTTTCAAAGGCAGGTTTTTTGCCTACTGACTGCTGAACAGAAGAGGTTGGTTCCGGTTATGCATGTCAGATAAGTAGTGAAGAAGGATGTGATATCTTTGTTGTCACTTAATTGCAGAAATTGACAAAATGACTGTTAGTCCCTTGCAATGCATGTGATATACACACATACTCCCTCCGTCCCACGTGAGTGAACTTTTGGTCAACTTGATGTAACTTTGACCAATAATTTAAATAAAAAATAATGATCCTAATAAAAATCTAAATATTGTTATTGAAAATATTATTAATCGTGATACAATTAACAAATTTTTAAATTTTTATTCGGATCATTATTTTTATTCAAATTATTGGTCAAAGTTACATCAATTTGACTCCTAGTTCACACTCACGTGGGATGGAGGGAGTAGTTTTTATGTTGCATGTATTTTGTGTTGAGATTTGTGTATGAGCAGTGTGGATATGATACCTTTCTACATTTTTCTTAGGAAAATCTATATGGGTATTACCTTGACATCCATCGACTTTAGAGCCATCATGTTCCCTAAGTTCATCCACTTATATAGCTGATGTTCCTTAAATATATCCTGTTTGTGCTTCTGGTCTGTTTCTTCATGATGACAGAAAGATAAATGTGACATTTTCATTTTGTTTAAGTTTCTTAATTTATATATTGATTGCAGGCACAAATAATGCTTGGAATGGTTACCCCCCAAATGGTTAGTTTCTGTACTTCAACAAAGAGTTATTTATACTGTTATAACTTTTGCGCCAGTAGTTTGTTTCTCATGGTAATGAGATTTGTTGAACATTGGGAAGTTGAATTTCTTTGTGTTGTGCAGTTACAGACGCCAAATATTCGGCAGGCTACGGGCCCAGTTGCACAGACTCCGTTGCAAGATGGTCAGCAGGTTCAGCAACCAGCAATTAATAGTCTTCCTGGGCTGCCACCTCCAGCACAGAATAAAATGCATTTGGGCATGGTTCCCCAATCACATGATCAAGCGCCTGGTCATCCAAATTCTTCTTTTCACAGCCAATACGCTCCACTTCAACAGTTACCTGTGCAGCCTCGATTTCAGACTCCACAGCTGGTCCAGCACCAGGTTATACAACAAGTTGCATTACCAACTCATCCAAAGCCACCAGCCAATCCGTCTATCAGACCAGAAATTCAGGTGCCTACTTCTGCATCGATGGTTAAGCAAGAGCAACCTTCTTTGTTACTATATCAGGGACATGGTGCATCAAACTCGTCCTTTCTGTCTCGCCCAGCGTTACCATATAATGACTTTCAGGTAACCTCCTACTCTTGTACAGTAACAATTTTTTTTTTTTGGTAGAACAGTCAGAATTTAAATGTGGTATTGGAACTCGTGCTAAAAGCTTTCATTCTCACCTTGGATTTGCTACTCAAAGTTGACAAATTCATTTGAAAAATAGAAAAACCAAACAGTCAGAATTTAAATGTGGTATTGGAACTCGTGCTAAAAGCTTTCATTCTCACCTTGGATTTGCTACTCAAAGTTGACAAATTCATTTGAAAAATAGAAAAACGAAGGGCTCGTTTGGTTGCCGGATAAGGATTAGCAGTATTATTAATGAGGGGATTATTATGGAAGGGATTAATAATACTTCCCTGAGATCAGTATAATTAGTGAGGGGATTAAGACCTAATCCTAATAAATTGGCTTAATTATCCGGATGCCTAATTTACAACCAAACACCCTCTTAATAAACCTTATTAATCATGATGAATGTTATCCCGTCTTAAGCCTCCTAACCAAACGGCCCCCAAGTGTAAAAGAAGATGAAAATATGTCCCCACCTCATATCCTGATGGATAAGACATAATAGTCCCATCTTCCTTAACGATCCATCTTACTTTCCATTTTGTGATTTCCAATAAGTACATGCTCATTTTCTTAAGTCCAGGAATCTAACATGGTAAAGGTCTTAAGGGCTCGTTTGGTTGTCGGATAAGAATCAACAATATTATTAGTGAGGGGATTATTACACCCCTCGTTAATAATGATGGGTACTAAAAATCTAATTTTCAGGAACTAGCTGACGTTTGGTAGGAACATGATTAGCTACTTAAAACACATTATCATTATTCATTTTCCAATAGTACCCCTAATATTTTTTCTTGATTTTTTTTATGACGATTGTCAAAGTTTCATTAAATTCGTCAATGTTCAACCAACAAGTTAACAAAATAATAAATCATTGATAATTATTTTGGGATTGAAAGAATAAACAAAAACTAAAGATGATAAAGAAATGAGTCATTTGAGAAATATGAGTTGAATTCACATATCCATACAAAACCATAGCAAAGTTCCACTATCTCAATCCATTAGTGGCTCAAACCTATGCAATTCTTTTGAGGTCAGTTGTCTTCCTTCTTTCCCTCTCAGACGGCGCTGACAACTCACCTGGTTAAATTTTGCTCCTTCTTCTTTCTTTCTCTTCTGATCAATTCAGATAAGAAAACTGGTAAAAAAATCAGAACAAATTTTACCGATGAATAGGAAGAAAATTTTTTTTTTTTTTGATGAGGTCTGAACTGTTCTCGAAGGTAAGGATTAATAATACCACCTCTTGCCGGGATTATTAGTGAGGGGATACCACTCTAATTCCGGGAATTCGGCTAATAAATACCATTGCCCTATTCCCAACCTAACACCGGATAACTTGTCTTAATAATCCCATTCAAAATTATCCGTTGCTTATACCGCCAACCAAACGGCCCCTTATATTAAGCTCACCAGTCACCATATAATTAAAATATCACATCTTCTCTCCTAATTTTTGTTCTCATACATAGAGGCAACAGTAGTACATGCACCATCATTTTGTATTTTGGTCTGTTTTTCTTAAACTTTAGGGCTTTGCTCATATTATGAGCTTCATTATGAAATTATCTACATGTTTGATACCTTAAAGTTTAGGATAAATGTGACAAGCGAAATTAAATTCATTACTTCCTTTAGCTTAACTTTGAACTCGAACTCCATTTCTTTTTTTGCTGAGACTTTCTCTATAGATTCCTTCACATCATTATCAGAACATGTAATATCTTGTGTGGATTGTGGGTGACTTGCCCACATTTACCGACTCTGGAAGCATGCATGAACAGTGGTCAAAGAAAGGCATTGTCCCAAAAGGGTTATATATGTAAAAAAAAGTAAGAGAGAGAGAGAGAGAGAGTAATTTTGTCATTACAATGTTTTTACTTGATAATTAATTTATTTTGCATCTATTTTCTTAACAGCCTAGCGCATCAGTAGGGCCCTCTATTCAGAGTAATTTGAATAAAGATTTTGATAAGACACATCAATATTCAAATGATCCACCTTGGGCACGTAAAGCTGATCCCTCTCCAAGCTTGCACTCAGGGTTATATGAGAAAGCAAGAATGACAAATGAAATTCCGGGTCAAGTCAGTCATCCTCTGAAACGAATAAAACTGGAGGATGGAAGTAGTACCCCTTTTTCTACGGCAGATGTAAATGTGTCTGTACCTGTGCCAGGATCATCTCAAGCTTTTGATAATTCCAGAATTCAGATTCCAAAAGCAGAAGGACCTTCAGAATCCCAGAAAAGGAATCCTGAGGTGATTTAGTCTCATTTATGATTAATATATTTATGATTTCCGTCTATATATTTTGCTTGTAGTTTTGGCCTGTCAGCAACCTTATTAGTTTTCTGATCTGCTTGGCTCCTTAGCTTTAGGTCTCCAATCAATATTAAAGGTAATGACTGGGGGCGGAGCCACATGTTGTATGACCCCCTTTAGTTTTCTTAATCATCACTTCACTCCCTTATAAAGTGTGATGCTTTTACTACTTATTCGAAGAACTTTTTTGATTTTCTTAACTTTTAGGGAGACTGTTAAATTGCTGAATAAATATAAATTACAACCAACCATTTGATATTAAGCGGTTTTCCTTCTCTGAATCAGCTTCCCCCTGATGTGGATTCTGCGTTGCTGCAGCAAGTACTGAATCTGACGCCGGAGCAGTTAAGTTCATTGCCACCTGATCAGCAGCAACAAGTCCTTCAGCTGCAGCAAATGCTTCGACAATCTACCTAGTTAAGGAAGTGCACTGGTTATTTAAACTTCTTCCATTTTTTTTTTACATTTAGTTGTACAATAGTTCATATCATGAGTGCACGAGAACTGCCCGTGCGTTGTACCGGTTTACATGTCAAAGAACTTATGAGAGAAAGAAATGAGAATTTTTGGGTCTATTCTAAAATGTAGATGTTTAAAGGAAATAATCCTTCTAAAATATTGTGTCCACTTTCAGTCTTTTATAGCTCTCATGTAGCATGTCAGAAGCTCCTTTTTCTTGTTATCAAAATGGTATTTATATAGGCTCTATATATGCCCATTTGATTTGATCAAATTTCAAAATTTTATGATCATGAATTATGCTTCATTTGTCCATAGTAAATGTTCCATAGTAAATGTTACACTTTCTTACTTGTTCATATAAAAATAAATGTTGCACTTGCATAGTCTTAGTTTTTTTGTGTAAATTACTATGGTGCATGTCATGTGGAAGGTAGATCCTATTTTTTTTAAAGGGGAAAGTGAATGGAAGTTTCAAAAAAGTATAATAATATCCGAGAAGTTTTTTCACATGTTGTATTATTTCTATAATACCGTATGCAATTATATTTACATATGAGTGAATATAATACTACATTGATTGCATGAGGTATTTCTGTAACATTGCGTATATAAGAACTTTCGGGTCATTTCGTTTTAATCAGAAACTTAAGGTAAGTGATTTGTCCAAAAGAAACTTTTGGGTGAGGGAAATAATTTGTCTAAAAAAACTTTCGGGTCAAATTCTTTTTTAAAAAATATTGGCAAGTCAAATGTCATATTTATTACTCCCTCTGTCCCGATTTAAGGTTCTTACTTTCCTTTTTAGTCTGTCCCAAATTAAGGTTCTTACTTTACTTCTTTCCATAAATGGCAAGTATTTTATCACTATTCCCTCCACTCATTCTCTCTCCTACATTATTTTAATACTCACAACACCATTATAATTTACTATTCCCTCCACTCATTCTCTCTCCTATTTTATTTTCACACTCACAACACTTTCAATATAATATTTCCTCCTTAATCTCCGTGCAAAGTCAAACTCAGAACCTTAAAGCGGGACGGAGGGAGTATTAGGGAAGTGATTTGTCCAAAAGAAACTTTCGGGTGAGGGAAATAATTTGTCTAAAAGAAATTTTCGGGTCAAATTCTCTTTTAAAAAATATTGGCAAGTCATTTTTTTTAAAAAAATAATATTGATTATTATTTTGAATAAATAAGTGGATCATGACATTGTTTATTTTAAAAATAAATAAACTAAAAATTTAAATTTTTTAACCTTATCGGATACTTACTGTTGCTACTGGGGACATCTTGAAAAGACAATTAAAAACAACCCACGTGACACCAGCTATTCAATCACCTTATTAGTTATTATTATTGTTCATGTACATACAATGAAAGGACAATTAAAAACCACCCACCAGCTATTCAATCACCTTTACCTACAATTGAAAAGACAATTCAATCACCTTTACCTACAATTGAAAAGACAAATAAAAATCACCCGTGACACCTTTACCTACAATTGAAAAGACAATTCAATCACCTTTACCTACAATGGAAAGCTTGTTGTCTTTCAATGTACAGTTAGTAATATAAATTTATTCCTCTTTGTTTGAGGTCTTGAAGCAGGTTTGGGATTTATCAGATCAAGACAACGATAGTATGCTTTCCTTGAGGGAATTTTGTATTGCTCTCTATCTGATGGAGCGATATAGGGAAGGTGTTACTCTTCCACCAGAACTTTTCAATAGTATTTTGCTTGATGAAACTCTGCTGTCACTGGCAGGTCCTATATCGCTCCATCAGTAGGGCCCTCTATTCAGAGTAATTTGAATAAAGATTTTGATAAGACACATCAATATTCAAATGATCCACCTTGGGCACGTAAAGCTGATCCCTCTCCCAAGCTTGCACTCAGGGTTATATGAGAAAGCAAGAATGGCAAATGAAATTCCGGGTCAAGTCAGTCATCCTCTGAAACGAATAAAACTGGAGGATGGAAGTAGTACCCCTTTTTCTACGGCAGATGCAAATGTGTCTGTACCTGTGCCCAGGGGCGGAGCCAGAAATTGGCCGAGGGAGGGGCAAGATTACACGGGGTTCGGGGGCAGCGCCCCCGAAAAAAAATATTTCGGGTCGGACAAGTAAAAAATGGGTCGGATCCATGAAATACAATGTATTTTAGTTAACAAAAATGATAAAAGTAAATAATTCAAAGAACAATTGAAATAATGTTGAAATATTTAACGCAAACAATTTATTAAAATATATTACTCGTACAAAAAAGAAATTCAAATTTGCTAATTAAACTTGAGATAATAGGAAGAAAGACCAAAAACAAAAAAAAATGGGAAAAGCCTAACGAATTAATTAAGATTGAAAAAATGTGAGGAAATTAGGAGAAAGAGAAAAACAAAACTGTTAAGAGAAAGAATAGCAAAGATGAAAGACAAAATTAATTGAAAATGTAGGTAGCAGGGTTCGAACATGAATTTGAAAGGAAACACCAAAGGCTTTAACTTCACCCCTTCTACCGCTGAACCACACCACTCACTGGTGTTAATCTTGAAGTTAATTATATATATACATATATAAAAAAAATATGGTGGGGGCAAAAAAAAAAAATTTCCACTGCATTTCCGCCGCTGAGGGGGGCGAGTGCCCCCACCTGCCCCCCTGGATCCATCCGCCCCTGCCTGTGCCAGGATCATCTCAAGCTTTTGATAATTCCAGAATTCAGACTCCAAAAGCAGAAGGACCTTCAGAATCCCAGAAAAGGGATCCTGAGGTGATTTAGTCTCATTTATGATTAATATATTTATGATTTCCGTCGATATATTTTGCTTGTAGTCATGCAAGTTGTACTTTGGCCTGTCAGCAACCTTATTAGTTTTCTGATCTGCTTGGCTCCTTAGCTTTAGGTCTCCAATCAATATTAAAGATTAGTAAAAGCCCGTGTCCGAGGATACATTTTATTTTTTTAATTAAGCCCGTGTTCGAGGACTTTTTTTTTTTTTTTAATTAAATTTTTTTTTCAAGGGCAAAATGGGAAAGAGACAACTTAGTGAAGGCAAAATGAGAAATTTGACAGATGAAACTGTTCATTGTACTGTTCATCCCCTTTACCATTTATACTATAGATAATGATTGGGGGCGGAGCCACATGTTGTATGACCCCCTTTAGTTTTCTTAATCATCACTTCACTCCCTTAGACTACTGCTATCGGTGACCCTCAAGGGAGGGTCACCAGATAAGACAAAATCCAAAAAAAAAATAAAAATAAATAGAAAGTCACCCTTTTTGCATGCCCCGGGCAATTAGCCGACCCAAGAGTTGGGTAAGGTTGTTTTCTCCTTTTTGCCACATGTCACCCAATAATTGGGTGGCATGCTTTTATATAAATATATTTTTAAAATTAATATATTTTATATAATTATATAAAATAATAAAATAAAAAAATAAAATGATAATTATATAAAATATAAAAATAAAAAATATATCAAGAAAATTATAAATTATGAATTTATAATTGTATGAGTAATTATTTTTAATAATTGTACGGATAATTTTAGAAATATTATTACTAATACATTATTTAAAATAAAATAAAATGATAAGTATTTTAGATAAGTTGGAGTAAAGAGAAACAAATATTTTATTAAAAGGTTGGATTGGGGTTGGGTCACTGATGAGAGTATAAATTATATAAGGTTGGGGTTGTGTATATGAAAGTGAGAGAAATTAATATTTTATTTGAGGTTGGGTTGGGTCAGGGTCACTGATGCGGATAGTCTTATAAATGTAGAAAGTGTGATGCTTTTACTACTTATTCGAAGAACTTTTTTGATTTTCTTAACTTTTAGGGAGACTGTTAAATTGCTGAATAAATATAAATTACAACCAACCATTTGATATTAAGCGGTTTTCCTTCTCTGAATACAGCTTCCCCCTGATGTGGATTCTGCGTTACTGCAGCAAGTACTGATGTAAGAACCCGAAAAAAAATTAGACTTTTAATTTAATTATTTTTATTAGAAAATAATTAATGTAATTACAATTATTAACTAACATTTAATAATTGGGCTATTAAATATTAAATGAATGAGTTGGATGATTTAATCAAGATTGGAATAGGTAAGTGGGCTTGTGAAGTAAAAGGGGCCCAAGGAGGTAATACCCAAATATAAATAATCAAAACCCTTTCTTAATTTCCCATAACCCTCATAATTTACAAAGAAAAATAAAAACCCTAAACCTAAACCTAAGGGGCAGCAGCCGCAAGGAGGAAGGAAAACGGCCGAGCTTTTGATCTTTTTTGATCAATTCTTCTAAACGAAAAATCAAGTTAATGAAAAATCCTAAATTTTGGTTTTCGTTTCATTCAATTTGGATTAGTATTGAATTAGTTATGAATTTTTGAAGATTTAAAATTATTTTATTCTAGGATGTTCATTCTTAGATTTAAATGTTCAATCTTGGAGTTTAATGAATTGATTGATGATTATAATGATGGGAAAATCTAAGGTTTAATGATTAGGAGTATAACCTAATGTTGAATCTTAAATCTTGAATAATAAGATTATGAAATTCAAAGTATTAAGTTGTAAAAGCCCTAATTATGTTCTTGAGTTGAATTAAATTATTATGTCAATGATTCTTGAAGGAAAAGATGGACTAAAAATCATGTTTGATCCTAGCATGGGGCGGCCAAATGGCCATTGGGATGTTTAGGTATGTTTTGATTGGAATAGTTAAGCTTTTGGGTTATTTTAAAAGATCGCAGTTAAGTTTCAAACTGAAAAAGGACTAAACTGAATGGTATATAGGCTGAAACCGTTAGAATTCTGACCTTCCAGTTAGGAACTAGCTAGAAAACTTAACTGAAGGACTAAACTGTAAAGTTCCAAACTGTAGGAGGACCAAACTGCAAATAATTAAAAGCTTAAGGACTACTTTGCAAATATTTAAAAGTTGAGGGACTATTTTGCAAATATTTAAAAGTTGAGGGACTGTTTTGCAAATATTTAAAAGTTGAGGGTCTGTTTTGCAAATACTCCTAAGTTGAGGGACTATTTTGCAAATACCTAAAAGATGGAGGACCTTTTAATAATTAGCCAAAAGTAGAAGGGCTTAAGTAGAAATCCTAAAAGAGGAAAGTCTACTTAGAGCTAAGATTTATGAAAAGAATAGAAAAGAGAACAACCCTAAATAAAATCAACCTATAAATAGGGAAATACAAATCCAAGAATAATGAAATTCCCAAATATGGGAAGTTCCAAAAAATAGAAACTTCCCAAACTTAGAAGATTACTAAATAAAGAAAGGAAAGAAGTTAAATGACAACACATGGAGTTTAACTAATTAGAAATAGTTAACGACATATGCGAAATACTAAGTTACTCTTACGTGGTTGTAGATACGCACGGGAAGAGCTGTCCAAGAAGTTAGATCAAGGTAAGGGATTACGTTCCTTTACTGTATTTGAATTCTTTTCCATTGGAAATCCTATACCTTCTTGATATAATTGAACTATCAAATGGCATGATAGTTATTTGTGAATAATCTGCGTATATTTAAACGTCACTTGGAAATATCTATATTTTGTGATATTGTTATTGTTCACAGAATATCTGAAGTTTGAAACTTGTCATATGCATACCTGTACCTCTGTATGCTTTCTCGTTCTAGCATGTTTGTGGAATCACTTACTTGCTTAGAATGGACATGCCCAGTTAGAAAAGGCATTGTCAGAACTTGTCTAGTTAGAAAAAGGCTTGTTCTTATTAGGGATTGCATGAGTGATCACATGCCTTCTCTCAGGAATTGTCTGATTACAAGGGCAATTCTAGACCCCGAGCATATATGTGTGACAGTACCATATATGTTTCGACCCACACTAATGGCTTGATGAAGCTAGGTGTATTAATTGTACCTTTGGCATTGAGGTTATAATGTACGTTGGAATTGACGGAATTTGTATGAATCCCTTTGAATCGTAGTGCCATAATTCTTTGAAGTTAATCTTAAATGTTGTCTTGACTGTATTGTACCGCAGTCCACTATAAAGTTAAATTAGCCTATCCTTGTATCTTATATTGAAGTGTTCATTCTGGTCGTCTCTTCTTAGTACCCGAAGAGACTTCGTATGAACTTACTGAGCATTCGTTAGCTCACCCTTTCTCCATTAAATTTTTCTTTCCAGGTTCTAAGTAGAAGGGAATCGGATTGGTCGCGAGAAGGGCGACGCTTGGAGAATAATTAGGGTTATTGAACAATTATTATATTTCATTGGTTGTAAGTACATTAATGGCTAGTGTGGTTTTACTAGCTGAGACATTAAGTAATTATTTTCGCTTCCGCATTTATTAGGTCATTATGGTATTTAATGAAAATTATGATGTAATAGGGTTTTGTGGATGGAAATCCTAACATTTTGAAGTATTATTTATTGCCATTGAATGCTCATTTATCTATGAAAAATTAGGGGTGTTACAGTTGGTATCAGAGCAATGACTTTAGGTCTTATGGGAGAATTAGGCTTAAATACTTGAAGATAGTTGAATTGACCTTGAGAAATGAGAGTTAGCCTATTCAACTTAGAACTAAGTAAAAGAAGTTGGAGGGACAACTTACTTGTATGCTTTGAGGATTATATTTTTGCCTTATTTTAAAAGAAGTGTATATATTCTGTATTGGAGTTATTTTAATTAAGTTCTTTGTCTGATGTGGAGTTTATAGAGAATAAGCTGACTAAGAGTAACTAAAAAGTCAGAAACATGGAGGTACATATTAAAAATAGCTAACCGAGAGTGGAATAAGCTAAGTGTGAAATTGCTGGATGAAGAAAAGCGAGTGTATGACCTCGAGAAGAAGATAGATGAACAAGAAAAGTGTGAGAAATTTGGAGCTAAGGAAGTCGAGGCTACCGGATATATACAGAAATTAGATATCCGAAGCCAAATATGACGAGCTATCAACCGAACACGAGAAGTGTGGAATCTAGAGATCAAGTGGAAGATCGAGAGGACGCTTGGCGATGGCTAATCAGAAGTCCTGGGAGTTATTTTATTAAGTGGATTCAGACTTAGTCTAGTAGTTTCAGTTGAAATTGAATTTTTATTTCTAGCAGAAAAGATTTTGAGACAATTTATGTCCTTTTACCCAGTCAGTATTAATAAAAGTTTTAGTTAATTTTATTACTCGTATCAAGTATGATAATTAACTATCCCTTATAAAAAAAGTCAGAAGTTTAACTTGTTGAGAAACAACAAGAAAAGTCATAGACCAAGTAAAACGGCCTATGGAACCATGGGGCGAAGTAAGACGACCATGGGGATAAAAGTGAAACTAGCCAAGTGAAACGGCTTGTGAAGCCATGAGTCGAAGAAAGATGACCATGGAAATAAAAAGTGAACTAGTCAAGTACAACGACTAGTAAGATAAAGTCAAACTAACTAAGAAAAACGTTAGTTGAAAAGTAAATTGTAAAGTCTTTTGGAGACGAAAAATTATGTAACTGACCAAGTAAAAGGTTAGTAAGGTAATAAAAGTTAAGGTTTTTCGAGACGAAAAATCTCAAAGTTAACGAACCATCTAACGAACATTAAGTTAATGGTCTGGTACCAAAGGCCAAATGAATAAAACTCTCGTCTATAGGAGACGTGAACCAAACCGTAGTCTAGTAAAGTGACTAACGAGTGAAAGGGAAAACTAGCAAGTAAAAAGCTAGCACAAAGTGTAGAAGTAAATACAATAGTCATGCATGTAAATGTACTGTTGTACCATATTCATGATAGTATCGATGAAATAAGTACATATGACTGAAACAAAGTAATCCACAGATGTCTTCTCGCAGAAGATCCGGAAGTACAAAGATGAGGTCAGAAGAGAGGCATAAATATATTACTATGAGTTACAGGATCTTAAGGCTGCTAGGGTTAGGAAAGAGAACCCAGCGGAACCAGTGGTTCCTACCATTCAGGATATTGAGGAGGTAGTCGTTCGAAATCTTGTTGAAGACTTAGAAAGGATCGAAGCATTCCCAATCATGATTGAAGATGATGAGGAAGAGGAAGTGCCTAGCGAAAAAAAAAACCTAAAGAAAGTTTTAGGAAAGAAAGTGAAATTGGAAGTGGAAGGGAGAATTGTTTGGTTTTAGTGATAGAAAGAAGAGTAGTTAGTAGTAAGAATTATTCTTGTTCTAGTGGAAAGAACGTATGAAACAATTGCCTTCCCTTCAAATATATTTATGAAATAAAACTTTTCCGCATTTTAATTTATGATTGCTCGGTTTGATTCCTTAAGTGTTAATTGAATGTGTTAACCGGAACGAGAAAGATTGGTCTATTGAAACGACCAATGTGAATAGTAATCGATGCATTGAAATGGCCAAGTGTGAATTATAGCGGGTCTATTGAAACGACATGTGGAAGTAATTTTGGTCTATTGGAATGACCTATGAATGTGATGTCGATTTATTGAAACGATCGATTGTCTAGTGAATTGACCGATTGTATCATGGAAGTCTGTTGAGACGCCTTAATTTAAGGGAATGCTATAGGAGTAGCAAGTGTGAGTATTAGTATTGTTGGTCTGTTGAAACGACCAATAAGTCTATTAAAACGACTCATAAGAATAATGCCGCTCTATTGAAAAGACCAAGGGTCTAATGAATTGACATATGACTTGATTTAAACGTTTTAGTCTATTGAGACGAATTCTGTTTATAGTATAAAAGTATTAAGCATTTAGTATTGCTAGTATAGGAGTGAGTAATAGTGCCTTATATTCGTAGTACCGATAAGTATAGTGAAGAAGATGGTGCCGTAAGTGAGTACCCAAGTCATAACTTTAACCATCGAAGAGTTGAGATCAAAGGCGAGGTCCGTGGTCAAGGATTTGATGAAAAAAATGTGAAGTGTGCGAAGGGAGGCACAAGACTGTGAGTGTCAGTACAAAGAGAAGAAAATGAATTGAAACCTGAAGTGTTAGAAGTACCTTTGGTGATAGATACTCCGACTAATGAGTCGATTCCTATATTGCCTATATATAAGAAGTACCCTTTGAAAATAGGTGATAGAGAACTCGAGATTGACCTGACAGAGTTGAAAATGAATGAAATTGACATTATTCTGGGAATGGATTGGTTAGCTGCTTACCAAGCAAAAGTAGACTGTTTTAAGAAGATAGTGCAATTCAAATTACCATCTTGAGGGGAATCTTATTTTCAAGGATTGAAACCGAGATTTAGATCGAGCTTCATTTCGTTAATGAAGGCTCGGAAGATGTTGAGAAAAGGATATGAAGGATTCTTGGCCTATATTGGAGAGATGGATAAGAAAGAAGTAAGTATAGAGTCTCTTTCAGTGACCAGAGATTTTAATTGTATTCATTTATGGAATTGATGAATAGGGTATTCCAGGAGTTTTGGATAAATGTTTAATTGTATTCATAGATGATATCTTGGTATATTCTAAGACTAAGGAGGAACATGAAGAACAATTGAGGTTAGTTCTACATGTTTTGTGGGGACAAAAGTTGTACACTAAATTCAAGAAGCATGAATTTTGGCTGGAGAAAGTGGCATTTCTAAGACATGGGGTATCTAAGGAGGAATTGAAGTAGATCCGGCAAAAAAATAGAAGCTATAGTAGATTGGGAGAGACCAACAACTGTTAGTAAAATAAGAAGTTTCTTGGGGTTAGCAAGCTACTACAGGAGATTTGTTGAAGAATTTTCGAAGTTATCAAGACCGTTAATGAAGTTAACGCAGAAAGGAGTAAAGTTCGTTTAGTCAGAGGAAGGTGAAAAGAATTTTCAAGAGCTGAAGAATTAGTTAGTGTCCGCACCTATTCTTACAGTACCATCAGGATCGGACGGATTTGTGATATATAGTGACGCTTCGTTGAAAGGACTAGGTTGTGTGTTAATGCAGAACGATAAGGTGATAGCTTATGCGTCAAGGCAATTGAAGAACCATGAGTGGAATTACCCGACCCACGATTTGGAGTTAGCAACTGTGGTATTTGACTTGAAGATTTGGAGACATTATTTATATGGGGTAACATGTCAGATTTACACTAATCATAAGAGTCTTAAGTATGTTTTCACCCAGTAGGAGCTTAACATGAGATAAAGGAGATGACTTGAGTTACTTGAGGATTATGATGGTGAAATTTTATACTACATAGGGAAAGCCAATAAGGTGGCTGATGCATTGAGTAAGAAGAATCAAGGAACCTTAGCGATTGTGAATTCTAAAGGGGTAAGTACATAGTATAGCCAAGGGAAAGGCAACAGATTTTCATATAGGGATCGATGGAATTCTAAGGTATCAGTCGAGAATTTGGGTACCAGACAACCGAGACATAAAGAGAGAGATTTTACAAGAACCGCACTGTTCAAAAATTTACATTCATCTTTGGGAATACAAAGATGTATAGGAATTTAATGTGTATCCGTGATGATTAGATTTGATTTATGTGTTCTCGTACCTTGAACACTATATATGATATTATTCTGTCCATTGATGAGGACTTTGTATGATTTGGTCTAGACAGATTGAAATGACCTTAATGTTGAATGAATTGGTCTAGACAGATTGAAAAGACCTTAATGTTGAATGAATCGGTCTAGACAGATTGAAATGACCTTAATGTAGAATGAATTGGTTTAGACAGATTGAAATGACCTTAATTCTATATATGTGATTATCATGATGCATCAGAATAAGGGAGCGCTCTGATAAATGTTGTGAAATTGGTGCTCCCCCGTTGCAATCAAAACAAAGAAATCAACACACCCACACGTACAAGAAAGAAACAATCACACACAAGAACACAAGAGTTGTTTACCCGGTTCATTCACCAACTCGTGAACTACGTCCGGGGGCAATTGCCAAGCCAATATGTATTCTAATATGTTGCTACAATGTGTTCTAGGCCGAAATTATGCTTATATAGTTATACAAGGAAGCCCTAACTCAGTTTAAGAAGAGATCTAATCAAAATAGGAAACAAAATAAAAATGTGAGGACCCCGACCCGGAACCTACACGTGTCCCGAGTTGGAGCGTCCTCAAACTAACCCAAAAACACTAAACTTTTAAAACTTCACTTTGACTTTCAAATATAAACATTAATAACATAACATTTCAAAAGAACTCGACTCCACTCCACATTGAAGGAGGAGTTGACCAACTTTGAAAATGAACAATTGTTTAGTTACAAAAGATTAAGGTTATGACGTAGAATTTAAAGTTTATAATTACAAACTCCAATAAAGGAATTACCAAAATACATTTTATACGTCACCCTATACATACCCCGACAATACCCAAAAGATTACTCCAAACTCCTCTCCGTCCTTACTTGGCCGGTCCGCCTGTCTCGGGATCTAAAACATTAAAGGGAGAGGGGTGAGAATAAATCTCAGCAAGCTATTATGTATGCAACAATATGCCAAATAGATGCAACACATAACACGTTGGAAAAACTGTAAACACCTTACATTACCTTTGGTTTACCTTTTCCCGTCTGAACAATAGTCGTACAATATTGGGTATAATAATACTCCAATCTCAGGTGAGCTGCTTAAGCAATACTCACATCTTATAAGACCCATTTTTCAGGGAACCAAATAAGATAGTAGCAACTCTGTAAGGCTTTTGGCTCAATACAGATGCTATAACCCCAATGACGTGGCGCAGGAGGGGACGGTCGCGAGTATAACATAATTCGATCACATTAGGTCACACTTCCATAATTGATCGTATTACGTTATACCCCCAATATCAGCTGATTAACAAATTATCAAGCACATAGTAGTTACTTGAAATAAATCCACAAAAGGGATAAACAATAGCCACATGGTAATATATACTCATGCCCAATAATTATCCAAGTGCAACAATTTATGAATACACTAAGCAACATCAACAACAATATATATATAACATCAAGTAAGGAAATGAGGGATCATTAACCTACCCTACAAATTCCATATTCAAGATACAAGACTTCAATGAAGGTTCAAGTTCAATTACCAAGTGGGAGTCATAAGTTATAAGTGGCCAAACCACTTGCTAAACGATTCTAATTTAAATTTTAAAAGGTTGGTTCAGGGTCATGGGCGACCGCCCTAACCACTTGGGCGACCGCCCAAGTGGGTTTCCTAGGAAGATAAGGTTTCTGCCACTATGGGCGACCGCCCTCACCAGCAGGCGACCGCCCAGAGTGGATTTCAAAGGCAATAATTGTTTACGTGGCGATGGGCGGCCGCTCCCAAGCCCCCCCGTGGGCGACCGCCCAAGCCTTCCTCCAGCACAAAACTCAGATTTTTACCCTTTTATGCCTAGGTTTCCATTCCTTCTAACCAAGCTTAATTCAAGAACACCAAAGGATACTTTAACCTTACCAAGTCCCATTCCAAACATGTAAACTCAAAACCAAGTAGCCCTAGATTATTTATCTCTACCCATTTCACCCATTTCAAACCCTTTTAAATGATCTTCCTTGAACCCTAACTTCAACAAATTTCATTTTCCAATCATCCAACTTCCATTAAGGTTTTCAAGGCATAAAATCAACATCATAGAACAAGGGTAGTATTTAAAAGCTCATGAACAAGTAGGAGAAGGGAATCATAACAACTCACCTTAGGTTTTTAGAATAGAATGTAGATCTTCTTAGCTTGGTTTGATCCCCTAGATGATCCCAACTCAAAAATACCCTTAGACTTGAATTTGGTGGAGGAATGGTTTGGCTTCAAAGCTTGGTGCTTGGAGCTTCCATGGAGTTCTCTAAGCTTTCTCTAGGAAGAAGTAGAATGAATGAAGGAGAAGGGAGAAGGGAGTAAGAGGAGGTGAGGGAGTTGGACACATGGCATGGTTAGGGAGAGTAGGATATTTTGGCCCCCCATCAACTAGAACTAAGGCTTTCACTCTTTTAAATGAAAATTAACCCTTATCCAAATAACCCATCCTACCCATTTAACCTCCTTATATAATTATCTATTTTCTATTTTTATCATTCTCCATTATTCTTATTTAATATCTAAAATTTCTCAAAAGATTCTAAATCCACTTCTCACCCAATTTATCTTAATTTAAGAATTTAAAGGCATAATTGAACACATAAAGTTAACATAAATATTAAAAGCATGTAATTTAATATTTAAAATGGGTGCCTAGGGTTGGGGTCGTCACACTCACTCCCCCTTAAAAAAAATTCGACCCGAATTTTAAAAAGACTTACTTGAATTCTCAAACAACCAAGGGTATCTCGCCCTCATCTCCGACTCTAGCTCCCACGTTGCTTCCTCGACGGTATGATTCTTCCAAAGGACTTTTACTATCGGGATACTCTTAGTTCTCAACTCCTTAACTTGGAATTCTAAGACTCTTAACGGTTCTTCCACATAAGACATGTCGCTTTGAACATCGTCGGGGAGAACTCAAAACATGGGAGGGGTCATGACAATACTTCCTTAGCATAGAAACGTGAAACACATCATGAAGCAAAGAAAAGACGGAGGCAACGCCAACCGTAAGCCAATTCCCTATCTTCTCTAGAATCTCAAACGGACCTCTGAGCCTCGGAGCCAACTTACCCTTATTACCAAACCTTTTAATTCCCGTCCTCGGAGAGACCTTCAAGAACAAAAAGTCACCAACCCGAAAAGATAAATCCCGTCTTCTATTGTCGGCGTAGCTTTTCTGTCTACTCTGAGCCGTCTTCAATCTATCCCGAATCACCTTGATCTTCTCCGTAGAATCTCGAACCAAATCCGGGCCCCAAAGTCTCGCTTCACCTACCTCGTCCCAACACATCGGAGATCTACACTTTCTACCATACAACGCCTCATACGGAGCCATCTCAATACTAGGCGATAAGCTGTTGTTGTAAGCAAACTCAACTAGCGGTAGATGCTCCTCCCCAGATAATTGGAAATCCATCACACAAGCCCGTAACATATCCTCAAGTATACGAATAGTTCTCTCGGGTGACCATCGGTTTGAGGATGAAATGCCGTCTTGAAACACAATTTAGAACCCAAGGCTTCTGATGCTCTCCAAAATCTAGATGTAAACCTCGGATCTCTGTCGGAAACAATACTAACCGGAACCCCGTGAAGTCTCACAATTTCCTTCATATACAACTGGGCTAACTTCTCTAAAGAAAACTTAGTTGACACCGAAAGAAAATGAGCCGACTTTGTCAATCTATCCACAATAACCCAAATAGCATCCATCTTCTTCACGGTAAGAGGTAAACCCGAAACAAAGTCCATCGAGATCCCTTCCCATTTCCACTCCGGAATATCCAACGGTTGAAGCAGTCCCGCTGGTCTCTGATGCTCGGCCTTAATTTGTTGACAAGTCAAACACTTAGAAACATAATCCGCAATTTCCCTCTTCATACCATTCCACCAATACCCACGCTTCAAGTCTTGATACATTTTGGTACTACCGGATGAATCGCAAACTTGGACTTATGGCCATCCTCTAATACACGCTTCTTGATTTCCGGTAACGAAGGAACGCAAATTCTCCCTTGAAAGGTTAAAATCCCATCTCTATTCAACGCAAAATCCCCGGCTTTTCCCTCTCGCACTTGATCTAAAATTTTCTTCAATTCCGGATCATTTTGTTGAGCTTCCTTCAACTCTCCATACAATGTAGGAACGGCTCGAACATTCGCAACGATTACTTCTCTCTTCAACTCTCGAGAACTCAAAGGCTGTCACATACGCCTTTCGGCTAATCGCATCCGCCACTACATTGGTCTTCCCGGATGATAAGAAATTATACAATCAAAATCCTTCAAGAACTCGAAGCCATCTTCTTTGTCGGTTGTTCAACTCCTTTTGGGTAAATAAGTATTTCAAACTCTTATGATCGGTGAATATCTCAAACTTCGCCCCATAAAGGTAATGCTTCCACTTATGTAACGCAAACACGATCGCCGCCAATTCCATATCATGAGTAGGGTAATTACATTCCGCCGGTGATAACTTCCTAGAGGCATACGCAATAACTTTCCCATTTTGCATCAACACACAACCCAAACCCGCCTTCGAGGCATCACTATAAATAACAAAATTCTCGCAACCATCCAGGAAGGGTAAGAATAGGAGCCGTTGTCAACCTTTTCTTCAATTCATCAAAACTTGCCTCACACTTGGAATCCCATACGAACGATACGTCTTTCGAGTCAACCTAGTCAACGGAGTCGCAATCCGAGAAAAACCCTCAATGAACCTTCGGTAATACCCGCGCAAACCAAGAAAACTACGAATCTCGGTCACGATCGAAGGCTGCTTCCAATTAACCACGACTTCAATCTTCGAAGGATCCACGGAAATTCCCGAACTCGACACAACTTGCCCCAAGAAAGAAATGCGCTCGAGCCAAAACTCGCACTTCTTGAACTTGGCATACAAGCGCTTCTCACGAAGAATGGACAAGACAATCCTCAAATGGTTCTCGTGCTCTTCCAGGGACTTAGAGTAAACAAGAATATCGTCTATGAATACCACCACAAAGCTATCAAGATAAGGCTTGAAGACACGGTTCATCATATCCATAAAAACGGCTGGAGCATTAGTGAACCCGAAAGGCATCACCACAAACTCATAATGACCATATCTAGTACGGAAAGCCGTCTTAGCAATATCATCCAGGTCTAATCTTCAAGCGATGGTATCCGCTTCTCAAGTCAAGCTTAGAGTAGATAACGGAACCTTGAAGTTGGTCAAACAATTCATCTATATGCGGAAGAGGGTATTTATTCTTAATGGTGGCTTGGTTCAACAAACGATAGTCAATACACAATCGTAAGGTACCATCCTTCTTCCTAACAAATAAGACCGGTGCTCCCCACGGAGACACACTAGGACGAATAAAACCTCGGTCTAACAATTCTTGCAATTGGACCTTCAACTCTTTTAACTCGGACGGAGCCATTCTATAGGGTGCTTTTGAGATAGGTGCGGTACCGGGCACTAGGTCAATGCAAAACTCTACCTCACGATCCGGAGGCATAGAGTACTCACTAGAAAACACATCACTAAATTCATTAACAACCGGAACATGAGCTAACTCAGAGACTTCTTTTTGGAATCTACCACATAAGCCAAGTAACCCGCACACCCTTTAGATAGCATCTTCCTAGCCTTTAAAGCGGAAATAACATGTAAACCGAACATAGATCTAGCCGCATCAAATATAAAAGTAGGCACGTCGAGGCATAGCAAATGAGACTCGTTTTCTACGACGAGTCTACCAAAGCATGACACCGGCTCAACCAATCCATCCCAAGGATCACATCAAAATCACGGATTGGTAACTCGATCAAATCCACCGGCAATACATGCCCACATATAGTCACATCACAACCAGGATATATCAAAGAAGATGTGAGGCACTCTCCCATAGGAGTAGAGACCTCCAACACATAAGGCATAGATTCAGACAAAGTATGCAATGAGAATGCAAAATGCGATGCCACAAATGAATGGGAAGACCGGGATCTATAAGAATGCGGGCCTTAACTCTGAGGCAGGAACTATACCTCTAATGCCGGCATTGGGATCGACCTTTCCTTGACCCAAGGCAAACACTCGCCCTTGCACCCTATCTTTGGGTTTCCCATCTAGACCTCTCTTCACACCACTGCCTTGTCCCCCAAATCCGGTGCCGTCGCTTGCTTATTCTGCCACCTAGGACAATTCTTAGGAAATGGCTGTCGCCCCACACTCTAAACATTTTCCTGCTTGCTCCAACACTTGTCCTCCGAATGCCCTAGCTTCTTACAATAACCACACACTGTCCCAAAGCCCGACACAGAGTCGCACGATTTGCCGGAGTCGCCACATTTCCTCCTCGATTTGCTCCGGAGTGAATGTCCTCGAGCCGCACTCTATTAAATCCCGAACCTTGACCTTGGAATCTATTCTGTTTCCGCCTTCATTCTTACCACGATGCTCCTCTATGTCATTCTCAATCCGATACGCCATATTCTTCTTTGCTTGGAAGTTGGCGAAGTTATGCGTCAATAGCGCTTCCGGAACTCAACCCTTAAACCACTTCACAAACCGGTAGACTCGCCTCTCTTCATCGGCACCAAATGAGGACAATATCGGGCTAACTCTGTGAACTTTGCTTTGAATCTTTGTGCTATAGTCATGGTACCTTGCTCCCGGTTTCAAAACTCACCTTCCTTCTTGTCTCTAGTAACCATCGGCACGAAGTGATCCGGAACTTGCGTGTAAAGTTCTCCCAAGTCTGCGGTGTCAAATCCCGGTCCCAACCATCCTTCACTACCTGCCACCAGTGCTTCGCGGGTCCTTCCAACTTGAAAACGGCGCATCTCACCTTCTCGGCATCCGAACTCTCCATAGCCGCGAAAATCTTATTCATAGCCTCGAAGCCACCTCTCGGCCTTCACCAGGATCCGGATCTCCGTTGAAGCTAGGAGGAGACATCTTCACGAACTTCTCTAGACCATGTTGCCCTTGTACGCCTTCTTGCTTTGTTGCCTACCTTGATTACGATTTGCCATAGTCTGAAGGAACACTCGGAACATATCCATCATTTCAACATTCGGGTTACCACCATCACCCAAAGCCCGATTCTGATCACCATCATTTCCCGCCATTTTAACAAACGCCTGCATTAAACACTCGACGTCAGTTATCACACACTCTCACTCAGCTAGACTCTACCCGAGAATTCTAGCAGAGCTACGATACCAAGCTGTGAGGACCCCAGGCCGGAACCTACACGTGTCCCGAGTTGGAGCGTCCTCAAACTAACCCAAAAACACTAAACTTTTAAAACTTCACTTTGACTTTCAAATATAAACATTAATAACATAACATTTCAAAAGAACTCGACTCCACTCCACATTGGAGGAGGAGTTGACCAACTTTGAAAACGAACAATTGTTTAGTTACAAAAGATTAAGGTTATGACGTAGAATTTAAAGTTTATAATTACAAACTCCAATAAAGGAATTACCAAAATACATTTTATACGTCACCCTATACATACCCCGACAATACCCAAAAGATTACTCTAAACTTCTCTCCGTCCTTACTTGGCCGGTCCGCCTGTCTCGGGATCTAAAATATTAAAGGGAGAGGGGTGAGAATAAATCTCAGCAAGCTATTATGTATGCAACAATATGCCAAATAGATGCAACACATAACACGTTGGAAAAACTGTAAACACCTTACATTACCTTTGGTTTACCTTTTCCCGTACGAACAATAGTCGTACAACATTGGGTATAATAATACTCCAATCTTAGGTGAGTTTGCTTAAGCGATACTCACATCTTATAAGACCCATTTTCGGGGAACCAAATAAGATAGTAGCAACTCTGTAAGGCTTTTGGCTCAATACGGATGCTATAACCCCAACTGTGGCCACGGGAGGGGACGGTCACATGTATAACATAATCCGATCACATTAGGTCACACTTCCATAATTGATCGTATTACGTTATACCCCAATATCGGTGATTAACAAATTATCAAGCACATAGTAGTTACTTGAAATAAATCCACAAAAGGGATAAACAATAGCCACATGGTAATATATACTCATGCCCAATAATTATCCAAGTGCAACAATTTATGAATACACTAAGCAACATCAACAACAATATATATATAACATCAAGTAAGGAAATGAGGGATCATTAACCTACCCTACAAATTCCATATTCAAGATACAAGACTTCAATGAAGGTTCAAGTTCAATTACCAAGTGGGAGTCATAAGTTATAAGTGGCCAAACCACTTGCTAAACGATTCTAATTTAAATTTTAAAAGGTTGGTTCAGGGTCATGGGCGACCGCCCTAACCACTTGGGCGACCGCCCAAGTGGGTTTCCTAGGAAGATAAGGTTTCTGCCACTATGGGCGACCGCCCTCACCACTTGGGCGACCGCCCAAGTGGATTTCAAAGGCAATAATTGTTTCTGTGGCGATGGGCGGCCGCTCAAGCCCCCATGGGCGACCGCCCAAGCCTTCCTCCGACCCAAAACTCAGATTTTAACCCTTTTATGCCTAGGTTTCCATTCCTTCTAACCAAGCTTAATTCAAGAACACCAAAGGATACTTTAACCTTACCAAGTCCCATTCCAAACATGTAAACTCAAAACCAAGTAGCCCTAGATTATTTATCTCTACCCATTTCACCCATTTCAAACCCTTTTAAATGATCTTCCTTGAACCCTAACTTCAACAAATTTCATTTTTCAATCATCCAACTTCCATTAAGGTTTCCAAGGCATAAAATCAACATCATAGAACAAGGGTAATATTTAAAAGCTCATGAACAAGTAGGAGAAGGGAATCATAACAACTCACCTTAGGTTTTTAGAATAGAATGTAGATCTTCTTAGCTTGGTTTGATCCCCTAGATGATCCCAACTCAAAAATACCCTTAGACTTGAATTTGGTGGAGGAATGGTTTGGCTTCAAAGCTTGGTGCTTGGAGCTTCCATGGAGTTCTCTAAGCTTTCTCTAGGAAGAAGTAGAATGAATGAAGGAGAAGGGAGAAGGGAGTAAGAGGAGGTGAGGGAGTTGGACACATGGCATGGTTAGGGAGAGTAGGATATTTTGGCCCCCCATCAACTAGAACTAAGGCTTTCACTCTTTTAAATGAAAATTAACCCTTATCCAAATAACCCATCCTACCCATTTAACCTCCTTATATAATTATCTATTTTCTATTTTTATCATTCTCCATTATTCTTATTTAATATCTAAAATTTCTCAAAAGATTCTAAATCCACTTCTCACCCAATTTATCTTAATTTAAGAATTTAAAGACATAATTGAACACATAAAGTTAACATAAATATTAAAAGCATGTAATTTAATATTTAAAATGGGTGCCTAGGGTTGGGGTCGTCACAAAAAATCTTCTGCAGATCCGGACCGAGCGCGGCCGCCCTCAAGGCTAGCGCGGCCGCCCTCAACGGCAGAAGATTTTGGCACCCACGAAAGAAATCCAGCGCGGTCGCTCTCCACCTGAGCGTGGCCGCTCTCCTCGACAGAAGCACCTCCGAGATTTTTCCTTCTTGATTCACCGACTCCTCCGACTTAGGCTCCTCCTCTTCCTTGTAGTTTAGGATCCAAACTCAACAATCTCCCACTGGAGACTAAACCAATAAACATAAAATCACCCATCAACTCCCACCACGGAGTAAAGACCTTCGAACACATTTCCCCCATCCATATTGACTTGACACTACCTCTCCTCTCCTCAAGTAATAAGGCGAGTTGAAACCAAGCGACATTTCAACCTCTCCGTGTTAGATGATTCTTGCCTCCCTAAATCAGCTTCTACCTTGATTTCTCCCCGCAAGTCTAACTTCGCCTTCTCCCTCCAGACCCACCTTCCTCGCAATGCCTCCCCTTGAAACTTGGACACACCTTGTTTCTTGCATCGACTGTTCTTGGCCTGAAACCGCTCTCTGTTAGGGCCCTTGGACATCCACACCACGTTGATCAACTTTGTGTCCCCCCCAACATACCGTTTCTTGATGTCTCCCCTTTTCACACCAACAGGCCGGTTCTTAAGCCTCTTGCTCCCACCGGAACGAAAAGCGACATTGTAGGTAGAGTACAACGTCTTCCCCTTAACCCCACGAGCCAACACCTTAGCCCCTTTTGTGACTTCTCAAGACCCACCAATGAAAAAAACACCATACCCTTCACTGTTAAGTTGTCCCACAGAAATCACCCTTCTCCTCAAATTCGGAACATGCATCACATTGTGTAGTTGTAAAACAGCCCCATTAGGTGTCTTCATCATCACATCCCCCTTACCTTTGATCTTCAATGGTTGACCATCACCAAGATAGAGAACCCCAAAATCTCCAGTTTTGTATCGCTTCATTGATTCTGCATCCCCACTAGCATGACAAGAAGCTCCAGAATTCAACACCCAATCTTCACCCGACTGCTCCTCTCCTAGGATTAATACATCTCCACCATCATCCACCACGTGTGCACCACCATCTTTTCCCGGACAGTCATAACTGATATGCCCCAATTCACCACAATTGTAGCACTTGACCTTTTTCCCCTTTTTCGGTCTTCCCCTATTTCTCTCCACCCTAAGTGCAGCCCCATCTACGGAAGATTCTCCCCTTTTCTCTTTCCTTCGCAACTCCTCTTGAAGGATGAGATCTCTAACCTCCGTATACACCAATGCTGTTTTCGACGTACTAATCGTTGTGACAGTAACCTCCCAACTATCAGGCAATGACTTTAGTAGAAAACACGCTAGCACTTCATCTAAGAAAGTAATATCAACACTTTTCAATTGGTCCACCATACCTTTGAAATTGCCGATATGACTTGCCGCTGTCTGCCCCTCTGACATCTTCGCATTCGCAAACCTCTTTATCAAATGCACCTTATTGATATTCGACGGCTTCTCATACATGTCGACGGCGTTTGCGGCAACTCCACCGTTGTCTTGGCCTCCATGGCGTTCCGTGTAACGTCGTCGGTTAGGGCACTCCTCACTGCTCCTAACGCCTTCCGATCCAACGTCTCCCAATCTCCTTGTGACATGTCTTCGGGCTTCGCCTTCAAGGGTCCATGAAGATCCTTACAATAAAGGTAGTCTTCAATCCTTGTCTTCCAAAATGTGAAATTCACACCGTTGAATTTCTCGATTGAGTTCTTCATCTTGATCGCTTCACCAAAATCCCCAGAACGCGATTCAAAATTAATCAACTAATGAAAAGATTTTGAATCCTCCGAACCAAAGCTACGATACCAGTTGTTGTGAAATTGGTGCTCCCCCGTTGCAATCAAAACAAAGAAATCAACACACCCACACGTACAAGAAAGAAACAATCACACACAAGAACACAAGAGTTGTTTACCCGGTTCATTCACCAACTCGTGAACTACGCCCGGGGGCAATTGCCAAGCCAATATGTATTCTAATATGTTGCTACAATGTGTTTTAGGCTGAAATTATGCTTATATAGTTATACAAGGAAGCCCTAACTCAGTTTAAGAAGAGATCTAATCAAAATAGGAAACAAAATAAAAATCTGCTGCAGATCCGGACCGAGCGCGGCCGCCCTCAAGGCCAGCGCGGCCGCCCTCAACGGCAGAAGATTTTGGCACCCACGAAAGAACTCCAGCGCGGTCGCTCTCCACCTGAGCGCGGCCGCTCTCCTCGACAGAAGCACCTCCGAGATTTTTCCTTCTTGATTCACCGACTCCTCCGACTTAGGCTCCTCCTCTTCCTTGTAGTTTAGGATCCAAACCCAACAATAAAAGCGTAGGGAACCTTATTCAACGATCGCCTGAAAAGGTGTATCGGAGTCACCTAGATGAAAGGTACACAAGTACTGGGAATTGACAGATATATGTGTATGAAATCTCCATATGTTAATTGTAAAAGTGCCACTACTTGTTATTTGGAAGAGTATCTTTCATTTTCAATGGAAATAGGAGAATATAGCAGTGGACTTAGTGGTTGGATTACCGAAGACGTTGAAAAGTCATAACGCGATTTGGGTCATAGTGGTAAGACTTATGAAGTCGGCTCACTTTCTGCAAATTAAGGTACAACATATTCGGAATGGTTATTAACCGCTCAGAGTAGACAGAATTCGTATGTAGATCGCCGACGACGTGACTTAGAATTTCAGTTAGGGATCGAGCGTTCTTAAAGATCTCGCCAATAAAGGGAGTCATGAGGTTCAGAATCAAAGGAAAGTTAAGTCCACGATATGTGGGACCGTTCGGGATTCTTGACAAAATTGGGAAAGTGGCCTATAGATTGGCACTACCACCGATATTAGCTGGAGTGCATGATGTATTCCATGTATCTATGCTAAGGAAGTATATTCACGATCCGAGTCACGTGATCGAGTACAAACAGCTAAGAGTCCGTGCTGATTTGACTTATGATGAAAGGCCGATAAAGATCGTCGACAGAAAAGACGAGAATGTGAGGAAGCGGTTGGTTCCTTATGTGGAAGTACAGTGGAGCAACCATACCGAAAGGGAAGCAACATGGAAACTAGAGAACGAGATGCGCGAATTGTATCCCGACCTGTTGTCCAACTAAGGTACGTTAAGTTTGGGGACAAACTTCTTTTAAGGGGGTAAGAATGTAAGAACCCGAAAAAAATTTAGACTTTTAATTTAATTATTTTTATTAGAAAATAATTAATGTAATTACAATTATTAACTAACATTTAATAATTGGGCTATTAAATGTTAAATGAATGGGTTGGATGATTTAATCAAGATTGGGATAGGTAAATGGGCTTGTGAAGTAAAAGGGGCCCAAGGAGGTAATACCCAAATATAAATAACCAAAACCCTTTCTTAATTTCTCATAACCCTCATAATTTACAAAGAAAAATAAAAACCCTAAACCTAAACCTAAGGGGCAGCAGCCGCAAGGAGGGAGGAAAACGGCCAAGCTCTTGATCTTTTTTGATCATTTCTTCTAAACAAAAAATCAAGGTAATGAAAAATCCTAAATTTTGGTTTTCGTTTCATTCAATTTGGATTAGTATTGAATTAGTTATGAATTTTTGTAGATTTAAAATTATTTTATTCTAGGATGTTCATTCTTAGATTTAAATGTTCAATCTTGGAGTTTAATGAATTGATTGATGATTATAATGATGGGAAAATCTAAGGTTTAATGATTAGGAGTATAACCTAATGTTGAATCTTAAATCTTGAATAATAAGATTATGAAATTCAAAGTATTAAGTTGTAAAAGCCCTAATTATGTTCTTGGGTTGAATTAAATTATTATGTCAATGATTCTTGGAGGAAAAGATGGACTAAAAATCATGTTTGATCCTAGCATGGGGCGGCCAAATGGCCATTGGGATGTTTAGGTATGTTTTGATTGGAATAGTTAAGCTTTTGGGTTATTTTAAAAGATCGCAGTTAAGTTTCAAACTGAAAAAGGACTAAACTGAATGGTTTATAAATGAAACCGTTAGAATTCGACCTTCCAGTTAGGAACTAGCTAGAAAACTTAACCGAAGGACTAAAGCTGTAAAGTTCCAAACTGCAGGAGGACCAAACTGCAAATAATTAAAAGCTTAAGGACTACTTTGCAAATATTTAAAAGTTGAGGGACTGTTTTGCAAATATTTAAAAGTTGAGGGACTGTTTTGCAAATATTTAAAAGTTGAGGGTCTGTTTTGCAAATACTCCTAAGTTGAGGGACTATTTTGCAAATACCTAAAAGATGGAGGACCTTTTAGTAATTAGCCAAAAGTAGAAGGGCTTAAGTAGAATCCTAAAAGAGGAAAGTCTACTTGAGAGCTAAGATTTATGAAAAGAATAGAAAAGAGAACAACCCTAAATAAAATCAACCTATAAATAAGGAAATACAAATTCAAGAATAATGGAATTCCCAAATATGGGAAGTTTCCAAAAATAGAAACTTCCCAAACTTAGAAGATTACTAAATAAAGAAAGGAAAGAAGTTAAATGACAACACGTGGAGTTTAACTAATTAGAAATAGTTAACGACATATGCGAAATACTAAGTTACTCTTACGTGGTTGTAGATACGCACGGGAAGAACTGTCCAAGAAGTTAGACCAAGGTAAGGGATTACGTTCCTTTACTGTATTTGAATTCTTTTCCATTGGAAATCCTATACCTTCTTGATATAATTGAACTATCAAATGGCATGATAGTTATTTGTGAATAATCTGCGTATATTTAAACATCACTTGGAAATATCTATATTTTGTGATATTGTTATTGTTCACAGAATATCTGAAGTTTGAAACTTGTCATATGCATACTTGTACCTCTGTATGCTTTCTCGTTCTAGCATGTTTGTGGAATCACTTACTTGCTTAGAATGGACATGCCCAGTTAGAAAAGGCATTGTCAGAACTTGTCTAGTTAGAAAAAGACTTGTTCTTATTAGGGATTGCATGAGTGATCACATGCCTTCTCTCAGGAATTGTCTGATTACAAGGGCAATTCTAGACCCCGAGCATATATGTGTGACAGTACCATATATGTTTCGACCCACACTAATGGCTTGATGAAGCTAGGTGTATTAATTGTACCTTTGGCATTGAGGTTATAATGTACGTTGGAATTGACGGAATTTGTATGAATCCCTTTGGATCGTAGTGCCATAATTCTTTGAAGTTAATCTTAAATGTTGTCTTGACTGTATTGTACCGCAGTCCACTATAAAGTTAAATTAGCCTATCCTTGTATCTTATATTGAAGTGTTCATTCTGGTCGTCTCTTCTTACTACCCGAAGAGACTTCGTATGAACTTACTGAGCATTCGTTCGCTCACCCTTTCTCCATTAAATTTTTCTTTTCAGGTTCTAAGTAGAAGGGAATCGGATTGGTCGCGAGAAGGGCGACGCTTGGAGAATAATTAGGGTTATTGAACAATTATTATATTTCATTGGTTGTAAGTACATTAATGGCTAGTGTGGTTTTACTAGCTGAGACATTAAGTAATTATTTTCGCTTCCGCATTTATTAGGTCATTTATGGTATTTAATGACAATTATGATGTAATAGGGTTTTGTGAATGGAAACCCTAACATTTTGAAGTATTATTTATTGCCATTGAATGCTCATTTATCTATAAAAAATTAGGGGAGTTACAACTGAATCTGACACCGGAGCAGTTAAGTTCATTGCCACCTGATCAGCAGCAACAAGTCCTTCAGCTGCAGCAAATGCTTCGACAATCTACCTAGTTAAGGAAGTGCACTGGTTATTTAAACTTCTTCCATTTTATTTTTTACATTTAGTTGTACAATAGTTCATATCATGAGTGCACGAGAACTGCCCGTGCGTTGTACCGGTTTACATGTCAAAGAACTTATGAGAGAAAGAAATGAGAATTTTTGGGTCTATTCTAAAATGTAGATGTTTAAAGGAAATAATCCTTCTAAAATATTGTGTCCACTTTCAGTCTTTCATAGCTCTCATGTAGCATGTCAGAAGCTCCTTTTTCTTGTTATCAAAATGGTATTTTATATAGGCTCTATATATGCCCATTTTATTTGATCAAATTTTAAAATTTTATGATCACGAATAATGCTTCATTTGTCCATAGTAAATGTTACACTTCCTTACTTGTTCATATAAAAATAAATGTTGCACTTGCATAGTCTTAGTTTTTTTTTTTTTTTTTTTTTTTTTTTTTTTTTTTTTTGTGTAAATTACTATGGTGCATGGAAGTTTTAATGTTCGAGAAGTTTCTTCACATGTTGTATTGTTTCTATAATACCGTATACAATATTATAGTTACATACGAGTGAATATAATACTGCATTGCATGAGGTTTTTCTATAATACTGCATATATAAGAACTTTCAAGTCATTTCGTTTTAATCAGAAAAACTTGAGGAAAGTGATTTGTCCAAAAGAATCTTTCGGATGAGGGAAGTGATTTGTCCAATAGAAACTTTCGAGTCAAATTCTCTTTTAAAAAATATTGGCAAGTCAAATGTCATACTACCTCCGACCCAATCTAAACGTCTCAACTTTCCTTTTTGGGCGTCCCACTTAAAATGTCTCAATCCCAAAATGGAAATTTTTTATTATTTTTATACTCTTCCTACCCCATTCATTCTCTCTCCTACTTTACTTTTACACTCACAACATTCTCTCTCCTAACTATTCCTCCTACTCATTCTCTCTCCTATTTAATTTTTCATACTCACAACATTTAAACTTTTTCTCTTTCCTACCTCACTTTCCTTAATTCCCGCGCCGAGCCCATTTTAGGACATTTAGATTGGGACGGAGGGAGTATTTATTATTATTATGAAGCAGAAGTAACAATATCTTTAGTTAATAACTCCTTCGAGATCAGCAACTTTTTGGGGGCATTTATCAAAAACTACTTTTGAAATATAGATATTACAAAAAAAAAATCATACAAATTGGATATTACAAAAAACTCTTTAAATATTATAAAAAACTAATTTTTTTTTAATTTTTTTCTTCGTTTATTTGTCAAACAACTGATAAAAGAATTTATCAGTTATAAACAACTGATAAATGAATTTATCAACGTAAAATACATTTATCAGTTGTTTAAAAAAAATCAAACACAAAATACTCTTTGAAAAACTGATAAATGAATTTATCAATTATAAACAACTGATAAATGCATTTATCAGTTGTTTTAACAAAAAAATCAAACACAAAATACTCTTTAAAAAACTGATAAATAAATTTATCAGCTATAAACAGTTGATAAATGCATTTTACATTGATAAATGCATTTATCAGTTGTTTTAACTGAAAAAGGCAAAAAAAGAAAATAGTTTTTTGTATTTTTTTATTTTTCTTTGTAAATAACATCTTTTTGAGATAATTTTTGATAAAAACTCGTAACTTTTCTTTAGTTAATAACTCCTCCCAATCAGTGATTTTAGGCAAAAATTCCTTACATTTGACAGAGCAAGGATTTTCCCATTAAAATAAGATTAATCCCTAATAAAAAGAACGGATATACATTACAACCATAAGGATATATACAAGCCTCCAAACCATTTAAAGTACACAACAAAAAAACAATAAACAACAACAACAACGACAACAACATTTGTTAAAAGAAGAAGAAAACAACAAACATAGCAACAACTTAAGCAACATCTATATATCTGACATTTCTACGACTTTCCTGAACATCCTTCTTCGGAACCTCCACATTCAACACTCCATGTTCCAGCACGCACTTGATTCCATCCAGATTAACATTCTCCGGCAACCGGAACCTCCTCACGAAGCTGCCTCGGCGCCTTTCCATCCGGTGCCACTTGCCGGTGATCACATCCTCTTCCTCCTTGACCCGCTCCCCGCTAATCTGCAGTATGTTTCCATCTTCCACCTCCACCTTCACTTCCTCTTTCCTCACCCCTGCGGCCAACAAATATTCTATGTAAAGCTGCTAATACTGATTTTGCTAACATGCACCCGGGTGACAGTATTGCTCATATGCCTACTGCACACCCTATTCCTGCTGCCTGTTTTTCTTTCATGTGTTATAGTGCATCACAAAATAGAATCAAGCTTTAAATAAAAGAACACTATATATTATGTACTACGCGTATTTAAAACTGCTGCAACGACCGATATTGGCTGTTAGTCATGATCCAGGCCACGAAAAACTTTGTTATACTAATACTGACACTTTTTTACATTAACACTGACACTTAATAATACATGCACCGTCACTCTTTACACTTTACACTGACACTTTGTTACTCTAGCTCACACTCTCACACTGACACTTTTTTACACTGATATTTAATAATACATGTAATGACACTTTTTACACTGTCACTTTGTTACTCTAATACTGACACTACCGAGGGAATCAAAACACGTTTTTTCTAAACTTAAGAAAAAACGCGTTTTTTATAAGATTTTGACAATAAATTTTGATCAAATATTAATGTTAATCTAATCATTCTATTGGTGAAACTCTAAAAAATATTATAAATAAATGATTGATAAATTATTTAATAATTTATCATTAACAATTTCTTAAATTGATAAAGTTGAATAATCGACTTTATCAACCATTTTTTTTTCAATGAATATCGTGACTAGTCCATTTAATCGTTCTTGTTGAGATATATGTTTAATAGAGAATTCTTTATCAGTTTCAATTTCGAAAAATTCTTTTTAGTCTTGCATCAGTTGTAATCGACTTTCAATTGCTTTCGGTTTTTGGCTTCTCAAGGTTAGATTTTTTTTTTTTTTTATAAAGTTGATTTTCGATTTCGGAATTGTGTTTTGCCGTAGATTAATCACACATTCTAAGGAGATTATTTTGTTTTAGACTAGGGTCAAAAATTGGGTCGATACAAATAATTAGGGCTACCACTGGTCCACTACAAATAATTAGGGCTACCACTAATGGATTGGATAAGAATTTTTGGCCCAAATACTAAATTTTTGGGCCCAACTAGCTATTTTTTTTTCAACAGTTGGACCGGACCGGCCCGATATATTTTGGGCTTCCAACTTGCATTCAACATCGCAAACATGGGCCGAAATATATAAATGGACATCTCAAGTAGTGCAATCATTTAAGGATATTTTAAAATGTTCACGATCTCGATTTTTCAAGGTTCTAAAAAACGCTAGGCGGACGATAGGCGGCGGAGCCGGGCCTAGCGCCTAGGCGAGGACTAGTCGGGATTAGTCGGAACTTAGGCGGAGCTTAGAACTAGGCGTTAGAGAGGTACCTAGCACCTAGGCGGGGCCTAGGCGCCCTTAGGCGGGGTCTTTTAGAACACTGCGATTTTTGTTGTAGCCCGCCCGACCCAATCAGGCTGTAGTACCTAAAACCCAATTAGGGTGTGAAATAGAGATAATGGTTAAAGACATACGCGAATTCGTGATTGAATCATGCTGGAAATTTGATATTTAAAAATATTTAAAAATATCAGTAAACAATAACACCTAAGTAAGTAATCTCATATATAAAAAAAGTTACATATAGTGAATGACTTAGGTAAAAAAAATTGAGAAAAGGCTAAATCCGCCCCGGTTAAAAGGTTAAAGAGAGAATACCCGGAAGATCAACAAAAAAGATGTGGGCTTTATCAGTTTCACGCCAGTCAACACTGGCGTGAGTCAAAGCAGCTATATCATCACCCTGCTTGTCACGGTCCTTGAATGGGTCCCATACTCTCTCCTCCGTCCACTTTGTTATTTCACATTTACTGTTTATGCCTGAATTGAGGAAAAAAATAATGATATACTCCCTCCGTCCAAGTAGTTACTTCACAGTTACTGTACTCACGTAAATTAAGGAGTGAATATTATATTGAAAGTGTTGTGAGTGTGAAATTAAAATAGGAGAGGGAATGAGTGGAGGGAATAGTAAATTATAATGGTGTTGTGAGTATTAAAATAATGTAGGAGAGAGAATGAGTGGAGGGAATAGTAAAGATTTCTTTCCATTTTGGAAAAGAAACAAAGTGTGAAGTATGTAATTGGACGCCCAAAATAGAAAGTGTGAAGTATGTAACTGGACGGAGGGAGTAAATGTTGTGAGTGTAAAAGTAAAATAAGAGAGAGAATAAGTGGAGAGAATAGTAAATTATAATTGCCATGAGTATTAAAATAACGTATATAGAGAATGAGCGTATGATTAATATTTTAATAATAAAAACTTTTCATTTTAGGTAAAAAAACAAAGTGTGAAGTATGTATTTGGACGCTCAAAATAGAAAGTGTGAAATAAGTAAGTGGATGGAGGGAGTATATCGTAAGAGCCAAACCCACCGCCACGGCGACCACCACCTCCGTACCACGGCCCGACCGAAGAAGACATTCCGCTGCAATGGCCCTAGGCCTCCTCTTGCTTGAAGGTTACTTGAATTCAAGTCGGAGATGAGTCACGCGTGCGTGTTTGGTTGTTAATGTGCTGGATGGTTCTTGTTTTGCCACCTCCATTTAATGATTCATCCACGTAGCCTTGTCATCATGTAGTACACGTCACCTACACAAAATTCATGTAGATGGGCAAGAATATATTTATTTATTTATTTTTTTTAAATATTTTGTTTGACTAGTTAATCTCGTACATTCATTCAATTTGTGTGGAATCCCGTCCCTTGATTGTACTAGATTTTTGTGCATTTGAATTAGAATAACCTCAAAGTCTACAATTGGCTCAATTTGACTTGATTTGAGCCATTTACGAATCCAACCACTGTTTTTCGATCAAATCGAATCATTACAAAATTAAAATTGAGCGGAATCAAACCCGATTGATCAAGTTTGATTATGTCCTGATTCAAATTTATAGAACGAAGAGAGAGAGAGAGAGAGAGAGAGAGAGAGAGAGAGAACGGGATGCCGAAGGAAGAAGCTCAAAGGAGGAAAGAAGCCAGAGGCAAAAGGGGGCAAAGGAAGAGAACACCTTACGCAATTTCAATTTTAAAAAGAACTTGATTAGCTACGCATTACAATGAAAATAACAAAAGTTAAAATAATATTTGAAGCGAATGTAAAGGCAAGCCTGATGTGAATTTCTTCAATGTATAAATCGATGTAATATATATATATATATATATATATATATATATATATATATATATATATATATATATATATATATACCATTTATTCAACAAAGTTAGCTAATTAACTCAAATTATTTATTGGTCCCGAGTCGGTGTGTGTGTCCTAGGTCTAAGTCACGCTAAAGAAGGAGAGTAAGTCGTGCATCCGATTAGGAAAGGAAGTGTATCCGAGGCAAGACATAAGATAAATAATGAGTTGGTTAGGTAATTTTACGAATAGAAGAACCTCTAGACATCACAATAATCAAATGAATGATTATAACATACAAACTGAGAATAATGAAGATAGAAGTAATAAAAGCATATTGTCTAAAGAAATATCATGGGATAGTCAATTTTTAACAAATTGGAAACCTCCCTCGATTTCAACCTCTGAAATATATAAAGATAAAGGAATATTTGATTTCAAATCTAGATTAGCAATTAAAGTAAAAGAAAAAGTAATCCCTTTATATTCCAATAATCAAACCATGAGTCTATTTTCAAAATCTTCAATTAGAAAATATATATCACAAGGATACAGATTCCTACACATAGGACTAGTACAAGTTGCAATTAAACCATTAACAATGGAAGGACTAGATACAAGTATACAAGTAACCTTAAGAGATGCAAGGCATTTAAATTATGTAGATTCTCTACTAGGAGCAATAGAAACAAGCCTAACAAATGGACCAATACATTTTAACACATATCCCAATTTCACAATATCCCTGACAGATCCACATATAATGAAAATATTAACCTTAGATATTTTAACCCATAACTATCATATGCAAGTAGGTTCTCATATTTATGAAATATTTTGTAGACTTCAATACAAAGTAATGAATACTGGACTTTGTCCAAATGCTTTTAATAAAAGCAAGACTACCGGAGAAACGGTTTTTTGGGAAATTGATCATACAAAAGCAAATATAACTATTCCTAAAACAATCAAATGGAGTGAAATAACTTTGCAAAAAATGGACTTATCCGGCAAAAACTGTACCAGACACAAGTGCGAAAAATAAGCAGACAAGTGAATTAGAACAAGTCACACAATACGTAGATGGTTCAGTAGAACTAAAATTCAAAAGAACACAATCTTTAAACAGAAACAAAAATCTTAATTTTAATATACCAGCCAGAAGATCTACTTCAGGAATAGGTGAATTCCAACAGAGAAATAATTCACAAAACAATCAACCAATTTTAGAATCAGAAATTGAAACAGAAAATGTATATGAAGCCAATAATATTGACATAAGAAGAGATGGAAATTTTACCCATCCATATGAAGAGAGTAATTTCACATTAAATATGATAAAAAATGAATTTAGATTAAATAAAAGGGTTTTAAGAGAAGAATTTCAAAGTGAAGAAAATAATAAAAATAGAGAATTATTCTTTAAAACATATAACGAAAAAGAACAGAAAATAATTAAAGAAGCATATTATGACTTATGTAAAATACAAGAAATACATATACCATTCTTTGAATTCTTAAACAATAAATACCTATACAAACTGAATCCAATAACTCAAAATCTTAAAAAATGGTATAAAGTAACAGCAAACAACTTACCAAGTAATGAATTTTATGAAAGTGAAAGACCCCCTCTTGAACCAGCCTATTTTTGTAAAAATGGAATCACACATGGAATTTTACCAATAGTCCACCCTGACCAAATAGAAGAAAGACTAACGAAAGACTTACATTTGCAAAATAATTGGACAAATTTATCAATACATACAATAGGACAACAATTGGACAGAGTAGAAAACAAAATAGATATTGTTACAAATGGTATAACAATGGTAAAAGAAGAAGTAGATGGTCTTACAACACAAACAGATTTTCCCACCCCAATTAATAAACAACCAGAAACAGGAATAATATCCAAAAGATACACAGAATATGCTGAATTATATAATAAAACACCTTCAAACAGAAAGGAAAAAGCATCAACATCATATAATAAACAGATACCACCTTCGGAAAACCCATTTAAGATGTCCGGTGTTAGACCAACCTTACATGATCCCATAAATAATTTAATGCAAAACATAGATGCATACATAAGAGTAAAAAAGGAAACAAGTACAAGTGACAACAAAACCATCAGGGTATTAATGTAATATAATGAACAATCAACATCCGAATCGAAATCCATCCTGATTCAAAATGATGAAATAAACAATAAGGATAAACTAATACAAGCCATTCAAGGTTTTTATAAAAAAGAGGCGGATGATTTAGAAATAATAGGAAATCAACAAAAATCTTACAATGCAAAAAATATTTATGAATGGAACATTGATGGATTAAGTGAAATGGAAATTATTAATAAAACGAAAGAAATGATAATTGTAGGAAATATTTACAAAACACAAAATATTACAGAAAGACAAGCCACAGAAAATATAATCTTAGGTTTCACAGACGGCCTACGCACCTGGTGGGATAAATTATTAGGAGAAGAAATAAAAAATGCTATTTTAACTAGAAGTAAGAAATGATGCTCAAGGACAACCTTTAACAGATGAAATTGGAAGACCTCGCACCAAAGACAATTAATAACTCTAATATTTAACATCACAACCCACTTCATAGGAGACATAGATTTATATACAGAAAGAAATTCAGAAATATTACAAAATTTAAAATGCAGAAAATTAGGACAATTCAAATGGTATAAAGAGAATTTCTTACAAAGAGTTTTTAATCTAGCAGACCCAAATAATATATACTGGAAAGAAAAATTTATTACTGGATTACCAGGATTATTTTCAGAAAAAGTAAAAGAAACAATAGAACAAAAATTTGGAAAAATTTCTTATAATGAATTAACCTATGGAGATTTAATCACTAGCGTAAATATAACAGGACTAAGATTATGTCAGGACCAAAGATTAAATTATAAATTAAAGAAAGAAAGTGCACAAACCCGTAAAGAATTAGGAAATTGGTGTGAACAATTTGGGTTTGGAAAATTAAAACCACCTCATAAAAAGAAAAGAAGTGAACACAATCCTTATTATAAAAACAGTACTTATAGAAGAAAACATAGGAAAACAAATAAAAAATACACAAAAGAAACACCTGAATATTATAAAAATTCAAGTCACAAGAAAAGACATAGTAACAAATATAATAACAAGAAATATAAGAAAAATAATAAATACACAAACACCCACAATAAAACAATAAAGTGTTTCCTATGTAGAAAACCTGGACACATAGCTAGGGATCGCCTCAAATAGAAAACAAATAAAACAAATTTGCAATAACCTTAATATAAAAGAGGTAGATCAAATAATATCCCAAATAGATAATCTAGAAGTAACAACCACAGAAAACGAACAAATTAGTGGAGAAGACCCCTCTGTTAGCACGGACTTCACAGATAATGAAGAAGAAATTAATGAATGTCAAAATGGATGCAAAGGAGTATGTATGTGTACGACCAAAATTAATACTATAGAACAATATGATGAAATATTAGAAAAAATTAAAGAGATAAAGGAACCAGTTATAAAACGAAAATTCCTAAGACAATTAGAGAAAACCATAAAGGAGGAAAAACCAGAACCTTCAACACCATCTCAATATGAAGATGTAGTACAAATGTTCCAAGACAAAAAGAAGCAAATTTCTTCACTAGATTTACAAAAAGAAATCAGAGAAATAAAACAAGAAATAAAATTATTAAAACAAAGTAATTTAGAATTACAAAAATCACAAAAAGAATTAGAAGCAAAAGTAACAATACATGAAATTAAAAAACAAATAAGTGCGACTTATAAAGGAGAACCCTCCAAAAATTTAGGAAAAAAACCCTCTAAAAAATTAGATGAAGAATTTCAAAACCCTTTTGGGAAAGACAAAGGAATAATAATAAAAACTAGAGAAAATACGGAAACAGAAACATCCTCTTCAACAGAAACAGAAGAAGACACAGAAGGAAGTTTATATGCAATAAATAAAGTTAGGTTTCAAAAATGGTATGTCACCATAAAAATGACAATAGGAACTTTCCAATATGAAGGAATAGCCATGCTAGACTCAGGAGCAGATCTAAACTGTATAGAACAAGGCATAATACCTTCTAAATATTTTATTAAAACAAAACAAAACCTCTCAGCAGCAAATTCTTCTTTATTAAAAGTTAAATATAAAATACCAGAAGCTCACATATGTAATAACAACATTTGTTTTAAAACAAGTTTAATACTTGTAAAAGATCTAAATACAAGGGTAATATTAGGAAATCCTTTCCTACAGATGTTATATCCCTTTAAAGTATCCAAACAAGGAGTAGAAACAAAAATATTAGGACAAAAAATAATATTTAACTTCATATATCCAGTTTCTACCCATGATGTTAACAATGTACAAAAAGAAAACATAACAAAAATAAACTCATTAAAAAAACAAATTGAATTCTTAAAAGAAGACTTACATAATACAAAGTTAGAAGAAAAATTGCAATCCAGAATGCAAAATTAAAATAGAAAAGATATTAGAAAAATTTGAGAAAACCTTATGTTCGACCTCCCACAAGCTTTTTGGGAAAGAAAGAAACATGTCATAACATTACCATATGAAAAAGAATTTAATGAAAGAATGATTCCAACTAAAGCAAGACCAATCCAAATGAACCAAGAATTACTAGAATATTGTAAGAAAGAAATAAAAGAATTATTAGACAAAAAATTAATAAGGAAAAGCAAATCACCATGGTCATGCTCTGCTTTCTATGTCACAAAAAATGCAGAGATTGAGAGAGGAGCTCCAAGGTTAGTAATAAATTATAAACCATTAAACACAAACCTTAAAATGGATTAGGTATCCAATCCCTAATAAACAAGATTTATTAAAAAGACTTGCATAATGCATCAATATTTTCAAAATTTGATATGAAATCAGGATTTTGGCAAATCCAAATAGCAGAACAAGATAGATACAAAACAAAGATTCACAGCACTCATTGGACAATACGAATGGAATGTAATGCCATTTGGGTTAAAAAATGCACCAAGCGAATTTCAAAAAATCATGAATGAAATATTTAACCCTTACACATTTATTATAGTTTACATAGATGATGTTTTAGTTTTTAGTAAAGATTTAGGACAACATGAAAAACATCTAAACATATTTTACAAAACAATGATAAAAAATGGACTGGTTTTATCTAAACCTAAGATAAAGTTATATCAAACAAAAATAAGGTTCTTAGGTCATGAAATAACCAATAACACAATAATACCTATCCAAAGATCAATAGACTTTGCGGACAAATTTCCAGATGAAATAAAAGACAAAACTCAATTACAAAGGTTTTTAGGATCGTTAAATTACATAGCTGATTTTCTTCCAAAAATAAGACAAATCTGCAAACCTCTTTATGACAGATTAAAGAAAAATCCAAAACCTTGGACAAAAGAACACACTAATGTAATAAAACAAATTAAGTTATATGTAAAACAATTACCCTGTTTAACAATATGTGATCCAAACGCACCAAAAACAGTATCTACAGACGCTTCAGACATAGGATATGGAGGAATATTAACTCAAGAAATTAATGGAAAAATCCATATAATAAGATATTATTCAGGAATATGGAATGAAACCCAATCTAAATATTCCACAATCAAAAAGGAAATTCTTTCCATAGTATTATGCATAACAAAATTTCAAGACGACTTACTTAATCAAAAATTCACTGTTAAAGTAGACTGTAAAGCTGCTAAAGATGTTCTACAAAAAGACGTAAAAAATTTAGCTGCAAAACAAATATTTGCCAGATGGCAAGCATTACTATCAATTTTTGATTTTGAAATTATTCATATTGCAGGAAAAGACAATTCAATCCCGGATTTCCTAACTAGAGAATTCCTACAAGGAAATAATGGAAAACCTTAAAAAACAAAAATTAGAAATAGGATCTTCATCCCAACAAATATTATCCCCGAGACAAAAATTCTACCAAGATACAATCCAGATGACTATTGACCAACAAAAACCAGTACAATGGCATCTGAAAATAGACGGCCAACTCATATATCTGAATAACATAAATTATTTAAAATATTGTTTTCAAAAAACAGATGTATTACTTCAAGAAAGTAAAAACATAAGCACAAAAATTCCAATTAGTAAAATAGCAGAACTTAGATGGCACATCATGGATTTAGAAGAACTCTTAGAAAATGATTTTGCTCAAAAATACAAACCCTCTATAAATGCGAATATTGCTGCATTAAAAAGAATAATAAAATGCATTGAAAGTGATTACACAGGAACTAGACAAAATCCTTTACTAATACCAGATTAATCTCATGTTCACAGGAATTGGCACAATGATATATTATATGGAATCTTTTAAACTACTCAAAAGAAAAGAAGATAGATTACTAAAAGAAATTAAAGATCTCGAAAAAAGAATAATAGAAGAAAGGAAAAGAGATCCTTATTATCCCCTCAATTATCATATTTGGACCTCTTTAGAGATAGCATTACAAAATACATTATGGTACAAAAGACAAAGTCTTAAATTAGTTTATATTGAACTTAATTTCATTTGGCTAAAAAATATTACGGGATAACCATCTTTTTGCAGGATGTTTTCAAACCCTATGGAGAAAAATAAAGATAAGAAACCCTTATTTACCATTGTTCCTCCTCCTACAAAATCTCCAATTTTCATCCCTGATAAATCACCAAAAATAGAAAACAAATTTACAGTTCTTGCAACTTTACCACAACCATCTTCATCTTCAATAGGATTCCCTATAGGAGCATCATCACAAAAGACTTACAAAACATCTCTCAAAGCAGAATGTCCCCAACCATCAAGCCCACATTTACCTCTACCATGTCCAAGCCCAAAACAGAAACTAACACCACCCCCTTTTTATAAACAAATAGTTCCCAGCCCAAGCCCAAAACAGACTCCTCCAACTGTTTATACCTACAAATCATTTGAAGAATTCATCTGTGTCATTGAACCAGAGTATTTTGAAAATAATTCTAATTGGCATCCTTACCAGATTTCACAATGCCTCCTTCCAGAAACCCACAATTATCTACCTGACAATTTTACCAAATCCCAATTTTTTTATGAGAAAATTTTGATTCAAACAAAATCAGCCACCTTCCAATACTCGACTGATCATTTAGACACGTCCAAAGTCAGATATTGTAAGGTCCAGATTTTAAAAATCTTATCTGTATCGGACTGGGGCCTAAAGCCCAATGAAGCTAAAGATTTGCATTTTCAAAATGGGTCATCCCGATTCAATTATTGGGATTATATTACAGCCTGGTCACGGGCTTTTCTTAAGCAAAACAAATCTTTTTCCCTATCATATTTTTTCTACTTCTCACCACAATTTTCCTTTCCTACCCCATTCTGGTTTCAAATATGGTGGAAAAATTTTGGACTGGACAAAACAATAGTTCCTAATGATGTACAGATAGCCTTCGACCATTGGTCAAAAAATTCCATATATCCAGAACCTTTTGAACAATCTCCTCTATGGTCCTTATTCTGTCATACTTTCCAGGTCCCTTGGATTTTCATGACGGAATTTGATCTAAAGGAAAAACAAATATGTGACTGTGCCCATGGGCAACAAAAGTGTGAGTGTGTAAGGAAAACAATTCTTCCCACTTTGATCCGAAAACATAAGATCAAATGGTGGGAGAAAACTGAAATATGCAAATGCAATTTGACTGGGGTCAACGATTATTTCAAACGAAACACAAAATTCCTCAAAAATGTTCCACCCAAACAAATCCAGAAAAATGAAGAATTCCTTCAAAAGAAACAACAAATCATGGCACAGATGGCTCAGTGTTCCAATCAGACAGACTTTGAAAGATTAATGAACCAGCTCAGTGATGAAGGAAGCGGCTCATCATCAACAATGCCAGAAGACGAATTTTACAACAATGAAGACATATTCACTCAGCCAATCCAGGAGCTCGAACTGGATCTTTGAAATCAATTACAACAGCAAACATGTCAGCATCCAAACAAAAGATGAACAGGAAAGCAGCCAGACAAAACAATATGGTGACCCCCACCATAATTGACAAATCAGAGAAAGACAAAGAAAAGGGCATCCCACAGTAAAGTAACAGTGAAGCCGCCCCGACACATAGAATCCACTTTCTCAGTGGATGACAATTTATTTTGTAAATATATGTATTAGTCAAAAGTTGTGGATCCCTCTAAAAGAGGACAAATGCGCACCGAACATGTGGCGCGATCCACTACTCCCCCTTGTAATATAAATTAGAAACTCTCCTCACTTAGGAGGCAGGTTTTGGTTTTTTAGTTTTCAGTTTCTACATCTTCCCCTTCTCTCTAGATATCTCCCTGAACCATCCACTGTATCCAACCATCCACTGTATCCAACCATCCACTGTACAATTCTTGTAAATTACGAAGAGATACATAAATAAAGAAGTAAGTTATTCTTATTATTCTGAGTTCTTTATTTATTCTTTATATTCATATGCTTTCTTTTAGTAAAAGAGACTTTTAAATAAATGAGGTATATCGGTCGGAAACCAGGTAGCGTCAAGGTGTCCCAGAGACACTTTTGAGTTGGAGGTTTTTATCCTCACTCATCGCGGCTTTATAATATTCAAAATTTATAAAGTGTGTGCCGGGTAGAACAAAGACCACGTACCCTAGAAATAGAAAAAGTCAAATTTACTATTAGAAAAAAGTCAAAATTACTGTTTTACTGTAGCAATAGCAATTTCATGAATTTTCCTTTAGAATTAATATATTTTTATTAGTCATCTTTATTATTCTCATGCTTTGTCTAAGTTTAGATCGATCCTTTGCTTATTTTGAAATTTACTATTAGAAAAAAGTCAAAATTACTGTTTTACTGTAGCAATAGCAATTTCATGAATTTTCCTTTAGAATTATATATATATATATATATATATATATATATATATATATATATATATATATATATATATATATATATATATATATACTCCCTCCATCCAAGTTAATACTTCACAGTTACTGTTCACGCGTGGAATAAGAAAAAAAATAATGATATAATATTGTGAGTGTAAAAGTAAAATAGGAGAGAGAATGAGTGGATGTAGGAGACAAAGTGTGAAGTATGTAATTGAACGCCCAAAATAGACAGTGTGAAGTATGTAATCTGGACGGAGGAGTATATATATATATATATATATATATATATATATATATATATATATATATATATATATATATATATATAAAAGGGGGGTATGGCGGATTTTTCGGGTTTCCGTTAAACCACTACTAATTTAAACATATCTCGTAGTTTTAACAAATAATTTACATTGTAAATTTATCATGTTAGTTATATTTCTTGTTTGTATTAATGTATGTTCTGTTGACATATTTGTATAGTCTACTTGTTCTTCTTCTGTTATTTTTTGTTTTCCCTTATATACTGTATTTTCTATTTGCAATATCATTTTTTCCATATTTCTTATTTTTAGACTGTGTAATTCGGTTGCTACTTCTAATTTATCTAATTTTTCTGTAACTAATTCCATATTTACTGTTTTAGCTAATACTTCTACTGTAGTCATTTCTTGCTCGAATAATGTTTTTAAACATAGATAGCAAATTTCTTTAAAGCATATGTTGCACTGTGACCTTTTTTCTATACTCGGAAAATAACCACAATTAAAACATTTTATGTAATTATTTCCTCTTCTACTAATCCAATTATGTATACATTCTTCTTCTTTATTCATATAAGTGTATGTAATTTTTGTAATTTGGCTATTATCATCACTACTGTAGATACTGTATACTGACTCATTATCTGATTCCCTATTGTCTAGAGGTTCTATGTTGTATTCCCCTAATTGTTCTATTAAGTTACTTCTTTCTATGTTTTTGTTTTTATTTGGGCATTTGTTAGCTAAATATTTTTCATCACCACAAATAAAACATTTACATCTTCTAGTTTGCGGTTTTCTTACATATTTATTCCCTGCATAAGGTTTATACTCTTTTCTGTATGTTGTACTTTTTCTTATTTTCTTTTTGAATTTATTATATTGTCCATAAGCCTGTGGTGTGTAAATTGCCGTTTCTGAGAATGCATAAGCACTCTTCTTTAATTGTTCTTGAAGGGTTACTTCTTTACATTTGTCTTCTAATATGTTAAAGGTATATGTAATTCTAGGTCCAATCCCTAGGTTTTGTCTGTCACCAAACTCTTGTTTCCATGAATTATGGATATTTTTACCTAAGTCTCCAGGTAATTTAACAAAGTATTTATCACATAATTCATCATTCATAGCCTGTCCTGTTTGTGATAATAACCTGGTAAAATCTAAGGTAAATTCATTTATGTATTTCATGTCTGCTATACTTAGTTGTTCTAGATTTCTAATAGCTGTATCTTGTATAAGAGTAGTATTTTTTGCTGGGTCTACTCCTAGTATTAATGTTCTAATTTGACTGGTGAAGTTGTATGGATTGTCTCCTATAGCCTTTAATCTGTTTATTTCATCCGGACTTTGGGCTTTTTACTTTGCCATATTCCTAAGGCTATTGGGCCTAATGTGGTCTCTAAATATGAAAACATGTCCATACTTGTCTCTTTTATTTGTTTCCCACATTCGTACCTCTTGTTTGTTCCCATAGCAATATTTCATCACTCCATAACTCGTGGCTTTTGTTTTTCTAATAACAACATATTACTACCGTATAAATTTCCTATAGGTAATCTAGCTCCTTGGCTAGTGTATTTTGATTCTCCGTATATTGTCTAGACGGGGAGTCCAGCTTTCTCTTCCTATTACATCTTCTCGTAGCCGTTCTGTTCTGTCCATTCAGGTTTAGCTCTTTTTCTTGCATTTTCCATGTGTTGATCCATAAATGCATTTTCTTGTTTGTAAAAGTCTGCTATCATTATTTTTCCCTGTTGTATGTCATTTACCAAAGGTAAATTGTAAATGTCTTGTAATTTATTATAACTCTCTTCGTATGTTAATCCTTCACTGTTAAGTTGTCCCACAGAAATCACCCTTCTCCTCAAATCCGGAACATGCATCACATTGTGTAGTTGTAAAACAGCCCCATTAGGTGTCTTCATCATCACATCCCCCTTACCTTTGATCTTCAATGGTTGACCATCACCAAGATAGAGAACCCCAAAATCTCCAGTTTTGTATCGCTTCATTGATTCTGCATCCCCACTAGCATGACAAGAAGCTCCAGAATTCAACACCCAATCTTCACCCGACTGCTCCCTCCTAGGATTAATACATCTCCACCATCATCCACCACGTGTGCACCACCATCTTTTCCCGGACAGTCATAACTGATATGCCCCAATTCACCACAATTGTAGCACTTGACCTTTTTCCCCTTTTTCGGTCTTCCCCTATTTCTCTCCACCCTAAGTGCAGCCCCATCTACGGAAGATTCTCCCCTTTTCTCTTTCCTTCGCAACTCCTCTTGAAGGATGAGATCTCTAACCTCCGTATACACCAATGCTGTTTTCGACGTACTAATCGTTGTGACAGTAACCTCCCAACTATCAGGCAATGACTTTAGTAGAAAACAAGCTAGCACTTCATTTGAGAAAGTAATATCAACACTTTTCAATTGGTCCACCATACCTTTGAAATTGCCGATATGACTTGCCGCTGTCTGCCCCTCTGACATCTTCGCATTCGCAAACCTCTTTATCAAATGCACCTTATTGATATTCGACGGCTTCTCATACATGTCTGACAGCGTTTGCAGCAACTCCACCGTTGTCTTGGCCTCCATAGCGTTCCGTGTAACGTCGTCGGTTAGGGCACTCCTCACTGCTCCTAACGCCTTCCGATCCAACGTCTCCCAATCTCCTTGTGACATGTCTTCGGGCTTCGCCTTCAAGGGTCCATGAAGATCCTTACAATAAAGGTAGTCTTCAATCCTTGTCTTCCAAAATGTGAAATTCACACCGTTGAATTTCTCGATTGAGTTCTTCATCTTGACTGCTTCACCAAAATCCCCAAGAACGCGATTCAAAATTAATCAACTAATGAAAAGATTTTGAATCCTCCGAACCAAAGCTCTGATACCAGTTGTTGTGAAATTGGTGCTCCCCCGTTGCAATCAAAACAAAGAAATCAACACACCCACACGTACAAGAAAGAAACAATCACACACAAGAACACAAGAGTTGTTTACCCTGCTCATTCACCAACTCGTGAACTACGCCTGGGGCAATTGCCAAGCCAATATGTATTCTAATATGTTGCTACAATGTGTTTTAGGCTGAAATTATGCTTATATAGTTATACAAGGAAGCCCTAACTCGGTTTAAGAAGAGATCTAATCAAAATAGGAAACAAAATAAAAATGCTGCTGCGCAGATCCGGACCGAGCGCGGCCGCCCTCAAGGCAGCCGCGGCCGCCCTCAACGGCGAGAAGATTTTGCACCCACGAAAGAACTCCAGCGCGCTCGCTCTCCGCCTGAGCGCGGCCGCTCTCCTCGACAGAAGCACCTCCGAGATTTTTCCTTCTTGATTCACCGACTCCTCCGACTTAGGCTCCTCCTCTTCCTTGTAGTTTAGGATCCAAACCCAACAATAAAAGCGTAGGGAACCTTATTCAACGATCGCCTGAAAAGGTGTATCGGAGTCACCTAGATGAAAGGTACACAAGTACTGGGAATTGACAGATATATGTGTATGAAATCTCCATATGTTAATTGTAAAAGTGCCACTACTTGTTATTTGGAAGAGTATCTTTCATTTTCAATGGAAATAGGAGAATATAGCAGTGGACTTAGTGGTTGGATTACCGAAGACGTTGAAAAGTCATAACGCGATTTGGGTCATAGTGGTAAGACTTATGAAGTCGGCTCACTTTCTGCAAATTAAGGTACAACATATTCGGAATGGTTATTAACCGCTCAGAGTAGACAGAATTCGTATGTAGATCGCCGACGACGTGACTTAGAATTTCAGTTAGGGATCGAGCGTTCTTAAAGATCTCGCCAATAAAGGGAGTCATGAGGTTCAGAATCAAAGGAAAGTTAAGTCCACGATATGTGGGACCGTTCGGGATTCTTGACAAGATTGGGAAAGTGGCCTATAGATTGGCACTACCACCGATATTAGCTGGAGTGCATGATGTATTCCATGTATCTATGCTAAGGAAGTATATTCACGATCCGAGTCACGTGATCGAGTACAAACAGCTAAGAGTCCGTGCTGATTTGACTTATGATGAAAGGCCGATAAAGATCGTCGACAGAAAAGACGAGAATGTGAGGAAGCGGTTGGTTCCTTATGTGGAAGTACAGTGGAGCAACCATACCGAAAGGAAAGCAACATGGAAACTAGAGAACGAGATGCGCGAATTGTATCCCGACCATTCATTCAACTAAGGTACGTTAAGTTTGGGGACAAACTTCTTTTAAGGGGGTAAGAATGTAAGAACCCGAAAAAAATTTAGACTTTTAATTTAATTATTTTTATTAGAAAATAATTAATGTAATTACAATTATTAACTAACATTTAATAATTGGGCTATTAAATGTTAAATGAATGGGTTGGATGATTTAATCAAGATTGGGATAGGTAAATGGGCTTGTGAAGTAAAAGGGGCCCAAGGAGGTAATACCCAAATATAAATAACCAAAACCCTTTCTTAATTTCCCATAACCCTCATAATTTACAAAGAAAAATAAAAACCCTAAACCTAAACCTAAGGGGCAGCAGCCGCAAGGAGGGAGGAAAACGGCCAAGCTCTTGATCTTTTTTGATCAATTCTTCTAAACGAAAAATCAAGGTAATGAAAAATCCTAAATTTTGGTTTTCGTTTCATTCAATTTGGATTAGTATTGAATTAGTTATGAATTTTTGTAGATTTAAAATTATTTTATTCTAGGATGTTCATTCTTAGATTTAAATGTTCAATCTTGGAGTTTAATGAATTGATTGATGATTATAATGATGGGAAAATCTAAGGTTTAATGATTAGGAGTATAACCTAATGTTGAATCTTAAATCTTGAATAATAAGATTATGAAATTCAAAGTATTAAGTTGTAAAAGCCCTAATTATGTTCTTGGGTTGAATTAAATTATTATGTCAATGATTCTTGGAGGAAAAGATGGACTAAAAATCATGTTTGATCCTAGCATGGGGCGGCCAAATGGCCATTGGGATGTTTAGGTATGTTTTGATTGGAATAGTTAAGCTTTTGGGTTATTTTAAAAGATCGCAGCTTAAGTTTCAAACCGAAAAGGACTAAACCGAATGGTTTATAAATGGAAACCGTTAGAATTCTGACCTTCCAGTTAGGAACTAGCTAGAAAACTTAACTGAAGGACTAAACTGTAAAGTTCCAAACTGCAGGAGGACCAAACTGCAAATAATTAAAAGCTTAAGGACTACTTTGCAAATATTTAAAAGTTGAGGGACTGTTTTGCAAATATTTAAAAGTTGAGGGACTGTTTTGCAAATATTTAAAAGTTGAGGGTCTGTTTTGCAAATACTCCTAAGTTGAGGGACTATTTTGCAAATACCTAAAAGATGGAGGACCTTTTAATAATTAGCCAAAAGTAGAAGGGCTTAAGTAGAATCCTAAAAGAGGAAAGTCTACTTGAGAGCTAAGATTTATGAAAAGAATAGAAAAGAGAACAACCCTAAATAAAATCAACCTATAAATAAGGAAATACAAATTCAAGAATAATGGAATTCCCAAATATGGGAAGTTTCCAAAAATAGAAACTTCCCAAACTTAGAAGATTACTAAATAAAGAAAGGAAAGAAGTTAAATGACAACACATGGAGTTTAACTAATTAGAAATAGTTAACGACATATGCGAAATACTAAGTTACTCTTACGTGGTTGTAGATACGCACGGGAAGAACTGTCCAAGAAGTTAGACCAAGGTAAGGGATTACGTTCCTTTACTGTATTTGAATTCTTTTCCATTGGAAATCCTATACCTTCTTGATATAATTGAACTATCAAATGGCATGATAGTTATTTGTGAATAATCTGCGTATATTTAAACATCACTTGGAAATATCTATATTTTTGTGATATTGTTATTGTTCACGTAATATCTCGAAGTTTGAAACTTGTCATATGCATACTTGTACCTCGTATGCTTTCTCGTTCTAGCATGTTTGTGGAATCACTTACTTGCTTGAATGGACATGCCCAAATTAGAAAAGGCATTTTGTCGAACTTGTCTAGTTAGAAAAAGACTTGTTCTTATTAGGATCGTATGAGTGATCACATGCCTTCTCTCAGAATTGTCTCGATTACAAGGGCAATTCTAGACCCCGAGCATATATGTGTGTGACCATATATGTTTCGACCCACACTAACGGCTTCATGAAGCTAGGTGTATTAATTGTACCTTTGGCATTGAGGTTATAATGTACGTTGGAATTGGACGGATTTGTATGAATCCCTTTGGATCGTAGTGCCATAATTCTTTGAAGTTAATCTTAAATGTTGTCTTGACCGTATTGTACCGACCCACTATAAAGTTAAATTAGCCTATCCTCAGATCTTATATTGAAGTGTTCATTCCGGTCGTCTCTTCTTACTACCCGAAGAGACTTCGTATGAACTTACCGAGCATTCGTTCGCTCACCCTTTCTCCATTAAATTTTTCTTTTCGTGTTCTAAGTAGAAGTGGAATCGGATTGGTCGCGAGAAGGGCGACGCTGAGAATAATTAGGGTTATTGAACAATTATTATATTTCATTCGTTGTAAGTACATTAATGGCTAGTGTGGTTTTACTAGCCGAGACATTAAGTATATATATATATATATATATATATATATATATATATATATATATATATATATATATACTCCCTCCATCCAAGTTAATACTTCACGCTATTGTTCACGCGTGGAATAAGAAAAAAATAATGATATAATGTTGTAAGTGTAAAAGTAAAATAGGAGAGAGAATGAGTGGAGAATAGTAAATTATAATGGTGTTGTGAGTATTAAAATAATGTAGGAGACAAAGTGTGAAGTATGTAATTGAACGCCCAAAATAGAAAGTGTGAAGTATGTAATCGGATTCGGAGGGAGTATATATATATATATATATATATATATATATATATATATATATATATATATATATATATATATATATATATATATATATATATATATATATATATATATATATATATATATATATATATATATATATATATATATATATATATATATATATATATATATATATATATATATATATATATATATATATATATAAAAGGGGTATGGCGGATTTTTCGGTTCCGTTAAACCACTACTAATTTAAACATATCTCGTAGTTTTAACAAATAATTTACATTGTAAATTTATCATGTTAGTTATATTTCTTGTTTGTATTAATGTATGTTCTGTTGACATATTTGTATAGTCTACTTGTTCTTCTTCTCGTTATTTTTGTTTTCCCTTATATACCGTATTTTCTATTTGCAATATCATTTTTTCCATATTTCTTATTTTTAGACTCGTGTAATTCGGTTGCTACTTCTAATTTATCTAATTTTTCCGTAACTAATTCCATATTTACTGTTTTAGCTAATACTTCTACCGTAGTCATTTCTTGCTCGAATAATGTTTTTAAACATAGATAGCAAATTTCTTTAAAGCATATGTCAGACCGTGACCTTTTTTCTATACTCGGAAAATAACCACAATTAAAACATTTTATGTAATTATTTCCTCTTCTACTAATCCAATTATGTATACATTCTTCTTCTTTATTCATATAAGTGTATGTAATTTTTGTAATTTGGCTATTATCATCACTACTCTAGATACTGTATACTGACTCATTATCTGATTCCCTATTGTCTAGAGGTTCTATGTTGTATTCCCCTAATTGTTCTATTAAGTTACTTCTTTCTATGTTTTTGTTTTTATTTGGGCATTTGTTAGCTAAATATTTTCATCACCACAAATAAAACATTTACATCTTCTAGTTTGCGGTTTTCTTACATATTTATTCCCCGCATAAGGTTTATACTCTTTCTGTATGTTGTACTTTTTCTTATTTTCTTTTTGAATTTATTATATTGTCCATAAGCCTGTGGTGTGTAAATTGCTGTTTTACAGAATGCATAAGCACTCTTCTTTAATTGTTCTTGAAGGGTTACTTCTTTACATTTGTCTTCTAATATGTTAAAGGTATATGTAATTCTAGGTCCAATCCCTAGGTTTTGTCTGTCACCAAACTCTTGTTTCCATGAATTATGGATAGTTTTACCTAAGTCTCCAGGTAATTTAACAAAGTATTTATCACATAATTCATCATTCATAGCCTGTCCTGTTTGTGATAATAACCTGGTAAAATCTAAGGTAAATTCATTTATGTATTTCATGTCTGCTATACTTAGTTGTTCTAGATTTCTAATAGCTGTATCTTGTATAAGAGTAGTATTTTTTGCTGGGTCTACTCCTAGTATTAATGTTCTAATTTGACTGGTGAAGTTGTATGGGTTATCTCCTATAGCCTTTAATCTGTTTATTTCATCCGGACTTTGGGCTTTTTTACTTTGCCATATTCCTAAGGCTATTGGGCCTAATGTGGTCTCTAAATATGAAAACATGTCCATACTGTCTCTTTTATTTGTTTCCCACATTCGTACTACTGTTTGTTCCCATAGCAATATTTCATCACTCCATAACTGTGGCTTTTGTTTTTCTAATAACAACATATTACTACTGTATAAATTTCCTATAGGTAATCTAGCTCCTTGGCTAGTGTATTTTGATTCTCCTGTATATTGTCTAGACGGGGGAGTCCAGTTTTCTCTTCCTATTACATCTTCTGTAGCTGTTCCTGGTTCTGTCCATTCAGGTTTAGCTCTTTTTCTTGCATTTTCCATGTGTTGATCCATAAATGCATTTTCTTGTTTGTAAAAGTCTGCTATCATTATTTTTCCCTGTTGTATGTCATTTACCAAAGGTAAATTGTAAATGTCTTGTAATTTATTATAACTCTCTTCGTATGTTAATCCTAATTCTGTAATACAATCTATTATCATGTCATCCACTTCTTCTTGGATATTTAGTTCTGTGAATTTTTTATTTATAATTTCTTCAAATGTTTTATTAGTCTCTTCTACTTTAAAACCTGTAGAGGGTTCTTCTTCTAAATAGTCTATTATACTAAAGTCATTTTCTTCTGTTTCAAATTGGTCAAATCCTATGACTATTTCTTTATCTTCACTATCTGTATCATAGATTGGTTCTCAGGTCATATTCTATATTCATAAAATTATATTCTGTTTCTGTTTCATTATCACTTTGTGTAGGGTCTTCTCTTTTAAAGTTTACAAACCTTAAGCTTTGCATTCCATTTGCATTTTCATATATATGACTTTGTTTTGGTATTAATACTTTACTGTCTGGTTCTTGTAGGTCATCCAAAGACCATTCCAGTCCTGCTAATTCCTCGGGATTTATTTTAAGTGGTTTTATCATCTGTATTGATTTTGAGGCAATTGTATTAACAATTCCGTCTATGTTTACTTTATATTTCATTCCTGATCTGTTGCTAGCTTTTCCTAATGTTCCTACACTTATTACTATGTTATTACCTACATAATTATCATATCCTTTTGTTTTTAAGGCAATTTTAATGTTTTGTAAATCTTTTATGTCTTTTAGTATTCCTGGTGTACAGTAAAATAGAGCTGTATTTTGACTTAGGTCTATTTCCATTCCTGAGATAATGGCTTTTTTCACATCTGTTTTTCATGATTTATCTAATAATAAGGCTAATAATTTTGTTCCTAAATTTTTTCTTCCTAATCCTTTTATTCCAATTACTACTAATCCCACATGTGCGAAATGTTTTCCAGATTGTTTGATTTTTTGTATTGTTTCTGGTGAAAATAAATCTATTGTTACTGTTCCATCAACTACCCTAAGTCTTTCTTCTCTACTACTTCGTATTAAAACTGTATTAATGTTTAACATTCCTGTTTGGTATAATGTTCTTGGATTTAAAATATCCAACTGATGCTGGTTATATAAATCTAGGTTTCTGTTTACATCTATTTCTTCTTCTAACTGTACTATTTGTTGGTTACTGTTAGATCCTGATCCTCTTCTTAGTATCCTGTTTATAAAGTTATCTGTTGTAATAATATCTTGTAAATTACTTGTTGCATTTCTTGACTCCTGTACTGTCCTACTTCTTCCTAAAAAACTTCTATTTTGTTGATCACTCATTTTCTCGGTACCCAATGTTTATAAGGTATAGGTTTTCTTTTAATTTTGACTTCTTCTCCTAGGCTTAATTTATTTATTCCACTAATTATTTTGTCTAGGTCGTTGTCTAGAGTATTAGTACTTGGTTGAGGCGTGTCACTTTTACTTAATAATATGTTTAATTTTTCAATTATCTGTAAAAGTAAACTTATAATGAAATTAAAGATAAGAGGGTAATGTTTATCGGCTTTACCGTTTCCTGTGTAAGTTGTAAATCCTGTAACTTCTTCTGTATTACTTTCTGATTTGTATTTTTTAGCGTCACTTAGAGCCTGTAGGTATTCTTTTGATTTTTCCAGTTTTAGCCTTCTACTATCTTTTTAACTGTTTCAACAACTTGTTCAAGATTTTCAACCTGTCTTTCTATTTTCTGCAAAAACTCTTTAACTTCTACAATTTGTCTAGGCTTTGAATTTTCTAGCAAATAGCTAATTTGTTGAAATTCTTGTTTAGTAGGTAGATGTTTACGTATGTCTTTTAATTCTATTAAAACTTGATTGTTTTGTTGTTTAATGTAGTCTAGATTGTTTACTATTTTGCCTAATAGTTGTTGACTTTCAATATTTTGGTTGCAAATTTCAACGAGAGTTAATGATGATGAGTTATCAATTATAATTAAGGAGGAAACCTAACCCTTAGTCTTTTTCTTAAACCCTTTAATCCTTTATTAAATAGTCATAAAGCCCTTATAATTAAAACATAATAAACAATTAATAAAAGCATATTAAACAATTAATAAAACAATATTAACATAGCGTGAAACCAAAAATTTTCATCATATCATCCTAATAATGATATAAAAGAATGATTAATCCTTCATCTTCACCTACACGGGTTCTTGATATATTGTGGACTTACATCAACATGCCACCGATCAAGCCTGTTGTAGTCTTTTAGACTTAGGATCTCTCATGCTCTGATACCATAAAAGGGGGGTATGGCGGATTTTTCGGGTTTCCGTTAAACCACTACTAATTTAAACATATCTCGTAGTTTTAACAAATAATTTACATTTGATGAACATTAAGTATAAACAAATATTAATTTTAACTATTAATTTATATTTAACGGACAAAATGTTAAAACATAAAGCAAACACAAAAAGAACACACATAGTATTTAAAATATTTTTATAACTAGACGAAGGAGGAAGATGATGAATACTTACAAATGATATTTCTTCAGAGTTTGTACAGCGGAGTAGAAATGAAACAAACACTCTTTTTTTTTTTTTTTTTTTTTTTTTTTTTTTTATATATGTAAGGGCTCTAATATGAAGTGCAGAAGGTATAAAAGGAATTTAAGTAATAGGACTAAGGGGTCGGAAATGTGTTTAAGCTGCCATGGATTGGATGAAAGCAAAGGATTTTTATTTCTCAATTTTTCTCTCGTACTTACAACTGAAGAGGAGGAGCCTTTTTATAGCCCTTACACAAGCAACTTAAAGAACCAGTATTATCACCGGTTACCTAATATTTGATAAAAAACAAAAAACTTTTCTAAAAGCCACCGGTTGCCTAACTTTTGACAAAAACTTTTCTAGAAAGCCACCTAATTTTTGACTAAACAATTTTTCTGAAAGAAAACGTCAATTAATAAAGTAGATTCTACTATTTACAAACTATTTACAAACCAAATACTGTCAAATTTTTGGCTTTTCTTTAAAAAGATGATTCCCTCTGTCTGTTGATAAAGTAGCCGCCTGTCGTCAGTGCATACGTCTTCTGTCTAAAAGTCTCTGTGAGTACTGTCAAATGAATATCCGTCATCCTGTGCATCTTGCATATCATCATCATGATGAGGCCATGATGTCTCTTCGTCTTTGTCTTGCTCTGTGTCTTCTTCTTTGTCTCTGATGTGTCTTTGTAATTCTAATTTTTCCGCTTCCCCAATGAAGGGAAGTAACATGTCCCAATTTGTCTTTGCCCAGACCTGTGTATAGTGTCCTTCCGCCATTAACTTGTAGTGAAACCATGGGAAATACCTCGGAAGTTCTGGGGTTGTCTGGTGATCTGTGATGAACTTGTTGTAAAAAGCTGTCTGGTCTTCATTTCTTTCATGTATCCAGAAAAGACTCGAGAAGTCAATGTTGTCTTCGATCTTGACTGCCATTTCTAACAATTCTTGATCATTAGGTCTGTTGCTGATGAAGATCCTTTTTCTGGCTGGTCTGTATGTGTATGCATCCATTTCTGGAAAGGAAGCAAAAATTTTGCATCCTACCTCATGTGGATAAGACTGTAAAGCAATATTTCCGGCCACCATTGTGAATTTTTCCCCAAAGCTGTTTAAAATTTTTTCTGTAGTGGGGGTTAGCCGAAACTTGATATAATCAATCATACCATAATGGTAAAACTGAGATATCAAATCTGGGGGCATATCTGTTTTAAATAGATCAATCGTAAAGAAGAACACCCGTATCTTCTCCCATATTATTGATCCTTTACGTAACCTTTATTCCCCGTAGTTTATTTCTTTAAACACCATTTGAACAATTTTCTGTTGTAATTCATATAAGATTTTGGGAAATCCTGCACAAATTCTGTCAGATATAATTTTATCTAATTCTTCAAATCTGTCTAAAGCTGGTTGAAGAGTCTGTCTCCATGGGAGATCCAATACTCTAGCTTTAAAACTGTCAAAGCTTCTATTTCTTTCTTTTTCAGTTTTTCCTGTCTCATGTAACTTTTTAATGTTTTCTTCTAGAACTGTTACTTGCTGTTTTAGCATGTTGTTTTCAATCTGTAACTGTTGGGTAATCTGTGGAGCCTTTCCTTTATTCATCACCTGCTTTTGAAGATTTGCAATCAAATCTTCCTGTGCTTTTATAATATGTTCTGGATTTTCTTGGATCACAGTAGAAAAAGATTTAACTTCTTCTGGTTCAATAAAGAACTGTTGTGTTCCAAAATGATCCCAGAACCTTTGTGGATGGCTTCATTGAAGCTTGTAGAAACCCTTATAAATTGGGTTGAAACCTTGTATGTATTTTGCCACTGTTTCCCATTTATTAAAAATTCCCACTTTTGTACCTCTGTAGATCACATAATGTGTGAATTTTTTCTGTATTGACTGTTCGGGAGTTTTTTGTGACTGTTCTACGAAATAATGTCCTAGAGCGTTTAGGACCTGTACTTTGAATTTTGCCGCATTGGGCACTGTTTGGATATGCCAGAGATTGTCTAGCAAACACTGTTGTTTTTCTGTTAAATTCATCCCATAAATGGGCCTGAACTTTTTACTTTCTTCTGTGCAAATTTGTAAAGTATTTGGGCCGAAAGTAATTGTTTTTATTCGGTCTTGGGCTTTTGGTATAAAATTTTTATCAGCCCGAAACTTTGAAAAACTGGGCCCTGCTTTCTGTGAAAACCTTCTGTTCAGATCCATGACTGTTGGATCGTAATTTATTGGAATTGTCAAGCTGTAGCAACTCTGTTCCTCTTTCACACTTTCTGTTTTCATGCTGCTTTCTGTATCTGAATCTGTCTTTTTCTGTTGAGGATATAGAACTTTCTTTTTGCTTCTATCCATCAGTTGTTCGAAATAACCTGTTAAGATTTCTAGACAAAATGTCAGCAATCATATTATTGTTTCCTTTTATATGTTCAAAATTAATAAGATAACCACTACCCTGTATTATGTTTTGTAAGTTTATCCACCTTGTTCTATTTACCTTTCTACTTTGATCGTTTCTTATAAATTTAACTATTGCTTCGCAATCTGTTCTTACTGTAAATTCTTTGTTTAGAAAAATCTTAAATTTTTCTAATGCATTAATTAATGCCTGTATTTCATAATCTAGGCTAGTCCAATTTTCTCCTATTTTGTTAAAATTCCCACTAGCATAAGAGCATATTTTTTCAGTGTCTTTAGGAGTATATTTATTAGGTTTACTAAGAAGGACTGCTCCCCATCCTTCTTTACATCCATCTGTTTCTATAATTATGTAATCTGTTACTAAGGGTAATTCTAATGGTTTTATCTTTTTTACCCTGTCCTTTATTTCCTTTACTAATTTTATGTCTTCTTTATTAAAATTCCTTTGACCATTTTTTGTAGTTTTACTGTAAAGTGGTCCTACTAATTTAGATAAGTTTGGAATAAATTTTCTTGCATAGTTAACTAAACCTAAAAAGGCTTGTATCTGTTTTAAATTTTCAAATTTTTCTGGGAAATCAATAATTTTTGTTGAGATGTGAGGTTGTAACTCTATTTTCCCATTTCCTATCTCTAATCCTAAAAAGGATATTTTTCTTTTAAATAATTCCATTTTTCTTTTTGATACTACTATACCATGTATTTTTATTTCATTAAAAACTTGTTTCAAATGTTCTTCATGTTCCTGTAAAGTTTCACTTGCTACTAAGATGTCATCTATATAAACCATGCAAAAATCATATTTTAGGAATATACTGTCCATAAATCTTTGAAATATTGAGGGTGCATTTTTAAGTCCAAAACTTAAAACATTCCATTCAAATTGTCCCTCTGAACATGTAAATGCTGTCCATGGTTTAAATTTTTTTTCTAATTTTAATTGATTATATCCTGATTTTAAATCAAATTTAGAGAATATCTTTTTCTTTTGTATTAAGTTTACTAAAGAATCTTTATTTGATATGTTATATCCATCATCTTCTGTATTATCATTTAGTCTTTTATAATTATATACTATTCTAGCTTTTCCTCTTTTTATTTCACTATGGTTTCTAACTAGAAAAGCTGCTGATCTATGTGGGCTTTCTGATTTCCTAATTAATTTCTGTTTTATCATTTCTGGAATTTGTATTTTAAACTCCTCTTTATCTAACGGACTGTATTCAATGTTAGCTGTTCTGATTGTAATGTCAGGGTTTTTTATTTTGAATTTACACGTGTATGTAACCTTTGAGTTTGTAATATCTTCTCCTATTAGTCCTATTTTTTCTAAATGTAGAATTATAGGATGATTTATACTTTTTGTTATATCTGTCCCTTTTTCTAACTCTTGTGTTAGCATATTTGTGAGAAGATTTAAGGTTTCATTTTCTATATGACATTTTTTATTTTGATTTGATTTTAGAAATTCTAAGCTACCTAGTCCACCACGCTTCTGTGCGAACTCTGATGTTTGATTATATCGTAGGGTAGGTATGCTATAAATATGTTTACTAAGTGTAATGTAATTTTTTGTAATTGTTATAGCCCCTTGTAAACCTAGAATGAAATTTAGGCCTAATATAAAGTCTTTTGATTTTACATATTCTGGACTAATATTAACCTGTGGTATGTCATATTTAAAGCTATAATTTCCTGAAAAGTCTAGAAACTGTATTCCTATAGGTTCAATGCAATGTGTGATTGTCATTAGCCTATCTTCTATTGTTCTGGTCACTAATTTATATGTTAATTCTTTTTTAAACTGTTTTGGAACCATGTCATGTGATATTACACTTTTTGTAGCTCCCGTGTCTAGTAACTATATATATATATATATATATATATATATATATATATATATATATATATATATATATATCTCCTCCGTCCTTGCCGACATAGACTTTTTGCCATTTTGTGCAAGGCCCCACCCGACTTGGTGCGCCCAAACTAAACCTTAAATCACTATTCTCTCCACTCATTCTCTCTCCTACATTATTTTAATACTCACAACACCATTATAATTTACTATTCCCTCAACTCATTCTCTCTCCTATTTTTAAATTACACTCACAACATTTACCTTTTTCTTAATCCCCGTGCCATTTCAAAAAATCCTAAGTGGGCTGGAACGGAGGAAGTATATATATATATATATATATATATATATATATATATATATATATATATATATATATATATATATATATGTATATATATATATATTTCAATATTTGATTGAGAAAATTACGTCAAGTCCTAATGCCTTATCATAATCTAATCTACATTCTAAAACAACAAGTTATCATATTTACCTCCTAATTTCACATCACAAAATAACTAATCACATAATCCCTATAACCTTAAATAAACCCCCACCCCTCCCAGTCCCAGATCACACCCACACTAAATCCACACTCCTCTCTCTCTCTCTCTCTCTCTCTCTCTCTCTCTCCCTTCCACATGTTACCTCCGGCCACGCCTTATCCACCTCCGATTGCTCTCCTTCTGTCTATGTTTCTCTCCTTTCTTGTCCACCTTCTCTCTCTCACTTTCCGGTCATCACTTTCATCGCCGTACCAAAGAAATTCCAGCAAGATCTGGATCTCCACCGCCTTAACATACTAGTTTCGGTGGAGCTTCTTAGCCCTTTCTCAAGCCTTCCTTGTGCCCAGATCTGGAAATCCCATTCCTCTTAGATATTAGCTCAACTTTGACCAAGGCCCCGGGAATGTACAAAAAGTTTCACTCCGGGAATGTACAAAAAAGTTTTTAAATTTGATATTGTGAGATTACTTGAATTGTCTTTGATTCGAAAAATTCGTTCTCCACATTTGATTAAAAGAATTTTTTTGAACTTCCAACATAGGTTAAAGAGCAATTTTACAAAGCATTAGCAATTGCCTGTTGCACCAAATTGGTGTATAAGCTCTGCTCTTGCATTCTCTTAGCAGAAGCAGTTTCTCTACGCGAGGAATCTTGTTGTCGCTTCTTTAAGGCAGCAATATGTTTCTCCTTATCTTTGTCCCTCACAACTGAACTAGCTTTGGGCGTGTTTAATTGTTTTCTAATTGTAGTTGAGTAGAACTGTTCAACCTCGCACATTATTTTCTTAATCTGTAGATTAGATTATGAAACAAATGTCAGTGGGCAAGAAGAATAGCAATGGCAAAATCCAAATCCCAAATTTTCGTTGAAAAATGACGTAAAATGAACACATTGTCCACCTAATTTTTCAGATACATAATTAACAAAATCAACATAAAAAAAAACTATTCTCGGAATGTAGTTCTTGTTGGAGAAGTTTGTTTCGTCGCCGGAGGGTCGCCGAAGTTGACCGTGTTCATAGTAGTTTATTTGACAACTGAGAACTATCTGATAAGTTCTCAGTTGTTTGGTGGCCGAAGAGTTCGTCGGAGTTGGTCGTGTTCTTAGTAGTTTAGATGACAATTGAAAACTTACTAATAAGTTCTAAGTTGTATGGTCGCCGAAGTTGATCGTGTTCTTATTAGTTTAGTTGACAAATGAGTAACAGTTGTTTGGTCGTCAGAGTTTGTGGTCGCCGAAGTTGATCGTGTTCTTAGAAGTTTATTTGACATTTACTGATAAGTTTTCAGTTGATTGGCCGCCGAAGTTGGTGGTCGCCGGAATTGATCTTGTTTTTAATAGTTTAGTTAACAACTGAGAATTTACTGATAAGTTCTCATTTGTTTGGTCGCTGAAGTAGATCGTGTTATTATTAGTTTAGTTGATAACTGAGAACTTACTGATAAGTTCTCAATTGTTTGGTCATCGGAGTTGATCGTGTTCTTAGTAAAGGCAACTGAAAACTTATTTGATAAGTTAAGTTCTCAGTTGTTTTGTCGTCAGAGTTGGTGGTCGCCCGAGTTAATCGTATTCTTAGTAGTTTAGTTGACAAATGAGAAATTACTGATAAGTTCTCAGTTGTTTGGTCGCCGGAGTTGGTGATCGCCAGAGTTAATCGTGTTCTTAGTGGAGACAACTGAGAATTTACTGATAAGTTAAGTTTTAAGTGGTTTGGTCGCCGGAGTTAATCGTGCTTTTAGTAGTTTAGTTGACAATTGAAAACTTACTGAAAAATTAAGTTCTCAGTTGTTTGGTCCCCGGAGTTGATCATGTTTTAATAGTTTAATTGACAAATAAAATTAAAGATATTAAAAAAATGACTCGAGGGAAACTAAAATTCGGGTAAACTGACAACACAATCTTAGTATAAAATTCGTTACAATTATGATATGTTCCAAAATAAATCATATGCAGTTTCTTTTCAAGCAAGAGTTTTGGTTTTATATCAAAAATTATTAAATCACTTGGTTCGATTTGCTTCTGATTTGCGATGTGAGCACTCAAACCAAACCTAATCGAATCAAATCATTTAAACCATATCGCAATTTCAAACTGTCAAATGAGACCACCAAATCAAATAGAGGGATTTACCATATAATTTCTCAAACTTATCAATTTTACCTCACAAACCAAACAATATTTCATCTAACCATATAATCCCTATCTTAATAATTTCACCCTCCCATCATTTAACTAAGTTCACCCTCCCATCATTTTACTAAATTCACCCTATTCTCAGTTGTCAACTAAACAATTAAAACACGATTAACTCCGGCGACCTCCCTGGCGACTACCAACTCCGTCGACCTCTCCAGCGACCAAACAACTGAGAACTTAACTTATTAGTGAGTTTTCAGTTGTCAACTAAACTACTAAAAACACGATCAAATTCGGCGACCTCTACGGAGACCAAACAACTGATAAGTATCAGTAAGTTCTCAGTTGTCAACTAAACTATTAAGAACACGATCAACTCTGGCGACCACCAACTCCGGCGACCTCTCCGGCGACCAAAGGACTGAGAACTTAACTTATCAGTAAGTTCTCAGTTGTCAACTAAACTAGTAAAAATACGATCAACTCTGGCGATTACCAACTTCGACGACTAAACAAGTGAGAACTTATCAGTAAGTTCATAGTTGTCAACTAAACAACTAAGAACACGATCAATTCCGGCGACATATCTGGAGGCCAAATAACTAAGAACTTAATTTATCAGTAAGTTCTCAGTTGTCAACTAAACTAGTAAAAATACGATCAACTCTGGCGATTACCAACTTCGACGACTAAACAAGTGAGAACTTATCAGTAAGTTCATAGTTGTCAACTAAACAACTAAGAACACGATCAATTCCGGCGACATATCTGGAGGCCAAATAACTAAGAACTTAATTTATCAGTAAGTTCTCAGTAGTCAACTAAACTACTAAAAACACGATTAACTCCAGCGAACACCAACTCCGGCGACCTCCCCGACGACCACCAACTACGGTGACCTCTTCGGCGACCAAACAACTGAGAAATTAACTTATCAGTGAGTTCTCAGTTGTCAACTAAACTATTAAGAACACGATCAACTCCGACGACCACCAACTCCGGCGACCAAACAATTGATAAGCATTAGTAAGTTCTCAGTTTCAACTAAACTACTAAGAACACGATCAACTCCGGCGAGCACCAACTCCGGCGACCTCTCCGGCAACCAAAAAACTGAGAACTTAACTTATCACTAAGTTATCAGTTATCAACTAAACTACTAAGAACACGACCAACTCCGGCGATCACTAACTTCGGCGACTAAAGAACTGAGAACTTATCAATAAGTTCTCAGTTGTCACCTAAACTACTAAGAACACGATAAACTCCGACGATCACCAACTCCGGCGGCCTCTCCAGCGATCAAAGAACTAAGAACTTAACTTATCAGTAAGTTCTCAGTTGTCAACTAAACTACTAAAAACACTCCGACAACCACCAACTCCGGCGACCAAACAACTGACAATTTAACTTATCAGTAAGCTTCAGTTGTCAACTAAACTACTAAAAACACGATCAACTCCGGCAACCACCCACTCCGACGACCAAACAACTGAGATATTAACTTATCAGTAAGTTATCAGTTGTCAACTAAACTACTAAGAACACGATCAACTCCGGCGACCACCAACTTTGGCGACCACCAACTTCGGCGACCAAACAACTGAGAAATTAACTCATCAGTAATTTATCAGCTGTCAACTAAATTATTAATAACACGATCAACTCCGGCGACCACCAACTTCGGCGACCAAACAACTGAGAACTTAACCTATAAGTAAGTTCTCAATTGTCAACTAAACTACTAACAACACGATTAACTCCGGCAACCAAACAACTTAGAACTTAAATTATCAGTAAGTTCTCAGTTGTCAACTAAAGAACCAAGAACACGATCAATTCCGGCGACCAAACAACTGAGAACTTATTAGTAAGTTCTTAGTTGTCAACTAAACTACTAAGAACATGATCAACGACGACCACTAACTCTGGCGACCAAACAAATGAAAACTTACCAATAAGTTTGCAGTTGTCAACTATTAATAACACCATCAACTCCGACGACCATACAACTGATAGCTTATCATTAAGTTCTCTATTGGGTATGCTTATTATAAACCACTTCTATTAGTTGATTTGATTGATACCATGACCTATTTTACTTTACATTGACTTTAGGATCTCATGAATGAAGTTTTACACTTCAAATTTTAGTTAAATCCATTTTTATAGTAGAGTTAATTAGGCTTTACCATGATAGAATTTCTAATTGTTTTGGCTCAATAATGAATGAAGAGGCCAACCTTGCGGTCGACCATACGGCTGATTGCATAGCTCAAGGCAGCCTCAAAAGTGATTCACTACATGCGGTCGACCGCAGTTCATATGGCTGACCGCACCCCACTCTTGTCCTTAGCCAAATTAAAGATCTTGAAAATCATTTCTTGATATAATTGACTCTGAACTCAACTCAGAGTTAACTCAAAGATGTATATCGTTGCAGAGTTCACTTAGAGAATTTCAAAAAGATGACAGCTGTTGTCATTCATATAAAGACGTACCACCTTTCCACTAACCTCTGCAACATGAATCCAAAAAGGAAATATGCTCCAATCAGATATTAACAACACATTGTACTTAATGTTTATCCAATAAAGATTTTCAACAACTACTTTATCACCCAATGTTATAAATAGGGCTTGTGTTCAAGCCATGAAAATTTGCTAGAGATATTGTTGTTGAATTCTCAAGAAGTTTTGAATCTCATAATCAGATTTTCAGAATTCGAATATTCAAATACTCCATCTTCAAGCCTTCAAGACACATTCCTTACCCAGAAATCTCTCGAGCCTTGTAATTACAACAAGATTCATCGAGCTCTAATACTTCTATTATAAATATCTCTTGAATCTTGAACACACACATCCTTTGAATTCAATTATATTGATTGTTTTACTTGGGATACACTGTTTATTGTATAGGATTAGCTTTATAGAAAAGATAATTAGATTTGAGATTGATTCTCAACTTTGTAATACTTGTAACAACAGCTCAAAGATCTACATATACTGTCTCAAATAGAAAATCCAAGACTAATCATCTTGGTTGAGGACGTAGATCATTAACGATTGAACATTTCCAAACACCTTGTTCAACACTTTCTGAACTTTACTCTATTTGTTCATAAGTTTTCTTATTGTTCCTTGTGTTTAATATTTACAGACATCCAACCTTATTGTAAATTGTGCTTATATTAGAAATCTGCCTTATTATATTTTTCAATCTTCGACCACACTTACTTTCATTACCACACTTTTATAATTAGAAACTTACGCTGTGTATTCTACTATCTTGATAGTTGATTTTTACTTGACCACACTTTCAGCATAGTAAGCAAAGGTTGAATTTTGAAAATGATTAAAAAAAATTATACAACTATTCACCCCCATCTAGCTGTTTTTCATACCCTTGTTGCACATTTCGGACCAACATTCTCATTTGTTCTCTTTTGTCAATTGAGTCGGCTATTAACTACGATTGACGACTTACAACTCAGTTGTTCTCAGTTGAGCAAAATGTATTACTTAAATCAAATATGGTACTATTTTTGTCTCAAAATTAATATTAAATTTTTGCGATTTCACATCAACAATTTGTTGCAAGTTTCATTCCAAATAATGTAATAAAAAATGTTTCCAATTCATAACAGCAATTTTAATACTAAAGAAAAATATTCCTTTACACATCATCTTCAACTATCCTCGATATTACATAAATATTCTCAAAACTTAGTTTTTTTTTTTATATATATTGAGCTCTCTTCTTTGATTGAAATGATAATCGCTTGAATTACAAATTGCAAAATCCAGACCACAAATGGAGCACTCATGCGTCTTAGGCTTTTTAGGTGAGTTAATTAACAGATCTGAAGTGAATAATTTAGGCTTTTTATGACTAGCACGGTGGCCACCAAGGGCTTGGAAGGACTGAAACTCCGTCTCACAAGTTCTGCACCGGAAAACACAACCGAAAAAATAGGCAATTGACTGTCGTTGTTGATTTTGAGACGAGAAAGGAGCATCAAGCGGTTGGACATGGCAAATTTTTCATCCTTTGTATGGTTGAGGGGAGGGGTGGCTGGAGTTGTGGAGTGGAGCAGGTGGCCGGAGTTCTTGAGTTGAGCAGGTGGCCGGAGGTTTGGAAATCAAAGGGTAGCCGGAGGTTGGGGAGGGTAGAGAGAGAAAGTAGAGAGAGGGGAAGTGTGTGTGGGTGTGTGTGTGTGATTTGGGAGAGGTGGGTGCTTTATTTAGGATTAGGGAACGAGGGATTATATGGTTAATATATTTTTTTTTAGTAGGATTAAGATGTAAATATTATTTTTCATTGTTTTAATATGTAGATTTAGTTAGACCAAGGGATTAATTAATTAGAAGGTAATTTTCATGTTTGTTTAATTTATTAATGATAGATAAAATGTCAATTAGGTTACATCAATTGGCCCAAAAATAGGCTATCACTTGTCCTTATTGCTCAAAATTGATTCAACCATATAATCCCTCAATATAATCGAATTTACCTCCTAAAAAAAGAAATATTTTATTTACCATATAGTCCATGACTTAATGAGTACACCCTTCTCCTTATTTTATTAAGTCCACCTTACTCATCATTTTACTAAGTCCACATTGCTCATTATTTTACTTTCTCTCTAACCACCATCACCTTATGCCACTCCTTCCCACCATCTCCGATCAACAACTCCGGTAACCAACAACTTCGGCGATCAAATAATTGAGAACTTGTTAATAAATTCCCAGTTGTCAACTAAACTATTAAAAACATTATCAACTCCGGCGTCCATCAACTCCAGCGACAAAACAACTAAGAAATTAACAGTAATGTGTAACCGGAGGTGAGAATGAGGAAGGTAGAGAGAGAGTGGAAGTGTGTGTTTTGTGTGGCTGGGGTGGGGGAGGGGTTCGCCGAAGGGGAGAGGTTCGCCGAAAGTGGGATGACGGGTGAGATGGAGTAAAGAGAGAAAGTGTGTGTGTGTGTGTGTGTGAGGGAGAGAAAGAGTGTGTGTTGTGTGTTTGCCAAAGGGTGGGGAGGGGTGTAGTTATTTCATTTAAAGTTTTGAGGTACTATATGGTAGATAAAATCTTTTGTGGACTAGAACGTATATTAGGTTATACCGAGGGAATAGGTCGGAAAGCTCATCCCATTCGGGGCAGTAAGGCCAGGAGTACTCAACAAGCGCGCTGGGACCAAAGCTCGGCATTGCATTAAATTGGATTGGATTGCATTACATTGCATGGACATTGCATTACAATGCATGATATTACATTGACATTGTATTACTAACTTTTAGAAACAAAGGAAAGTAATTTAATTCACAACAAGAGTCATCAATTTATTTCATGCCAGAACCCCCCACAAATTGAAAAAACAGTAGAAAAATTAAAATTACTAACAATACAATTGACTTTATTAAATAATCAAGAACAATGAAGAAGAAAAACTAATAAATTCATCACAAACTCACAGGTTCACAACCTCTTTCAATTGATACCTTCACAGCATCCAAAACAAGCTGTGTTTTCCTGCTAAGTATAGGCCACCTTTCATCTGGTTTCAAACCACCGTCCCTAATACTTTTAACCAACCTACAAAACTCCTTCACCATGAGAGCTTCCTGCGGAAGATCCGTCACAACAGTTTCTTCAACAAGCTTTCCTTGCCATTCTGTCGAGAGCTCATTATACCACGACTGAGTAGCTGCAAAGAAAGAAGCTTTATCCTCTTCGAAAGGGATAACATAGTCATTTAGATACAAAGTTCCCTTTGTCCCAGTTGCTATTATATTAGTCGTTAAGTTGTCAAAGAAAGAACAATGGAAAGTTGCGATTTTTCCGTCTTCCCAGTGTAAAGAGGCTCCACATGATAGAATTACGCCTGCTTTGTTGAGAACGGGGTTGTGCAAAGCGACTACTGATTTGGGAAGTTCGAAATCAGCAGCCCATAGGAGTGCTCGAACTGGGTAACACCCGAGATCTCCAAGAGCACCCAGGGCATCCAGATTAGGCTTCACACGGATACTATTCTCTAAACCGTCTGGTGTCAGAGCAAAACTGAAGCAAGCTTGTACCTATATATGAGATTCATCAGACCTTATTTCGGATTTGGGGTTGTTCAGTTTGACCGCAAAAAACTCCAAAAATTATTGCAATATATAATATATAACTCCTCATGTCAATATAATCTATAATATCTCGCATTCCCATAGAATGTAACCCATGTTATTATAAAATATAATGCAATTACTATAAATATAGATTTTATATACAGTTAACGGCGCAGACCTCAGATCCAATTTACTACAGAGTTGGTAAAAGAAAAGGGAATGATTTACCCCAAAACAGAGAAATTTCATTAAACAAGAATTCAAGAACTTAAATGTCTAGTTGAAAAAAAAAAAAACTATAATGTCCCACGAAAATGGAAACGAACTAACCAGATTTAGTTGACCGAAACGGTCTGAATCAGAGATGAACTCTTTCATCTTAGCAGTTCTTGGATGGTGCATCCAGAAGGTAGCATCCATAAACTGAACCCCATTAGATTCACAAGCTGAGAGAATTACATCAAGCTCCTTGACATTTAAAGCCACCGGCTTCTCAAGCATCACATGCTTCTTCTTCTGGGCAGCCAAGACGGCCTAGTGCAGATGCAAGCTGGTGGGGAGAGGGAGGTATACAGCATCAACATCTGGATCATCCAGCACGGCTTCATAGCTGCCATAGATCTTTGCTGAATCAGGGAAGCCATTGGCTAAAGCTAAAGCCTTGGCCTTTTCTAAAGATCGGCTCCCTAGTGCATAATTAAGAGCCGCATTTGGGGCTAGCCTAATGGCTTTGGAGAGCTTCCGGGCAATTGCTGCTCAGCCCAAGATTCCGAATCGGATTTGGGTTTCCGGCATTTCGATGGCAGTGATGAAAGTGGTGAATGAATGTGGTGCATGGTGATTATAATAAGAGGAAAAGTTCTTTCTATTTGTTTTTCTATATGAAAAGTTATAAACTATGATAACTTTTCATATATGATGCCGTGTTGGATGATCCAGAAGTTGATGCTGTATACCTCCCTCTCCCCACCAGCTTGCATCTGCACTGGGCCGTCTTGGCTGCCCAGAAGAAGAAGCATGTGATGCTTGAGAAGCCGGTGGCTTTAAATGCCAAGGAGCTTGATGTAATTCTCTCAGCTTGTGAATCTAATGGCGTTCAGTTCATGGATGCTACCTTCTGGATGCACCCCTCCCCACCCTTTGACAAACACACAACACACACTCTTTCTCTCTCACACACACAGACACACTTTCTCTCTTTACTCCATCTCTCCCGTTATCCCACTTTCTGCGAACCTCTCCCCTTAGGCGAACCCCTCCCCCACCCCTGGCCACACAAAACACACACTTCCACTCTCTCTCTACCTTCCTCATTCTCACCTCCGTTCACCCTTTCCCTCCCCACCTTCGGTCACGCCTTATTGTTAATTTCTCAGTTGTTTTGTCGCCGGAGTTGGTAATATTTTTAATAGTTTAGTTGAAAATTCATAATTTATTAACATGTTCTCAGTTGTTTGGTCGCCGAAGTAGTCGCCGAAGTTGGTGGTTACCGGAGTTGTTGATCGGAGAAGGTGGGGAGGGGTGGCCTAAGGTGATTATGGTTAGAGAGAAAGTAAAATGATGAGCAATGTGGACTTAGTAAAATGATGAGTAAGGTGAACTTAGTAAAATGATGAGTAAGGTGGGTGTACTCATTAAGTCATGAACTATATGGTAGATAAAATTAGGGGTGTTCACGGTCCGGGTTGGTCCGGTTTTTGTCAAAATTTTAGAAAATCAGGACCGGACCAAATACTTCGGTTCTGTAAAAATTTAGGACCAGGATCAGGATCAGACCATTACATTATAGGACCGGTCCCATCGATCCGGTTTCAATGGTCCGGTTCCGGTTCCACCGGTTCTACAAATTACAATGAGCGAATTGCAAAGCTCACAGGAGGGGTTGTAGTCATTCAGGTAATCTTTGAACAATTAAATGTGCAAATCTTTGGCGTGTGAGTGTTTTCTGGTGAAGTTATTCATGCTGACTTTCTGTGGAACTTGGTATAGCTTGGTGCACAGACTGAAACAGAGCTGAAAGAGAAGAATCTTAGAGTAGAAGATGCCCTCAACGCAACAAAGGTAAATTTTCCATGGAGTTTATGTAATGAATGAAATGGGCAAGTGTTTGTAGTAACTTGAGCAATATAAACGTATTTCCATGGAGTATATATATATATATATATATATATATATATATATATATATATATATATATATATATATATATATATATATATATATATATATATATATATATATATATATCGTGGGCCGATCAAATAATCGGTTTCATAAAAATTTGGAATCGAACCTGACTAATACTATTTTTCGGTCCGATTTTTACGGTCAGTCCAAATTCTCTGGTCCTGGGCCCAGGTTTCTCGAATTTTTTGTACAGCCCTAAATAAAATATTCCTTTTTTTTTTTTTAGGAGGTAAACTCGGTTATATGGAGGGATTATATGGTTGAATCAATTTTGAGCAATAAGGACATGTGATAGCATATTTATGGGCCAGTTAATGTAACCTAATTGACATTTTATCTATTATTAATAAATTGAACAAAAAAAGTGATTTTTTTTTTTTTTTTTTTTTTTTGTGGTGGTGGGGTGGGGTCTTTTGCATCTACTATTTTAACATCCTTGATTTTTAATGTGGTCCAATTTGCAACGCCTTTAATTTGCATCATTGCATTTTATTAACCCTACCCTTTGCCATCTCAATAATCATCATCATGGATCACGAGTTACATACTCCATTTGTTTCGGAAAACATTTTACAAAAATATTTTTAGCATTTTTTGGTGTTTGATAACTATAAAATAGTAAAATCAAAGGAAACGAGAAGAACGCCCACAGCCTCAGCCTAGGTAACCCCTCAGCCTCAGCTTCCCTTTGATTTTTCCATTAACGAACAATATCTAAACCGCGGCAAGAGAGCCAACAGAGAACAAAAGAGAGATAACGAGAAGAATGCCCATATATTCTAGCGGGAAAATATATAAATATGCCCCTATATTTAGGTTAAGGATATAGATATGTCATTATACAATTTAATTATCATATTAGCTCCCGTATTTAGGACAAATGTGTGTATATATGGACACCATCATCTTTCCATTCAAATTTTAATGGAACTGCTGACTAGACAACTTAGTTGGCATGTAAAATTGATTACGTGGAAAAATATTGTCCAATTGAAATTTTCTGAGTATGAAGTACTCGAAACTATGTCGTTTTGACACTTATTAATAAGAAAGTTAAACTACGTCGTTTTAATTTATGGGGGTAAAATGTGAATTATGAAACAATCAGTCCAAAATATATTTTTTACAAAAGTTGAAGGATAAAACTAAAATATGTGTTCATAAATTAACACCCCTCATAAATTATCTCTAATCCCATTAAGATTTACATAAAAAAAAACCTATTCCTAATCCTACCTTCGTCTTCTTCACTACACACATTCCCTTCCTTCTCCATCATCAAAGTCCATCTACCCAGCAAAACCTTACCTCCCTTCCCTCATTACCCATACCCAGCAAACTCCCAAATCTCTCGCTCTCTCTCTCACACAGACATACTTTCTCTCTCTGGACTTCTCCCATCCGCCATCCTCTCTCCTCCGTCCGTCCTCTCCGGCGCTCCTACCTCACCAACCTCCTTCCCTTTTCCCTTATCGTTAGTCATCAGGATCTGCCCAGATCTGTTTGCATCACCTTCGCATCGTCTCTGCCTCATTTCAGCTCCTTTGTCTTCTTCGGCGTCCACAAAAAGACATGGTGAAACCTCCGATTGATTGAGATTGGGGTTTTTCAAATTTGTGTTAATTCTGATCTATTTTAATCAATTAATTTATTTAATTTTTTGTTTTGATTTTGGTTGTGGTTGTTATGATGGATAATGGTTGTGAGTGGTGGGTGGGCTGGTGTTGGAATGATGTGGTGTTGGAGACGATGAAGATGAATAAGAAAATTTATTTTTAATGAACTTGTTAAATGAAGTGGCAAAATAATGTTATTTCATCAATTATTGAACATATATGTTAACTATTTAACTAATGTTGGCCTTCTAGTTTATGTATCAAAACAACGTAGTTTTGATCTCTTCATACTCTGCAAATTCCACCAGGACAATATTTTCCACATAATCAATTTTACATGCCAACTAAGATGTCTAATCAGCAATTCCTTTAGTATTTGAACGAAAAGATAACGGTGTCCAAATATCCATACATTTTTCCTAATTACGGGGGCTAATATGACAATTAACTTGTATAATAACATATCTATATCCTTGACATAAGACTCCGTTTGTTTGGGGGAAAATATTATCTGAAAAACATTTTTCCCATTTTTCGGAAAATATTTTCCTCACTTTTATAAGTAAATTGATTTACGGATTTTTTCTAAGTAAAACATTTTACGAAAAATGGTAACACCCTCTGGTACATACACACACACACACACGTTACCCACCCAACATCAACCACCCATACCCCATCCCCATCACCAACCCCTCCCCCCCCCCCCCCATCGAGTAAAAAAAATTATTTTAAATTTATTTTTAACAACTTCTCCCCCAATCCACTCACCACCCCCTGCCACCCCACCCCCGTTAAGTCAAAAAAAAAAAAAATTAATCATTTTAAATTTATTTTTAACTCTTCCCCCACTCCACTCAAAAACATGTTTATTTTATTTTTCGGAAAAAATTTTCATTTTTCGAAAAATATTTTGCCGGAAATCATTTTTCAAAAATGTTTTACGCTAAACAAACGAAGCCTAAGTATGGGGCATATTTCTATATTTCTATTAAAGATTGTGATTTGGTGCAACAGGCAATTGCTATTGCTGTCGAATAGAATGGATTTTGGTTTAGAATAAAATAAAGGCCTCATTATGAATTATTTAATCATGTGCATTTTATGGGCCTTACTACGATGATCATAGCTTTTAATTTTTCATATAGAAAAACAAATAGAAATAACTTTTCCTCTTATATATTATAATCACCATGAACCACCACATTCATTCACCACTTTCATCACTGCCATGGAAATGCCGGAAACCCAAATCCGATTCGGAATCTTGGGCTGCGCAGCAATTGCCCGGAAGCTCTCCAAAGCCATTAGGCTAGCCCCAAACGCGACTCTTTATGCAGTAGGAAGTCGATCTTTAGAAAAGGCCAAAGCTTTTGCTTTAGCCAATGGCTTCCCTGATTCAGCAAAGATCTATGGCAGCTATGAAGCCGTGCTGGATGATCCAGATGTCGATGCTGTATACCTCCCACTCCCAACCAGCTTGCATCTGCACTGGGCCGTCTTGGCTGCCCAGAAGAAGAAGCATGTGATGCTTGAGAAGCCGGTGGCTTTAAATGTCAAGGAGCTTGATGTAATTCTCTCAGCTTGTGAATCTAATGGGGTTCAGTTCATGGATGCTACCTTCTGGATGCACCATCCAAGAACTGCTAAGATGAAAGACTTCATCTCTGATTCAGACCGTTTCGGTCAACTAAATCTGGTTAGTTCGTTTCCATTTTCTTGGGACATTATAGTTTTTTTTTTTTTTTTTTCAACTAGACATTTAAGTTCTTGAATTCTTGTTTAATGAAATTTCTCTGTTTTGGGGTAAATTACTAGTTTGAGTAATACCTCCGGTAATAATATGGAACTCTCTATCCGAAATAAGGTCTGATGAATCTCATATATAGGTACAAGCTTGCTTCAGTTTTGCTATGACACCAGACGATTTAGAGAATAGTATCCGTGTGAAGCCTAATCTGGATGCCCTGGGTGTTCTTGGAGATGTCGGGTGGTACCCAGTTCGAGCAATCCTATGGGCTGCTGATTTCGAACTTCCCAAATCAGTAGTCGCTTTGCACAAACCCGTTCTCAACAAAGCAGGCGTAATTCTATCCTGTGGAGCCTCTTTACACTGGGAAGACGGAAAAATCGCAACATTCCATTGTTCTTTCTTTGCCAACTTAACGACTAATATAATAGCAACTGGGACAAAGGGAACTTTGTATCTAAATGACTATGTTATCCCTTTCGAAGAGGATAAAGCTTCTTTCTTTGCAGCTACTCAGTCGTGGTATAATGAGCTCTCGACGGAATGGCGAGGAAAGCTTGTTGAAGAAACTGTTGTGACGGATCTTCCGCAGGAAGCTCTCATGGTGAAGGAGTTTTGTAGGTTGGTTAAAAGTATTAGGGACGACGGTTTGAAACCAGATGAAAGGTGGCCTATACTTAGCAAGAAAACACAGCTTGTTTTGGATGCTGTGAAGGTATCAATTGAAAGAGGTTGTGAACCTGTGAGTTTGTGATGAATTTATTGGTTTTTCTTCTTCATTGTTCTTGATTATTGAATAAAGTCAATTGTATTGTTAGTAAGTTTAATTTTTCTACTGTTTTTTCAATTTGTGGGGGGGGGGGGGGGTTCTGGCATGAAATAAATTGATAACTCTTGTTGTGAATTAAATTGTACTTTCCTTTGTTTCTAAAAGTTAGTTATATATTTGTTTTTTGTTAATTTGAGTCATGAGAAAATTACGTGCTAGTCCCTCATATCTCAAGCCAATGCAATGCAACTGCATAGCAATGCCAATGCAATATAATACAATGTCAAAGTAATATCTGTTATGGAAACTAGATATACAAAATAATAGGGCATATATATACAAGAGTTGTTTGGAGATTAAGCAAGAGAATCCTAACCATATTCTACTTTAGACAATTAGGAAACTAAATACAATTAGAAAACTAAAGAATAAGGAAACTAGATATACAAAATAATTAGGAGATATCTAATTCCTTAACATGCCCCCGCAAGATGGACGATCGTTGAGTGAGACCAATCTTGACCATTAATGTTTGAAACCTTGCCCGGAGAAGTGGCTTCGTGAGGATGTCTGCAAGTTGATCATTACTGGATACGAAGGAAACACGTAGTTTGTTGTTTTCAACAAGTTCACGCACAAAATGATAATCAAGACCAAGGTGTTTCATACGAGAATGGAACCGAGGGTTGGCGGCAACATAGGTGGCGCCTAAATTGTCACAATAAATTACCGGAGAAGATAGTTTCGGACATGCAAGTTCATGAAGAAGATTTTGGAGCCAAAGAAGTTCAGCAGTAGTGGCAGCCACAACCCTATATTCTGCTTTAGTGGATGATCGGGCTAACGTCCTATGTTTTTGTGTACTCCAAGAGATAGCATTTTTGCCCAAGTAAACAATGTAACCGATGGTAGAGATGTATGTGTCAGTATCACCCGCCCAATCAGCGTCAGTAAAAGCATGAAGTGTGAGGGGGGGGGGGAATCTCTACAAATGAGAAGACCATGAGAGGTTGTCCCAACTTGATATCGTAGCACACGCTTGAGAGCTAACCATTGTGTTCAGGTGTATGGGGAGGGGAGGTAAAGTGTTGAATGCCGTGGGAGGCTAGAAGGGAACGAAGTCCAAGATATTCACCCCCATTATCACTGTAGATTGTTTTGATGGGTCGGCCAAAACATTTTTCTACCATGGGTTTGAAGGTGGTAAAGACGGTGAGGGCATCGTTTTTGTGTTTGAGAGGGTAAAACCAAATGTATTTAGAATGACGATCAACAAAGATAATATAGCATTTGTAGCCATCATGAGAGAGAAGCGGGGATGTCCAAACATCACTAGAGTATATATCAAGTGGACCAAAGGAACGAATAGTATTATTATAAAAGGGAACTTGTGACTCTTATTGCAATCGCAAGAGTTGCAATGAAAATCACTAGAACTAGGGATTCCTAACCGAAAATTGTTACTAATATGGCATAGAATAGAAAAGTACGGGTGACCCAATCGATGATACCAACTTGAAGTAGAAGAGACGAAAGCGGAGTGAACAGCGGAGTGAAAGGGATGCCATTCATAGATGCCGGATTTAGGAGGACCTTGGAGGAGGATTGCCCCGGTGTGATTGTCCTTCACAACAAATGAATCATAAAAGAAGGTGATAGAGGCATTTTTATCTTGACATAATTTAGACATAGAAATAATATTGCGAGACAAATTATGATGTAGCCCGTAATATTCAGACGCGAAGAAGGCATGGAAAATCGCACAGGGCACGACTCGTGATCCCTGTCACGACTCGTGACGAAGAACCGCACGAGTGTATCAAAGAACACGATTCGTTTCACGAGTGAATTGAGCAGGCACGACTCGTGATACCTAGCACGAGTCGTGATGGCGGCGGAATTTCAGCAGATTTGTTTCTTTTTCCAGTTTTTAAAACAATTACTTCAAGGGTATTTTAGGGAATTAATATTCCATCTTTTTAATTAGGGTTTTCAGTAGGGTTTTAGTTCTATAATGTTCTTTTCTTTATTATAAATAGTTGCATTAGGAATTGTATTGGAAAGAGTTGAATTTTGATAAATTATTTGATTGCTTTGCAATTGTGAGTCTTTCTTGACTTGTTGAAGGTGGATTCCTTCGAGAGGGTGGATTCCTTCTGTTATTCGAGGTTCTCATCTTTTAGGTGTTAATCTTGCCAAACCCTAATTCGTGGATTCGAATTGGGTCAATTAGTCGTTGTTTTGATTAATTGCCTATCCGGTTACTATTTTTATTTTATTTCCGCTGCAACCCATTACATCAGTTGGTATCAGAAATCGGACGATCCAAGGGTTCTCCGACGAAGTGATGACTAACAATGGTGGAGGAGACGATTATGCTATTCTTGAAGACATCAATGTTCGTCTAACACAGGCTCGACAACAAGAAGAATATTTCTTTGCAATGGAGTCAATATTCGCAGAGAGAGGCTACTATCAGGATCAACAGCTGCGTATATCCCATTCAGAGGATACTCGGCTTGCTAGGGATGAATATTGGGCGAATTCCGATTTGTATTATTCTAAAGCATTTTCTTGTTCCAGGCAAATCCGACGTTTGGAGGCAAAATTATCCGCTGAAATTAGGCGTATGGAGGAGGCCAAATCTACTCCAGACCCTAAAGTTTTGAATGATGATTTCCAGGGAGAGGAGATTATTTGTGAAATCACGGACGATTTTTGCGTTATTCAGGTGGAAGAAAATAAGGATGAAGAGCTATATGAGGTTACAAGGAGCGAAGAAAATCAGGTATGTGATGACCTTATTACTACCAATTTAATCGTACTTGTTAACGCAGTTGTCGGGTCAAAAGAAGAAATTATTTATAAAACTGAAGATATAGTGATTACTGTTGGTCACGGGGAGGACATGGAGGCAGAGCAACACAAGGATGATGGGAAGGATACTATAATTTTATATCCAGAAGAAATTATATTATTTCGAGTTGTGTTGAAGGGGCAGGTATATTCCAAGTATTTGTTTATATGGGATGGAGCATTTCAAATCATCTTACGTCCTACTGTGCGAAAGAGTTTAATTTACTCGAAATATCTTTTTAAGTGGAACGGAATTTTTCAGACGTCAAAGCCTGAAATTGCATATTCAAATGCTGGACGAATCACCGCCATGGGATGTTCTTTTTATGATTGCTCGGATTCAGGGACGAATCCGTTTAAAGAGGGGGCGCATGATGTAGCCCGTAATATTCAAACGCGAAGAAGGCATGGAAAATCGCACAGGGCACGACTCGTGATCCTTGTCACGACTCGTGATGAAGAACCGCACGAGTGTATCAAAGAACATGATTCGTTTCACGAGTGAATTGAGCAGGCACGACTCGTGATACCTAGCACGAGTCGTGATGGCGGCGGAATTTCAGCAGATTTGTTTCTTTTTCCAGTTTTTAAAACAATTACTTTAAGGGTATTTTAGGGAATTAATATTCTGTCTATTTAATTAGGGTTTTCAGTAGGGTTTTAGTTCTAGAATGTTCTTTTCTTTATTATAAATAGTTGCATTAGGAATTGTATTGGAAAGAGTTGAATTTTGATAAATTATTTGATTGCTTTGCAATTGTGAGTCTTTCTTGACTTGTTGAAGGTGGATTCCTTCGAGAGGGTGGATTCCTTCTGTTATTCGAGGTTCTCATCTTTAGGTGTTAATCTTGCCAAACCCTAATTCGTGGATTCGAATTGGGTCAATTAGTCGTTGTTTCGATTAATTTCCTATCCGGTTACTATTTTTTTTATTTCTGCTGCAACCCATTACATCAAATTAGGAACTTGAAGAACATGATTAAGTTTAAAGGAGGAGGAAGGAGGAAGGAGAGTAGTAGAACCAATGCTTGAGATAGGTAGGCCGGATCCATCGCCAATGAAGAGTTCATCAGTGCCATCATAGGGACAATGGCGAGAGAGATTGTTGAGGTCATTGGTGGCATAATGTATGGCGCTGCTGTCAAGGAGCCAATTGTAATGAGGAGTAGGAGATGAGGTGGTGGCGGCATAGAGAGAGTGGGTTGGGTGGCGATTTGAGGGTTTGGGGCGAGGGTTGTTGGGTATAAGAGAGAAATCGAAGGAGGAAGCCACTGATTGTGGCAGAGGTCCTCGGTTAGGTAGTTTAGGATTTAGGCCGAGTAAGGGAGGGATGGGTAGGGTAAGGAGATCTAGGATCTCAATTCTGATACCATGTTAGAGAATAGAGGACAAACACTTTGGTGCTTGAAAGCCTTGTTTAATTGTATTCATAATATGGTATATATATACAAGAGTTACTTGGAGATTAAGCAAGAGAATCCTAATCATATTCTACTTTACAAAATTAGGAAACTAAAGAATAAGAAAACTAGATATACAAAATACTTAGGAGATATCTAATTCCTTAACAATATCATGCATTGTAATGCAATGTCCATGCAATGTAATGCAATCCAATTTAATGCAATGTCAATACAATGCTGAGCTTCGGTCCCAGCGCGCTTGTTGTCTCCTGGCCTTACCGCCCCGAATGGGATGAGCTTTCCGACCTATTCCCTCAATATAACCTAATATACGTTCTAGTCCACAAAATATTTTATCTACCATATAGTCCCTCAAAACATTAAATGAAATAACTACACCCCTCCCCACCCTTTGACAAACACAAAACACACACAACACACACTCTTTCTCTCTCTCTCTCTCTCACACACACACACTTTCTCTCTTTACTCCATCTCTCCTGTCATCCCACTTTCGGCGAACCTCTCCCCTTCGGCGAACCCCTCCCCCACTTACGACGAACCTCTCCCATCCGGCGAACCTCTCCCCACCCCCGGCCACACAAAACACAAACTTCCACTCTCTCTCTACCTTCCTCATTCTCACCTCTGATCACTCTTTCCCTCACCACCTCCAATCACGCCTTACTGTTAAGTTCTCAGTTGTTTGGTCGCCGGAGTTGGTGGTTGCCGGAGTTGATCGTGTTTTTAGTAGTTTAGTTGATTACTAAGAATTTATTAACAAGTTCTCAGTTGTTTGGTCGCCAAAGTTGGTGGTCACCGGAGTTGATCGTATTATTAGTAGTTTAGTTGACAACTAAGATCTTACTGATAAATTCTCTGTTGTTTTGTCGTCGGAGAGGTCACCGAAATTAAAAAAAAAGTTCGCCGGAGTTGATGGTCGCCGAAGTTGGTTGTTATCGGAGTTGTTGATCAGAGAAGGTCGGGAGGGGTGGCCTTAGGTGATGGTGGTTAGAGAGAAAGTAAAATGATGAGCAATGTGGACTTAGTAAAATGATGAGTAAGGTGGACTTAGTAAAATGAGGAGCAGGGTGTACTCATTAAGTCATGTACTATATGGTAGATAAAATTTTCTTTTTTTAGAAGGTAAATTCAGTTTTAGAAGGTAAATTCAGTTATATTGAGGGATTATATGGTTGAATCAATTTTGAGCAATAAGGACATGTGATAGCCTATTTAAGGGCCAATTGATGTAACCTAATTGACATTTTATCTATTATTAATAAATTAAGCGAAACATTTTTTAAAAAACTTTGAGCAATAATTTAAGTTAGGTTTAACCATGCTAATGAAAATCTGTTAGAGATATTATTTCACATTGGAAATTGACAAACCTTGCCTATAATATATAAAGATTTTGGGCCACTCCCCTTGACAGCAATTGATTTTAAGGTGGAACCTCAGAATTTAAGATGGTATCAGAGCAGGTTCTTTACACGTGCAGGCCCAATGGCTCACGATGTTACTCTGCCCCACCCGATTGATAAGTCCACGCTGTAAGCTTTGGCAAAAAGCCCGCTACACGTGAGGGGGTGTGTTAGAGATATTATTTCACATTGAAAATTGACAAACCTTGCCTATAATATATAAAGATCCTGAGCCACTCCCCTTGACACCAATTGATTTTAAGATGAAACCTCAGACTTTAATACTTATTATTGATAAACCATTGTAAATATTATTAATAACAAGTTTTAAATTTTTTATTAGATTAATTAAAATTAATCTAAATTATATTACTTATGAGTAACTCTTGTGAAAAACTAGTTTTTTTCAAAATGTTATAAAAAAATTAGTTTTCAGAACAGTTCATCACTCTTATTAGTTATAGACTTAGTGCTTTAAAACTAGTTTTTTTCTTATGTTACGAAAAAAATTAATTTTTTACAAGATTTTGACATTACTTATAGTTTAAGAAAAGAAAAAAATTGATTTTTTTTTTTGTGGTTGGGGGAGGGGTGTTTGATTACTTTAATCATCGTCTTTTCTACAATTTTGCATCTACTATTTTAACATCCTTGATTTTTTATGTGGTCCATTAGGATGCTACAATTACTATAAGAATGCTCTTTTGTGGACAAAGGCTTAAGTAGTGTATTCCAAATTGCAGCGCCTTTAATTTTCATAATTGCATTTTATTAACCCTTTGCCATCTCAATAATCATCATCATCGGTCCAAATCGGTCCAAAGACAATTGACTGCATCTTTATTGGATATGCTAACAATAGTAGTGCCTATAGATTTATAGTGCACAAGTCAGACATTCTTGATATGAATGAAGGAATGACAATAGTATCAAGGAATGCTGTATTATTTGAAGATATCTTTCCTGCCAAAGATAGGAAAGATGTAAGTTCTAATAAGAGAACTTATGAAACTATAACTGGTCCATCTCAAGAAGAAGATGAAGAACCAAGACGTAGTAAAAGGGCAAGAGTGAAAAAATCTTTTGGTCCTGATTTTCTATCATATATGTTAGAAAACGAACCAGCTACTGTTAAAGAAGTTTTATCCGGTCCGAATAGTCCATTCTGGAAAGAAGCTATTAACACTGAAATAGAATCCATAATGCATAATAATACTTGGGAGTTGGTTGATCTTTCTCCAGGATGCAAACCGTTAGGTTGCAAATGGATCCTTAAAAGGAAGTATAAGGCAGATGGATCTATCGATAAGTACAAAGTCCGGCTGGTAGCCAAAGGGTTTAGACAAAAGGAGGGATATGATTTTTTTGATACATATTCTCCTGTCACAAGAATCACATCCATACGTGTTCTCATTGCGATTGCTGTTGTGTATAACCTTGAGATACACCAGATGGATGTGAAAACAGCTTTCTTGAATGGAGAGCTAGATGAAGAGATTTATATGGAACAACCCGAAGGGTTCATTGTTCCCGGTAAAGAAAAGAAGATGTGTAAACTTGTAAAGTCGCTGTATGGACTAAAACAAGCACCTAAGCAATGGCATAAAAAGTTTGACCGAACTATGTTGTCAAATGGATTCAAGATAAATGAATGTGACAAGTGTGTCTATATCAAAGGAACATCTGAATCATTTGTAATAGTCTGTCTTTACGTGAATGACATGTTGATAATGGGAAGTACTCATGAATTGATCATGAATACCAAAGGCTTGTTAAAGAAGCACTTTGACATGAAGGACATGGGATTGGCTGATGTCATATTAGGAATAAAAATTTCTAGAACATCAGAAGGGATAGTCCTATCTCAGTCCCATTATCTAGAAAATGTACTTCGAAAGTTCAATGTCATTAATGACCCTCCGGCTAAGACACCGGTGGATTTGACTCTACACTTAGCAAGGAACAGAGGGGAATCAGTTTCTCAGTTAGAATATGCAAGAATAATTGGAAGTCTGATGTACTTAACGAATTGTACACGTCCAAACATCGCATATTCAGTGAGCAAACTAAGTAGGTTCACTAGTAATCCCGGTGCGCATGATCACTCTGGAAGGCTCTATTAAGAGTATTGAGATATTTAAAGTATACAACAAAATCATGGGATACTTTATAAGAAATATTTCGAGCATTAGAAGGATACCCGTGATGCTAATTGGATATCAGACACAAAAGACTCTAAATCCACAAGTGGATATGTATTCACAATTGGTGGAGGAGCGGTGTCATGGAAATCCTCCAAACAAACGTGTATAGCTAGATTCACGATGGAATCTGAGTTTATAGCTTTAGATAAAGCTGGAGAAGAAGCAGAATGACTTAAAAATTTCTTGGAGGATATTCCTTGTTGGAGTAAGCCTGTGCCTGCTGTTATGATACATTGTGATAGTCAATCAACAATAGGAAGGGCACAGAGCAGTATGTATAGTGGTAAGTCTAGACATATTCGTCGTAGACATAATACCATTAGACAGTTGATCAAAAATGGTGTTATCACAATTGACTATGTAAAGTCAAATGATAACATAGCGGATCAGTTTACGAAAGGTATAAATAGAGATCAACTGTATAAACTGTTAAGGGGAATGGGTTTAAAACCCACAACAAAAGAATTCATAGTGGACACTCAACCTTGAGAAATGGAGATCCCAGGCCCTTGGTTCAATGAGAAAACTAAGTTATGAGTTCAGTAGAAACACTTGAAACCTGTTTCATACTCATTCCCAAAACATCCAAGTGTGTGCACCTGCAGCAGTGGTGAGGATAAGTTGTGAAAACTTTTAATGATTCCTATACCTACGGGTGGAGTATAGCAGGATACTCTTTATAGTATGAATCACCTATATAAGTGAGAAGTAATAAGGCTGCTTCTAAATGAACACTTATGAATGAGATACGGTCCAGGGTCGAAATGGACACAACGTGAGAACAAAAATTGTTAGAGCTATTATTGTGTGAGTACTGTTGTCTTGGTATACACTATACAGTCACTGGTTCAAAGCGTCTCGCTATCAACTGGCTAGTATATCCGATGTATTTTACTAGGGAAGGTTCAAGGCCATAAGCTACCTATCCTGATGCAATAGTAGTTCGTCGGAACTTTTGGACGAATCTGCATACATGCATTAATTGTCATTCATGTGGGGGATTGTTGAAAATGGGTCTAATAAACTAGGTTTGACCAAGTTTTTTCTCAATTTTCAAATGGGTTTCATTTATTGTTAAATGAAATAAGTTACAAAATTATAATCTACATTTGTTGTAGATTAAGAAAACGCATTTATTTACTCAAAACCATTTCCGGGTGAATGAGAAATTAATAGCTAAAGATTGTAACTTGAAATGGGAAAATGAAGAGTTTATGGGATATAAAGAGTTATCCCACATTGCTTAAAGATAGAAAGTAAAGCAAGTTTATAAGTGGATGCAAACAAGGAGGAGGCATCAAGTTGTTCCTCCTCGGCCAACCTGGGTGACCATCGCCAACCATGCAAGGTGCAGCCCAATTGTGCCGGCTTTATACTAGCTCAATTTGGACCACACCGCGCGCGAAGGAGCGGTTTAGGGCGCACTTTGCACTTTGCAGATCGTCAGCTGAGCTATTTGGAGCCTTTGATTTTTAGCAAAATCGATCAAGGTTCGTGGCTCAGGTGCAGTGGTTCGGTTCAGCTTAGGCTCGGATTGGGCTGGGGCGGTGCAATGCATGGGTGTGGTTGGGCCTGGGTCCGTTCGGATTAGGGTGGACCGGTTCAGAACTGGGTTGGACCGTGGGTCTTGGATCTGGTCCACGCCAAAGGGTTCAAGCTGGGTTCGGTGAATCAGGTCAAGGATAGAAGGGTTGGAATGGTTCAAAGGAACCAGTTCGAACAGATGCTGGCAGGTCCAGCAGGTCTCCACCCTCCATCAAGATCAGATCCAACGGCTGAAATTCATCAGGTGCCAATTGTGATTATTCCCAAAGGGCACCCCAACTTTTCAGAATCTATAAATAGTCCTCAGCAGAATGTCAATTTCATTCATTCCATCATTCAGTGAGTTAGCATTCAATGGCAATTAGAGAGAAATCATATTGAAGCATAAATATTCCTTTCAAATCCAAAAGTTCCAAACAGTTAGTTTGTTCGCCGAAGTCGTTAGTTTGAAGTGCTTCTACTAACGATTGTAAAGTCGTTGCATCTTACGAGGAGATTGTCAGAATACCGTCAGCACCAGTGCGGGGCAATACTTCTTACGGAGATTGTGTCAAACACAAGCCTCGACTTAATTTCAGTTTGTTATTCTGTTCGTTAGTTTTTCTGTTATCTTTTAAAAAGCCGTTACATTTTCTGTTAAATTTCCTAACATCGAATAAAATGGATTCTGATTTAGAATAAAATAAAGGCCCTCATAAAATAAAGGCTCTCATTATTATGCTCGGAGGGCCCCTCATTATGAATTATTTATGCTCGGAGGGCCCCTCATTATGAATTATTGTATCATGCGCATTTTATGGGGCTTACTATAACTATAATGATCATAGTTTTTAACTTTTCATATAGAAAAAACAAATAGAAAGAACTTTTCCTCTTATATATTATAATCATCATGCACCACCACATTCATTCACCCCTATCTTCACTGCCATCGAAATGCCGGAAACCCAAATCCGATTCGGAATCTTGGGCTGCGCAGCAATTGCCCGGAAGCTCTCCAAAGCCATTAGGCTAGCCCCAAACGCGGCTCTTTATGCACTAGGGAGCCGATCTTTAGAAAAGGCCAAGGCTTTTGCTTTAGCCAATGGCTTCCCTGATTCAGCAAAGATCTATGGCAGCTATGAAGCCGTGCTGGATGATCCAGATGTCGATGCTGTATACCTCCCTCTCCCCACCAGCTTGCATCTGCACTGGGCCGTCTTGGCTGCCCAGAAGAAGAAGCATGTGATGCTTGAGAAGCCGGTGGCTTTAAATGTCAAGGAGCTTGATGTAATTCTCTCAGCTTGTGAATCTAATGGGGTTCAGTTCATGGATGCTACCTTCTGGATGCACCATCCAAGAACTACTAAAATGAAAGACTTCATCTCTGATTCAGACCGTTTCGGCCAACTAAATCTGGTTAGTTCGTTTCCATTTTCTTGGGACATTATAGTTTTTTTTTTTTTTTTCAACTAGACATTTAAGTTCTTGAATTCTTGTTTAATGAAATTTCTCTGTTTTGGGGTAAATTACTAGTTTGAGTAATACCTCCGGTAATAATATGGAACTCTCTATCCGAAATAAGGTCTGATGAATCTCATATATAGGTACAAGCTTGCTTCAGTTTTGCTTTCACACCAGACGATTTAGAGAATAGTATCCGTGTGAAGCCTAATCTGGATGCCCTGGGTGCTCTTGGAGATCTAGGGTGGTACCCAGTTCGAGCAATCCTATGGGCTGCTGATTTCGAACTTCCCAAATCAGTAGTCGCTTTGCACTACCCCGTTCTCAACAAAGCAGGCGTAATTCTATCATGTGGAGCCTCTTTACACTGGGAAGACGGAAAAATCGCAACATTCCATTGTTCTTTCTTTGCCAACTTAACGACTAATATAATAGCAACTGGGACAAAGGGAACTTTGTATCTAAATGACTATGTTATCCCTTTCGAAGAGGATAAAGCTTCTTTCTTTGCAGCTACTCAGTCGTGGTATAATGAGCTCTCGACGGAATGGCGAGGAAAACTTGTTGAAGAAACTGTTGTGACGGATCTTCCGCAGGAAGCTCTCATGGTGAAGGAGTTTTGTAGGTTGGTTAAAAGTATTAGGGACGACGGTTTGAAACCAGATGAAAGGTGGCCTATTCTTAGCAGGAAAACACAGCTTGTTTTGGATGCTGTGAAGGTATCAATTGAAAGAGGCTGTGAACCTGTGAGTTTGTGATGAATTTATTAGTTTTTCTTCTTCATTGTTCTTGGTTATTGAATAAAGTCAATTGTATTGTTAGTAATTTTAATTTTTCTATTGTTTTTTTTTTTTTCAATTTGTGAAGGGTTTTCTGACATGAAATAAATTGATGACTCTTCTTGTTGTGTATTAAATTGTACTCCCTCCGTCCCAAAATGTTTGTCCCATTTGACTTTTTTGTTGAACTTTGACCACAAATTTATGAGAGATTAATCATGTTCATGAAATTCTAAAAGTTGTTGTTGATAAGATTATTAATGGTGAATCAATAGGAATTTTTAAAATTTCATGAACATAATTAAATTGTCATATATTTGTGATCAAAGTTCAACAAAAAAGTCAAATGAGACAAACATTTTGAAACGGAGGGAGTACTTTCCTTTGTTTCTAAAAGTTAGTTATATATTTGTTTTTTGTTAATTTGAGTCATGAGAAAATTACTTGCTAATCCCTCACATCTCAAGCTAATGCAATGCAACCGCATAGCAATGCCAATGCAATATAATACATATTAGGAATATAATATAATATCATTATATTATATTATATTCAAGTATATATTATTATATATTAGATTAGAAAATATAATCTAAATTATATTACTTATAGTTGATTAAGAAAAGAAAAAAAAGTGATATTTTTTTTGGTGGGGTGGGTGGTTGGGGGGTGGGGGGTGTTGTTTGATTACTTTAATCATCGTCTTTTCTACTTTTGCATCTACTATTTTAGCATCCTTGATTTTTTATGTGGTCCATTAGGATGCTACAACTACTACAAGAATCCTCTTTTGTGGACAAAGGCTCAAGTAGTCACTGACGTATCTATTTAGAATTTAGAATGAGGGTGTGCAAAAAAAAATTATATACTTCCTTCGTCCCATTAATATTAGCACAAACACTGTTTGCGCGGAAATTAAGGAATATGATATTTTAATAAAATGTTGTGAGTGTAAAAGAATGAGTGGAGAGAGAATGAGTGGAGGGTGTAATAAATTATAATGGTGTTGTGAGTATTAAAATAATGTAGGAGAGAGAATGAGTGGGGTTGGGTGAATATTTTATTAATATAAAGTTTCCTTTTTGGGAGTGTGCGGATATTAGCGGGACGCCCAAAAAGGAAAGTGTGCTAATATTAGCGGGACAGAGGGAGTATATATATTTCAAACTGTTTATAAGTATAAAAAAAAACATAAGAACAAAATAATAAAACTAATAATATTACTAAAATATTTATAAGTATAATAGCTTGTTGTAATATTTTCTAATAATGTGTCTTTAGTATTTTTTTCTTAAATTCATTATTTTTTTTGGGCCTTTTACTTGTTCTATTTTTATGTGAAAGCCTCATGAAATTTTTGGAGACAAATGAAATTTTATTTTTCTCACCATCTCTAAATTCAAGTGTTTTTAATGTTTTCCACATAGATGCATCCTACCTTTTTCTAATATTTCTTTTACTATAAATAGATGATTCATTTTCATTGTATTTCAAGTTCCTTTGGAACCTTTCTTAGTGAGAGAACCTTTAAGGGGACTTTCTCTTTCTAATTTAGTATTTTATATATATAGAGAAAGAAAGAAGAGAAGAGAAGAATTAACAAAAGAGTAGTAAATGGTCAAGTTTTTGAAATATAGTTTAGTAATATGTTTTTTTCACATATTTACACTTCGCATCCCTCTTCTTTTGAAAATTACAATTTGCACCCTATATTTTTTTTTATTTTATAAATACTTGGTAATTTGTTTTCAAAATGTCAAGTGGATCATTTACACTTCCTGGCTCTATACTACATCCGCTCCCGCAAGTAGTGTATTCCAATTTGCAGCGCCTTTAATTTGCATCATTGCATTTTATTAACCCTTTTCCATCTCAATAATCATCATCATGGATCACGTACATGAGTTACGTACTCCTCTGTTTGTTTCGGAAAACATTTTACAAAAATATTTTTGACATTTTTCGGTGTTTGATAACTATAAAGTAGTAAAATCAACGGAAACATTTATCAAGTAAAGGAAAATATGATGTTTTAAGCAGAAAACAACTTACCAACTGTTAGGTCGGTAAATCATTTTCCAAAAATCGATGTCTTTCAAGCCTCTCTCCAATATCGCTCATTCCACTCTCCACATCCAGTTAGGTAACCCCTCAGCCTCAGCTTCCCTTTGAATTTTCCATTAACGAACAATCTCTAAACCGTGCAAGCAACGCCAAGAGAGTCAATAGAGAACAAAAGAGAGATAATGAAAAGAATGCCCACATTTAGGTCAATTAGGTGGATATGCTTTTATACAAGTTAATTATCATATTAGCCCCCGTACTCAGGAAAAATATATAGATATTTTGACACCGTCATCTTTCCATCCAAATTCTAACGTAATGCTAACTAGACGTCTTAGTTGGCATGTAAAATTGATTACGTGAAAAAATATTGTCCAAGTGAAATTTTATGAATATGAAGTACTCGAAACTATGTCGTTTTGACACTTATTAATAAGAAAGCTAAACTACGTCGTTTTAATTGATGGGGGTCAATGTGAAATATGAAACAATCAGTCCAAAATATATATTTTACAAAAGTTAAAGGATAAAACTAATATATGTGTTCATAAATTAACACTCCTCATAAATTATCCCTAATCTCATTTAAGATTTAAATAAAAAAAAAAAAAAAAAAACCTATTCCTAATCCGACCTTCGTCTTCTTCACTACATACATTCCCTTCCTTCTCCATCAAAGTCCATCAACCCATCAAAACCATACCTCCCTTCCCTCATTACCCATACCAGCCCAACTCCCACACTCTTTCTCTCTCGCTCTCTCTCACACTCACAGACATACTTTCTCTCTCTTGACTTCTCCCCTCCGCCATCCTCTCTCCTCCGTCCGTCCTCTTCGACGCTCCTACCTCACCAACCTCCTTCCCTTTTCCCTTGTCGTTAGTCATCATCAGTATCTGCCCAAATATGTTTGCGTCACCTCTAATTCGCGCTGCCTCGCCTCATTTCAGCCTCTTTCGTTTTCTCTGGCGTCGACAAGAAGACATGATGAAACCTCCGATTGATTGAGATTGGGGTTTTTCAAATTTGTGTTGCTTCTGATCTATCTTAATTAATTTATTCAATTTGGTGTTTTGATTTTGGTTGTGGTTGTTATGGTGTTGATTTGGGTAGTGATGGTGGTGTTGATTTTGGAAGTTATGGTGGACAATGGATGTGAGTAGTGGGTGGGTGATGGCGGACTGGTGTTGGAGATGATGAAAGATGATTAAGAAAATTTATTTTTAACTTTTACATTCTTTCTCCTTTAATTTTCTACCAATTTTCAATTCTTTATTCATTTTTAAAAAAATTTCTTAAAAACAGTAAAATATTACCGTGACTCTTTTTTTAAAAAATTTCTTTAAAACAGTAAAATATTACCGTGGCTCTTTTTGAAGTGGGACGGAGGGAGTATAACAAGCTTTCCAAACAAACAAACAAAAATATTACCGTGACTCTTTTTTTAAAAAAAATCTTTAAAACAGTAAAATATTACAGTGGCTCTTTTTGAAATGGGACGGAGGGAGTATAACAAGCTTTCCAAACAAACAAAAAGAACCTAATTCAGGATAACAAATTTTGAACAAAATCCAGATAAATAATACTAGTATGCTAAAATCAAACTCCAACTTAATATAAAAAACCAAAATCAAAGAAACCCAACATAAAAAAATACCTCTACTTATCCGATGTCGATGCTGCCGTCGATGCCACCACCACCATCTTCTTGGACATAAACATCAAATTCAGCTGGGTATGACAAAAAATCTGAAAGTTTCGTGTAGCTAGGAAACTTGGATCACGCAATAGGCAAAGGATGTGAGTACAGATGTGTCTCACAACTGTCCACACATCCACAGATAATGCAGCGGAATAAAACAATTAAATGTAAATAAAATGCAATAACTCAAGAGTTATATACGCCATCGATCTGTGTGATCAGCAAACTAGGCTTACGCCCAAAAAACCTTTCACTATAAAAACTTATGTTTCTTACAAAAACAAATAAGTGAAAAACTAAAATATGAAAATACTAAACAAGTTCTAATCACCTTCTATGATATGAACAACTCCCCTTTCCCAAGTAGGACCTATTCAATCAGAAGTAAAACAAGAGAACTTTATGAAAACCTAGATGTGAGTTACGGATGTAAGCTCACAACCTAAAACAACAATGTCGAATGACTATGAAGAATGTGATTTTCTCTCGTAAATTGTGTGTCTTCTCTTTGTGCTGAATGCCTTGTATTTATAGAGCACCTTGGAGAAGATCTTCATGCAATCGACCTCTTCCTTTGTGAGATTCCTTTTTCTATATGAAAACATATAACACACTCACAAGGAAATCAAATATTAGTAGGTTAGTCCTAATATAAAACTATGTACATAAATAAAAGATATTTACATAATTACAATCTCTTAATAAAAGTAAGATACTTATAAATCTCCATGAAAGTCTCAAAATCTTCTTACCATAATAGAAGACAAATTAAATAAGGAAACATAAATATGTTCCCATAAAACTCACGTTTTCAAAATCGACTATATGATTTTCTTGAAGAAATTCGGCTTGATTTGGCGGAAATTTACTTGGATTTTCGGCTGGGTGTAGCTGAATTAGTGTTACATTTCGGCAGGGTGTGGACGAATTAGCAAATGGTGAGTTGTTGCCGGAGGTGGCTATTGCGACGGCGAAGAAAGTGCGGTTGGTTGATGTCGTATTTGCAATGGATTCCGAATTGGAGCAGATTGAGAGGGGTGGATTCAGTGCTGGCTTGGGATTGAGATTGGAAGAAAGAGTTTTGGCAGGAATCAGTTATTTGTTGATGTTAGTGTATGTCCAGATTTTGGAGTTGTGGCTGGTAATGCTAATGTAACAACTTTATTGGCTTATATAACAACATTCTATGCTTTTTGATTGCTATTAGGTCTTGTGTGTAATGTGATTTGTGCTTCTTATGGTCATCGTGTCTTTGTTCATGGAATCTCTTTGATGAAGATGAAGGAGATGGCCTACTCCACTCCACCTACCCTAACCCTACACCCACCCACCCACCCACCCACCTTACCCTACCCCACCCCCACCCCACCCACCCACTCTCACCCTACCCCCACCCCACCCACTCTCACCCTACCCCCACCATTACCCACCATTACCCCACCCCACCCCACCCTCTCCTATCCACTCACTCGTATACAATGGCGGATCTACACTAAATGTTTTGGTATTGCATGTTCTTTATTAAAAAAAAAAAATTTGTTGCGAAACTAAAATTCAAAATGTTTACATACATATACATAAGAGATAATATGCTTCACTAGACACCACTTTACATACATAAATATAATAGGCTTCACTAGGCGCGAAACATTTGGTGTTGTCTGTTCTTTAAAACAGGTCAAAACGACGTCGTTTTGTAAATAAAAAATAATAATTTGAGGTTGCCTGGATAACACCAGACACTACTGTAGATCCGCCCCTGCTCATATATCAGATCGTGTTTTCACCATAAATCTTTTTCTTATATTTATTTAACACAAGAAAATATTTTTTGTTTTTTTTTATATTTATCAAACAAACGAAAATGGGTTTATGTCATTTTCCCAAAAGTATTTTCATTTTCCAAAAAACTTTTTTTTCAGAAATTATTTTTCGAAAATCGTTTTACGCAAAATTAACTGAACCAAAATATTCTATTCATTCATAAAATAAGTGCGATATTGAATTTTAGAGAGGAGAGATGGAGGGGGAGGGGGAGGTGGAGAAATAGAGGGGTGGGAAGAGGAGGGATTTGGGAAGGGGGTTACCGGGAATATTTAGCTTTCAGGTTGGAGGTCCGGAGATGGAGTTTTAGGTGACATTTGATTTTTTTTAAGTGTTAAATGTTGAAATCTGATTTTACGTCTGAATTTGGCTGAATTGATAAGATGTAGCGTCTGAATACTGATTTCTGAATTACTCAAACTGTTTGTGTTGGGTATTTTTGATAAGATGTAGCATCAATAAATATGATTTATTTTTTATTATTATTTTGCCATCCAATTCCATCGACCTCGAAGCATTGATAATGTACGTTTACCAATTACTGATGGCCTTTGTTGCTGTGCCGTATCGTACTTAGACTTGACAGTAGCCCACAACTTTTCATACTTTTGATTAGTGCCTACTATTGCATGAGTGCTTAGGCATTGATGAGAGCTTCATCTTCTTTGTATCTCCATGCAATGTTGGCTCCTTTTTTCTTTTTTGTTGCTCTTCCTTGCCGCCTTGTGGGTACTGCCTCTTCTTCTTCTTCATCCTCATCTTCTTCTTGCGTCTTTGTTCTGTGACTCTTGAGTAAAACTTTGGTAGTTAGGTGCAAAGCCAAAAGATGACTGGGTGTTTAGTGGAGAATTAAAATTTGGGGGTGGGCTTTGGTTGAAGTTTAGAGGATTTGAGTTGTTGGGATAGTTTTGAAAATTGTGTTGCCCATAATTTTGTACGAAATTGAGATCGTTAGCCAGCATTTGCTCGAACCAAGCATGCTCAGGATTTGTTCCGAAATTATGAGAACTATTCCCGTAATTACTCATAATAATAAAAAAATCTTAATTTTTTTGCTAATTATAGAGAAAGGAAGTATGGAAGAAGAGATGTACATAATCTAGCAACCTTAAGCTCTATTTATTGGGGAAAAAATAAACATTTTGAAATTTTGACCTAAACAACGTCGTTTGACGCAAGAGCAAATTTAAATATATAAAAAATTAAAATTTTATCAAATATATACAATAATAAAATATTAGAGTCATTTTTAATATTAAAATATATAAATTATGTCAAATATTATAAAATTAGACTCTATTTATAAAGAAAAAGAAATTATAAACATTTTTAATATTTTTATTTCAATAATATAATTTCAAAAATGTCAAAATTACAAAATACACATATAGCTCGAACCAATTTTCGTTCACGTATTCGATCATGAAATGAACGAAAAATTTCGTTAATAACCATATGAACGAATATTTAGCCACCACTAATTTTGGTATTAATTTGATTCATCTATAATATAATACAATGTCATATAACCGCCACTTATCTACCACATAAGTGGTGATTTAGATTGAAAGTTGAAAAAGTGATCAAACGGTCCAAATCCTCCCTCCCTCCTTCAACTGTCTGTAACTTTTCATAACCGTCCGTAACTTCCCTTAATCGTCCGTAACTTCCCATAAATTCTCAAATTCTCCCTCCATCCTTCAACCGTTCGTAACTTCTCGTAACCATCCGTAACTTTCCATAACTCCCCAAATCCTCCCTCCCTCATTCAACCATCAGTAACTTCCCATAACCGTCCATAACTTTCCATAATTTCTCAAATCATCTCTCTCTCCTTCAACCGTTCGTAACTTTTCATAACTGTCCGTAACTTCCCATAACTGTCTGCCTCCCTTTTTTTCTTTTAAACAGAAAAATCGATTATAAATAAATAATCGTTTTTTTTTATTTTTTTTTTAATTATTTAGCATACTCTTTAAAAAAGGTTTAGGGTTTATATATACTCTTTCTTTCAAAAAAATATTTGAATTGGGTATTTTTTTTTCTTTTTTATTTATGTGTATTTCAATTTGATTTATTTATTTTATCTTTTATTTTATTGGAATCATTTATTTAAGGAGTGTATCTTAATATAATAATTACTACTATTATATATAATTAAGTTTTTGAACGATTTTAGAATCTTTAAAAAAAAATGATTTTAAATTTTTTTTTTGTTTTTTAATAATTATCTACCACATAAGTGGTGGTTCAAATTTAAAGTTAGAAAAATGATCCAATGGCCCAAATCCTCCCGCCCTCCTTTTCCGTTTTCTCCTTCCTATTTTTCTTTTTAACTATTTTTTTTTCAGATGACTTAAGTTTTTTTTTTTTTTTTTTTTTTTTTTTTTTTTTTTTACAGAAAAATCAATTATAAATAAATGATCATTTTTTTGTTTTTTTTAATTATTTAATATACTCCTTAAAAAAGGTTTAGGGTTTATATATACTCTTTCTTTCAAAAAAATATTTAAATTGGGTATTTTTTTCTTTTTTATTTATGTGTATTCAAATTTGATTTTTTTTTTATTTTTCTCTTTTATTTTATTAGGATCATTTATTTAAGGAGTGTATTTTAACATAATAATTACTATAAATTACTATTATGTATAATTAAGTTTTTGAACAATTTTAGAATCTTTCAAAAAAATAATTTTAGAAAAATGTTTTTACCTAAATCAATTAAAAAAATCATTCTTCATGAATACTTAAGTTTATTTTTCAAACTTTGGATAAAATTAGGATAGGGGATGGATTATGAATTATAAGTATTATTAATTATTTATATGATTAATGAGATGAGTTTGGGTTATGAAAAAAATAATAATTGTAAAATTGAGATTAAGAAAATGTTTACTATTTACTAACTCTAAATGGATAACGGTCTCGAATAATTGACTTTCTCATATTTTCTACGGTAGTTACACAAACAAACTATCCTCCATCAAATACTAATTATGAAACAAAGTAATCATCAGGAGTATGAGTAAATTTTATTTTATTTTGAACGAGAGAAAAACGATTTTACTCCCTCCGTCCCAGACCATTTGGGACGTCCCAGACCAAGAGTTCATTTTCAAAAAAGGCAAGTTTTTTAATATATTAATACCCTTATCATCTTCATATATTTACAAAAAAACCATTCATTATATTCTTATACATTCTCTCTCCTATTTCCTACCACACATTTAACTACTATTCCTCCCACTCATTCTCTCTCCTATTAAATATTTTTAACTTTTACATTCTCTCTCCTATTCCCTACCACACATTTAACTTTTACATTATCTCTCATATTTCCTACCACACATTTAATTACTATTCCCTATCTCACATTTAACTTTTATTCATTAATTAAAAAATTCTTAAGAAGCGTGAAATCCCTCCATATACCCTTGGTCTGGGACGGAGGGAGTATCATTTACTCCCTCCGTCCCAACAATTACTTCCACTTTTTTAAAAATCACGCAAATTAAGGAAGTGGGAGGGAAGAAAAGATGTTGTGAGTGTAATTTGAAAATAGGAGAGAGAATGAGTGGAGGGAATAGTAAATTATAATAGTGTTGTGAGTATTAAAATAATGAGGAGAGAGAATGAGTGGAGGAAATAGTAAAGATTTCTTTGTCAAAAAAGAAAAATGAAAACTATTAGCGGGACACCCAAAATGACAAAAAGGGAAGTTTTTATTGGGACGGAGGGAGTATTTAATTTGAGTGACAAGGGTAAGAAAATACTAATGGGTTAACCAAACCGCTAATCATGCTCTTATCATATGGCCGGCGTTACTTTAATATAGTCAGTCACATCACATGCCATTGGCATTTCCCTGTCCTCATCTTCACTCCACCTACAACTTACTCTATCCACCATTGTCGCCTCCTCATTTCCTTTCCAGCAACCCATATGGCGGAAACGGAAACCCCAATCCGATTCGGTATCCTAGGCTGCGCCGACATAGCCCGCAAGGTCTCCAGAGCCATTACCCTCGCACCAAACGCCGCTCTCTACGCCGTCGGCAGCCGATCTCTCGACAAGGCAAAAAAATTCGCTTCCGCCAACGGCTTCCCTTCCTCCGCCAAGGTTTACGGCAGCTACGAAGCCGTACTCGACGACCCTGACGTCGACGCCGTCTATGTCCCTCTCCCCACTAGCTTGCACGTCCGATGGGCGGTGTTGGCTGCCGAGAAGAAGAAGCACTTGTTGCTTGAGAAGCCGGTGGCTTTAAATTCCGGGGAGCTGGATAGGATTCTGTATGCTTGTGAATCTAATGGGGTGCAGTTCATGGATGCTACCATGTGGATGCACAATCCTAGGACGGCTAAGATGCGAGAGTTCTTCTCTGATTCACAGCGGTTCGGTCAACTCAAATCGGGTCGTTATTTTTTTCTTTCTTTTTACTATATTTTTGGTTTGATTAAGAAACTGATAATTTTGGGGATTAATTTGATTCTTAAATTAGGGTTTCTGACTTCTGAAGCTGTTTGTAGATTGTTTAAAGTTGCTGTTGTCTCTATGTTGACTTTTTCCCGAAATGTTTAACTTTAAAGGATTTACTATTTTGGGTGATTACTAATTACTATTTGTCTTAGGGTTCTTTATATTAAAGGGGAAAACTGGATTACTGCGTTTTCGAGAGGCACATTTGATTTAATTTTGCTCCCCTAATCTCGAGTCGAAATCACATGTACAACTTTTGTGTACCAATTTATTTTTTTGACACCGGTGATCCAACAGTTATGAGTTATTATTAGGGATGCTGTTATCATTATTTCATCAATGATGTATAACTGGTGAATCAATTGTGGTACAGAAAAGGTATATGCGACCAGGGGCGGAGCCAGGGGGGGCATGGGGGGGCACTCGCCCCCCATCGGCGGAAATGCAGTGGAAAAAATTTTTTTTTGCCCCCCCCCCCATATTTTTTTTATATATGTATATATATAATTAACTTCAAGATTAACAACAGTGAGTGGTTTGGTTCAGTGGTAGAAGGGGTGAAGTTAAAGCCTTTGGTGTTTCCTTTCAAATCCGTGTTCGAGCCCTGCTACCTACATTTTCAATTAATTTTATTTGTCCTCCATCTTTGCTATTCTCTCTTTCTCTCTATCCATTTCTTTTTCTTAACAGTTTTGTTGTTCTCTTTCTCCTAATTTCCTCACATTTTTTCAATCTTAATTAATTAGTTAGGCTTTTCCCATTTCTTAATTCTTTACATTTTTAACTAAAATACATTGTCTTTCATGGATCCGACCCATTTTTTACTTGTCCGACCCGAAAATTTGGGCAATTCCTGGCTCCGCCCCTGTATGCGACGTCGCTTGCCCTTTTGTTCAGGATCACGAGGAAAGATAGACACTCCTTTTGGGACGGATGTATTAATAGTTTACCCCATTTTACATTTTTATCTTATACTTATCGTCACAACTAGGAATTGTAAGTCTTTGAAATTGAAACATTTGATAGAGCTTACAGTAGTCTGTTTCTTCTTAATCTCTTAGCAGATCATTTTCCTTGCTTTATGTGCTGATCTCTAGCCGTGAAAATAACACTCCTTCTGTACCGAAAGATAGTCCTAACTCTTTTAGTGTTAATTTGGTTTAGCTTTAACCAAATACTCCTTCTGTCACATTATATATATTGCATTTTTTTTCAAAAATTTAATAGTTCTAAACTGAGATGAAAAGTGAAAGAGGGGGAGGGGGCAATTGCCCCCTTTAGCATTGGGGTGGGTCACAAATGGATCGAAATGATGGGATTAGTGACTCGAGTTTTGGATGAATGAAACTAAAACTATTAACTTAGTTTTATAAGCTCCATTTTTATCTTAGTTCAAGTTCACCTACCTTAAATGTTGATCTCTCATCGTGAAAATAATACTCCTTTCATATCGGAAAGATAGTCTAACCTTTTTTAGTGTTAATTTGGTTTAGCTTTAGCCAAATACTCTCTCCGTACGTTCCATAATAAATGTCGCATTTGATTTGTCAACGTTTTAAGAAACGTGTTTCACTTGTTTGTACATCACTTGTATCATGGCAAAGTTGCACTATGACTATTTCCTTATTTAGAAACGTGACATTTATTTTTGGACAAACTAAAAAGGAAAGTGTGACTTATTTTGGGACGGAGGGAGTATTTAGAAAAAAAAATATCCCAATGTAATTATGTTATTGGTACACCATTAAAAATATTATCAATAACAATGTTAATATTACTTGATAAGATTGAGCCATGCTTGTTCTGCCTCATTTACCATTTTCATATCTCTTATGATTCTAACAGGTACACACCTGCTTTAGTTTTGCTGCTAATCCCGACTTTCTTGAGAACGACATTCGCGTGAAGCCTGATCTCGATGCACTTGGTGCTCTTGGAGACGTCGGATGGTACGCCATAAGAGCAATCCTGTGGACCGCCGATTTTGAACTGCCTAACACTGTAATTGCTTTGCGCAACCCCGTTTTCAACAAAGCAGGAGTAATTCTATCATGTGGGGCCTCTTTAGGTTGGGCCGATGAAAAAGTGGCAACCTTCCATTGCTCTTTCCTAGCCAACTTAGCAATGGATATAACAGCTACTGGAACTAAAGGAACTTTGCATGTAAATGACTTTGTTGTCCCTTTTGAAGAGAAGAAAGCTTCGTTTTCTACGGCTACTGAGTCGGGGTTCAATGATTTAGTGACGGCTTGGTCAGAAAAGCCGAGTGAGCATATTGTTATGACGGATCTTCCACAGGAAGCTCTGATGGTGAAGGAATTTTGTAGGTTGGTTGCTGGTATTAAGGACGGTGGTTCGAAACCGGAGGAAAAGTGGGGTGCACTTAGTAAGAAAACACAGCTTGTTTTGGATGCTGTTAAGACATCAATTGATAGAGGTTGTGAGCCTGTGAGCCTGTGAGCCTGTGAGGTAAGAGTTTAGATACTCCTTTGTGTCTGTTTTTGGTCTTGCTATGCTTTTTGTGAACTTTATACTACTTATTATGTTTTTCTTTTCTTGTATGTCATGAATGGCTTGGGTCAAATTTGTTGGCTTTCATGATGAATAAATTGGATTTGTTCATGTTAATGGGTGCATTTTATTAAATTGTTAAAAGGTGTTGTGTGAGTACATTGCTTGTCTGTCTTATGATACAATAGTATTTTCTTGGCAACTCGAATCATTATCAAACTCGAGTATTAACAAGTCAAGCTCTAGACTGACTTTTGAAGACGATTGGAGGGAGTTATAACAATTCGAGTTTAATCAAGTACGAGTTTTTTCATGTCAATCTCGTGTCGAGTTGAGCAGTTTGCAACGAATAACAACCCTTATATAGTACTTCCTCCGTCCCGGTCGAAGTGTCCCAAAAGGACATTTGCACGAGAATTAAGAAAAGTGATGTAAGAAAGAGAAAAATGTTAAATGTTGTGAGTATGAAAAATTAAATAGGAGAGAGAATGTTGTGAGTGTAAAAGTAAAGTAGGAGAGAGAATGAGTGGGGTAGGAAGAGTATAAAAATAATAAAAACTTTCCTTTTTAGGAATGAGACATTTTAAATGGGATGCCCAAAAAAAAAATTTGGGACACTTCGGCCGGGACGGAGGGAGTATATACGTCCCCCGTCTTACTTCAAACCGAATCAACTTTTTAGGCACAATAATTAAGGAAAAGTAAATACTTCAAACGAAATCAACTTTTTAGGCACAATAATTAAGAAAAAGTAAAGTCGAAAAAATGTGTTATGAGTATAAAAAGTAAAATAGAGAGAGAGTGAGTGAGATGATTAGTAAGTTGATTGGTGTTATAACTATAAAAGTAAAGCAGAAGAGATAATACATGAGAGGAATAGTAAAATTCCTTGGCCATTGTGGGTAATCCGGTTTGAGATGTAACCGACAAAAATGACAAAAAATCTAGTTTAAGGTGGAATGCAAGACCTGTGTGCAGGAGATTTATCGGCTTGGCCAGGGGAGTATTATTTATAGGTGTACTCCCTCAGTCCCATATCAATTCGGACCAACTTTTTAGGCACAATATAAGGGAAAAGTAAAATAGGAGAGTGATGTTGTGAATATGAAAAATAAAAAAGGGAGAGAGAATGCATGGAATAATAGTAAGTCGATTGATGTTATTAGTATACAAGTAAAGTATGAGAAATAGTAAATATTATTTACCATTTCTAAATATTCGATTTGAAATAAAATGGAAAAAAAAAAAGTATCGGTATATCTTTATGGGTTAATTGCAATTTAGGGACTGAACTCGAGGGGGTGGTCTCCAAAATGGGCCCTGATGCTGCAGGAATTGTGCTTATCAATCTTCCTCCACGTGGCAGGACTGATCACCTGGCTCCTTGACCTGAAAACAGAACCCACGACTAGCCGGATGTGTCTCCGGCGAAGACGCTCGGGCGTGAGAGTAAGATCACAGTTGTATATAGCTCAAAATGTATAGAATAATGAATTCTCGATAACAAAATGGCAAGCTACCTTTGCACCGCTGGGTAGTGACCAAGTATTTATAAAAAGAGTAATGTATTTTTGGTGAGGAGACATGTCCTCCGAGATTATAGCAGCGGTTATTCAGTTATGTGAACGTGTTCGTAACTGCCCCTGATTTGTAGGGATGTGGTTACGAGAATAGTTCAACCGAATATGCCTGCGAGTATCAAGTCGTCATTTGTTAATTTAGGTCGAGGTCGCCACTCGTGGAATGGTCGACCTGACTGTCGGGTAGAGCATGGTTCGTACCCGAATTGTAGCATGGATCATGAGGTCGGACTAAGTTAGGTCTGGGACCCGTAGGTCGGACCACGGGCTTAGCCGATCGTACAAGAGACGGGCTTTGGGCCTTGCTCTCCGATTGGGCCAGCCCTATTTAGAATGTGATAGTCAAAGCTGGATGTAATTGGGCTTTACTTGCTTGGCCCAACTCGGCACTTTTGGTATGTTCAGTGGCCCCCAACTTTCAAGTTGACTTTGTCGACTAGGAAGTTAAGGAAATTTTTGATGGCAATTGTTGTTACTCGAAGGTCTCTACTCGTTCTGAGGTTTAGTCGACCCAAGATGACGTGGCTCGATCCTGGACGTCGGCGATGGACGGTCAAAGATGAAGGAGCGCCGTTTTTGCCATAATGATTACAATTTTGACGTTTGAGAGTCCGCCTAGGAAACAGTTTCCGTAATTAATTAGGAAAATTAATTTTGAATTTCCCTTTGCCCTTTCCAATTCAAGGAACTATAAAATCAAGAATCCTTCTCCATTTACAACTTTCGCCATCTTTGATTCCTTGAAGTCCGGCGAAGATATCGACGAAGGCAATTGGATAAATCAAATCTCCCATCTTCATCTGTAGACCCCCCTCGTTCGAACTAACTTGAGGTATTTCTTTTCGTCTTTCAGAACATTTGAACGGTGAGTGGAGGGAGATGACCATGGAGGAGTGTACTTCAATTTTAACCCAATGGGGTTTGCACTTCACCGAATTGGTCTTGCCTGTAGGGGATAGCTTAGGTACCCTTGGAACAAATGACCTAAGAGTCGAGTCGTTTCACCTCTTTCATGAACTTCTTGATCATATTACCACGTTTTACATTCAAGGTCCCAATAAACCCTCCTTCATTAGGAATAGGATAGGGTTTCCGGGGGAATCTAGGTCGCCCCTTAGTGTATCTGATAGGACTCCCAAGACTTCTTGTAGAACTGATTCCCCTGTTTCCCCTTCTTGTACGTATATGGAGACTCAAGGTGAAGCCCATGCATCGACCTCATCCACCCCACGTATCGTTGATGCCTTTGAGGCTAATGTGGTACCGGCAGAATGAACAGGGTTATGTTCCTACAAAGGTGCTTAGAGGAAAACAGAATGTTCCATCTCGCTTGAGTATGATACACGAATTTTGCGAGGTTGATAGGAAAGAATTCGATGTCACCTCAGATAGCGTAGATGATTACTTCAATCAGCTTGAGGATACTGACGAGGAGGATCCCACAAGGGTGGCTTTCTACTATGGCCAATTTGAGGCTGGTTTAAGGTTACCCCTAGACCCCTTTATAAATGAGTTTTTAGAATGCACAAATGCCTTGCCACTTCAACTAGGAGCCAACACCTGCAGGGTACTGGTATGTTTCACCATGGTTTGTAGATTTTTAGGATACGAGCCTTGTATGAAGGTGTTCAAGGAGTTTTTCAATAAGTACTCCCTCCAAGCCAAAGATTCCCAAGCTATTTGCCAATCTTCCTGGTAAGGCCAGTGGATGGAACTCCTACGTGGTGCTGGTTGAAAGTCGAAGGGGATGGGAATTTCCCTTGCCCAGTGCTGACACGAAAGGTGTGAGGGAAGAGGACTACTGGGCACCATATTGGCACAACGATTTGCGTAAGAAGCTGGTGGAGTTCACCAAAAATGGGGCTATCAGTTGGCATGCCCTGGGAACCAATAAGAATAACTTCATCCGTGCTGGATTGATGGTCGGTGGTGGGGACGTGGTACCCATGGTTCCAGTAGTTAGGTGTCAGAGATATCCAGATTGGGTCACCCATGAGGGAGCTCGATTCAGATTCAAGAGAGAATGCCATTACTGTAAGAAGGGAGTCAATCATTGTAAGGAAAAGATAGAACATTTTGGGGGTAAGAACTCCACCATTCACTGTCCCTTGATTCTTCCCGCATTTGTTGATAAGCAGATGCTCTACTTCCTACTTAGAATAACTGCTCGTGTGTTGAACTCGTTAGTTGATATATGTCTTAACTCGCTGTTTGTTTACTCGCAAGTCGGATTTATACATAGAACTTTTTGCTCGTATGTAGAATAACTAGCTCGTGTAGGTTTAATTCGTACATAGAACTATGTGCTCGTATGTAGAGATTACTTGCGTCGATCTGATCTTTTATTGCTTCTTTTTTTTGGTATAGTTATATCTCCGGAGCAAGAAGCAAACATGGGCCGAGCTATCGATATTAGGAAAAGCAAGAGGAGCCGTGGTGAAGCTCCAATGCCAGTGGAACACAGAGAGAGGGAAGGTGTCCCGCGTCACGAGATTCTCGCAGACCGCTGATGTGGACCCCGCTAAATCTATTCCCGTGGAGGAGAGCCTTCAAGAGCCGTTTGAAGGCCCAAGAGGAGAGAATGTCGAGGATGTCAATGTCCAAGATCCCGAAGAAGGTCAAGCCGCCGGCGCGGATGAAGCCGAGCCGAATGTGGAACCCGAGGAGGAGGTCTGACGTGCCGTAACTCGAGCCCAAGCTAAGTCCAAAAACAAGGCTAAAACCAAAACCAAGGCCGGTTCCAAGAGGAAGTCCCATGTCATTTCCTTGGATGAAGACGAAGATGAAGATGATGGTGCCCCTATCGCCAAGGTGATTAAGATCGGCCCTTCAATAGCGAGCTCACCCTTCCGATCAAGTCAATGCAGCGAACCCGCTGGGACCGAGAGTTTGGGCCCCCAACCTTCCCCGTTAGAGCGTCTTATGCCGAGATGGTCCGTGCTCGAGCCGATTTAGGCCGAGCGAGGTCGCCCTCTTACCAAGATCAACCGCTGGCTAGGGAATATCCCGACTTGGGAGTATGGCCAAGTAGTTGTCAGTGAGGGCGGCCGATCAGACTTGATCCGTAGATTTACCAAGAAACCTCTCGACTCCGTAAGCTTGCCGAGCTAGGGCCTGCCAGCTTCCTCCGAGGTAATTCTTCTAACCCTCGACAGATTGTGCTTATCCCTCATGTCTTTCCTTTACCAGCTCTTACTTAAGCTTGATTTGACATTTTTTCTTTATTCGTCCTTACGCCTCGCCATGATCGACCCGGCCACCACTTATTGGAAGGCCGCCGAGGAGCAGAGAAGCTAGCCAAGCTCATGCCGGCTAAAAAGAATGAGGAGCTATTGAAACTTGAGGAGGAGGCAGCCAAGGTGGAGGAGTCAAGGAGGATAAAAAGAAACTTCAAAGCCGAGCTCGAGAAGACAAAAGAAGAGCACTCGACTGGACGCCTGCGAAACTCAAGCTTGTCAAAGATAATGAAATCAAGGCCAAAGAGGAGGCCTGGGCTCACTGGGAGAAGCTAATAAAGAGCTTGCCGTCCTTAGGGAGGAGAAGAAGAAAATATCTCGCGATCTCGAACCGGCGACTCAACAACTGGAGGAAGCGCCAATTACTCGCCAAGAAACAGGAAGAGTTAGAGGCCGCTCGACTCAAGTGGGAAGGTGAGCTTGCCGATGCCGTAAAGAAAGCTAAAGAGGACGCTATCCGGTTTACAAAGATAGTGATGAGCTCCATGCTCATGTCACTAAGGAGGCCCAGGTATTCTTCAAAGTAGGGATGAGCCATATGGCCGCACGTATTGCCAGGATCCTTCGCTGACATATCAATCGAGAAGCTAGCTCAATGGGCTTCGAGGATCCTTACAATACCGCAGCCTCGTCAAGGCCATTCCTTGGTGCCTTACACCGATAATGACATGGAGCTTATCACTAAAGATGATGAAGAGGTCAAGCGGCGCCCGGAACCCTCCCGAGGTAGCAAAAGTTAACTTTGACACTATCCCGCCGAACTTGATGATTATGAGGACCCAGCCTTTTAATGAAGAGACCCCAAAGTACACATTCAAGGATTCACTAAGGTGGTTTACTGCATCGAAGATGTTCTTGGTGAGCCATCTACCGTGGGAGGTCAAGCCGAGACTAATCCCGCACTCGTCACCGGCCAGTGGAAGGCACTCCCACGAATAGATTTTGGTTTTTGATGGTTATTGTAATGGAACAAGCTTCAAACACTTTTACTTTTTTGTTCTTGATACTTGAATGCCTCGCCCTATTTCATGGGAGGCATGATACTTTTTGTAATATTTATTTATCTAAGTCCTGGCCCACTTTGGGAGACTTATTTCTATCTTAGCCGACTTCTTTTATTGCATGTCAGATGCCTTTGATGCGAGTGTCGAGCTAGATGTAGATAGGATAAATGTGTCAACTTAAGTTTAAAGGTGACTTGATCTCGTATTGACTTAGTCGACCTCAAACTTGGTTGACATTCTTGTAAACAAGATTGACTATGAGTAAAACCTCGCTACGTTGTTGAAGCCGACCTAAGTGGTCGAGCTAATTGGAAACAGATCGACTAAGAGTCGAGTTTGTTAGAACGAAGTCGACTAAGAGCCTCGGACTTGTTAAATGAACAAAGCCGATTAAGAATCGAGCTTATTAGATCAAACCGACTAAGAGTCGAGTTTGTTAGAACGAAGTCGACTAAGAGTCGGACTTGTTAAATGAACAAAGCTGATTAAGATTCGAGCTTATTAGAGCAAACTGACTAAGAGTCGAGTTTGTTAGAACGAAGTCGACTAAGAGTCGGACTTGTTAAATGAACAAAGCCGATTAAGAATCGAGCTTATTAGATCAAACCGACTAAGAGTCGAGTTTGTTAGGAACGAAGTCGACTAAGAGTCGGACTTGTTAAATGAACAAAGCCGATTAAGAATCGAGCTTATTAGGACGAGGCCGACTAAGAGTCGAGCTCGCTGATTGGTGTAACACTATGTTTGATCGAATAAACCGCACTTTTTATTGAATTGGGAAACATGCTTACATCATCTTGAAACCGGAACTAACACAAACTTGAACTTGAAAACCGAAAGCTAGAAGTAATATTTGATCGTGTGAGTAGCATGCCAAGGATGTTTCAACTCGTCACCTCCGGCGGGCTATCATGTAAGTTCCTTCCTTGACGACTCGAGTGACTACATAGGACCTTCCCAGCTAGGAGATAGCTTGTTCCGCCGGGTCCTTCTACCCGTCGCTTCAATCTTTCTCAACACGTAATCTCCAACCCGGAACGACCTTGCCTCGACCTTCTTGTCGTGGTAACTCTTAGTTCGCCGTTTGTAGTTGACCATTCTGAGGTAGGCCGTTTCTCGCTTCGTCGATTAGATCCAGTCGATCAATCTGCTGGTATCATTTTGCTCTTGATTGAAGAAAGTCACTCGGGCAAGTAGGGAATCTCGAGCTCAAGCAGGTGCCACGGCCTCGACCCATATGTGAGAGCGAAAGGGGTTTCCGTAGGCCCCGAGTGGTTGTACGAACTGCCCAAAGAGCAAGGGGGAGTTCGTCCAACCAATTGTTACGTCGACCTACGAGTCCTGTCTTGAGCGAAGATAGAACAAGCTTATTTGCTGCCTCAGCTTGCCCATTTCCTTGAGGATATGCGACAGAAGATTGCCAATGCTTGATTCCTACCCGATTCATCTCTGCTTCGAAGGCTCTTGAGAACTGTAGTCCGTTGTCAGATACTATGGCTCTTGGAAAACCAAATCGGCACCAAATGAAATCATGAATGAAGTTTATAGCATTCTCCTCCGTGATGCGAGCTAATGGTTTAGCCTCAACCCATTTAGTGAAGTAATCTATAGCAACGATCACATACTTGCAATTTCCTCGGGAGGGAAGGGTCCAATCAAGTCGACACCCCACATGTCGAATGGCCAGCCGCAATTACCGGAGTCTCGCTTCTGCCAGTAGGCATGTGAGGTAAGTTGGCAAACCTTTGGCATTGATCACATTGCCGAACAAAGTTGTGAGTGTCGCCTCTCATATGTGGCCGTAGTATCCCAAAGTGATTAACTTGTCTGCAAGAGTCCCGCCCCCGGTGTCCACCACGCATCCCACCGTGTACTTCATGTATCAATAGGGCGACCTCGAGGGTGGATGCACTTTAGTAATGGCCGAGTATAGGATCTTCCGAATGTGTCGCTCCTTGAATGACATACCTCGGAGCTTTCTTTTGACAGCCTCGAGCCTTCTTCTCGTCCTTCCGGTAGCTCGCCACTTTCTAAGTATGCTTTCATTTCCTCAATCCAACACTTCTCCCGAGTCCAATTTCTCGAGGGATCATCTATGCACCGAATTTTTACCCTCTCATAAGCCGGATTTTCGAGGAAGGAGACGGGCTCGCCATGTGGCTCATCCGAAGTAGCAAGTTTCGAGAGGAGGTCGGCCAGCCTCGTTATCTTCTCTTCCAATCCTTTCAATCTCCTGCACTTCTAAGTCCTTTATCGCTTCTTTCACCAGGTCGCAGATTTGATGAGAGTAGAACTAAGCACTTCGTACTCGCCTTTGACCTCGGTTGACTATCAATTGTGAGTCACAAGAGCCATGATCTTAGTTGCTCCGAAGCATTGGGCGTACTCAATAGCCGCAATCAAGGCCTCATATTCACTTGGTTGTTGGAAGCGTCAAATTTGAACCTTAGCGATTCCTCGTAAACAGCCCCGCACTGCTCGACCAAGACAATTCCAGCCTCCACCGACATTTTTGGTTGCCGACCCGTCCGAATAGACCTTCCAACAATCGACGGGTAGAGTGATGGCGACTTGTGACTCGGCTCTTTCCCTTTGCCCTTTTCTTTCGGGAGCTCGCCGCTCGTCATCTTCCTTCGCGAACGTAAGCTCGACCAAGAAGTCGCCGTAGCTTGAGCTTTCAACGCCTTTCGAGGTCGATACTCAATGTCAAATTCGGTGAGGGCAATTGACCAATTGAGTAGTCGACCAACTCTCCGGCTTGTGCAGCATTTTTCTTAAGGGAGCATTGGTAAGGACCACGATCGGATGAGCCTAAAATAAGCTCGTAACTTTCTTGAAGCTACGACTAGAGCATAAGCAACTTTCTCGGCGTTGTAATACCCGCTTCCACATCTCGATAATGCTTTGCCGATATAGTACATGTGCTTCGAAGCCCTTCATCCTCTCTAATCAATACCGCAAAGAATCGACTTGTCTCCTACATGTATAGATACACAAATAAAGTCTCACCACTACCATCTGCACGAGCAGAGGTGGAGTAGCAAGATAATCCTTCAATTGTTGGAACGACGAATGACATTCGGTCGTCCATTCAAAACTTTTCGTCCCCTCAATGCTTTCAAGAAGGGGAGAGACCTTTCGCCGACTTTGATATGAAGCGACCAAGAGCTGCTACCCTTCCATTAAGTCGCTGCATCTCCTTGATAGTGGTGGGAGCCTTCATGTCGACTAAAGCCTTTATCTTCTCTGGATTAGCTTCTATGCCCCTCTGAGATACCATGAATCCCAAGAACTTGCCACCGCCACTCCAAACACACATTTACTGGGGTTGAGCTTCATGTCGTTTGCTCGTAAATTGGCGAATGTCTCCTTTAAGTCGACCACGTGACTCCCGGCCTTAGTTTTAATGACCATGTCATCAACGTAGGCCTCCATATTTCGACCAATCTGTGAGGCAAAGACCTTGCTCACCATCCTCTCGATATGTAGCTCCCGCATTCTTCAATCCAAAAGGCATCATATTATAGCAGAGATGCCTCCACCGCTCGAAATGTCCGTTTCACTATGTCATCCTCGTGCATCTTTATCTCGGTGGTACCCCGAGTAAGCATCCAGAAACCGAGAGTGGAATGACCGGAATGGAATCAACAAGCTTGTCAATTCTAGGAAGAGGATAGCTATCCTTCGGGGCAAGCTAGATTGAGAGTAGTGAAGTCGACACACATCCGCCACTTGCCATTTGATTTCTTCACCATGACCACGTTGGCCAACCACGTTGTATGAGTGGCCTCTTTGATTATACCTGCACTCAAAAGTTTTTGTACCTCTGCTTTGATAGCCTCTTCCTTGTCGCGAGCAAAACTTCTCAGCTTTTGGGGTCTCGGCTTTATGGTCGGGTTGACTTCCTCCGTGAACAGCGACCTCCTCCTTGATTCCCCTCATGTCTTCTACTCTCCATGCAAAGACATCATTACTTTCCTTGAGTAGCTCTATGATTTTTGCTCGCTCCTCGACTGATAGCTGCTTCCCAATCTGAATTTTTTGATCGGGGTAAGAAGGGTTGGTGATTACTGACTCTAGCTCCTCCACAGCTTCTAGCTCTGGTCCATCTCTGAATTGTAGAGTCTCCACTATGATCTCCCTGACCTTTTGTCTTTCCTCAGCTCCCAAGTGTGGAGCTTCCTCAGCTATCATATCATCGAGCTTATCTGCAACCTTGTTGGTAGGGGCCCCCGAGTTATTGTCTATCTGGAGGCATAGGTCACCTATGACGACTTGATCGACCATAACTACATCTGGATCGACCTCAGTGGTGTTAGAGTGACGTGTCGACTCAAGCATGACCTCGTCATTTGAGCGATAGGTCGACTCTACCACGTCGGTGATTGTTGACACGGTAGTTTTGGTGATCGATCGAGACAGCCTTCAAGTAACCATCGCCAGCCTCAATCTCCAGCTCCCTTTTCTTTCTTTCTCTCGTAACATGATCCGGATATGCGCGAGCCGTGCCTCAGACGCAACCCACTCCAGAAGTGTGGGAACTTTACTCGCCGGTGAGGAATTGATGCTACCATTCCAAGAGCGACCGTCCAGAATTCCAAGTATGGCGGCATAGTCACTATTTACATCAATTACGATAAATTGTACCTTCGAGACAATCCCGAGGGGGCGCCGCCTAGGTCGACGTCGAGTACTATCTCGGCCTTTAGCATCAACTCGGTGGTTGGTGAAGCCCTCCAACCTGCCATCATATCTCTCCAACTGTTCATCATTAAGACCCATCTCCTTGAAAGTTTTGTAAAACAAGATATCCTTGCAGGCCCCCGTGTCGACTAAGAGTCCGCTCGTCGTACATCCATCAATGAGACCTCGGGATGACGAGAACTCGCTCCCTAGCCGCCATATTTGTTGCCGCCTCGTGGGGTAGAAGCTAATCGCCTCATCTCTTATTTCTCTCCTCGAGGCACATGTGGGGCCTTATTAAGCCGGAATATCTTGTGCTTGATGGCCGTGTTGCTCGCTTGTTCGGTGATGACCCCTGTGTTCGGCCTAGCCGCCTAGGTCCTTGTTGTCCACTCCGCCGGCCGCTCACCTCCCCTGCCTCGAGGTCTCTTCACATAAGCCTCGAGTCTCCCCGGTCGACCATCCTCTCGGATGATACGCTTTAATCCCAAGCAATCCTCTCGCAGATGACCGGTGTCTTTGTGGTAGTCGCAGCATTTGCCGTTGTCCCGCCTAAACTTGTTGCCTGGATTCATTGGGACTGGAGGAGCGCTCGACAAAGCATTCGGAATCTCGGCTCGACTCACCGTGAGGAGTGAAAGCTTCGGGCACCTTCTCTCGTCGCCCTAGTTCTCGTTCTTTCCATTTTTATTGTTCCCCATTCTTGTTGGAGTCTTTTTATCGTCCGACTTCAACCTTGGGGCTCTTACCATTCTTCTTTTCTTTCCTTTCCTCGGCCGGAGCGACATTATACACCTTTTCAAACAACTCCCGTCGAGTTGTGACCGCTCGGACCGTGAGCTCGTAGTCCATGTCTTCGAGGAAATACCACTTCTAAGCAATTGATTACTTCCCTGTCTCGTGAGGTCTTCCTCTATTTTATCAACCATCTCTTTGAACTTGGTGAAATAGCTCATCGAGCTTTCATTCTTACCCCGCACCAAGTTATTCGATCGGTTGACGGTTATCTTTCGAGCTCCCGCAATGAGAAGCGATCTAAGAATTTTGTTCAAGGATGCCCACGTGGTGATACTACCAGCGGCCAAACCATCAACCAAGTTAAGGCTGCCCCCAAGTAATTGCTTAGGAGAGCTTTGCACATGTTGTCGTCCTCATTGGCGACAAAACACATAGTGGCCTTCCAGGATGTGATATGTGGCTCCTGGCATTTGTCGACCCAGAGTACTTCTCCGTAAGAGGCAACCTCGAAAGTAGGAGGAGGTCGACTATCTCTAATTTCTTTGGAAAAAGGTCGAAGAGCAAAGTCAATTCGCTCAACCTTTCCGTCTCTTTTTCTTCTCCTCCTCCTATTGCTCAAATTTCTTTTTCATCATCAACCATTCTCTAGCATCGGGTCTCATCTCTGGAGGGGGAGCAAGATTGACCTCCGGCCTTCACTTCCGGGAGTCACCCGCCTACTCCTTCGTCCCTGTGAGAATTGGTCCTTTCGATCTTATTGGAGATCTATGTACATTACTACTTTGAGGCGACTGCGCCTCTCGCCAGCCAGACGGCGACCTCGCGCCCGTGATCTCCATGTGGCGACCGCGCCTTTCCTCTCACAGCGACCTATTCCCATTTCTGTCTCTTTGAGACCCCGATCTCTCGTGTTCGCCGGGGAAATATGTCTGCTTTCTATTGGCCGTTAACCGAGTTCTCAAATCGATTGAGCCTCCTGTTCTCTCGTTTTCGCTGAGGCTAGCTCTCGTGTCGTTACTCGGCACATGCACGATGGTAGGAGCTCGCCGAACTATCCTGTTGTCACCATTCTCGTCCCACACCTTCATTTGGCCTCATACTCCTTTGTTGTCCATTAGAGACTCCGAGTACGATCCACTCTTTCGTAGCGCACGTCGGCTGCTCGCCTCTTCCATAGCTATTAGGTCGGCCAAAATCTCGGGCCCTCTCTAACATCATCTCTTTCTTGCTCATAGTGGTTGGTGGAGGGACTCGCCCGTATCCAACGTTCACCCGAGCAACTGGACGTTTAGGGGGTGGAGCTCCTTGCCCGTCCATTGTGCCTTTTGCCTCTCTTGTGTCGAGGCAAACCCCACTGCCATCAGCGATCTTGGTAGAGCGTGTGGCTACCATGAGGACGATTTGGTGGGGGAGGAGGCAAATTCAAGTTTTCAGCATTTGCATTTGCATTAGTGTTGTTGTTGTTCACTTCTTCATGCCCAAGTGAAGCCTCGGTATACGTGTCCATCCGAAGTCACCATTGTTGCGGGTTGTTAAAAATTTCGAGGTCAAGTTGAAGCACGTTTCCCGGCAATGGAACCAAACCGATGCCGCAGAATTGTGCTTATCAATCTTCCTCCACGTGGCAGACTCGATCACTTGGCTCGACCTGACACAGCAGAACCCACGACTAGCCGGATGTGTCTCCGCGAAGACGCCTGCGCGTGAGTAAGATCACAGTTGTATATAGCTCAAAATGTATAGAATAATGAATTCTGATAACAAAATGGCAGTTACCTTTGCACCGTTGGTAGTGACCAAGTATTTATAGGTAAGAGTAATGTATTTTTGGTGAGGAGACATGTCCTCCGAGATTATAGCAGCGGTTATTCAGTTATGTGAACGTGTTCGTAACTGCCCCTGATTTGTAGGGATGTGGTTACGAGAATAGTTCAACCGAATATGCCTGCGAGTATCAAGTCGTCATTTGTTAATTTAGGTCGAGGTCGCCACTCGTGGAATGGTCGACCTGACTGTCGGGTAGAGCATGGTTCGTACCCGAATTGTAGCATGGATCATGAGGTCGGACTAAGTTAGGTCGGGACCTGTAGGTCGGACCACGGGCTTAGTCGATCGTCGCTGAGATGGGCTTTGGGCCTTGCTCTGACTGGGCCAGCCCTATTTAGAATGTGATAGTCAAAGCTGGATGTAATTGGGCTTTACTTGCTTGGCCCAACTCGGCACTTTTGGTATGTTCAGGCCCCATATTTTTTTTGTCAAATCAGGGCTCAATATCTAATTTTTTTGCCAGTTAAGGGCTTTTTGACGATTTTCATTAAAAATACGATTAAGTTGCACGTGCCACGCACATAAATAACAGATTTGGTTAAATTGAATTGACACCAACTTTTAAGGGGTTAAATGACATATTTTTATAAATAAAGGATCATAGAACAAAATAAATCTTTTATTTTATTGAATTTCTTTTAATTCTTATGTTATCATAATTTATTTAAAAAAATTATCCAAATTCAAATATTTAGTTTTTTTTAACAAAAAATAATTAGTAAATTTAAAATATTGAAAAAAATAAAGATAATAGTTAATATGATTTAAAATAATTTAAGATATTAACTATTATCCTTTTTTTCTAATAATTTAAATTACTAATTATTTTGCTTCAAAAAATTACTAATTATTTTAGATTGGATAATTTATAAAATATATAAATAAAAATAGATTAAATAAAATAAATATTTACAAAAAATATGCTTACCCAATTTATATTTTTTTCTTAATCAAAATTTTTTTAATGAAACACAATTTAACAAAAAAAAAAAAACTCACTTACAGTTTCTTTTCCCCCTTCCAAAAAAAAAAAAAAAAAAAAAAAACCTTTAAAAAAAACAAACAAACATTATTCCCCAAATCTCTCCCCCATTCCACCCCGTCTCCTTCCCCTTCTTTTTGATTCCATGGCTCCCTCATATCCCCTCAAAAAACCCACCTTCTCCAGCCACCCAACCCCTTCCCCCACTGTATCCTTCCATCTTTCGACACTTCAGCGCCTCCATTACCCCTCCCCTTGCCCCTCAAGCGAAATCACCTCCCCACCAAATCGTCTGCCGCCGACGACCCTTTCACCCGCCACATAATCGAATTTTGAATTAGATCCAGAAGAGGAAGCGACCGTTTAAAAGGCTTGTGACTTGATTGGTTTTGATTTTGAATTTGAATTTTTAATAGTTGAATTTGGTGGTGGGGTTGTGGCTTTTATGTTGATTGTGTTGAAGGGTGAGGCAATGATGTTGGTGGCTTTATGTTAATGGTGGTGGATTTGTGTTGATGGGGGTGTATAGGCGGAAGGGGTGTTTATGATGGTGTGTGGTGGGTGGTGGCTTGAATTTTAGTAATTTTTTTGAAGCACATCGAAAATTACGAAAAGACTCGCCGAAAATCACCAAAAATCGGTTGGCCGGAAATGGGGAGAGAGAAGGTTTTTTCTTCACCCCCACTTTTAATTTATTTCACTTAGCCCCTTAAATTTAAATATCAATGCAAACTAACCAAATCTGTTATTCATGTGCGTGGCACGTGCAACTTAACCGTATTTTTAACGAAAATCGTCAAAAAATCCTTAACTGGCAAAAAATTTAGATATTGAGCCCTGATTTGAACAAAAAAAAAAAAATGAGGCCCCGTTTGGAGACCACCCCCTCGAGTTCAGACCCTAAATTGCAATTTGCCCTATCTTTATTTATTATCTATCTTTATCTATCTTATTTCTCACAATAAATAAAATAATCAATAAATTGCAATGATTTTCAAATAAGAATAAAAAATTAATTAAAATATTTTTTTTATTCAAGAACAACAATTATTTTGTACCAAAAATTTGATAAAAAAAATGACGGGCATTTGAACAGGATGGAATACTATCGTTTGGTTTTTTATCTAAGGGAATTTTGAAAAATAATTTACATTAAAGGGGCATTCGGTTGGAGTAAAGTGGGGGAATGGAATGTTCAATTCTATTCCCCCAATTCCTTTGCCTTGTTTGATTGAAGCTTTATAATTTTTTTCATTTCAATGGAATGATGAATTCCTTCCCACAAAGAAATTTGCCATTCCTTCTATATATGGGAGGAGTGGCCAATTTTCTTGGCAATGAAATTTAAAAAAAAAAAAAATGACCAAAATACCCTCACCTACTCCCCCTCCCCAATCCAGCCCCCACCCCACCCTCCCCTCATCCAAATTTCCCTACTCCCCACCCCACCCCCCAACCCCCCACGAATTTTTTTTTTCATACCCCCTGCCCTACCCCCCCATCCAACCCCCACCCCCACCACGAATTTATTTATTTATTTATTTTTGCATACCCCCTGCCCCACCCCCACCCCATCTAGCCCCTACCCCCAACCCCCCCACCCACCCCACCCCCCACAAATTATTTTTTCATACCCCCGCCCTACCCCCATCCACCCCCACCCCCACCCCCCACGATTTTTTTTTTCTTTTTATACCCCCGCCCCCGCCCTACCCCCCACCCCACAATTTTTTTTTTTTTGCATACCCCCGCCCTACCCCCCTTCCCACCCCAATTTTTTTTTTTTTTTTAAAGAAGTGTAAATTGGTCATTTTATATGCTTTCATTCCATTCCTATAATTTGTATTTTCAAATCAAACATGATTTGCCAAGGAATTGAATGACAATTTCATTCCATTCCGTGTCAACCAAACAGAGAGATTTGACCAGTTTTTTTCCATTTCAATTCCTTCAGGAATTCAATTCCATTGACCATTCCATTCCTTCACTTTTTTCCACCGAACCAAACGGTCCCTAACTTTGTTACTACCCCCCTATATCAAATGCCCTTTGCTAATTTTTTTTTTTTCAAAATAATTATCAATTTTAAATTAAAAAAAGTATTCAAACTACTCTTTTATCAGTATATTGGAAATGGTTTCGATTTATTATTTGTTTATTGTGAGAAGTAATGTAAGTGAGAGAGACAATTTAATAAGGGTATTTTAGTATTCTATAATACTTCCTCCATCTCAAAATGTTTGTCCCATTTGATTTTTTTATTGAATTTTGATCACAAATTTATGAGAGATTAATCATGTTTATGAAATTCTAAAAGTTGTTGTTGATAATATTATTAATGGTGAATCAATAGGAATTTTTAGAATTTCATGAACATAATTAAATTGTCATATATTTGTGATCAAATTTTCAATAAAAAAGTCAAATAGAACAAACATTTTGGGACGGAGGGAGTACTTTTTATTAAACTGTAGTAATAGTTGTTATTATTTGAACCTGTAAAAGTGCTAAATCGAAAATTATTTAAGAGAATATCTTATTAAAAGTCTTAAAATTATTATTGATATTAGTTTGAGAATTCCATTAGGATCTGAATTTATTTCTAAATTTTTTATCAAAATTTAATTAAAGGATTTTTTTTATCAAAACATACCTCAAAAAAATGATATTTAAAAAAAAAACATGTAAGTTGTGATATTACAAAATTACTTTTTTTTTTTTTGCCTTTTCAGTTAAAATAACTGATAAATAATCAAACAGCTGATAAATTCGTTTATCAGTTGTTTATAGCTGATAAATGATCAAACAACTGGTAAAATTCATTTATCAGTGTTTTAAAAAGTATATTCTCTCCGTCTCACTCGACTTATGATAATTTGCCATTTTTGACATCCCATTCGACTTAGGACGTCACAAAATGGCAAATTTATATTATTTTTATATTCAATAGAATTCACTTGTTATACTCACAACAACAATCATCTTACTATTCCTCTGATTCATTCTCTCTCCTATTTTTCTTTTTATAATCACAATACCTTTTTCACTTATCTCTCTTCTCTTATTATATTAGTATTTTTTAATTTTCGTGTCGAGAGAGAAAATCTTAAGTGGGATGAGACGGAGGGAGTATTGTGCTTGGTTTTTTGGTCAAACTGATAAATACATTATTTTGTCATTTGATAGATAAATGCAATAAAAACTTTACACGAAGAAGAAACTTATATATTTTTTTTTATTTTTGTACAAAATCTCAAATAAAAATTTTACACGGAGATGAAGGGAGTATATCCATGAGGTCAAAATTTAACTTCTTTTTTTTTTTTTTTGAAATAAAAATCTAACTTTTAACATGTGGAATTGTGAACTGTTCCTTTAAAAATTGAATTTACTCGTTCTTTTTTTTTTTTTTTTTTTTTTTTTTTTTTTAACAAACAACTCATAATAGCATTACTAAAATATAATAAGACAACACTGCACAATTGTCAGAGACTCATATAAAATGTAATAATTGCAATTACGATTTACACATAAATAGTCTAATATATCTCTAGTATTGATGACCAATCCAAACCAACATAGGTCTTTAGTAAACACCCGAACGTTAAGGATTTTGTTTAGAAAACAGTAGAATGTGATGCATTTGAGTAAGCAGTAAATATGCAACCAAACATATCAAGCATTGCACCGAGAAAAAACATTAACATCATTCTAAGAATCTCACATTTGAGATAAGGCAAAGGCTCCATACAAAAGATACAAAAGAAAGAAGATAAGGCTTTCAACAAATGGAAATGGGCGAAGGCTACCAACAAACAAATAGAAGAAGACATAGTAATAAAACGAGAAGTGAGACAACGTATTCAACAGTATTACAACATCAAATAACAACAAAAAACAAATCTATAAATTAATTTATAATTTTTCATTTACTAATTTATAAATTGACAATTAATAAATATAAAATTGAAATTTTATAAATCAATTAAATAAAGAAAAGAAGAAATGGAAGAAGATAAAGGCACTGAAATATCGATACAAAACTTGATGATGAAGACGAGAACCGGGGATAGAGTATGTCAAACTTTTATTAAAAAAGGTAAAACTTTGAATGTTTTTAAATATTTCCTCCGTCCCAAAATGTTTGTCTCATTTGACTTTTTTGTTGAATTTTAACCACAAATATATGACAATTTAATTATGTTCATGAAATTTTAAAAATTCCTATTGATTCACCATTAATAATATTATCAACAACAACTTTTAGAATCTCATGAACATGATTAATCTCTCATAAATTTGTGATCAAAGTTCAACAAAAAAGTCAAATGAGACAAACATTTTGAAACGGAGGGAGCATAAAATATTTTTTTGCAAATATTCTGGATTGGAGGGAGTACCTAGCTAATTTGATGATTTTTTTTCTTTAATAATTCATTTCAAAAAAAAATATTTCTCAAAACGACAACACTTTTAAACTATTTGCCAAAATAATTATTTTCTCAAAACTCGCTACTAAATGTAGCGAGTTTATATTTTTCTCGCTCAAACTTGCTACTACAAGTAGCAAATTTAAATTTCTTCAATTTTTATTATGATATTAATGAAAATTAAAAAAAAAAACCTAAAATCGCTACTTAGGGGCCGTTTGGGAGTGCGATCTCATGTTGGGTTTTGGGGTTACAAACACAGCGGAAGAACTTAGAAATATCAATCAAAACCCTAGTCCTATGATCCGTCTAGCATGAAGAGATTAGAAAAATATATGAGATAGATTTTACATACCTTGAATGCGATTTGTTTGTTCGAAACGAATCTTCAAAAGCAAATTCTCAAAACGAATCTCAAAACCATTGATGAAGGTTTTGATCTTCTCCTTGTACTAAGCCTTGTGATGAATCAACGATTGAAGTCTTCAAGCTTTTGGTGATAACTTAATCACCCTCTATCGGTAATCCACACGCGAACGGACCAAGAATACTTCTTGATTGATTGCTAGATGATCTCCGATTATTGAAACGATTTTTCAATAATCAATGCTAAACGTGTTTTTGATCTTTGATTCTTAATCTAGATCTCAATTTTAGTGTTTCATAAACCCCAAAATTACATGTGTTTTTGGCTGACCAAAGGATTGTATTTATATCAAATATAAATTCCTAACAATTAGGAAAGAATCCTTGTCAAAAATCAAAACCAAATCTGCCAAGGAAAACGTGTACGAACATATTTTGGCCGCTGGCACGAGTCATGCCCAGTGGCAAAGTATGTCGCGCTACACACCTAGCCAGTAAACCAGTTTTGCAGATCAAAGGGCACGAGTCGTGCCTAAGGGCACAAGTCGTCCCTTAATGATTGCTCTCTGATACAGTCGTCCCTTCACAAGGCACGACTTGGGCCAAATCGGGACGAGTCGTCCCCTGAGCCCAGATTTCACCCTTTTAGCCATTTTCAATCCGTTCTTTTGTGTGTGACCCTTTAAGAATTATATTTTATGTTGGTAGTGAGTTGAAACATCAACCTCACAAGACATAAGTGACTTCTAGCAAATCATTATGTCCACCCAATTAAATATAACATCAAAGCTTGATTCCTTGATAATCAAATGTCACAATCCCTTTGTCCACGATGTTCTATTGAACATGAGTCATGGTCCATGTTAACTAACATGTTCAATGCTTTCTCGATTCCGAATATGTTGATAATCCAAATGCATTTGATCTCTATCAAATCACTTGAATGTGACCACACATTTCATCAACATCTCTCTCAATGAGAGGGACAAATCCCATCTTGACTTATCATTCTTCCCTACAAGAATTCAATCATGCTAACATAGCCCTTATTGCTATCCGATTAAAGATAGTGTTAGACTATATCAAACATAATGTTCATCATATGGAAGAAGATGATAATCTCAGGTTCGAAGGATTCAATGACACGACTATCATGAGATTTAATCATGACAACAGACCATGTCATAAATCTCATAAGTAGGTCATGTCCAATACTTGGTCTCTAGCAAGTATCCATAAGTGTAATGTGCATCTCCATGCATATAATCATCTACATGATTATCTATTACCAACTTATACTAATTGTTCACAATAACTAGGGATGCAGTTCAATATAATAAACATGTAAACATATAATGAACAAAATAAACATGCTCTAGAATAAATGATAAAGATGATACATAACGGTTCAAGTTTAAACATAACTATACCCTAGGGCACTACATCAACATCTCATCCCCTAAACGCGCGTTCATTTGGGATGTCACCGCAAAAGAGGGTTCGGTAGAAAAAACGAGTTTGAGTTTTTCGGCCTTAGAATGCGGAAAGATGCGTTTCCGCAAAAGCTGCTCTGCACCTGCTTCTTGCTTCTTGGATAATCAGTTGTGCATAATCTGAATTCAAATTCTCAATTTACCCTTATCAACAACTCGATTTCACTGCCCTTTATATATATTTTGGTTGTCAAAAGTGTCATTCCATAGTCTCCAAAGAAGAAACATTTTCAAGCTTCCATCGTTGTCTTGGTAATCCTAAGCCTGAGGTATGTATTTTTTTTTCTTGATTTTATATTCATTCATCAAAAATATACTCTTTATTTAGCTTTATAAACCTATGCCATGATTTTTCTAATCATATGCTAAGTTTGTATAACCTTTTTGATTAATGCACTCTTATGTGTTTGTTTATTTGCCTCACCCAAGTCCATGCATTCAAGTAAATATTTATGGGCTTGGGTTCTTCTCACCCAATTATCTATCATTGTTGATTAATAGTTGTTTATATTAAATAACAAGTATGCTAAGTTTTGGTTTTGACTATCAAGCCTTCAATGAATTTCGATAGTTCTCACAGTTAGCATTTGATATTGACATCATCAAGTATGCTAAGTTTCAATTGTAGGCTAGCCATTGTTGGAAAAAATAGTGGGCGTGAAGGAAATTTGAGATTATTTCCTAAATGGGTTATTTGTTAATTGACCAAATTGATTATGGATTTGTATTCTACTTCATGAGAACAGTAAAATCGAATATTTATTTGTCCAAGATGGTTGATGGATGAATGAAATATTAAGGCTCAAAGATGATGGGTTGGAAGTGGGAAAAAGAAGTTATCCCACATTGAATGGGAATGTGAAAGTTAGATAGTTTAAATACTACTACACTTTATATAAGGAGTAATTGTGTGTGGTATAGAGGCTCTCTCTCTCTCGCACAGGTGCGCAGGGGGGGTGCAAATCATGGTCCAAAATAGGCTTGGAGCTACCGAACTCATGTGCGTACGCGTCCTGCGGACACAAATGTAGCTCCAAAATGGCCTATTCGCGCAAGCCCACCTTTTGCTAAAATTTGAATTTTGATTTCAAAATTTAATTTACTCCCATTTACCCATTGTAACTGAAAATGAGTTAATGTCGAAATTATGACTGCAATAATTTTCGATTTTAATTTCCTCCATGTAACAGCCATATCAAAATTAAATACGAAATATTACTGTAATAATTTCGTGATTATGGTTGATTAGCAGTTTCAATTCAAGGCAGCTATAAAATGGAGTCTTCACAAATCATTTTACACACCAATTTTTCCTGCAACTGCTCTCACTCTCTCTTTGCTGCATATTGTTCAATCTTCGTTTGGCCTCCTTGCATACTGCATTGTGGTGATACTGTCTAGGCACACTGCCAATTCGCCGGGAACTTTAGGTGCAAAGTGCCCCCGGTCCGCACGTTCTATCCTGGGAGACTCGCGTCCAAGGCAGCCTCAAGCACTATTGGTGAGGGGACGAATAAGTCTTAAGGAGACTGATTCATCATGGCTCGTGCACAATCAATTTGTTACTGCCATCTTATCTCTGTTCCAGTTTAATTATTTCTGTTCTGTAATTTTATTTGTAATTTCTTTTCTTCTGTAATTGAAAATTTTGCTAACAATCTTAAGACTTATTCCCTTTTTTGAGAAAGGATTACAGATTTGAGAAATACGATGGAAGAGACGAATGGAAGGAAATTCCAGCAAGGTTTTGCAATGACCAGCTGTGGTAAAACTGAAATTTCCAATTCTTTAACCGTTGGATCGAGCTCAAATTTGGTGAGCAAGTTCTAAACTCATATAAGAACAATTTGGACGGTGGAGATTGAAATCTTTTATGTGGAGATGATGATATAATTTTCGGATCAGAACAGATTATGAAAGGAAAAAATTAATTTTGAACATATAATGAATTAATGGATGAACATCAAGGATGTTGCGAAGATTGTGTAAAATAATTGTGGCGATGCCACTTCTAGTGTTTATACAATGGGTGATATTTCTCTTATAGTTCATGAGATCATAGTGAGAAAAATCAGAAAGTTCGTAGGAACTAAATTGAGAAATTGAACGTTGAAAGATGTAGTCTTTAACGTTCTTATGGTTCACAAGAATCATAATGAGAAAAATTGAATAGTTCGTTGGAACTATGTTGAGAAGATGAACGTTAAAAGATGTAGTCTTTAACGTTTCATTTTATCAATGATGTATTGACAAAGATGATAGAACTTCATGAAATGAGTGGTTTCTTATTATTGTCAATAGTGACAAAAGTCACAAAGATAAAAACAATAGAGCTTCTTGAAAGAAGTTGTTAAATTTTATTGTTGTGAACATTGACAAATGTTACAAGAATTAAAACCATAGGGCTTCTAGAAAGAAGTTGTTAAAACCTATTGGGGAATATGTGACTAATGTCATAAAGATAAAAACAATAAGACTTCTTGAAAGAAGTTGTTAAATCTTATTGTTGTTGATGATTACAAATAACACAAAATATTTAGAATGAGACCTTCTAAAAGAAATTGTGTATTTTGTAAATGAGAATGTGATTTTCTCTAATTTAGAGGTGCTCCAAGATGAGATCTTTAAAGTTTTGGAATAATTAACCTTCAATTATAATTCCATTAAGGAATTTAGAGGTTTATAAATATGAGTGGTTATAAGAAATAAATTGAATTAGCAATTTATTCTTGGAGTTAATTCTCTAATTAAGTTAGAGAGTTATATTTGTAACAACAAAGTTATAATGTTTGATTTGTGTGGAGACAAATCTCTAATGGAATGTGGTTGTTCCAAGTATTCCGGATCACCATAGTGAAAATTTAGAAAATTTTGTTGGCCTCGACTTTAAGTGATGGCAACAAAAGATGTTCTACTTGACCACCTTGAACTTAGAGAGGAATTTCTTATGGAAGATCCTACAAAGTTGGGTGAAAATGAGATGTATGTTCAAGCCGTGAGTGCGATTGAAGCATGTGAATGTTCTTTATCGAAACTATATACTTAATGAATTGTCGGATTCATTATAAAACGTATATAGTACGAATAAAATTGCAAAACATTTGTGGGAGTCGTTGGACTATAAATATAAAATCGAGAATGCGGGTGCATTGAAAATCATCGTAATTCGCTTCCTTGATTTTAAATAGTGGGCTCCATAAATGAAATAAAAATCATATGGAAGAAGGGGAAATAGTATTCCATAAAAAACCATGTTGAATGGATGGTGTTTAGTAAAATTCTCAAGTGATGACAATGATTGAGAAATTGCTTTTCACTTGAAAATATTTTAAAATCACCTCAAACATAATGAATGAAAATGAATGTTGAGGTGTGTGCTATTCGTCTTTGTGTTGGAAAAGAGAATAGAACTTTGGAGAAAAAGTTGTCTAACATTTCTTGTGGCGAAAGAAAATGTGATGAAGCATGCCGAAATGCTTAATACAAAAACAAAGTTGGTCAAACTTGCTTGAAATGTCAAAATCGTTTGAAAAGTCAAACGTGTGTAAAAAGCCAAACTTGTTTGAAAAGTTGAACATATACCTTGTGCCTTGAAAGACAACTGTGATGTCATTCATGAAACGGAAGGGTGTTCAAGTGATCAATAATGAGATTGAATCTCGTTATATGGTCAAAATAGATAAAACAAGACTCATCATATATGTGCTTGAAGTTATAATCAAGGCATATTGATTCTTGAGATGTGAATATTGATCAAGTGATCAATATTGAGATGTGAATATTATTCACATAGATGATGGTAAAATGTAAGTTTTACCTTTAACTTTTCTTGCTAAAAAGAAAAATGTTGAATCTTATCTCTTTAAAGAAAAAGTTGGAAAACAACTTAATAAAAAGGTAGTGATAAAACACAACTAAATGTGATTTGTGTATATGTTACACTAAATACTATTGATTGCATATGATTGGGTATGCTTACAATAGTTGTGATTATAGAATTCTTGTGTATGAATTCAAGATTCAATAATAGAATCATGAAGCGCTTCTTTCTTTAAGAATATGTTTCCGTATAAATTAAGAGATAGGGAAAACTCATTTAAACGGATTCATGATTCAATAGAAGAAGAAGAAACATATCATGAGGAATGATAAAGAAGAGGCATGACCTCGACATAGCAAATGAGGTAGGATAAGAAAATCTATGACCTGAATTTTCTACCCTCCATGCTAGAAAATGAATCACAAAGGTATAAAGATATTGAGCTCTTTGGAAGGATCTTTATGGAAAGAGGCCATTAAAAGTGAGATTGATTCCATCTTGGAAAATCACACATGAAAACTAGTGGATTTACTTTCGAGTAGTGAATCACTAGCATATAAGTAAATTTTCAAAAAGGAAATGAAGACCGATGGAACAATCAATGAATACAAGGCTAGATTTGTAATTGAGGATTACAAGGAAATGAAGACCTTGATTGTTCATACTTATTCTCTAGTCACGAGAATAAAGACTGTATTTGCAATTGATGCATATAGCAGAATTTGAAATACATCAAATGGATGTAAATAACCTTTCTAAATGTCGATTTAGAAGAGAAAATTTACATAGAACAACCCGACGGATTTGTTGTACATGAGCAATGAAACAAAGTGTCCACAATGTACACCATGATCAAATGGTGTTAATAATGAATATTGGCATTATTGCTAATTTTGGGACTACTCCGAAAATGTGGGGGTGAGTATACTTTGGAAAATAATTACCTATTGGAAAGGTTTCCCCAAGAAAATAATAAGATGTTCATATGAAGTATGGAAATGTAGGCCTACGTACACTTGTGTATGTGGGGTGTTTCGCAAAGTAGCAAGTCCAATTACCAAAGAAATTGAATTTGATTACAAAATGGTGGATTGTGTTTCAAATTGTGCATATTGGTTTGTTATATATGATTCAATAAGTTTGAATATATATAAAAATCAAAAGAAAATAAAATCAATGAAAATCAAGTATTGATGTCAAATTCATGAAAGTGAATAAATGATACTTTGAATGAAATAGATCAAAGTATTGAAATGATTCAAGAAATGGAACCTTAGAAGAAAATGTGCTAGTTTGTAAAGTCATTGTATGACTTGAGACAAGTACAAAGAGGACATCAAAGGTTTGATTGTGTGGATTTAAACAAGAGTGGCTACGTCACTTTGTTTATTAAATCCAAAAACGATATGTTAACTAAGAAAAATTTTAGTCAATTTGATTCGTTGAATCAAATTCAAGGAAAACTAATGGACTCGTGGTTAAACAAGTCATTAGCTGAATCTGAGTTAACAATTATCAAATGGATAAAATCTTGTTAGCAAGAGGGTATATTGCTAAAGTCAATTTATTATTGAAAAGACATATAGCAATGTGTGTAATGGTAGTCTAAACATATACGTCGTAGACATAATACCATAAGACAACTACTCTCAACTTGTACCATATCTATTGACTATGTGAAGTCAAATGATAATTTAGCGGATTCGTTAACGAAAGGGTTAACAAAAGAGGTAGTTGAACGTTTGACATTAGGAATGGGACTAAAGCCTCTTTAGAAGTTAAACACAGCGGAAAACCCCACCTAATTGACTGGAGATCCCAAGATCTAGGTTTTCAAAGGGACAACCTAACTGTTAAAAGACTTGTAGTGTCACTGTGGGGGAATCATCCCCAAACCCATTCCTTAAGTGACATCTCGAAAGGAAAAGGTTAAGCTTCTAGCTTTTAATGATTCTTACGCTTCGAAAAGTCGAGCAGGATAATACGGGTTGATTATAAGAATCACCTATGTGAGAGAGAAGTGTGGCCGCTTCGAGGAGAATTGCGTGAGGCTCAATTCTTAGACCCTCTCACAGAACCAGGCATTATGTTCAGGGCCGTGAATGAACATAGTCATGAGAATTGAAGTGTGTTAGGGAGATACATGTGTAAAGTATATGATCGGCTACACAAAAAGCTGAACAGTTCAAGGACATCGTGTCTACTGATTAGCGAGTAGAGTAAATATATTTTACAAGGGAAGGTTCAAAGGGCAAACCCCTACCTATCCTATGCAGGTGTCAACTGTCGGACTTTATCACCATTTCCTCATTATTTCCTTCATGTGGGGGATTGTTGGAAAAAATAGTGGGTGTGAAGGAAATTTGAGATTATTTCCTAAATGGGTTATTTGTTAAATGACCAAATTGATTATGGATTTGTATTCTACTCCATGAGAACAGTAAAATCGAATATTTATTTGTCCAAGATGGTTGATGGATGAATAAAATGTTAAGGCTCAAAGATGATGGGTTGGAAGTGGGAAAAAGAAGTTATCCCACATTGAATGGGAATGTGAAAGTTAGATAGTTTAAATACTACTACACTTTATGTAAGGAGTAATTGTGTGTGGCATAGAGGCTCTCTCTCTCGCACGGGTGCGCAGGGAGGGTGCAAATCATGGTCCAAAATAGGCTTGAAGCTACCGAACTCATGTGCGTACGCGTCCTGCAGCGGACACAAATGTAGCTCCGAAATGGCCTATTCGCGCAAGCCCACCTTTTGCTAAAATTTTGAATTTTGATTTCAAAATTTAATTTACTCCCATTTACCCATTGTAACTGAAACTGAGTTAATGTCGAAATTATGACTGCAATAATTTTCGATTTTAATTTCCTCCATGTAACAGCCATATCAAAATTAAATACGAAATTATTATTGTAATAATTTCGTGATTATGGTTGATTGGCAGTTTCAATTCAAGGCAGCTATAAAATGGAGTCTTCACAAATCATTTTACACACCAATTTTTCCTGCAACTGCTCTCACTCTCTCTTTGCTGCATATTGTTCAATCTTCGTTTGGCCTCCTTGCATACTGCATTGTGGTGATACTGTCTAGGCACACTGCCAATTCGTCGGGAACTTTAGGTGCAAAGTGCCCCCGGTCCGCACGTTTTATCCTGGGAGACTCGCGTCCAAGGCAGCCTCAAGCACTATTGGTGAGGGGACGCATAAGTCTTAAGGAGACTGATTCATCAGGGCTCGTGCACAACCAATTTGTTACTGCCATCTTATCTCTGTTCCAGTTTAATTATTTCTGTTCTGTAATTTTATTTGTAATTTCTTTTCTTCTGTAATTGCAAATTTTGGTAACAGCCATTTGATAATACTTGGGAGGGGGCATGCATTGTCACTGTTGTTATTACTTTCTACCATAGTTCAACAACTTGACCATGTTTAATGCTCCGTGTATTATATAGTTGTTGTTCCTGATGCTAGTCATCACAATTACATCATCCATTTTTTTATGCATTAGTTTTACAACTAAGGTTCTTGGTTTGTGCCCTCTTGACACATTTCAGTATACTTATCTACTTAAATCACTTGCTGGGAAAGTATTATCAGTATACTTATCTACTTAAATCACTTGCTGGGAAAGTATTATCAGCTTTGGGAATCCAATGATTTTTCAACATGATGGAAAAATTAGCAAAAATGAATGTTGAAACACAAGCAAATGTACAAAGCAAATATGTTTCTTACAGCTGCATATCGAAAACTAAAGTTCAATGATATATGTTATTTACTTAGAAAACTACTCTGTTATTTACTATGTGTTTTCTAATGTTGATATTTTCCCTGCTAGCTGTTAATTTCTAATTTAAGCAAATCTGCCCCCACTACTTTGGCATTGATTTCCTAAGAAAAATGGAGTAGTAAAGACATTAAGGTCTAGAGGGTCTTTCATTTCCACAATATTTTGCTGGTTTATTACTTGAATCATGTCTAGCTTTGTCGTTTAATAATTACCTCTCCTTGTGTGCAGCTGTTGTATTTTGATTGTAAAAAAATTGCATTCTAACATTTTAAATTGCATCTTTTATCTTTTCCATTTTTGCATTTTCTATTTATCCAATGACTGGTTCTATGACATGGACAGTGTTTAATGCTCTGTGTATTATATAGTTGTTGTTCCTGATGGAAAACTTAGCAAAAATGAATGTTAAAACACAAGCAAATGTACAAAGCAAATATGTTTCTTACAGCTGCATATCGAGAACTAAAGTTCAATGATTTCTGTTATTTACTTAGATAACTACTCTGTTATTTACTATGTATTTTCTAATCTTAGCCATTATACACAATTATAACTAGTATGCATTTAGTCAGTTGTGTGTGTTTACTTTTTAGGATATATGCATTGAACCTTTTTCGTCTCAAAATAAATGTTGATTATTATTATTAATAATAAAAATTTATTTTGAGAATGTAACAATAATAAACATTTATTTTGAGAATGTAACAGAGAGATAGTATATGATTAATGTGTGACTACGCCGCAAAAGATGACCAAATCCTTTGGGTGGGAGGGGGCATGCATTGTCACTGTTGTTATTAACAATATTTTCACTACTTGAATGATTATAGTTCATGTAGAATGTGACTTTGACATGTGTTTTACATTTGTATGGCCGGGATGGGAAGGTAGTGCTCATGATACACGTATTTTTTATCACGCACTAAGAAATTCAAAATTAAATTTTTCACTTCCTAAAAGAGGTTAGTATCATTATACATACAATAATTTTAATATTATGTAATTTTTTATTACATCAACAAATAATTTCAATATTTTTGCAGAGAAATACTATTTGGTTGATGCGGGTTATCCAAATATTAAAGGTTACCTAGCACCATACAAAGGAGAGATGTATCACTTGCCTGATTTTCGTCGTGGGTAACAACCTAGGAATACACAAGAAAAGTTCAACCACACTCACTCTTCACTGAGAAGCATAATCGAGCGAAGCTTTGGAGTGTGGAAAGCTCGATGGAGAATTTTAAATGACATGCACTCATTTACTTTTGACGTGCAAGTTGCAGTAGTATGTGCATCAATGACTCTTCATAACTATATTCGAAAAAAAAGCTAAAGCGGATGAAGTATTTCGCAATTATGAGGGATGCCCCGAACTTGTACTGACACGAGACTCTGATGTAGAAAACACAACTTATTCTCGAGTAGCCGTAGATGAATGAGAAATGGATCAATTTCGCGATCGATTGGCATTACAAATTGCAACATCCGGTAGTAGTTAACATTGAAAATCCAAATTTCATTTTATTTTTAATTTTCAAATTAATATGTTATCTTTTTTTAATTGAGGAGGATTCTTATGAGTTTAAATGTGTAAGGGTATTTTAGTCATTGTTAATTTTATAATCACTTATATAGTGTGGTAGCCAAACATATTTGAAAATCACTTTTGACATAAAAATCACTTTTCAAAATTGTAAGCCAAACACAGTATTGAGTTTTGAATAATCACATTTACTGAAATCACTTATTGAGAATCATTTTCAAATAATCAGAAGCAATGTCAAACCCACCCTCAAAGTAGCGATTTCAGTCAAAGCAGGTATTCCTACCTTCATTTAAAAAAATATTTCTCCTTCTTACCTCAAATTGCAAAACAATCGTTTTGATATGAAAATTATGTTTTGATAAAATTAAGAGGGAGTTCTATTTATTTTGTCTAAAATAAATATTATGAAAAAAAATTATTTCTTTAAAAAAAATTATTTCCTTCATTTCAAAAAATAAATAGTAGTTTCTTCAAAAAATGAATAACTAAAAAAATAATACTACTTTTATTCTAGAGAAAATACATACTAGCCCAAAATATATGTTCTCGATTGTGGGGACCCCGACCCGGAACCTACACGTGTCCCGAGTTGAAGCGTCCCCAAACTAACCCAAAAACATTAAACTTTTAAAACTTTACTTTGACTATCAAACATGAACATGAATAACATAACATTTCAAAAGAACTCCACTCTACTCCACATCGGAGGAGGAGATAACTAATCTTTGAAAATAGTTAACTGTTTAGTTACAAAAGATTTAAGGTTATGACGTAGAGTTTAAGGTTTATAATTACAAACTCCAAGAATGGAATTACCAAAATACAAGTTATACGCCACCCTAAACATACCCTGACAATACCCCAAAAGATTACTCCAAACTCCTCTCCGTCCTTACTTGGGCGGTCCTCCTGTCTCGGGATCTAAAACAGTAAAGGGAGAGGGGTGAGAATAAATCTCAGCAAGCTATTATGGATGCAGCAATATGCCAAATAAATGCAACATATAACAAGTCACACATAACACATTGGGAAAGCTATAAACACATTCCATTACCTTGATTTACCTTTTCCCGTCTGAACAGTAGTCGTACAACATTGGGTATAATAATACTCCAATTACAGTGAGCTGCTTAAGCAATACTCACGTCTTATAAGACCCGTTTTTCAGGGAACCATATAAGACAGTAGCAACTCTGTAAGGCTTTTGGCTCAATACAGATGCTATACCCCAACCCGTGGCCACAGGAGGGGACGGTCACAGATATAACATAATCCGATCACATTAGGTCACACTTCCATAATTGATCGTGATACATTCCATACCCCCAACGTCAGCTGACTCACACATAATCAAGCACATAATAGATACTTGAATAAAATCCACAAAAAGGGATAACAACATATCAACATGGTAAACTATACTCATGTCCAACCAATATCATAGTGCAACATTTATCCAATACACTATACAATAGAAACAATGTATATGAACTCAATGTAAGGCAAGGAAGTAGCATAAATCCATCCTACAAAGTCATTATACAATAATACATAGCCTCTTGAATGGTCTAAGGGGAATCTACCAAGTTGGGATCATAATTGTTTAGTTACTAAACTAGTTTATCTAACGTTTTCTAAGCAATAATTAAGGTACTTCCATTATTCCATTTTGATCACTTAGAATGTCATTGTGAAGCCAAAGTATTCTACTTTAATCTATGTTAAAGAGATTACATTTTGGTTCAAGTTTGATTAGGTTTGAACAGCTTCAAAATTGATGTGAGAAACCAGTTCAGAGCACGACTCGTGCCCCATAGCACGACTCGTGCTCAATCCCTTAAGTCACTCAGAACGATTGGACCTCCTAGGTACGACTCGTGCTCACGACTTGGCGAGGGCACGACTCGTGCCAAGGGGCACGACTCGTGCCTCGGCCCAGATCAGCTTTTCAACAATGGTAACCTAAGTTTCCAATACCTTCTTACCAAACTTAAGCTCAAGAACACTCATGACACTTAATCATTCCAAGTCCCATAAAGCAAGTAAATTCAACCCAAGAAATCCTAGATCATTCATTTCTACCCATTTCAAACCCTTTTTACAAAATCTTCCATGAACCCTAACTTCAAGAATTCCATTTTTAATCATTCAACTCCCAATAGGTTTCCTAAGCAAGAATCAACATTTCAAGAACAAGAACAACCAGAGATATTCATGAACATTCATGAGAAAAGAAGTCATAACAACTTACTTGGATATTAGAAGGAAATGTGAATCTTTCTAGTTAGATGAGTTCCCCAAGATGATCAATCTTCAAATGTGCTCCTAGACTTGGATTTTGATGAAGAATGCCTTGACTTCAAAGCTTGGCAAGGAGGGCTTCAATGGAGGTCTCTCTCTCTCTAAGCTTTCCCTAGGTTGATTGTGTAGTGAATGAGAAGATGAGGGAGAAGGAGGGGAAGTGTGGGGCAAAAGTGAAGGAAGTAAGAGGAAGTATAAGGAGGAGACACTTGGCAAGGCATGAGGGAAGTAAGAGATTTTGGCCCCTCCCCCCATTAAATAATAACCAAGGCTTTCACTCATCCTACCCAAATTAATTTAAAACAAATCTTATCCCATTAATTCTTCCTACTTATTTTAATTCTCCTCACACTATTTCTCATATTTCCAATTTTATTATTTTCCAAGTTTATTTATTTAATGTCCAATAAATTCTCATAAGGTCCTACAATTACTTTTCACCCAATTTATCCTAATTTAAGAATTTAAAGATATAATTGAACACATAAAGCTAGCATGAATATTAAAAGCATATAATTGAATATTAAAAATGAGTGCCTAGGCTTGGGGTCGTCACACTCACTCCCCCTTAAAGAAAATTCGACCCGAATTTTAAAAAGGAAACTTACTTGAATTTTCAAACAACCACGGGTATTTCGCTCTCATCTCCGACTCTAGCTCCCACGTCGCTTCCTCAACCGTATGATTCTTCCAAAGGACTTTCACTATCGGAATACTCTTGGTTCTCAACTCTTTAACTTGGAATTCTAAGACTCTCGATGGCTCTTGACATACGACATGTCCGCTTGGACATCATCGGGAGGAGAGCTCAAAACATGGGAGGGGTCATGACAATACTTCCTAAGCATAGAAACGTGGAACACATCATGAAGCAAAGAGAAAGACGGAGGCAACGCTAGCAGGTAAGCCAATTCCCTATCTTCTCTAGAATCTCAAACGGTCCCACAAACCTCGGAGCCAACTTACCCTTATTACCAAACCTTTTAATCCCCGTCCTCGGAGAAACCTTCAAGAACACAAAGTCACCAACCCGAAATGATAAATCCCGTCTTCGATTGTCGGCGTAGCTTTCTGTCTACTCGAGCCGTCTTCAATCTATCCCGAATCACCTTGATCTTCTCAGTAGAATCTCGAACCAAATCCGGACCCCAAAGTCTCGCTTCACCAACCTCGTCCCAACACGCCCGGAGATCGACACTTCCTTCCATACAAAGCTTCGTACGGAGCCATCTCAAATCTTTGGATCGATAAGCTGTTGTTGTACGCAAACTCCACTAAAGGTAGATGATCCTCCCAAGACAATTGGAAATCCATCACACAAGCTCGTAACATATCCTCAAGTATCTGAATAGTTCTCTCGGACTGACCATCGGTTTGAGGATGAAACGCGGTACTAAAACCCAACTTAGAACCCAAGGCTTCATGCAATGCTCTCCAAAATCTAGATGTAAACCTCGGATCTCTATCGGAAACAATACTAACCGGAACCCCGTGAAGTCTCACAATCTCCTTCAAATACAACTGGGCTAACTTCTCTAACGAAAACTTAGTTGACACCGGAAGAAAATGAGCCGACTTTGTCAATCTATCCTGATAACCCAAATAGCATCCATCTTCTTCACGGTGAGAGGCAAACCCGAAACAAAATCCATCGAGATCCCTTCCCATTTCCATTAGGAATATCTAATGGTTGAAGTAGTCCCGCCGGTCTTTGATGTTACGCCTTAATCATTGACACGTCAAACACTTAGATACATAATCCGCTATTTCCCTTTTTCATTCCATTCCACCAATATCCACGCTTCAAGTCTTGATACATTTTGGTACTCCCCGGATGAATCGCAAACTTGGACTTATGGCCATCCTCTAAAACACGCTTCTTTATTTCCGGCGATGACGGAACGCAAATTCTCCCTTGGAAAGTTAAAATCCCATCTCGATTCAAAGCAAAATCCCCGACTTTCCCATCTTGCACTTGATCACAAATTTTCTTCAATTCCGGATCTTCTTGTTGAGCTTCCTTCAAATCACCATACAATGTCGGAACGGCTCGAACATTCGCAACTATCACTTCACTCTTCAACTCCCGAGAACTTCGAAGGTACATCATACGCCTTCGGCTAATCGCATCGGCCACCACATTGGCCTTCCTAGGATGATAGGATATGACACAATCAAAATCCTTCAAAAACTCTAACCATCTTCTTTGCACTGTTGTTCAACTCCTTTTGGGTAAATAGGTACTTCAAACTCTTATGATCGGTGAAAATCTCGAATTTCGCTCCAGTAAAGATAATGCTTCCACTTATGCAACGCAAATACAATCGCCGCCAATTCCATATCATGAGTGGGGTAATTACATTCCGCCGGTGATAACTTCCTAGAGGCATACGCAATAACCTTCCCATTCTGCATCAACACACATCCCAAACCCGCCTTCGAGGCATCACTATAAATAACAAAATTCTCGCAACCACTCGGAAGGGTAAGAACCGGAGCCGTCGTCAACCTCTTCTTCAATTCATCAAAACTTGCTTCACACTTGGAATCCCACACAAACAACACATCTTTCCGAGTCAACCTAGTCAACGGAGTAGCAATCCGAGAAAACCCTTGATGAACCTCCGATAATATCCCGCCAACCCAAGAAAACTACGGACCTCGGTCACGGTCGAAGGTTGCTTCCAATTAACCACGGCTTCAATCTTCGAAGGATCCACGGAAATCCCCGAACTCGACCTGACATGCCCCAAGAAAGAAATGCACTCAAGCCAAAACTCGCACTTCTTGAATTTAGCATACAAGCGCTTCTCACGAAGAACGGACAAGACAATCCTCAAATGATTCTCATGCTCTTCCGGGACTTAGAATACACAAGAATATCATCAATAAAGACCACCACAAAACTATCGAGATAAGGCTTGAAGACACGGTTCATCATATCCATAAACACGGGTGGAGCATTAGTCGGCCCAAACGGCGTCACCACAAACTCATAATGACCATATCTAGTACGGAAGGCTGTCTTAGCAACATCATCCGGCCTAATCTTCAGCTGATGGTATCCGCTTCTCAAGTCGAAGCTTTGAGTAGATAACGGAACCTTGGAGTTGGTCAAACAAATCATCTATATGAGGAAGAGGATACTTATTCTTAATGGTGGCTTGGTTCAACAAACGATAGTCGATGCACAATCGTAAGGTACCATCCTTCTTCCTAACAAACAAGACCGGTGCTCCCCACGGAGACACACTAGGACGAATAAAACCTCGGTCTAACAATTCTTGCAATTGGACCTTGACTCTTTTAACTCGTAGGAGCCATTCTATAGGGTGCTTTAGAGATAGGAGCGGTCCGGGTACTAAGTCAATACAAAACTCTATCTCACGATCCGGAGGCATAGAGTACTCACTAGAGAACACATCACTAAATTCATTCACAAGAACATGAGCTAATTCGGGAGACTTCTTATTGGAATCTACCACATAAGCTAAGTAACCCGTACACCCCTTAGATAGCATCTTTCTAGCTTTTAAGGCGAAATAACATGTAACCCGAACATAGATTTATCGGCATCAAATATAAATGTAGGCACATCGGGCGCATAGCAAATGAGACTCGCTTCTACGACAGTCTGCAAAGCGTGGCACGGCTCGGCCAATCCATACCAAGGATCACATCAAAATCACGGATTGGTAACTCGACCAAATCCACCTAATCAATACATGCCCACATATAGTCACATCACATCCACGATATATCAAAGAAGATTGAGGCTCTCTCCCATAGGAGTAGAGACCTCTAACACATAAGGCATAGATTCGAGCAAGATATGCAATGAGAATGCAAAATGAGACGCCACAAATGAATGGGAAGACCGGGATCTATAAGAATGCGGGCCTTAACTCCTGAGACAGAACTATACCTCCTAATGACGGCATTAGGATCGACCTCTCCTCGACCCAAAGCAAACACACGACCTTGGACTCTATCCTTAGGTTTCCCATCCACATCTCTCTTCACACCACTACCTTGACCCCCGAATCCGGTACCCGTCGCTTGCTTATTCTGTAACTTGGGACAATTCCTCCTGAAATGGCCCGGCGATCCACACTCCAAACACTTGCCTTGTTTGCTCCAACATTTGTCTTCTTAATGCCCTATCCTCTTGCAAAACCCACATGTCGTCCCAAAGCGACCGGAGTCGCACGATTTGCCTGGGCCGCCACATGACCTCCTCGATTCGCTCCGGGGTGAAAGTCCTCGAGCTGCACTCTATTCTGTCCCGATCCTTGACCCTGAAATTTGTTCCTGTTTCCTCCTTCATTCTTACCACGATGCTCCTCTATGTCGTTCTCAATCCGGTACGCCATATTCACTGCTGCTTGGAAATTGGCGAAGTTATGCGTCAACAACTGCTTCCGAAACTCAACTCTTAAACCTTTCACAAACCGGTAAACTCGCCTCTCTTCATCCGGCACCAAATGAGGACAATATCGGGCCAATTCTGTGAACTTTGATGAATACTGCGCTCTTGTCGTGGTCCACTTGCTCCGGTTCGAAACTCGCCTTCCTTCTTTGTCTCTAGTAACCGTCGGCACAAAGTGATCTCGGAACTTGAGCGTGAAGTTCTCCCACGTCTGCGGTGTCAAATCTCGGTCCCAACCATCCTTTACCACTTGCCACCAATGCTCATTGGTCCTTCCAATTTGAAAACGGCGCATCTCACTTTCTCCGCATCCGTACTCTCCATAGCCTGCGAAAATCTTGTTCATAGCCTCAAGCCACCTCTCGGCCTTCACCGATCCGGATCTCCGTTGAAGCTAGGAGGAGACATCTTCACGAACTTCTCCAAACCATGTTGCCCTTGTCTGCCTAGATTCGATTCAAATTCGATTACGAGTTGCCGTATCTTTGAAGGAACCCTCGGAACATGTCCATCATCTCGGCGTTCGGATTACCAACACCACCCAAACCCAGATTCGGATCACCTTCATTTCCCGCCATTACAACAAACTCCTGCATTAAACACTCGACGTCAGTTACCACACACTCTCACTCAGCTAGACTCTACCCAAGAATTCTAACCGAGCTTTGATACCAACTGTGGGGACCCCGACCCGGAACCTACACGTGTCCCGAGTTGAAGCGTCCCCAAACTAACCCAAAAACATTAAACTTTTAAAACTTTACTTTGACTATCAAACATGAACATGAATAACATAACATTTCAAAAGAACTCCACTCTACTCCACATCGGAGGAGGAGATAACTAATCTTTGAAAATAGTTAACTGTTTAGTTACAAAAGATTTAAGGTTATGACGTAGAGTTTAAGGTTTATAATTACAAACTCCAAGAATGGAATTACCAAAATACAAGTTATACGCCACCCTAAACATACCCTGACAATACCCCAAAAGATTACTCCAAACTCCTCTCCGTCCTTACTTGGGCGGTCCTCCTGTCTCGGGATCTAAAACAAGAAAGGGAGAGGGGTGAGAATAAATCTCAGCAAGCTATTATGGATGCAGCAATATGCCAAATAAATGCAACATATAACAAGTCACACATAACACATTGGGAAAGCTATAAACACATTCCATTACCTTGATTTACCTTTTCCCGTCTGAACAGTAGTCGTACAACATTGGGTATAATAATACTCCAATTACAGTGAGCTGCTTAAGCAATACTCACGTCTTATAAGACCCGTTTTTCAGGGAACCATATAAGACAGTAGCAACTCTGTAAGGCTTTTGGCTCAATACAGATGCTATACCCCAACCCGTGGCCACAGGAGGGGACGGTCACAGATATAACATAATCCGATCACATTAGGTCACACTTCCATAATTGATCGTATTCTGTTATACCCCCAACGTCAGCTGACTCACACATAATCAAGCACATAATAGATACTTGAATAAAATCCACAAAAAGGGATAACAACATATCAACATGGTAAACTATACTCATGTCCAACCAATATCATAGTGCAACATTTATCCAATACACTATACAATAGAGACAATGTATATGAACTCAATGTAAGGCAAGGAAGTAGCATAAATCCATCCTACAAAGTCATTATACAATAATACATAGCCTCTTGAAAGGTCTAAGGGGAATCTACCAAGTTGGGATCATAATTGTTTAGTTACTAAACTAGTTTATCTAAGCAATAATTAAGGTACTTCCATTATTCCATTTTGATCACTTAGAATGTCATTGTGAAGCCAAAGTATTCTACTTTAATCTATGTTAAAGAGATTTCATTTTGGTTCAAGTTTGATTAGGTTTGAACAGCTTCAAAATTGATGTGAGAAACCAGTTCAGAGCACGACTCGTGCCCCCATAAAGCACGACTCGTGCTCAATCCCTTAAGTCACTCGTAACGATTGGACCTCCTAGGTACGACTCGTGCTCACGACTTGGCCAAGGGCACGACTCGTGCCAAGGGCACGACTCGTGCCTCGGCCCGCATCGGCTTTTCAACAATGGTAACCTAAGTTTCCAATACCTTCTTACCAAACTTAAGCTCAAGAACACTCATGACACTTAATCATTCCAAGTCCCATAAAGCAAGTAAATTCAACCCAAGAAATCCTAGATCATTCATTTCTACCCATTTCAAACCCTTTTTACAAAATCTTCCATGAACCCTAACTTCAAGAATTCCATTTTTAATCATTCAACTCCCAATAGGTTTCCTAAGCAAGAATCAACATTTCAAGAACAAGAACAACCAGAGATATTCATGAACATTCATGAGAAAAGAAGTCATAACAACTTACTTGGATATTAGAAGGAAATGTGAATCTTTCTAGTTAGATGAGTTCCCAAGATGATCAATCTTCAAATGTGCTCCTAGACTTGGATTTTGATGAAGAATGCCTTGACTTCAAAGCTTGGCAAGGAGGGCTTCAATGGAGGTCTCTCTCTCTCTAAGCTTTCCCTAGGTTGATTGTGTAGTGAATGAGAAGATGAGGGAGAAGGAGGGGAAGTGTGGGGCAAAAGTGAAGGAAGTAAGAGGAAGTATAAGGAGGAGACACTTGGCAAGGCATGAGGGAAGTAAGAGATTTTGGCCCCTCCCCCCATTAAATAATAACCAAGGCTTTCACTCATCCTACCCAAATTAATTTAAAACAAATCTTATCCCATTAATTCTTCCTACTTATTTTAATTCTCCTCACACTATTTCTCATATTTCCAATTTTATTATTTTCCAAGTTTATTTATTTAATGTCCAATAAATTCTCATAAGGTCCTACAATTACTTTTCACCCAATTTATCCTAATTTAAGAATTTAAAGATATAATTGAACACATAAAGCTAGCATGAATATTAAAAGCATATAATTGAATATTAAAAATGAGTGCCTAGGGTTGGGGTCGTCACATCGATAAAGATTTTTTTGCCCTAAATGACAATACAAAATTATTTACTTTGAGACGAAGGCGTTAACATTAATTTTTTATATGAATGAAGTAGTATTGTTTTCTAAAAAATATTCATTGGGATGTTGGATATGAGTAGTTTAATTTTTTTAGTTATTCATTTTTGGAAGAAAATAATAGTCATTTTTAAATGAAGAAAATAATATTTTAAATAAGTAGTCTTTTTTTTAAAAAAATATTTATTTTAAGACGGTAAAACTTCCTCTTAATTTCCTTTATCGGGACATAATTTTCATATCAAAACAATTGTTTGCAATTTGAGATGGGATGGATAAGTATCATTGAGGATAAAATGAGGGAAAATCGTCTGAGGTGGTTTGGACATGTGAGAAGGAGACCGAGTGATGCACCGGTTAGGAGGCCGAAACAGTGGAGAAATGATAAAATGGCGAGGGGTAGGGAAAGACCCAAATAAACTTGGATTAGAGTGATTGAAAATGATATGAGTTTACTTGGAGTGGATGAAAGTATGGTGTTGAAGAGGCCGGAGTGGAGGGCAAAAATTCATGTGGGGGACTGATTTTTTATTTTATTTATTTATTTATTTTTATTTTTATTTTTTTAATTATTTTTTTAATTTTATTTATTTATTTATTTTTTCCAACAACCTTTTCACACGATGACATATGAGGATTCATGTTAGTCGACCCCAAATTATTTTGGGACTAAGGCTTTGTTATTGTTGTTGTTGTACTTTTATTGAAATCGCTAGTTCAAGTAGCGATTTTAATTTTAGTTTTTATTTTTTTTTGAAATTTTTCAAAAATGTCTATAATAAAATTGAGGAATTTGAATTAGCTACTAGGAGTAGCGAGTTTAAACGAGAAAAATATAAATTCATCCAATCTAGTAGCGTGTTTTAAAAGAGAGTAAGTTTTAGGGGAAACTGTTTCTCTATAAGTTATAAAAAATCCAATTTTCATCTTTAAAAATATCGAGTTTAGACCTTAAAATATTGAATTTAGGCCTTAAAATACCTAGAAAATAAAATAGTGAGTTTAGGCGTTAAAACAGTGAGTTGAAGCTAGAAAATAAAATAGCGATTTTAGGCTTTAAAACAGTGAGTCTAGGCTTTAAAATACCAAGTTGATATATTTACAAACAGGACTTTTTATAACTTATGGAGAAACAAATTTTTCCCAAAATTTTATGTTTAAAAAATGATCATTTTGACGAATATTTGAAAAGGTTTGAAAAATATTTATTTTAAAATGATTTTTTTAAGAAAAGATTCCTAATTTGATACCCACTTGTGATTTTAGGGCAACTCCAACAATGGTCCTAAAACCTATTTTTGATATCCATTTGAAAGACTTTCCATCTCCAATGATAAAAATATTAAGTCCTAAAATTAGATTTAGTCCTTAACAAAGTCCTAAAGTTGAGACTTTGCTAAGGACCATTGCTTGTTCATCACTCGCGCAAGTGAGCTCCAAAGGAAGGAAATGTGAGGGAACATTGCTTCCTGGTGCTTGTCCCCCCTTCCCATCAACTCTTGTCACTGATATAATTCCCCCATTCAATGAATTAATACATTATTCAATGGTCATTCCTTCCGTCCAATTATTGGAGATGCTAATGAATAATATTTTAATTTTAAAAAAATATATATTTTGAAATTATACATATTTATTATATAAAATTTTGATTTTATTTAAATTCAATTATTATTCAAAACAGTTTGTAATTAGTAATAATTACAAGTGGAGTAATTTTATTTTGATTTATAATTTATTTGATTTTTTAAAAGTTATTGGTGAGATATTTTTTTTTTTTTTGAAAGAGATAGTGATTAAATTATTGGAGTTGTTTGTTTAATTTAAATTCAGTTGTTTGTTCTAAAAGATTTACTTGTAGGAGATAAATGGTAGTACATTCACTTGATAAAGACAATAGACAATATAAGTATGGCAAAAAATCCTATCCATAAAAATCCTATTAAATAACGTGGAGCCCATTAAAACTATTGGTGAGATATTAAATTTTTTTGCTGGAGGTAGTGATTTAGTTTTTGATTTAAAATTTATTCAATTTTAAATAATTATTTAACAATTTTGATTTTTATTAAAAATAATTAGTTTAAATAATTATTATATTTCGAAATTATTTATAAAATTTTAATTTTTGATAAAAAATAATTAATTAAAATAATTATTATATTTCAAAATTATTTATCACATTAAAAATATTATAAAAGTTATTAACTTTAAAAAAACTAATTTGGTACCTAATTTTTGATATTCATTGTTGGAGATGATTTTTTTAGGACCATGCAAAAAGTCTTCATGGATATCAAAATTTGGTTTTAGAACCCTTAGGACTAGGACCACCATTGGAGTTGCCCTAGGCGTTTTAGGGTTTTTTTTTTAAATGAAGGCTTGGAAAAAAGTGGTCCCTTTCCACTCACCACTGAGGCACTGATCACACGCTCCAATCGGAAGAACTGAAGAAAGAGCGTGCTTCACACCTTTACCATTGGGGCTGGTTCATGCTCCTTGCACTATTGACAAACTTTTAATAGCATTTGAATCTATAGTATAAATGACACCTCCACTATCTACAGTATTATGAACAGTTTCATCTACCGAATTTTTCATTTTGCCCTCACTAAATTGTTCTTTTCCCATTTTGCCCTTAATTTTTTTTTAAAATTAAAAAAAAAAAGTGTTCTCGGACACGGGTTTAATTAAAAAAAAAAACGTGTCCTCAAACACGGACTTTTACTAGTATTTAAAAAAACAAAACATCATAATTCATTCGAGTGAGACTGAGACAGGGAAGGGAAGTATATTTTTGAAAGCAAATAACAAAAAAAAAAAAAAAGAAGAGTTTTTTATATTCATGGTCATTTTTTTTCAAAATTAACTTAAATTTATAATAATAATTCATTTTGAGACGAATGAAATAATAAATAATTTGTTAGATATATTATCCCACATTGAAAAATAACAAACATTGCTTAAGACATATAAAAATCTTGAGTCACTCTCTTATCAATAATTGATTTTAAGGTGAAATTTTTTATTTATATTTAAGATGCTATCTATATTATAAATGACAACATGCCAACTCGACATGAACAGTACTGTGAATAGTTTTAAGCGGCGAATTTTCCATTTTGCCCTCATACATTTGTCCCTTTTCCATTTTGCCCTTAAATTTTTTTTTTTAAATAATAAAAAAAAAAAAAAACCCATATCCTTGAAAAAGAAAAAAAAACTATTCACACCTGCCTTGAAAAAAAAACTCTTGTCTCGTTAGCATCAATTATCAATTGATTTTAATATAAATGGACACCATTTCAGTATCACTTGGGCCACACCTACCTTGAAAAATGTCAGAAACGCCGGTCCGATTCGGCATCATAGGCTGCGCCAACATAGCTCGCAAGGTCTCAAGAGCCATAAACCTCTCTCCAAACTCCACCATCTCCGCCGTCGGTAGCCGTTCCCTTGAGACGGCCTCCAAATTCGCTTCATCCAATGGCTTTCCGCCTTCAGTCAAGCTCTACGACAGCTACGCCGCCGTGATTGACGACCCTGACGTCGACGCCGTTTATGTGCCTCTTCCGACGAGCCTGCACTTGAAGTGGGCAGTGGTGGCGGCCGAGAAGAAGAAGCACGTGCTGCTGGAGAAGCCGGTGGCGCTGAACGTCAAGGAGCTGGATGTTATTTTGAAGGCGTGCGAATCTAATGGGGTGCAGTTCATGGATGCTACCATGTGGATGCATCATCCGCGTACGGCTAAGATGAAAGAGTTTCTTTCTGATCCACAGCTGTTCGGCCAGCTTAAATCGGTAAGTCTTGTTTTTTGACTTATACTCCCTCCGTCCCACAAATTTACGCACTTTTTGTGTCGATGCGAAAATTAAAGTAAAAAGTGATAAATTTGATGTGTTGTGAGTGTAAAAGTAAAATATGATAGAGAATGAGCGGAGAGAATAGTAAATTTGAAGAGCGTTGCGAGTAGAGAGAAGTGGGTTCCATTTTCATTTTAGAAAAGTGCAAATTATTGTGAGACGTTCAAAAGAGGGTTTTTGCATATTATCGTGGAACGGAGGGAGTACATCAAATTATTTATTATTTCTTGTTTTATTTTTTTAAATTGAATTTGATTTATTTTTTCGTTTTTATACACCGATGATTTTAGTCAGTGCAACCTTAATAAATAAACTTGCCTAACTCAGTGGGAATATGTAAGTTTTTTAATCTCGTAATGCTGGATTCAAATCCTTTTGCTGACATTTACATAGTTTATTTAATATGTGCATCCAATTTGAGCCTTTTAATATGTGACTGAAAGATTCTTGAAAGTGCATGTATTGGACAAACTTGATAGGCGGATGATAAGGCGGAGTCGGGTCTAGCATCTAAGGGTCTAGGCGGGGTTTAAGTGGAGCCTAGGCGAGACCAAGGATTTAGGCACAATGGTTATAGATCATATAAAAATTTAAAATGTATTATATCATCTACAACATAAAATAAGATCAAGTTAAATTCAACCTTATTATTTGTTTTTATTTTCATTCTTTGTAAAATGACGTAACTGTAACTTAACAGCAACCAATTTTTCTAAAAAAAAATTAAATAGACAGCCTAGAGCTTAGGTCCGGCTAGACGAAAATCTAAAAAAGCCTGGCTGCATAGGGCACATCCCGCGATTTACATCCGCCAAGATAATCGAGGCCTGCAGTGGTGCCCGGATTACCCGGCTGTTTGTGAACCTGGGTATCAAACAAAAAAAGAAAATCTAAAAAAGCGACACGACACGAGAGCATTTCGGGGAATTATGATTCACTAACTATATGAGGATGATATTGGAAATTTGGCAACTTTCTTAGCCTAAATTGAGTGGCTATGATTATAAGGGAGGCGGGTTCTATGATTCACTCCGATCTTGTCACCATCCCTTTTCTTTTCTTTTTTTTTTTTTAAAAAAAGAGACGTCACCATCTTAAATAATTCATTTTTGTCATTTATTTAGTAGACTTACATTTACCAATTATCAAATCAAAATGTCACGTCTGAAACAATGATCTTATTTGAGCGAAATTGGGCTTTCACTTTGGAAGCAGAATAGGAGCTAAGCTGTGAAACAATGTTAGAAAGAAACAGAAAAAGTAACATATGTTCAATAACCATAATAAAGAGACAGTATCACAGAAACTGAGTTACACTAATCAATAGCATAAGCTTTGATTCGGCTCAGATCCCACCCACAACAATTATACACGGAGTATAATTGTTCAGTCCAACCAATAGTTCGTAGGGCTCAACAGAAAAACTGACGGACCGGACCGGACCGATAGAACCGGATCAGACCAATCCAATAGAATTGGTTTGGTTCTGGTCCCAAATTTATATGGAACCGATTATTTGGGTTGGTCCTGATTTTTGAAAAAATATATATGGTCCTGGACCAAATCCGGACCGGACCGATTATGTATATACTCCCTCCGTCCCAGAACAATCTTCACACTTTCCCTTTTGGGCGTCCCAAAACTTACTTCACACATTTAAAACTTACCTAAAATGGAAAGGAATCTTTACTATTCCCTCCACTCATTCTCTCTCCTACATTATTTTAATACTCACAACACCATTATAATTTACTATTCTCTCCACTCATTCTCTCTCCTATTTTATTTTCACACTCACAACACTTTCAATATAATACTCCCTCCTTAAAACATGTGCAAACAGTGTATGTGAACATTGTTCTGGGACGGAGGGAGTATATATATATATATATATATATATATATATATATATATATATATATATATTTATTCATAATTTCAAATTCCTAATTTCCAAAAAAATAAAATAATTTTGTTGTGACCTTATCCATCCAGCGACATTACAAGTTTACAAAAATTCTAACCATATCATATCTCTTTTGTTCCTTTATTTCAGTTAATTTGTTGTATGTCTGAATATTTTTATTTGAACTTTGTTTATGTATTCGTCCTATATTTTGGTTTCATGAAAAAAATAGTTGTTGCATGTTTTATCTTTAGAAAAAATATATAGTAGTGTAACTTGTGAAACCGATGGAACCGGACATGGACCGAACCATTGGAACCGAACCAATGTGACCGGTCCTGTAATGTAATGGTCTGGTCCTGGTCCTGAATTTAGGCAGAACCGAACAATTGGTCCGGTCCTATTTTTTTGAAATTTTGATAAAATCCGGACCAATCCGGATCGTGAACACCCTTAATAGTTCGTTCCAAGGTTTCAATACTCGTCAATGGCAGAGCCTTCCAACAAACTCAAACCCGAAACACCCTCTCACAGAATAATCTCACACAGACTCAACCACACACACCAAGTACCAGTGTATCCCTTCACAGAAAACCCAACTCACAGATTTTGCACATAGCAAGGATGAAGAAGAGAGAGTTTGAGAGAGAGAGAGATAGAGAGAGATCGCTATTCAAAACCGTACCTTGAATGGGAGAAGGGGGACGGTATTTATAGGCTGGAATAGATAAGGATCGAAGAGATAAGGATTGAAGAATCCTTATCGAGCCAAATGACAACTGCAGCAGCACCGAAATCGCAGCAAGGGAGAAGGGCGAAGTCAGCTGAGCGAAGAAGCAGGGAGACCAAATTAGGGCGCAAAGTGAAAACCCCTAATTTGATCGGTCGACGATGAAGAGAGGGGAGTGGGCTTGGGTCGTGTTTCTTTGGGCCTTAGAGGTTGCCCAACTTGGGCCTTCATTATTTTACAATCTCCAAGTAATGAAAACGAACATCAATATGCTTAGTTCTATCATGAAAAACAGGGTTTTTGCAAAAGTTGAATTTCGAACTGACTATCAGAATAAACCACAACTTTATCTTTCAAAAAACCAATTTCAGTAATTAATCATTTCAACTAAGTTGCTTCTTTAAAAGCTTTAGTTATTGCAACATATTCCGACACGGCAGTAGACAATGCAACAATGGAATGTAATTGAGATTTCCAACTAACACATGAACCACACAAAGTGAACACATACGAAGTAGTAGATTTCCTACTATCTCTATCATTTGAATAGTTAGAATCAACATAACCTTTTAATTTAACACCTTCATTGCATTTAGAGAATTTCAAGCCATAATTCACAGAATAACCAAGATATCTCAGAAGCCATTTGACAGCTTCCCAATGGGGCTTACCTGGGTTAGACATGTATCTACTCAAACAGCTTATCGCATAAGTTATACTCCCTCCGTCCCGCCCGACTTAGGACGTTTAGGTTGGACACGGGGATTAAGGAAAAAGTGTAAGTGGGTGGATGTTGTGAGTATGAAAAGTGATGTAGGTGAAAGAAAATGGGGTAGGGAGTAATGAGTGAAAATTTGTTGTGAGTGTAAATGTGGGTCCAATTAATAAAGTACTTTCCATTTTGGGGTTGTCCTAAGTCGGATGGGACGCCCAAAATGGAAAAATGTCCCAAGTCGGGCGGGACGGAGGGAGTATCAGTCTAGTGCTAACCATGAGATACATTATCGATCCAATTGCATTAGAATAAGGCACATTCTCCATTTGTTTTCTATCAAAATCAGTTTGGGGAGACTGATTTTTACTAAGGATAAAATGAGCTGCTAAAGGCACATTTGCAGATTTAGCATTCTCCATTCTAAATTTACTCAAAATCTTTTGCACATAAGAAATCTTATTAAGAGAAATAGTGGAGTTCTTTCTATCCCTAATAGTGTTTATTCCCAAAATCTTTTTAGCATCCCCCAAATCTTTCATGTCAAAAGTTTTACACATACAATTTTGCACATCTTGAATTGATTTACAGCATGGACTGATTATAAGCATATCAACGTAAATCAATAGGAACACATGAGTAGAAGAGTTGCCTTTAAAATACAAACAATGATCATATGAACTACGAGTGAATTGTAAAGACAACATGTACATATCAAACTTCTTGTTCCACATTCTAGGGGATTGTTTCAAGCCATTTAAAGTTTTTTTTTCAATAAACACACATAATCGGAATTAATCTTATCAACAAAACCTTCTGACGCATGAATTTTTTTTCATCCAAATCACCATGTAAAAACGCTGTTTTCACGTCCATTTGTTTTAATTTCCAATTAAACTGAGCAACTAAAGCAAGCATAACCCTTACCGTGGTAAACTTGACAACCGGGGCAAAGATTTCTGTGTAATCTACCCCTTCTTTTTGAGTAAACCCTTTAGCAACTAACCGTGCTATAAATCGAATAGTCTCATTCTCAGACTTAACTTTAAACAACCATTTGCAATCAACAAGAGAACATGTTTTAGGTTTAGGGACCAACATCCATGTTTTGTTAACAAAAGATGTCATGTGAAAATCATCAAGTCTCGATGGTCTCCTTACCTCCCGTCTAGGGCGATCCCTAGCTAATTGGTAATCATCTAAATTTTCTATCTCTTGAAAATTTTCTTGTTCATTTTCAACATCTTCATTTTGTTCAATTTCAACATGCTCATTTTCATGATCAGCATGCACATTTTTAGTATCAATCACATAAGGGTGCTCCACCATAATTGGAGCCGGGGGAGGGGAAACATTTTCAGCGGGTATAGGTTGAGCAGGAATCAAGCATGGAAATTCAGTTTCATTAAAAACATCCCTACTAATTATGACTTTAAAACTATTTTCTCTTTTAACCAAATTCTATACCCTTTCACATCCTCCGGGTACCCTAAGAAAACACACCTAGCAACTCTAGGTTCAAGTTTGTCATGTTTTTGATGGGCATAAGCAACACAACCGGAAACTCTCATGTGCGAGATATCAATATCTCTTCCCGTAAATACCGCTTTGGGGCATCTACCATGCAATGGCACAGAAAGGAACCTATTGATGATATAGGCGGCAGTCATCACTTCCTCTCCCCAAAATCGTTTGGAGAGACTCGAGGTCTCAAGCATAGCCCTAACTCTTTCCAAAAGAGTTCTATTCATACACTCGGCAACGCCATTTTGTTGTGGGTTATAAGGCACAGTTTTGTGCCTACCGATACCATTCAAATCAAAAAATTCATCAAATTCATGATTACAAAATTCTAATCCATCATCAGTCCTGAGCATTTTGATTTTCTTATAAAAATTTCCAATTTTTAAACTTTTCAAACGAATCCGATTTATGTCTCATTAAGAAAATTCAGACTTTTCGTGAAAAGTCATCGATAATAGATACGAAATACCGGTTTCCACCTTGAGTGGGCACACTAGCGGGCCCTATACATCAGCACGTATATAGTCAAGGAATTTTTTACTTGAATGCTTACCAAGGGAAGGGGGAGGAAAACTCACCTTATGATGTTTGCTCTTCACACAAGTATCACAAAAAGGCACATCGGAAATTTTTTCTTTAAAAACTCCAGTTTTATGCAAAATTTCTAAGTCTTTATTACTTATGTGTCCTAGCCTCTTATGCCATAAACTTGTTTTATCCTCTTTAACGATATTAGCACAAATATAAGAACGAGACATAGACAAAGCTGAGCAAACATACAAATTTTGACGTTTTTCACATTTAGCAATCACCAAAGAACCCTTTAGTATTTTCATAACACCCTTTCCCCATTTTCCTTCCAAATCATCATCCTCCAAAGAAGCACAGGAAATCAAGTTACTACACAATTCGGGCACATGTATTACATTTTTCAAAGTTAAAACATAACCAGAATTACATTTCAAATCAATAACCAATACCAATTAATTATCAAGTCTCAATGGTCTCCTTACCTCCCGTCTAGGGCGATCCCTAGCTAATTGGTAATCATCTAAATTTTCTATCTCTTGAAAATTTTCTTGTTCATTTTCAACATCTTCATTTTGTTCAATTTCAACATGCTCATTGTCATGATCAACTTGCACATTTATAGTATCAATCACATAAGGGTGCTCCACCATAATGGGAGCCGGGGGAGGGGAAACATTTTCAGCAGGTATAGGTTGAGCAGGAATCAAGCATGTAAATTCAGTTTCATTAAAAACAACATCCCTACTAATTATGACTTTAAAACTATTTTCCTCTTTTAACCAAAGTCTATGCCCTTTCACATCCTCCGGATACCCTAAGAAAACACACCTAGCAACTCTAGGTTCATGATTGTCATGTTTTGATGGCATAAGCAACACAACCGGAAACTCTCATGTGCGAGATATCAATATCTCTTTCCGTAAATACCGCTTCGGGGCATCTACCATGCAATGGCACAGAAGGGAACCTATTGATGATATAGGCGGCAGTCATCACTTCCTCTCCCCAAAATCGTTTGGAGAGACCCGAGGTCTCAGCATAGCCCTAACTCTTTCCAAAAGAGTTCTATTCATACGCTCGACAACGCCATTTTGTTGTGGGTTATAAGGCACAATTTTATGCCTACCGATACCATTCAAATCAAAAAATTCATCAAATTCATGATTACAAAATTCTAATCCATCATCAGTCCTGAGCATTTTGATTTTCTTATAAAAATTTCCAATTTTTAAACTTTTCAAACGAATCCGATTTATGTCTCATTAAGAAAATTCAGACTTTTCGTGAAAAGTCATCGATAATAGATACGAAATACCGGTTTCCACCTTGAGTGGGCACACTAGCGGGCCCTATACATCAGCACGTATATAGTCAAGGAATTTTTTACTTGAATGCTTACCAAGGGAAGGGGGAGGAAAACTCACCTTATGATGTTTGCTCTTCACACAAGTATCACAAAAAGGCACATCGGAAATTTTTTCTTTAAAAACTCCAGTTTTATGCAAAATTTCTAAGTCTTTATTACTTATGTGTCCTAGCCTCTTATGCCATAAACTTGTTTTATCCTCTTTAACGATATTAGCACAAATATAAGAACGAGACATAGACAAAGCTGAGCAAACATACAAATTTTGACGTTTTTCACATTTAGCAATCACCAAAGAACCCTTTAGTATTTTCATAACACCCTTTCCCCATTTTCCTTCCAAATCATCATCCTCCAAAGAAGCACAGGAAATCAAGTTACTACACAATTCGGGCACATGTATTACATTTTTCAAAGTTAAAACATAACCAGAATTACATTTCAAATCAATAACCAATACCAATTAATTATCAAGTCTCAATGGTCTCCTTACCTCCCGTCTAGGGCGATCCCTAGCTAATTTGTAATCATCTAAATTTTCTATCTCTTGAAAATTTTCTTGTTCATTTTCAACATCTTCATTTTGTTCAATTTCAACATGCTCATTGTCATGATCAACTTGCACATTTATAGTATCAATCACATAAGGGTGCTCCACCATAATGGGAGCCGGGGGAGGGGAAACATTTTCAGCAGGTATAGGTTGAGCAGGAATCAAGCATGTAAATTCAGTTTCATTAAAAACAACATCCCTACTAATTATGACTTTAAAACTATTTTCCTCTTTTAACCAAAGTCTATGCCCTTTCACATCCTCCGGATACCCTAAGAAAACACACCTAGCAACTCTAGGTTCAAGATTGTCATGTTTTTGATGGGCATAAGCAACACAACCGAAAACTCTCATGTGCGAGATATCAATATCTCTTTCCGTAAATACCGCTTCGGGGCATCTACCATGCAATGGCACAGAAGGGAACCTATTGATGATATAGGCGGCAGTCATCACTTCCTCTCCCCAAAATCGTTTGGAGAGACCCGAGGTCTCAAGCATAGCCCTAACTCTTTCCAAAAGAGTTCTATTCATACGCTCGACAACGCCATTTTGTTGTGGGTTATAAGGCACAGTTTTATGCCTACCGATACCATTCAAATCAAAAAATTCATCAAATTCATGATTACAAAATTCTAATCCATCATCAGTCCTGAGCATTTTGATTTTCTTATAAAAAATTTCCAATTTTTAAACTTTTCAAACGAATCCGATTTATGTCTCATTAAGAAAATTCAGACTTTTCGTGAAAAGTCATCGATAATAGATACGAAATACCGGTTTCCACCTTGAGTGAGCACACTAGCGGGCCCTATACATCAGCACGTATATAGTCAAGGAATTTTTTACTTGAATGCTTACCAAGGGAAGGGGGAGGAAAACTCACCTTATGATGTTTGCTCTTCACACAAGTATCACAAAAAGGCACATCAGAAAATTTTTCTTTAAAAACTCCAGTTTTATGCAAAATTTCTAAGTCTTTATTACTTATGTGTCCTAGCCTCTTATGCCATAAACTTGTTTTATCCTCTTTAACGATATTAGCACAAATATAAGAACGAGACATAGACAAAGTTGAGCAAACATACAAATTTTGACGTTTTTCACATTTAGCAATCACCAAAGAACCCTTTAGTATTTTCATAACACCCTTTCCCCATTTTCCTTCCAAATCATCATCCTCCAAAGAAGCACAGGAAATCAAGTTACTACACAATTCGGGCACATGTATTACATTTTTCAAAGTTAAAACATAACCAGAATTACATTTCAAATCAATAACCAATACCAATTAATTATCAAGTCTCGATGGTCTCCTTACCTCCCGTCTAGGGCGATCCCTAGCTAATTGGTAATCATCTAAATTTTCTATCTCTTGAAAATTTTCTTGTTCATTTTCAACATCTTCATTTTGTTCAATTTCAACATGCTCATTGTCATGATCAACTTGCACATTTATAGTATCAATCACATAAGGGTGCTCCACCATAATGGGAGCCGGGGGAGGGGAAACATTTTCAGCAGGTATAGGTTGAGCAGGAATCAAGCATGTAAATTCAGTTTCATTAAAAACAACATCCCTACTAATTATGACTTTAAAACTACTTTCCTCTTTTAACCAAAGTCTATGCCCTTTCACATCCTCCGGATACCCTAAGAAAACACACCTAGCAACTCTAGGTTCAAGTTTGTCATGTTTTTGATGGGCATAAGCAACACAACCGAAAACTCTCATGTGCGAGATATCAATATCTCTTTCCGTAAATATCGCTTCGGGGCATCTACCATGCAATGGCACAGAAGGGAACCTATTGATGATATAGGCGGCAGTCATCACTTTCTCTCCCCAAAATCGTTTGGAGAGACCCGAGGTCTCAAGCATAGCCCTAACTCTTTCCAAAAGAGTTCTATTCATACGCTCGACAACGCCATTTTGTTGTGGGTTATAAGGCACAGTTTTGTGCCTACCGATACCATTCAAATCAAAAAATTCATCAAATTCATGATTACAAAATTCTAATCCATCATCAGTCCTGAGCATTTTGATTTTCTTATAAAAATTTCCAATTTTTAAACTTTTCAAACGAATCCGATTTATGTCTCATTAAGAAAATTCAGACTTTTCGTGAAAAGTCATCGATAATAGATACGAAATACCGGTTTCCACCTTGAGTGGGCACACTAGCGGGCCCTATACATCAGCACGTATATAGTCAAGGAATTTTTTACTTGAATGCTTACCAAGGGAAGGGGGAGGAAAACTCACCTTATGATGTTTGCTCTTCACACAAGTATCACAAAAAGGCACATCAGAAAATTTTTCTTTAAAAACTCCAGTTTTATGCAAAATTTCTAAGTCTTTATTACTTATGTGTCCTAGCCTCTTATGCCATAAACTTGTTTTATCCTCTTTAACGATATTAGCACAAATATAAGAACGAGACATAGACAAAGCTGAGCAAACATACAAATTTTGACGTTTTTCACATTTAGCAATCACCAAAGAACCCTTTAGTATTTTCATAACACCCTTTCCCCATTTTCTTTCCAAATCATCATCCTCCAAAGAAGCACAGGAAATCAAGTTACTACACAATTCGGGCACATGTATTACATTTTTCAAAGTTAAAACATAACCAGAATTACATTTTAAATCAATAACCAATACCACACTTTTTCTCATTTGCTAAGGAAACTGATGTAGGAGACGATTACCTCGGATTTTGTTCTGATGGAGGAGACGATTTCAGCCCAGGCGGGCGACCCAATTCAACCAAGGCGGTCGCCCCACAGGTGTTCAACGGAGATGGATTTCTGGCTTTGAGGCGAGCGCATCAACCAACTCCAGGCGGGCGCCTCAAGGTGGATTTGGATCGGCCATGGCTACTGATCTTCAGGCGGGCGCCTCGCAAGGACCAGGCGGGCGCCTCACGCTTTTGACGGGAATATTGAAGTTGTTGGCGTTGCTTTATTGTTTGCTGATTTTGGTTTATTTAATTAGGGGTATTTTAGTCCTTTGTTTTATTATTTGGTTTTAGGGTTTAGAAATAGTATTTAAACATCTTTTAGGTTTTTGTTAAAAGCAGTTTATGATATTTAATTTCAAGAGTTTTCTTGTGATTAGTGCGCTAATCACGAAATCTATCGTGCTTCCGTGCTGCGTCAGTTGGTATCAGAGCAGACCATATCCTGTCTTTTGCATCATACTGAAGTATTATGGGAGATCAGGCAACAAAGGTTGGTATCGGTGGTGTAACTACCGCTATCACTTCCTTGGCAACGCAGATTTCGGGCTGGGCTGTTGCCGCTCAACAAGGTCAAAACGCTAATCAAAACTGTCATGGTGAGAGAGACATGGTTGATCCAAGACGACGTCCTCAAGGGACAGAAAATCGGGATGATGGGGATTCCAGTTCCAGATCTGATGACGAGGTTATTCACGAAATAGATCTTCGATTGGACCGTGCTCGACAACAGGAACAATATTTTCTAGTGTTAGAGGACGAAGAACTCGACGAAGCGGACAAGCATGATCGACGTGTGCAGAAATATAAATCAATCAGAGATTTGAATCGAGCATCAAGGGAGCGAGTGCTTAGGCAGCGACATAGGATGGAAGCCAAATTTTATGCTGACAAAGTCGATCACTACACTGCCAAGATTCAGAAACTAAAAGCGCGTAGATCTGCAGTCCATGAACGTGCTGAAGAAGAACGTCGGGGCCAGTTCGAGGTGTTGTTGCAAAATAACAAAAATTGTGCTCAAGAAGAACGTCGCGGGGAAAGCCTCCACCGCGTCGAGCCGATTGAAGGGAAATGATCAGATTCAAACGGAGGAGATTTAGTTGTAGTTAAGTCCGCAAACCAGGATCTACAAATATTGAATGAAAGTTTCAAAGAAGAGAAGATTAGTAATAATTCTCTGTCCGTGGTTGAAGAGTCAGCTTCAGAAGAAACAATTTTAGAGTCGGGTTTGATTGCTTCAAAGATCTCGGCAGGGCGTGGTACAAATCTGATTAAACACTGTTACAAGTTTTTTATACCACTTTCTCTGTTACACAAGGGATCTTGGGTTCTCACTCGCAAGAGTATGGCTGAAAGGTTGATTATTTATATGAAAAAAAAATTTACATCAAATTGTGCTTAAAAAGCGGGTCTACTCGAAATATTTGTTCAAGTGGGAGGGAATTTTCCAAACATCTGAGATGAACTCGGGGACGAGTTCTTTTGAAGAGTGGTTGACTGATGTAGGAGACGATTACCTCGGATTTTATTCTGATGGAGGAGACGATTTCAGCCCAGGCGGGCGACCCAATTCAGCCAAGGCGGCCGCCCCACAGGTGTTCAACGGAGATGGATCTTCTGGCTTTGAGGTGAGCGCATCAACCAACTCCAGGCGGGCGCCTCAAGAAGGATTTGGATCGGCCATGGCTACTGATCTTCAGGCGGGCGCCTCGCAAGGACCAGGCGGGCGCCTCACGCTAATGACGGGAATATTGAAGTTGTTGGCGTTGCTTTATTGTTTGCTGATTTTGGTTTATTTAATTAGGGGTATTTTAGTCCTTTGTTTATTATTTGGTTTTAGGGTTTAGAGATAGTATTTAAACATCTTTTAGGTTTTGTTAAAAGCAGTTTATGATATTTAATTTCAAGAGTTTTCTCTTAATTCCTGATGGATTCCAGATTATTACTGGTGGATTCCAGTTCTTGTGTTTGAGGATTCTTTGCTTGAAGAATTCTTGTGATTAGTGCGCTAATCACGAAATCTATCGTGCTTCCGTGCTGTGTCAGTTGGTATCAGAGCAGGCCATATCCTGTCTTTTGCATCATACTGAAGTATTATGGGAGATCAGGCAACAAAGGTTGGTATCGGTGGTGTAACTACCGCTATCACTTCCTTGGCAATGCAGATTTCAGCGTTGGTTGCCGCTCAACAAGGTCAAAACTCTACTCAAAACTGTCGTGGTAGAGAGACGGGGTTGATCCAAGACGACGTCCTCAAGAGGACAAAATCGGGATGATGGGGATTCCAGTTCCAGATCCGATGACGAGGTTATTCACGAAATAGATCTTCGATTGGACCGTGCTCGACAACAGGAACAATATTTTCTAGTGTTAGAGGACGAAGAACTCGACGAAGCGGACAAGCATGATCGACGTGTGCGGAAATATAAATCAATCAGAGATCTGAATCGAGCATCAAGGGAGCGAGTGCTTAGGCATCGACATAGGATGGTAGCCAAATTTTATGCTGACAAAGCCGATCACTACACTGCCAAGATTCAGAAACTGAAAGCGCGTAGATCCGCAGGTCCAACGTCTTGAAGAAGAACGTCGGGGCCAGTTCGAGGTGTTGTTGCAGAATAACAAAAATTGTGCTCAAGAAGAACGTCGCGGGGAAAGCCTCCACCGCGTCGAGCCGATTGAAGGGAAATGATCAGATTCAAATGGAGGAGATTTAGTTGTAGTTAAGTCCGCAAACCAGGATCTACAAATATTGAATGAAAGTTTCAAAGGAGAGAAGATTAGTAATAATTCTCTGTCCGTGGTTGAATAGTCAGCTTCAGAAGAAACAATTTTAGAGTCGGGTTTGATTGCTTCAAAGATCTCGGCAGGGCGTGGTACAATTCTGATTAAACACTATTACAAGTTTTTATACCACTTTCTCTGTTACACAAGGGATCTTGGGTTCTCACTCGCAAGAGTATGGATGAAAGGTTGATTATTTATATGAAACAAAAAATTTTACATCAAATTGTGCTTAAGGAGCGGGTCTACTCGAAATATTTGTTCAAGTGGGAGGGAATTTTCCAAACATCTGAGATGAACTCGGGGACGAGTTCTTTTGAAGAGTGGTTGACTGATGGAGGAGACGATTTCAGCCCAGACGGGCGACCCAATTCACCCAAGGCGGCCGCCCCACGGGTGTTCAACGGAGATGGATCTTCTAGCTTTGAGGCGAGCGCATCAACCAACTCCAGGCGGGCGCCTCAAGGTGGATTTTGATCGGCCATGGCTACTGATCTTCAGGCGGGCGCCTCGCAAGGACCAGGCGGGCGCCTCACGCTATTGACGGGAATATTGATGTTGTTGGCGTTGCTTTATTGTTTGCTGATTTTGGTTTATTTAATTAGGGGTATTTTAGTCCTTTGTTTTATTATTTGGTTTTAGGGTTTAGAGATTGTATTTAAACATCTTTTAGGTTTTGTTAAAAGCAGTTTATGATATTTAATTTCAAGAGTTTTCTCTTAATTCCCGGTGGATTCCAGATTATTACTGGTGGATTCCAGTCCTTGTGTTTGAGGATTCTTCGCTTGAAGAATTCTTGTGATTAGTGCGCTAATCACGAAATCTATCGTGCTTCCATGCTGCGTCAATTGGTATCAGAGCAGGCCATATCCTGTCTTTTGCATCATACTGAAGTATTATGGGAGATCAGGCAACAAAGGTTGGTATCGGTGGTGTAACTACCGCTATCACTTCCTTGGCAACGCAGATTTCAGCGTTGGTTGCCGCTCAACAAGGTCAAAACGCTAATCAAAACTGTCATGGTGAGAGAGACAGGGTTGATCCAAGACGACGTCCTCAAGGGACAGAAAATAGGGATGATGGGGATTCCAGTTCCAGATCTGATGACGAGGTTATTCACGAAATAGATTTTAGATTGGACCGTGCTCGACAACAGGAACAATATTTTCTAGTGTTAGAGGAAGAAGAACTCGACGAAGCGGACAAGCATGATCGACGTGTGCAGAAATATAAATCAATCAGAGATCTGAATCGAGCATCAAGGGAGCGAGTGCTTAGGCAGCGACATAGGATGGAAGCCAAATTTTATGCTGACAAAGCCGATCACTACACTGCCAAGATTCAGAAACTGAAAGCGCGTAGATCTGCGAGCCGAACGTCTTTGAAGAAGAACGTCGGGACCAGTTCTAGGTCTTGTTGCAGAATAACAAAATTTGTGCTCAAGAAGAACGTCGTGGGGAAAGCCTCCACCGCGTCGAGCCGATTGAAGGGAAAGGATCAGATTCAAACGGAGGAGATTTAGTTGCAGTTAAGTCCGCGAACCAGGATCTACAAATATTGAATGAAAGTTTCAAAGGAGAGAAGATTAGTAATAATTCTCTGTCCGTGGTTGAAGAGTCAGCTTCAGAAGAAACAATTTTAGAATCGGGTTTGATTGCTTCAAAGATCTCGGCAGGGCGTGGTACAATTCTGATTAAACACTGTTACAAGTTTTTTATACCACTTTCTCTGTTACACAAGGGATCTTGGGTTCTCACTCGCAAGAGTATGGCTGAAAGGTTGATTATTTATATGAAAAATTTTTTTTACATCAAATTGTACTTAAGGAGCGGGTCTACTCGAAATATTTGTTCAAGTGGGAGGGAATTTTCCAAACATCTGAGATGAACTCGGGGACGAGTTCTTTTGAAGAGTGGTTGACTGATGTAGAATACGATTACCTCGGATTTTGTTCTGATGGAGGAGACGATTTCAGCCCAGGCGGGCGACCCAATTCAGCGAAGGCGGCCGCCCCACGGGTGTTCAACGGAGATGGATCTTCTGGCTTTGAGGCGAGCGCATCAACCAACTCCAGGCTGGCGCCTCAGGGTGGATTTGGATCGGCCATGGCTACTGATCTTCAGGCGGGCGCCTCGCAATGACCAGGCGGGCGCCTCACGCTATTGACGGGAATATTGAAGTTGTTGGCGTTGCTTTATTGTTTGCTGATTTTGGCTTATTTAATTAGGGGTATTTTAGTCCTTTGTTTTATTATTTGGTTTTAGGGTTTAGAGATAGTATTTAAGCGTCTTTTAGGCTTTGTTAAAAGCAGTTTATGATATTTAATTTCAAGAGTTTTCTCTTAATTCCTGGAGGATTCCAGATTATTACTGGTGGATTTCAGTCCTTGTGTTTGAGGATTCTTCGCTTGAAGAATTCTTGTGATTAGTGCGGTAATCACGAAATCTATCGTGCTTCCGTACTGCACAAGAATCCTCAAACATAAGGACTGGAATCCACCATTAATAATCTGGAATCCACCAGGAATTAAGTGAAAACTCTTGAAATTAAATATCATAAACTGCTTTTAACAAAGCCTAAAAGATGTTTAAATACTATCTCTAAACCCTAAAACCAAATAATAAAACAAAGGACTAAAATACCCCTAATTAAATAAACCAAAATCAGCAAACAATAAAGCAACGCCAACAACTTCAATATTCCCGTCAATAGCGTGAGGCGCCCGCCTGGTCCTTGCGAGGCGCCCGCCTGGTCCTTCCGAGGCGCCCGCCTGAAGATCAGTAGCCATGGCCGATCCAAATCCACCTTGAGGCGCCCGCCTGGAGTTGGTTGATGCGCTCGCCTCAAAGCCAGAAGATCCATCTCCGTTGAACACCTGTGGGGCGGCCGCCTTGGCTGAATTGGATCGCTCGCCTGGGCTGAAATCGTCTCCTCCATCAGAACAAAATCCGAGGTAATCGTCTCCTACATCAGAAACGGAGGCAACATTAACTTCTTGGTAAGTAGAGAAAAGAGTTTTCAATGGTGTCATATGATATATGCAACCAGAATCTATAAGCCATTCACTTGCACATGCAGAATACACAGAATTCACAACATCATCACATGAATCAATCACCATAAACACAACAGCGGAAGCATCACTACTCAAAGCTAAGTTGCTGTCAATTTGGTTTTGTTTTTGATTTTTCTTAGAATTAGGACAATCTTTCCTAAAGTGTCCTACTTCCCCACAATTGTAACAAGTTTTATGCCTTTGTTTGGAGTTCGACCTACTTGGACTTCTCCCATTCTTTTTGTCCAAATTTTGATTTTGATGAGGTTTTCCATTGTGCCTATGTTTGGTTCTACCTCTAACCATACTAACTTCACTTGTACCACTAGACTTCCCTTTATTATTGGCCTTTAAATCTAACTCTTTACTCTTTAAACCGTTAGTCACCGTATCAAGCCTAACTTTGTCTCTACCATATTTGATAGCAGATTTAACATCAGAGTATGAATCAGGTATAACATTTAAAAGGACAATTGAAGTGTAGTTATCAATGTGTTCATCTCCCGTTTGTTTTATATCTTGAATTAATTTGGTAAAATCATCAATGTTGTCCTCAATATCTTTGTTTAAATTTAACTTGAAACTAAAAAACTTTTCTAAAAGATAGGTTTTATTAGGCAAGTTCTTATCAAAATAAATTGATTCCAATATAGCCCAAAGATCTCTAGCATGCGCTTGTTTACCACATTTCCGAATAACAACTTCGGACAAGTTCAAGATAATAGACGAGTAAGCACATTCATCCCATTCAAGCATATCTTCTTCAGAAGAGTCTTTTGGAAACTTTAAAGTTATTGCTTTATAAGTTTTTTCTTTAATCAAAATTCCTTTCATCTTTTGTTGCCATATAGAAAAATCAGATTTTCCGTTAAACGGTTCCAAATTGTAATTCGAGGTAGACATTATCAAAATACAATTAACGTTTATGAAAATCACAAATTTAAGCACATAGTCAACACAAAGCAAGCAAATAATTTCTAGCAGGTAGAAAATTCTCAACGGGAGTAAATCACAAGCAGTACAACAGCATGTATATGCTAACAAAAATACCAAACCAGAACTGCAGTTCGGATTGAAGGTAGCTCGCAGAAACTTCCTAGGTTCATCCAACCGTGGCTCTGATACCACTGTAGTGTCACAGAAGTAATGAACCTTACTAAGGGAAGCATAATAGGAGCTGAGCTGCAAAACAATGTTAGGAAGAAACAGAGAAAAGTAGCATATGTTCAAAAACAATAATAAAGAGACAGTACCACAGAAACCGAGTTACACCGATCAATAGCATAAGCTTTGATTCGGCTCAGATCCCACACACAACAATTATACACCGAGTATAATTGTTCAGTCCAACCAATAGTTCGTTCCAAGGTTCCAATACTCGTCAATGGCCAAGCCTTCCAACAAACCCAAACCCGAAACACCCTCTCACACAGAATAATCTCACACAGACTCAAACACACACACCAAGTACCAGTGTATCCCTTCACAGAAAAACCAACTCACAGATTTTGCACAGAGCAAGGATGAAGAAGAGAGAGTTTGAGAGAGAGAGATAGAGAGAGATCGCTATTCAGAACCGTACCTTGAAAGGGAGAAAGGGGACGGTATTTATAGGCTGGAATAGATAAGGATTGAAGAATCCTTATCGAGCCAAACGACAACTGCAGCAGCACCGAAATCGCAGCAAGGGAGAAGGGCGAAGTCAGCTGAGCGAAGAAGTAGGGAGACCAAATTAGGGCGCAGAGTGAAAACCCCTAATTTGATCGGCCGACGATGGAGGGGAGTGGGCTTGGGTCGGGTTTCTTTGGACGTTAGTAGGTTGCCCAACTTGGGCCTTCACTACTTTACACACTTTTCATGCAAGTTTCAAGTACCATCTAAAATTATGAAATCATCATTTTATTTATTACCGTTGAATACAGGATTTGATAAATAAAAGTGGTACCAAGTGATTTTGGTCTCTCAACTCATCACTTATATACACCCAAACAGGTGCACACACCCACACCCACACCCACACATATAGAGTAGTATACATCACAAAATCTAGGGAGAAACGCGTTTCTCCATAAGTTATGGAGAAACGGGTCCCGACATGTCGCGCGACAATGAGCTAGATAGCCAGAAACCTATGAAAGTGATATCCAGAAACCTTCAAATGAATATCCAGAAACCTTCAAAATGTTTCTGGATATACATTTGAAGGTTTCTGGATATCCAGAAACCTTCAATAGCAATTTACGGATATGCCCTAACACATTTCTGGATATGCACCTAACGGTTTTACGGATATGCACCTAACAGCTTCTGGATATACATTTCACATCCTTGGCTATCAAATACAAAGCTTACGGATATCAACTGCAAAGCTTCTGGCTATCAAATGCAAAGCTTCTGGATATCCAGAAGCTTTTGGTCTTGGCCTTGGGTTTTTTTTTTTCTGGTTATCAAATGTAAAGCTTCTGGCTATGAAAAACACGTTTCTCCATAGTTATGGAGAAACGCGTTTCTCAGCAGACGCACTCAGTATACATATACTTCCTCCGTAATAATAATAATGATAATTTTATTTGAATAATCAAAGATTTAATAACCTATTTTCATTTAATTAATATTTCATTACCCGCTCTTATTTGGTTGGTTTTGGTCCTCTAATCTCTCCATTTTTTATTGATAATTTTGGATATTCAATAATTTAAACAATTTGGGACAAACAAAAAAAAGGACAAAGTGAAATATCTTTATAGAGTGTATATTAGAGAAAATATTCAAAATTTGGGGTGAGTGAACATTGGTTACAAGATCTTGATCTTGCTTGTTCTTGCAGGTACAAAGCATTTTTTCCTATGTAGGCCCAGGAGATTTTCTCAAGAACGACATTCGCGTAAAGTCCGATCTCGACGGCCTTGGAGCTCTCGGTGATACCGGTTGGTACTGCATTCGCGCAATCTTATGGGCAACCAACTACCAACTACCCAAAACTGTAACAGCAGTTCGCAGCCCCGAATTCAACGAATCAGGTGTCATTCTCTCATGTGGTGCAACTCTTTCTTGGGAGGAAGGAAAAACAGCCAACTTTTACTGTTCTTTTCTCACAAATCTAACCCAAGACATAACCGTTCTAGGAACAAAAGGAAATCTGCACGTTCACGACTTTGTTATCCCTTTTCAGGAAAATACTGGTCCGTTTCACGCAGTTTCGAATTCCAAATGGGCAGAGCTTTCTATTGGATGTGAACCTACTCCGAGTGAGAATGTTGTTGCTACGGATCTTCCTCAGGAAGCTCTAATGGTTACTGAGTTTGCGCGTTTGGTTGGGAATATAGAGAGGAATGGGGAGAAGCCTGATGGAAAGTGGGCCATGTTGAGCAGAAAGACGCAAGTTGTGATTGATGCGGTTATGGAATCTATTAAGAGAGGGTTTGAAGCTGTTGAGGTTGTTTATTAATTTAGGCCTTTTGTAGGCCTAGTTTGGTTGGTTGTTTTACTACAAACTAGTCTGCTGCTGCTGTTGTTGTTGTAACTTCGTTGTCTGCAGATTTAGGTGTTATGTAAGCTTTGATATTCTACTTGCATTAATAAAGACGGGTTTCGAATATACATCTGCTCATTGGTGTTTACTCTGTTTAATGTCAGATTTGTTTCCAGCAGTTTGCCTATATGTGTATACTAGAATAAGCCCGTGTCCGAGGACACGTGATTTTATTATTATTATTTTTTTAAGCCCGTGTCCGAGGTCACATTTTTTTTTGTTTTTTAATTTAATTTTCTTTTTAAGGGTAAAATGGGAAAGGGACAAAATAGTGAGGGCAAAATGGGAATTTCGGCAATTGAAACTATTCATACAGCTGTTTATAGTGGGGGTTTAATTTATACTATAGATAGTGTGTAACCGTGTTTGGAACCTCCTTGTGCTAAAGGGAAGCAATCTAAAACCCTATTCCAGCACTGCAGCCATATGTCACGATTTAGATTACCGGTCAAGATTTAGGCTACAACACCACATCTATCAGCTTGATGGGTGTTAGAGATATTATCCCACATTGGTAATTGACAAACCTTGCCTATGATAAATAAAGATCCTAACCACTCCCCTTGACACCAATTGGTTTTAAGGTGGAACCTCAGACTTTAAAGATGGTATCTGAGCAGGTCCTTACATGTGCAGGCCCAACAGCCCACGATGTTACTTCGCGCTGCCCGATTAATAAATTCACGTTGTAATGATCGGTTCAATGATTAAAATCCCTTGGGACCAAGTCAAATACGACTGATTTTTTTTTTAATGTGACATTAATTATTGGCCAAAACATGTGGAAGATGAACAATTCAGATGTTTATGAATACCCAAAACAAAAGGAAACATATATATATAACAAGGTTTTTTTTTTTTTTTTTTTTTTTTTTTAAATCAATTTTGGTCAAACAACTAATAATTTCAGTTATCAGTTGTTCAAACAAGTGATAATTTCAGTTATCAATTGTTTACAACTGATAACTCAAATTATCAGTTGCTTGAAGAGAAATTTGTGCTTCAAACAACTGATAACTGAAATTATCAGTTGTAAACAAGTGATAACTGAAATTATCAGTTGTTTGAATAACTGAAATTATCAGTTGTTGAAAACTGAAATTATCAGTTGTTTGACCAAAACTGATAAAAAAACCATTTTTTTTAATTTCGAACTTATATGTTTTTTTTTTTTTTTGTAATTTCCATCTTTCTAAAGTAGTTTTTTTGTAAATGCCTCATTATTCTACTAATACTTCTCAAATTAAATAATCAATTTTTTCTCAACAAAAATACTTCCTCTTTCTCGTACGATACGACTGGATATCAAAAATAATGGCACGAAAATTAAAAAAAGTAAGAGAAAGAAATAGTGAGAGTAGGTGTTTATAAGTAGGAAAAATTAAATATGATAGAGAATAAGTGGAAAAATAGTATGTTGATTGGTGTTGTGAGTATAAAATTAAAGTAGGAGAAAGAATGAGGGGATGGATAATGTAAAAAAATTGTCAATTAAGGCAACATGCACTCACGTGGAAATAACGAAAAAGAAAATAAGTTTTCAGGATGGAGTAATAATTTGTATTTTTTTCGTATACATAATATTTTCATAATACAATACTCTACATATGTTACACTCGAAATAGGATTCTTGATCTCGGCATGAAATTTATGGAAAAGTGTTAGTGAATTAAGTGTTATAAGTACGAAAAGTGAGATATGAGAGAAAAAGTAAGATAGATAATAATAAATTGAAAGTTGTTATAAGTGTCAGAGAGTGAGTCACGCTAAATAAGATATTTCCATTTTAGTACTGTCCTACATTGAGTGAAATATTAAAAAAGACAAAACATCATAATTTGAGTGAGCCAGGGTAGTATATTTTCGAAAGCAAATAACAAAAAAGAGTTTTTTCTATTCACAGTCATTTTTTTTTCAAAATTAACTTAAATTTATCACTATTAGAAAATGGATCTTTAGCGGAGAAATTATTCCATCACTATATAACGAAGGAAAGGAAGCTATAGCGACGAAATAAATTAGGTGACGAAATTACCGACGGAATTTTCGGTCGGTATATTCCGTCTCTAAAAACGAATATTCGTTCCAATACCGCCACTAATGTGTGTTTGACTGGTGTTCGACATTACCGACGGAATATTCTGTTGCTATTTCTTTTATCAGCGGCGGAATTAATCTGTCGATGTTAATTTAATATTTTTGAATTTATCAACGGCGGAATAATTCTGTCGGTGTTAATTTTTTTTTAATTTATCAGCGGCGGAATTAATCCGTCAGTGGTAATTTATTTTTTTTATTTTTTTTAAAATTTATCAGCGACGGAATAATTCCGTCGGTGTTAATTTAATTTTTTACATATTTTAATTTATCAGCGCGGAATAATTCCGTCGGTGATAATTTATTATTTTTTATTTTATTAATTTATCAGCGGCGGAATTATTCCGTCGGTGGTAATATAATATTTTTTTGATAAATAAAACTATTTGAGATGTTAGTTAGTAGTGAATTTTTTTACAATAAGTTATATAAAAAAAGTTATTAATTTTTAAAGAAATGAAAGTATATAATAGAAAAAAGAGGAACGAACAATATCATTTTTTTTTTATAAATAAAATTATTTGAGATGTTAGTTAGCAGTGATTTTTTTACAATAAGTTATATAAAAAAAGTTAAGATTTTTTAAAGAAATGAAAGTATATAATAGAAAAAAGAGGGACGAATAATAGCATTTACTTTTTTAATTTTTTTTTTAATTTTTTTGGATAAATAAAACTATTTGAGATGTTAGTTAGTAGTGAAATTTTTTACCAAAAAATATATATAAAAAAGTTAAGAATTTTTAAAGAAATAAAAGTATATAATAGAAAAAAAGAGGGACGAACAATAGCATTTACTTTTTTGTTTTTATTTTTGGATAAATAAAACTATTTGAAATGTTAGTTAGCAGTGAAATTTTTTACAATAAGTTATATAAATAAAGTTAAGAATTTTTAAAGAAATGAAAGTATATAATAGAAAAAATAAGGACGAACAATAGCATTTTTTTTAATTGTTTTTTTTTGGATAAATAAAACTATTTGAGATGTTAGTTAGTAGTGAAATTTTTTACAAAAAGTTATATAAAAAGTTAAGAATTTTTAAAGTAATAAAAGTATATAACAGAAAAAAGAGACACGGTCAATAACATTTTTTTTTTTTTGGATAAATAAAACTATTTGAGATGTTAGTTAGTAGAGAATTTTTTACAATAAATTATATAAAAAAAGTTAAGAATTTTTAGGATATAGGGTATGAATTTTAGGAATTTAGGGTATAGGTTAATGTTTAGGGTATATGTATATGGGTTATGATTTAGAGTATTTGATATGTGTATATGATACGGAGTACTCCCTCCGTCCCGCTAATATTAGCACAAACACTGTTTGCGCGGGAATTAAGGAATATGATATTTTAATAAAATGTTGTGAGTGTAAAAGAATGAGTGGAGAGAGAATGAGTGGAGGGTGTAATAAATTATAATGGTGTTGTGAGTATTAAAATAATGTAGGAGAGAGAATGAGTGGGGTTGGGTGAATATTTTATTAATATAAAGTTTCCTTTTTGGAAGTGTGCGGATATTAGCGGGACGCCCAAAAAGGAAAATGTGCTAATATTAGCGGGACGGAGGGAGTATATGATACGGGTATAAAGTATGGGTGTCTGGTGTATATGGTATATGGTATAGGATATGAGTTATGTTTTAGGGTGTAGTCTGTCCCTCTTTTCTTCTATATACTTTCATTTATTTAGTTTTTTTCTATCTTTTTTTATATACATTTTTGTAAAAAAAAATCACTAATTAACAAAATCTAAAATATTATTTCCTAGTAAATAAAAAATAAAAATAATAAAAATAATAAGTATAGGGTAGTCCGTCCCTCTTTTCTTCTATATACTTCCATTTGTTTGTTTTTTTTTTTTTTTTTTTATCTTTTTATATACATTTTTGTAAAAAAAAATCACTAATTAACAAAGTCCAAAATATTATTTCCTAGTCATTAAAAATAAAAAAAAATAAACATAAGGTAGTTCGTCCCTCTTTTCTTCTATATACTTTCATTTGTTTAGGGCTTAGGGTTTGGGATATAAGTATATGATTTAGGATTTAGGGTTTGGGATATAAGTATATGATTTAGGATTTAGGGTTTGGGTATAAGTATATGATATTTGGGATGTAGTAATAAACATTATTAATATTTCATTTAAAATATTAAATTATTATTATCAATAAATTATATTTTTGGGGTTTGAGATATAAGTATATGATTTAAGGTATAGGCATAATTAGGGTATGAGATATATAGGGTTTAAAGTTTAGGTATATGATTTGGGGTTTATGATATAGAGGTATATAATTTTTATTTATTTATTTATTATTATTATTATTATTATTATTATTATTATTATTATTATTATTATTATTATTATTATTATTATTATTATTATTATTATTATTATCAATTATTATTCTTATTGTTATTAACAAGTATTGTTACTAATTTTTATTATAGTAGTAAGTATTTACACCAATTGTACAATTATTTTTATTAAATACTTTTATTAATTTTTATATAAACTAAGTATCATTATTATTATTTATTATTATATTTCATTATTATTTTAAATGTGTGTTATTACACTCCCAAAATTTAAAATTACCTTAGCGGCTGAAATATTCGTCGGCGTACACCGGCGGAATACTATTTTCGTCGGTGCACAGAAATGTCAAGACATCAATTCCCGTGAAACCTTAATAACCAGCGGAGGAATTTTTTTGTCGGTGGTAATTTAATTTTTTTATTTACACTACTAGAAACAGGGTCATTACCGACGGACTTTTACCGACGGACGTAGTCCGTCGGTAATACCGACGGAAAATTTTCATTTACCGACGGAAATTTATTTTAATTTACCTGGAATTTTTTTTTTTTTAAATTTCGTTTTGTCCGTCGGTAATTGATGAAATTCCGTCGGTATTTCCGGCGGACATGGCCCGTCGGTATTACCGTCGGACTCCGTCCGTCGGTAACAAAGCCATATATATACGCGTATATTCCCCATTTTTAATTACGCTTCATTTTAATTACGCCTCCTTCATTCCTTCCTCAGTCGTTCGCGAACCCTAACGCCAAGCCGTCGCCGCCGAGCCTCGCCGTCGCCGGTAAGTCCTCTTTCTCTCTCTCACTCGATTTCTCTCTCTCTCTCTCTCATCAGTAATTCGCCAAGAACACGCCGTCGCCGCCGTCTCTTTCCGTCGCCGTTTGCCGTCGCCGGTCGCCGGTACATTCTCTCTCTCTCTCGCTTTCTCTCTCTCAATCGTTCTCTCTCTCACTCGATTTCTCTCTCTCACTCACTTTCTCTCTCACTCATCAGTCACGTCTCAGAAGTCGCCGTTCCTCCTCGCCCTCGCTCGCCGTTCATCGCCGTCACTCTCAGGTTTTGATTTGGTTTTGAATTGTTACTTGTTAATTTTTCGATAAATATAAAATATTTATCGTTAGTGAATATATTCATTATCCTAAAACAAATATGATATTGTTTATTGTGTGTTTGTGTGTGTGCAATTAGAAATGTAGGGTTTGAGGTATTAAAAATGTATGTTTGTGTTATCAATGTGTCTTATGTGCGAGGGGCCTACGGATTAAACAAATGTTGAAATTGCACAAGGAGTTGGTTTTTATATGAACTTGCTGTTTGTTTATAGATATTAGGGATAATGGAATGGAAAATTATTTGAATAAGAGGCTCAGGAGCTTTGGTTATCCCGTAACTATTACTATTTCTTGCTTTATATGTGTATCGTATATGATTCAATATAATTATTTGATTGCCTAAAAAATGTGTGTTTATTTGTGAAATAATATGTTTGATTAGAGATAAATGTTTGTAAATGCATTGTGGAGCTGAATGCAATTTTGATGTGTTTAGACTGCTTTACTAATTAATGTCTAAAGTTAAAATATAAATAAGATGAGAGCCTTTTTCACCTACAGCTATCAAAATTCGTCTTCTTTGATCAAGAAAGACAGAGCAAACAAGTTCATTACCGTTTGAGCAAAGGATTTTCTGTTTAATAAGAGTTTTTACAGTTTCACAGTCCTCTTTCTCTCTAAGGATCTCAAACATCACTTGAGATCCTTAGAGAGGAGGATAGTGAAACTGAAAAAAATTCTTATTAAACAGAAAATCCTTTACTCAAACGGCAATGAACTTGTTTGCTCTGTCTTTCTTGGTCTAAGATGAGATTGGGTTTTGATAGTTGTGGATGAGAACGACTCTTATCTTGTTTATAAATGTTAATTTAATTCATCATTGTAAAATTTCAAATTTTACAATAAAGAATTACTATTTCAAATTATTCACAATATTAGTAATTTAAAAAATATGATAGATGTGTGTGTTAATTCATTATTGTAAAATTATGCATTTTACGGTAATGAATAAAAATTAATGTTACGACGTGACGTTGTGACGGTTGAAACACAAAAGCTTAGAAACCCGTTTAAGAATCTTTAACTTATCATGTTGAGGTCAACATGTAGTCATCGATTCTTAAATTGTCCATGTGGACAGTCTTGAAATGCACGATTATATGTTTTGTAAATATCATCATTGTCTATTAAAATTGCTTGAATAGTCGATAGTTGAGATATTTCGGTTGCATTAATCCTATTGTTCTCTAAGTGTATACTAGACATATATGGTTGATTACACACTGTCGATTCTAATCGATAGTGTATGATTGACCTAGTCTACGTCATGCACTTGGAGACCATGGGGTTATGCTGCCGAAATTTCTTGATTTTCGATTATAAAGCAAGTAGACAAGGTGATATTTGCAATTCATACGTGTATTTCGGGATGGGATAGAAGCCAACCCAATTCTAAACCTAATGGACATGAATTGTCCTTTCATCATAGGGAATGATATACTTTACAACAAAGAATTAAATATTAATATTTAAAATTATTCAAAATATTATGATAGATGTGTGTGTTAATTCATTATTGTAAAATTATGCATTTTACGGTAATGAATAAAAATTAATGTTACGACGTGACGTTGTGACGGTTGAAACACAAAAGCTTAGAAACCCGTTTAAGAATCTTTAACTTATCATGTTGAGGTCAACATGTAGTCATCGATTCTTAAATTGTCCGTGTGGACAGTCTTGAAATGCACGATTATATGATTTGTAAATATCATCATTGTTTATTAAAATTGCTTGAATAGTCGATAGTTGAGATATTTCGGTTGCATTAATCCTATTGTTCTCTGAGTGTATACTAGACATATATTTTCTGTCTACATATATTTATTTATTTTTTTAATATTTACCGACGGATATTTCCATCGGTAAGCTCCGGCTATTGCTCCGGTTAACCGGCCGGCGTAACTCATTTCCGACGGACGTTTTCCGGCGGAATTTTAGATTTTCCGGCGGACAATCCGCCGAAAATACCGGCGGAATTTGTCCGTCGGTATTACCAACCAATTATTTCCGACGGAACCCGACGGACGAATTCCGTCGGTAATATCCATTTACCGACGGATGGGTGGATTTACCGACGGAAATTTCCGTCGGTAAAAGGCCTGTTTCTAGTAGTGTTATCAGCGACAGAATTATTCCGCCGGTGGTTATTTATTCCGACGGAATAATTCTGCCGCTGGGTTTAAGTATAAATTCATAAAGACAGACGCCCAAATTATGATCTCTCATCTCTCTCTCTCTCTCTCTTCCCTTCGGCCTCTCCTCGGCCTCTCTCTCTCTCTCTTCCCTTGTCCTCATCGTCGTCCACCCTCTCCACTGCCGCGAAGCTGCCGCCGCCGTCCTCGCTCACACACACCAGCCGAACACACACTCTCTCTCTTTCCGATAAGTCTAATCTCTCTCTCTCTCTCTCTCTCTCTCTCTCTCTCTCTCTCTCTCTCTCTCTCTCTCTCTCTCTCTCTCTCTCTCTCTCTCTCTCTCTCTCTCTCTCTCTCTCTGAATTCGTCACTCTCTCTAGATCTCTCTTTCTAATGTTGGATAGTTCATCAATGGGATCCTGATAAAGTATTGGAGAGTTAATTTGCAAGCTTAAATTATGACTTGAGGCCAGATTTTATGTTACCTGTTCAATTTTGAAATTTATTATTAAACATTCTTATTGACTATTTTTGTCAATTAATCATGCTTTGTCTATTGTTGAATCTGAGATGGTGATTCTAAGTCATTACTCCTTGGTGATTAAATAATACTCCTATGTTGTAGAAGACAAAAAGCACAAAGCCCAATTTTTAGAAGAGTGATCTTTGTCAGATTTTCTCATAAAAATCTGTTTCCTAAAGTTTCACAAAGAAACATTGTTAAAATTATGACGAGATCTTGTTTGGATGTAAACAGTTGAAATTCAATAGAAATTCAAACTTAATGGTATTCTTTCCATCTGAAACCATAATTGTAGTGACTGGTAAAATATAATTTAGTTGCAAGTCTTAATACTAAGTTTTGTTTTATATTTATGAAATAAATTGCAGAATTACCAAGTACGAGAACAACTAGAAGTACATTAACATTTGAAGCTGTGCCAAATATTTAATTGTGTATAACTGCTCAAATATAACATTGTCTCGAGTAGTAAAGTATGTAATGGTGTAGATCTCTCTCTCTAATTTGCTTATACTTGGTCGAGCTAAAACCAATATTTAATTAGTATTTTTAGTGTATTTAGATATGAGTTTCAGTAGAGCGGGCAAGAAGTCCGTTATACACATCTATTACTGGGACGCAACCGTCTCAGTAATAGATTTTAGTTAAACCACCAATAAAAATATGACATATCATATATAATATATAAACCAAAACTATTTAGAGGCTCCAGAAAAGGCCACGTCAAAGGCCACGTCAGCAATTCAATTTCCAACTCATTTTTATTCCAGATTTTAGTTAAAAAAATATAGGCAATATTATTGTAATATTATTAGTTAAAGTTAATTTGCAATTTAAAATAAAAATTCCCTCTTAATTAGAAGTTGATTGATTTAATCAGTTTTGAAATTTTGAAAACTAATGGTTACCTAAATTTAAGCACAATTTTTGAATAATTCAAACTCTTTAGGTGATAATTGTGGAGATATAATTATTAGTAATTTTCAAAATTTAAAATAATTAGTAATTTTTGAAATTAAAAATAGATACCAGACTAAATTTCAATTTAATCATAAATTTCAATTTAAAATAATTAGTAATTTTCGAAATTTAAAAGACATGCCAGAATAAATTTCAATTTAACCATAAATTTCGTATCCAAACAACTTAGTCGAATTTAATTCCTGGTTTATTTTTAATATAATAATAATTTATTTGATTAATGTTTGGATAATCTATACCCTTATTATAAAATTATTTAGAATCTCAAATTAATTAAAATTAATTAAAACGTTATCTTCTTATAACTTATACGTAAACCTGATTTTTATGCCTTTTAAAAGGGAACCCAAATGAGATAGACTCAATTTTGAATTCAGTTGACTCGATAGACTCAATTTTGAATTCAATTGACTTTATAGATATTAATTATATCATCAACAGAATTCTATAGTTTTTGGCTTAGTTATATTTTAAAGTTAGTTTAGTTAAAATTTATTTAATTAAAGGTTTTTTTTTTTACGTTGATCTTCTCTATGCATAACCACTAACCAAAATAGCCTTCAACTTAATATACAGTATATGCTACTTGCTTCTGCAATCTTAATATAGATATTTGTCTTTTATTTAATTTACCTATTATAAGTTTATCTAATCATATTTGTTTCTTCATGCAGTTTGACGTGAATACTCTGTGTGTTGTGCTGATGAAACCAACCATCTTATTTATTCTGGGAATGATGCAAGGTAAACAATTTCTCTACAAGCATGATTGTGTTCGTTGAATTTAGGTTGGTGATATGAGAAAAGATCTACTATACAGGGTGTCCAAATTTTAAAAATAATTTGGTGAACTTTATTATCATTCTATTGCATTCTCTTTTTTTTCTCAGCTTCCATGCATCTTCATGTCAACTGAGATCAAGTCATCTGAGGTATACTATGATCGAGTGGGGTTGGGAGGGGAAAGGGTATTGACGTCCTTCCGAACTATTTCCAAACGCAAGCTGATTTTACATTTTTTCCTCCCCTGAAAAATCTATCCTCTGATAGTAGTACATTTTGGCCATTATTGTTGTCTGTGACAAGATATTGATATTAAACAAGTTTAATGAGATTCAAGATCGTATTACAACTTCGAAATTTATTCAGAATCTTTACGAGCTTAAGAATTTTATGAGAGCGCCACCGAGCTGATCAAATTTAGCCTGATCATCGGAGTTGCATTAGAATTATACTACACCAAATTTTCTCAAATACCAGCCGAATAAAAAACTTATTTCTGCAAATTTTGTCAAATCTGCGCAAGTTTATACGGGACAATATTTCTAAATCGAGGAACAATCAAAAGATCAAATTGGAGACGAGAGAGGATTGGTTGTCGTGGGATATATTGAAGCCGATGTCGAGAATATTAGGACATTGTTTGATGGGGTCATTTGAGTGTAAGGAATTGCATGAAATTGCATGTAAGGCGTGAAGGAGTGTGTATGTTAGGGCGATGCATTGATATCAATCCTAAATCCATTTTAGCTGCCGGGAGTCTTCTTAAGCTTGGGAAACTGAAAATGTTAATGTTAGCTTCCGGTGTTTTTAACATTTGTTTTTATATATTTCTATTTGATTTGGTTAGATTGATTTCATAGAATATTAGTGATATGTAATCGGTAAATATTTGCTTTCGAAATTTTGAAATCTGTTAAGCAACAATGGATTTTCAATATGATTGTCTTAAATAATTACTTTTTTTCACTTTTGGAAAATTGCATACTTGTATCTTACTCTATCTGTCCAAATAAATATCCGTTTTACATTTTGAAAAAAATTAAAAAATTCAACTTTTTGTAAAGGTTAGTTTTTTTTTTTTTTTTTTTTTTTACTTTTGGAAAGTTCAACTTTTTGGAAAATTGTGTACTCCATTTTACTCTTTGAAATTTTAATTTTGCAAGTATCTATTTTAGAATTTTGATAAGATATAGTAACTATTTTATTTATGATCTTTTAGATATTTTACCTAACTTAATTAAATTAACTTGACTTAAAAAAATCAAATTAACTAAAGCTCAGTTAAAAATGATTAGACAAAAAGAATTTAGTTGGTTAAAAATTATCTGGTAAAGAATTTTGATAGACATGCATGAGATATATCATATCATATCAAATCTAATTTAAATATTATATATGAAATTTGGATAGTGAAACATGGATGATTACTTAAATATTACTATGTACATTTAAAATTTGGATAGGGATTAATAAATTATGGATGATAAGAAAAGAGAAAAGAAAATCGCAGGCATATTTGATTTGAAATTTTATTGGGAAATGCCTTGCGAAAGTATTTATTTTGGGGCTATTAGTGTGTAAAAATGGTCCAACATCCGAATATATAGGGGTTAATTTCAGTGCCCACCCTCAAGGGGTTGGACAAGTATCGTTGCCCCCTTTGAGATTCGGATTCATCTCAATGCCCACCCACCCCTTTGGAAATAACTTGACTATTTTGCCCTCACTTTAATATAAAAGTTGATTTATTCTCTTTAATTACAATTAAATAACTAAAAAAATCACATAAGACCAAATAAAACAATTTTAAATTTTTAAGTGATTTATTAAAGCTCACTAACCAAACATTAAGAACATAAGTTATTTATTTATTTAATCTATATCTATATAATATATAATAGCAAAGTCCAATACTATTCATAGATAGCGCCACGTGGAAGTCCACATGTCATTATTTCATTGACTTAATCATTGTCAATTATGAGGATTTAAATTATGGAAATTATCAAATCAAAGATTTTTAAAATTTCAATTCTCAGTAACTAATCCTAAATCTATTCACTAAACCAAAAAAATCTGCTTATCATTCCTAAATCCATGGAAAAATTTGAGTTTATCATATTTTGATTTTGAATCTGAACATCATATTTATTTGTACGTATATTTTTTTTTCTTGCTTACATGTACGTATATATTTTTTTCGCTTTTCTTCTTTGAACTTATTTATTATGATCTTTTAAATGAACAGAAAAGGGTTTTCAGTTCCAAAATATTTATTCATTTTTTTAATTTGCTTTTTTCAAGATTGAGACTAAATTTTAATTTTTTTGAACATTTATTTTGAAAAAAAAATAGTACTAATTATGTTGCATATGCAAGTGAAGTACTTTTGCAATTTTCCCATGAATCTACTTGCCATCGCCATCGCCGTACCAAGCTTAAGCCTTCATTTGATGATTTGAATATGAACTTTTAATGTGGAGAAAATTGCAACACTTAATTATGTGCATGTTACAAAATATTGGAAACAGTTTTCATTTGATCATACGAAATTTAAATCCTTATACTAAAAAAAGTTTGTAGAGAAAAACAAGATTTACATTTGTATTATATAGGTCAGTGATTGTGTTTATCACGCAAGTTGATTTGACATTGCATATGAAATTTTCAGCATGTTCTTTTTCTGTTTTCCATGCTATTCTCTCGTGTATTTAAACATTTATTTATTTTAGTCATCAAGGTATAAAATTTGTGTAACTAAAAAAAAAAAGGCCTAAAAATACTCTATTTTCTTATACCATATCACAATTTCAATTATTCAACTTTGTTTCACAAAGAATTGTTCTTGAAATTCAAAAAAATAGGCCTAAAAATACTCTATTTTCTTGAAATTCAAAATTTACTCTATTTTCCAAATCTATGCAAGCCTTGCTCCTAAATGCTCTTGATTGTTTTTAAACTAGCACAAGAGAGGCATACATTTGTATGTACATGGTATGCTTTGTTAAGGCATGATAAACCATTGAAACAGTTAAACAATTTTACTTTGATATCAATGGTTGAGAGACGTCACCCAACCCATATGAAAATGATTGGAAAATCATTGCATCAAAAAAAAAAGATTGGAAGATAATCCATATATTTACCAGATTAATATATACTAAACAAAAGAAAAAGATATCAATCCATTAAAGGACACCCGATTCATAGCTTGCCAGTTTGATCTAACCGTGAGATGCAATAAGATTTTGATTATCTGTTAATGAGTATAAATCTAAAATGTTAAAGTGTGATGAAAGAGTGATAACTAGTTATTGATTTCTTAACTTGTATATTACTGTAGAGGGTTAATGAGTTTCTATTTAGCACTTACATGAAAAAGTTATTTTATTTAGTAAATTGTGAAATTTTTACTGACTTATTTGTATTTAATGGTGGAATAAAACTATCTTCTATAAATAGAGGGCAAAATAGTCAATATTTTATCGAAAAGGTGGGCAATAAAATGGAACCAAACCTATATGGAGATAGTGATAATTTGTCCAAAATGAAATTAACTCTATTTTGTATCTTTATATATTAAAAAATAATATTTAAGGTCGGATAATTCAATAATTATTGTAATTCACTTATTTTCGTTGACGACAATGGTGGAGGTAGCGGCACTTTGAACTGCAAAAGAGGCTTCAAGTTTTTGGTGTTCATCGAATTTTGGGACCCTTTATAAGTAGCAATTTCGTTGTTGATGGCGGTACAACCCTTTGTGTTAGGAAAGTTCCATTTGAGAGTTTAATAAATAAAGAAGTGACAGGAGCAGAGCAGCAAAGAAGGACAACGACAATAACTTTAATCATGGAAGAGGACATATGGAAAGATGAGTTGGTTATGTTTACATCTAAGGAGGTAAGTTTAGATATTGTGAAGTTATCACAATATCTTCACATTATATTTGAGAGATGTTCTAAAGAAAAGAAAATATATTTAGTTACCTAAGTTGGTATTGACCTAACTTATGAAAGTTACCTTAGTTAGAATTGTTTTCAACTAAAAGTATTTACTATTAGAATAAGGAGAGATTTGTTTTCTATTAGAATTAGGATTCATATGTTTTAAGTATAAATGTGAGTCTCTAGCTTACGTAAACTTTGAGATAGAAATAATACATAATATACTTTTGTGTCTGCTTATTTTATCATGATATCAGAGCATGGTTTCGAACTTGAAATCATGTTTCTATACTTTTGAATAACCATTGTCACATTCTCTCTTTGAGGGAGAGAATTGTGACATGGTGAACTTATCTTTAATGTCTCCTCCATGATTACCCAATTCGCTTCCACAATAAAAATCCAGGGTTCCGATTGTTGATTTATCCCTTTGATTAAACCACCGTCACTATCCCTTAGAGAAACGGTTATTGAGTGTCGTCCACTATAAAAATAATAATTAACGATGATTGAATGTCGTCCACTATAAAAACGATGATTGAGTATCGTCCACTATAAAAACGATGATTGAGTGTCGTCTACTATAAAAATGATGATTGAGTGTCGTTCACTATAAAAATGATGATCGAGTGTCGTTCAATATAAAAACGATGATTGGGTGTCGTTCACTATAAAAACTTAAGTGTCGTTCGCTCTAAAAACGGAGATTGAAGAAAAAGAAGACATGTGCGAGCACAAATTGAACTGAAACACGAAAAAGGAAGAACTTGGCGCAGATGTTGGATGTCGAAGTGAAAGATTTTTTTAAAAACATTTTAATTTTTATTTTGCAACTTGGGTATCTACGATGTAGATCCTCCAACTTGAGGGGGTGTTGAGATATTGTGAAGTTATCAAATTATATGTTATCATGCCAACATATATTTCGTATTTTTAATCTTCTTTAAGGAAAAATAATTGATATTAAATTCACATTTATTTTAATATTTGAAAGCAATAAATATTGATTAATATTATAGAATTTTCAATAAAACATCATTTAATTTTGTTAATACACGATAACAAATACAATATTAATTAATAGATTGACGACTTAATTTTTTTATTTCAATTGAAAAAATTATTATTTAATACAGTAGCATATTAATATCTTCACCACTTTTGTCTAATCACGTTTTCTTTATCTTTTGTTTATTTGAGACCCAAAATAGGAAAATAAACAATTATTCTACATAACTATAAATATTTGATTTCTTTTATATAAAAGAAATAGGTGAAAATTAAATAATTTTTCCTATCAACACATATCTATTTGCGTCTAAATCACTTATATCTTAACATAATTTTAAAATAAATTATTTTGGAGAAATAGAAAAAAATAACAAACATTTGTAATTAATATATTAGTAGATATAGTTGATAAGTAAATTTTGTAGTATAAATAGACTCATCTTAAGGGAAATTATGTTAAATAAATAATCAATATACTATAAAATAAAGATTGCAGTGGATAAACAAATATCGTAATGACAATAGTCAATTCTTATGAAGAATTAATTTTAGAATTGAAGAGCTTTCATAAGGAAAGACTTGGAGTACCTTAATCTCTATAGGCAGTGGAATCATAAGGCTGAAATATTTTTTTCACGCAAATCTATTTCATGCTATCTATGTGATTCACGGGACATACTTTATAGTCTAAAATATGATTGAAAACCATGCCCAATGGGTTCCTCACAAAAGTGATAGTCTTATTTTCTTTTTGCATTAGAATGATTATCATATTTGATTTTCAGTTGTATAATACATGATGCTGCAGGAAATGTGCTTATCAATCTTCCTCCACGTGGCAGGACTGATCACCTGGCTTCTTGACCTGAAAACAGAACCCACGACTAGCCGGATGTGTCTCCGGCGAAGACGCTCGGGCGTGAGAGTAAGATCACAGTTGTATATAGCTCAAAATGTATTGAATAATGAACTCAGAATACAAAATGGCAGTTACCTTTCACCGTTTGGTAGTGATGAAGTATTTATAGGCAAGAGTGATGTATTTTTGGGGAGGCAACATGTCCTCCGAGATTATAGCGGCAGTTACTTGGACGTGGGAACATGTTTATAACGGTCCCTGATTTATAGGGATGTGGTTATGAGGGTTGTTCAACCAAATAAGCCGGCAAGTGTTAAGTCGTCACTTGTTGAGTTAGGTCGAGGTCGCCACTCGTGGAATGGTCGACCACCTTTGGTCGAGTAGAGCATGGTTCGTACCCGAATTGTAATATGGATCATGAGGTCGGACTAAGTTAGGTCAGGACCTATTAGATCGGACCGTGGGCTTAGTCGACTGACGCTTGAGATGGGCTTTGGGCCTTGCTCTGACTGGGCCAGCCCTATTGAGAATGTGATAATCAAAGCTGGATGTAATTGGGCTTTACTTGCTTGGCCCAACTCGGCACTTTTGGTATGTTCAGTGGCCCCCAACTTTCGAGTTGACTTCGTCGACTTGGAAGTTAAGAAGATTTCTTTGATGAAAATTGCTTTACTCGCAGGTCGATGCTAGTCTTTGAAGTAGGTCGACCATGATGACGTGGCAACATCCTGATCGTTGGCGATGAACGGTGGGAGATGAAGGAGCGCCGATTTTTGTAATGATTACAGCTCTGACGTTTGGAACTCCTTCTCGAAAACCGCTTCAGTCTTTAATTTTGGAAAATTAATTTTGATTTTCCTTTCCCTTTCCAAATTTAGGAAAATATAAATAGAAAAATCCCTCTTCGTTTAGAACTTTTACTGCTCTAGAACTTCTTCTTCTCCGGCGATAATCAAGGGATTGCAGCAAGATTTAAATCTAGCTCTCGGCTCCAGCAACGGAACTACCTTCTGCAATTAATTAAGGTATTTCCCTCGTATCCTTGCTTTAGGGTTTTAATTTATGCACTGTTCTCCGTTTCTGCCATGGCTAGGACCTTTAGTTGCGAACCAGGGGCGTGGTATGGTTACTGCACTGTTAACCGTAGGGCATGCAAGAATGTGAACGGTGAGTGGAGAGTGATGTCCCTGGATGAGTGTGCCTCCATTTTGACTAGTTGGGGATTGAATTACACTGAGATAGGGCTGCCCATTGTAGGGGAAATTGAAAATGTGGTGATTGACGACTCAAATGTGGTCGCTTTTCATCTATTCCATGAATTGCTTGACCATATCACCTTGTTTTATGTTAGGGACGTCCAAAAGCCCTCCTTCCTTAGAAATAGAATAGTTTTCCTGGGAGTCTAGGTCGTCCTTAGGTAGGTCGGCGAACATGATCATAGGACCGACTCCCCGTTTCCTCTTTTGCTTGTACGTATATGACGACTCAAGAAGGGAACGCCGCCTCAACTTCTTCTCGGTCCTCGAATTGTCAACGCATTTGGGCCCAATGTGGTGCCGAGCAAGAATGAGAGGGGCTATGTACCTCAACGACCTACTCGTGGGAGGAAGAATTTGGAGTCCCGTTATGATGTGATCTACAACTTCGTGGGGTAGATAGGGCGGACTTTAGGGTGACCATCCTTAGTCGAAACAATTTTTGGCCAAATACCGTACGACCTTCACTAGAGATGCTACTAAGGTAGCTTTCTTCTACGGGCAGCTGAGGTGGTTTGAGGTTGCCGTTGGATCCTTTCATTAATGAGTTTCGGGAATGTATGGATGCCCTCCCTCTTCAGCTCGGTGCTAACACTTGTAGAGTGCTAGTGTGCTTTGCAATGGTGTGTAGGCTCTTGGGCCATGAGCCTTGTATGAAGGTTTTCAAAGAGTTTTTTGGTGCCAAGCTAGATAAGCATGATTGGGGAATTAGTACTCCCTCCAAGCCCAACTCTCCCAAGTTGTTTACCAACCTTCCAAATAAACACAATTGCTGGAACTCACATGTAGTTTTAGTTGAGAGCAGGCTGGGATGGGAATTTCCGTTGCCCAATGATGAATCTGATGCTATCAGCGAGGAGAATTACTGGGAGCCTCCTTGGTGTAAAAATTTGTATAGAAAGCTGTGTGCCCTGGTCAAGGATGGACCCGTCAATTGGGAGTCATTAGTGACAACCAAGTATAATTATATTCTAGCAGGGATGATGCCTGGAGATGAGGCAGCAGAGCCCCTTGCACCTGTATTGAGAGGCCAGTTGTACCCTGATTGGGTAACTCACTCTTTGGGTAGATTAGAGGAGAATTGTCAGTTTTGTCAGAAGCAAGCTGACTACTGCAAGAACAATGGAGAACACATTGGTGGTAAGGGTTTACTCGCCTTCGCTCATTAGCTCGTCCAATGTTAACTTGCATAAGTGCTTTTTTATAGGCGTATAGGATTGCCTTGATCTGCATACTTAACTTTCAGCTCGTCATTTACTTGCTCCCTTGTAGAATCAATTAATTCGTACATAGAACTGCTTGTAATCGTATCTCTGTATTTATCAAATGGTTTGCTCGTATGTAGAATTAATTCGTACATAGAACTGATTTTATTGGCATACATGACTCTTAGCCCATCCGTTGTCTATTCGCATGTAGAACTGGTTAGCTCGTACTTAAATCCGTTTTGAATTGTCACCCTGCACTTATCACATTGCTTGCTCGTATGTAGATTTAATTCGTACATAGAACTGTTTCGTATTGTCGAACTAACACTTTGATGTCGTGCAGTTTTGACTCCCGAACAAGAAGCCGCCATGGTTCGAATTGTTGGAGTTTCTGACAAGAAGAAGTCTAAGAGGGCCCACGGAGCTGTGAACGCTAAGGCCAGCAGAGAGAGGGATGCTGCTGCAAGGAATAACCTTCTCCCAAAGGACAATGCTGGGTTAATCCCAATGGAGGAGGTCGTTATAGAGGACCTTCAACAGAGTGGTTCCCATTCCATGAATGTGAATGAGGGAGGGGAGGAATTCAGCAGGTCGCCTAGGCCAAGTCCGAGCTCTGATCCTGTTCAAGAGGCCAATGCTGCGACCTCTGGGGCTGAGATGGCGGGCTCCAGTCCAATGAATGTAGTTGAAATTGATGATGTTGTTGAGGAGGAAGATGATCAGGCGTTGAGGACGAGAAAAAGATCAAGGTCTGGAAAGGGCAAGGCCGTCTCCCCAAGTCTACTCCCTCCTCTAGCCCCTCCTCCGAGGAGCCAAGAATCTGTAGATGCTTTGATTCAGAGGCTCAGCGATGTTCCCCCTCTCATTGGGGTCAACAGCATGACTCGCCGCTATCCTGATGTGGCGCTTGGTCAAGTGGTGGTGAGAAGGGCCCTGGATGTAGATCTCCTAGCTTACTTTGCAGATAAGGGGATGACTCCAGAGGAATTCTCGGCCCGATCTGGGTTGGTACACAGCGAGGTAAACCTTTACTTTCCCTTTCTGTTTGGTCGCTTATTATATTAGTTCGTCAGTTCACCTCTTTGCCGAGCTAATACTTCAATGTTTCCTCTAATGCAGTCTCTCACCATGAACGAGCAAGCTAAAAGCTCCTGGAGGGCGTCAATTGAGAGGGAGAAGCAGGCCCTGCGCGATTATGCCAAGAAGGCACAAGAGTTGGCTGATTTGAGAGAGAAATACAACGATCTGGACAACTCGTGTGAAGCCAATGAAATGGTGAAGACGAAGGCCTTGTCCGATCTGGCAGCTGCTGAATCTAAGATCAAGGAGGTGGAAGCGGAGAGGGAAGCAGAGAAGAACGAATTGGAAAAAACCAAGACTGAGCTGGCCACAGTCAACAAACTTCTGAAGGAGAAGGATGCCTTCTTGCTCGAGCTGCATGAACAGCATCGACTTGAGAGAGAGAAGAGCCAGAAAGACCTCCAGGCTACCATCGAGAAAACTGCTAAGGATGCCTCTGAAGCAGCGGTTGAGAAGTTCAAGGCAGGGGATGAGTACTACGATGCCATAGTGTCTAAGGCCCAAGATTTTCTTGAGGTCGGCAAAAGACACATGGCCCGTCGTGCGCTTGTAGATCCAACGGCCACGGTTACCATCGAGCAATTAGCTCGTTGGTTTACTGAGTCCCAATATGACATGACGGCTCGTAGTGGTCACTCGCTTGTTCCTTACCTTGAAAACGATCTTGCTTTCATTGCTCAAGAGGATGAGGAGGATCACTGCGAGAAGTGGGAAGCTCCCCCTGTTCTTGATAGGAATTTTGATGTGGTCTTGGCGGAACTCGACGATGCCGAAGCCATGGAAATTGAAACTGAGCAAACATATTCCGAGTCGGGTAAGCCTTTGGAGCCTCAGCAACAAGAAGATGGTGAAGGTCGAGCTTCCATTGACGACCAAGCTGCTATCGGCCAGGACTCTTAAATTATTTGTAATGAACAAGTTCCAACCAACATCTTTTTGTTCTTATTGATTAACATTATCTGAATGCCTTGGCCCAGTTTTTTGGGAGGCAAAATATTTTTGTAAATTAATTTTGTTTAAGTCTTAGCCCGTTTTGGGAGACTTATTTCTATCATAGCTGACTTTTGTTTTCAGAATGTTGTATGTTTTTCATTCCATATTGTATGTCGAGCTAGATGTAGATAATATAAATGAGTCAATTTGAGCCTAGAGGCGACTTGATCTTGTTGGTTTAGTCGACCTCAGACTTGATTAACTTTTTTTTTTTTTTTTTTTTTTTTTTTTTTGTGAACGAGATTGATCATGAGTCGAACCTGTTCATACCATTTGAACTGATTAAGAATCGAGTTAGTTGGAACGAAGTCGACTAAGAGTCGGACCTGTCAAATGGATAAAGCTGATTAAGAATCGAGCTAATTAGAACTAAGTCGACTAAGAGTCGGACTTGTTAAGGAACAAAGCCGATTTAGAATCGAGCTTGTTAGAACGAAGCCGAAGAGTCGAGCCATAGCCGACTAAGAGTCGAGCTAAGATGAACTGACTAAGAGTCGAGTTAAGATGAACTGACTAAGAGTCGAGCTCATTAGAACAAAGTCGACTAAGAGTCGGACTTGTTAAATAAACAAAGCTGATTAAGAATCGAGCTTGTTAGAACGGAGCTGACTAAGAGTCGAGCTTGTTGATACTATGTTTGATCGAATAAATTGCTCTTTTCATTGAAGTAGGAATCATGCTTACATCAATTCGAAACTAGCTTTAACACAAACTTGAACTTTGAAATTGAAAACTAGAAGTAGTATTTGATGAGGTGAGTAGCATGCCAAGGATGTTTCAACTCGTCACCTCCAGGATGAGCTATCATGTAGGTTCCTTCCTTGACGACTCGAGTGATTACATAGGGACCTTCCCAGTTAGGAGATAGGTTGTTCTGCTGGGTCCTTCTACCCGTTGCCTCAATCTTTCTCAATACATAATCTCCAACTTGAAAAGACCTTGCCTTGACCTTCTTGTCGTGATAACTTTTGGTCCGCTGCTTGTAATTGACCATTCGGAGGTAGGCTGTTTCTCGCTTCTCGTCGATCAGGTCCAAGTCGATCAACCTGTTGGTGTCGTTCTGTTCTTGATCAAAGAAGGTCACTCTAGCAGTAGGGAATCTGAGTTCAGCAGGTGCCATGGCCTCTGACCCATATGTGAGAGCAAAAGGGGTTTCCCCCGTAGGCCCCCGAGTGGTTGTACGAACTGCCCAAAGAGCAAGGGGGAGTTCGTCCAACCAATTGTTTCATCGACCTACGAGCCCAGTCTTGAGCGAAGATAGAACAAGTTTATTTGCTGCTTCAGCTTGCCCATTTCCTTGAGGATAGGCGACAGAAGATTTCCAATGTTTGATTCCAACTCGCTTCATCTCTGCTTCGAAAGTCTGGGAGAACTGTAGACCATTGTCGGACACTATAGCACGAGGAAAACCAAATCGACACCAAATGAAGTCGTGGATGAAGTTGATAGCATTCTCCTCTGTGATGCGAGCTAGTGGTTTGGCCTCAACCCATTTGGTGAAGTAGTCTATGGCCACTATCACATACTTGCAGTTTCCTCGGGCGGGAGGGAAGGGTCCAATCAGGTCGACGCCCCACATGTCAAATGGCCAAGCTGCGATCACAGGAGTCTGCTCTGTTGTAGGTACATGGGGAAGGTTGGCAAACCTTTGGCATTGATCACATTGCTGAACAAAGTTGTGAGTGTCAGCTCTCATGTGTGGCCAGTAGTATCCCAAAGTGATTAACTTGTCGCCAGCAGTCCCGCCCCCGGTGTCCACCACAAATTCCACTATGTACCTCATGTATCAACAGGGCGACCTCTTGAGGGTGGATGCACTTTAGTAATGGTCGAGTATAAGATCTTCTGAATAGGTCGCCTCCTTGAATGACATACCTTGGAGCTTTCTTTTTGATAGCTCGAGCCTTCTTCTCGTCATCTGGCAGCTCTCCATTTTCTAGGTATGCTTTCATTTCCTCGATCCAACACTTCTCCTGAGTCCAATTTCTTGAGGGATCATCTATGCATTGAATTTTTACCCTCTCATAAGCTGGATTTTCGAGGAAGGAGATGGGCTCGTCATGTGGCTCATCTGAAGTAGCCAGTTTCGAAAGGAGATCAGCCAGCTCGTTATCTTCTCTTCCAATCCTTTGAATCTCCCAGAATTCTAAGTCCTTTATTAGCTCCTTCACCAGGTCGCAGTATTTGATGAGAGTAGAACTAAGCACTTCGTACTCGCCTCTGACCTGGTTGACTATCAATTGTGAGTCACAGTAAGCCATGATTTTAGTTGCTCCGAAGCACTTGGCGTACTCAATAGCTGCAATCAAGGCCTCGTATTCAGCCTGGTTATTGGAAGCATCAAACTTGAACCTTAGTGATTCCTCATATACGGTCCCAGTTTCTGGCTCAATCAACACTATTCCAGCTCCACTGCTATTCTTGGTCGCTGACCCGTCTGAATAGACCTTCCAACAATCGTCGGGTAGGCTAATGACGACCTGGGACTCTGGTTCTTTCCCCTTAGCTTTTTCTTTAGGAACTCGTTGCTCGTTATCTTCCTTGGTGAACGTAAGCTCGACCAAGAAGTCAGCTAGAGCTTGAGCTTTCAACGCCTTTCGAGGTCGATAGTCAATGTCAAATTCAGTGAGGGCAATTGACCAATTGAGCAGTCGACCTGAACTCTCAGGCTTGTGCAATATCTTTCTCAAAGGTGCATTAGTAAGAACCACGATTGGATGAGCTAGAAAATAAGCTCGCAGCTTCCTTGAAGCCACGACTAGAGCATAGGCGACCTTCTCAGCGTTGTAATACCTACTTTCCACATCGATAAAGCTTTGCCGATATAGTACACGGGCTTCAAGCCCCTCATCCTCTCTAATCAACACTTCTTTTAGCCCAGACCGACTTGTCTCCCACGAGATAGATATACAAACAAAGTCTCTCCAAAGTGGTCGGGCTACTTAGCAGGGGTGGAGTAGCGAGGTAGTCCTTTAGCTGTTGGAACGACGAATGACATTCGGTCGTCCATTCAAAACTTTTCGCCCCCCTCAATGCTTTGAAGAAGAGGAGAGACCGTTCTGCTGACTTTGATATGAAACGACCAAGAGCTGCTACTCTTCCGTTAAGTCGCTGCATCTCTTTAACACCTATTTGGTAGGAGCCTTCATGTCGACTAAAGCCTTTATCTTCTCTCGGATTAGCTTCTATGCCCCTTTGAGATACCATGAATCCCAAGAACTTGCCAGTGCCACTCCAAAACACACATTTGGGGGTTGAGCTTCATGTCGTTTGCTCGTAAATTGGCGAATGTCTCCTTTAGGTCGACCACGTGACTCCGGCCTTAGTTTTAATGACCATGTCGTCAACGTAAGCCTCCATATTTCGACCAATGCGTGAGGCAAAGACTTTGTTCACCATCCTCTCGATAGGTCGCTCCTCGCATTTTTCAATGCCAAATGGCATCATGTTGTAGCAAGAAATGCCTCCAAACCGCTTGAAATGCCGTTTTCACAATGTCATCCTCGTGCATCTTTATCCGGTGGTATCCCGAGTAAGCATCCGTAAAACCGAGAGTAGAGTGGCCAGCGATGGAATCAACAAGCTTGTCAATTCTAGGAAGAGGATAGCTATCCTTCGGGGCAAGCTAGATTGAGAGTAGTGAAGTCGACACACATCCGCCATTTGCCATTCGATTTCTTCACCATGACCACGTTGGCCAACCACGTTGTATGAGTGGCCTCTTTGATTATCCCTGCACTCAAAAGTTTTTGTACCTCAGTTTTTATGGCCTCTTCCTTGTCGCGAGCAAAGCTTCTCAACTTTTGGGGTCTAGGCTTTATGGTCGGGTTGACTTCCAGTCTGTGAACAGCGACCTCCTCCTTGATTCCCCTCATGTCTTCTACCCTCCATGCAAAGACATCATTACTTTCCTTGAGTAGCTCGATGATTTCTGCTCGCTCCTCAACTGATAGCTGCTTTCCAATCTGAATTTTTTGGTCGGGGTAAGAAGGGTTGGTGATTACTGACTCTAGCTCATCCACAGCTTCTAGCTCCGGTCCATCTCTGAATTGTAGAGTCTCCACTATGATTTCCCTGACCTTTTGTCTTTCCTCAGCTCCCAAGTGTGGAGCCTCCTCAGCTATCATATCATCAAGCTTGTCTGCAACCTTGCTGGTAGTGGCCCCCGAGTTATTGTCTATCTGGAGGCATAGGTCTCCTATGACGACTTGATCGACCATAACTACATCTGAATCGACCTCAATGGTGCTAGAGTGACGTGTCGACTCAAGCATGACTTCGTCATTTGAGCGATAGGTCGACTCTACCACGTCGGTGATTGTTGACAGTCGGGTAGTTTTGGTGACTGACTGAGACAGCTTCAAGTAACCATCAGCAGTCTCAATCTCTAGCTCCCTTTTCTTTCTTTCTCTTAGAACATGGTCCAGATAAGCACGAGCTGTGCCTTGTACGCAACCCACTCCAGCAGGTGTGGGGAACTTTACTCGCTGGTGAGGAATTGACGCTACCATTCCAAGAGCGACCTGTCCAGGAATTCCAAGTATGGCGGCATAGTCACTATTTACATCAATTACGATAAATTGTACCTTCGAGACAACCCCGAGGGTCTTTGGCCTAGGTCGACGTCGAGTGCTATCTCCGGCCTTTAGCATCAACTCGATGGTTGGTGAAGCCCTCCAACACTGCCATCATATCTCTCCAACCTGTTCATCATTAAGACCCATCTCCTTGAAAGTTTTGTAAAACAAAATATCCTTGCAGCCCCCGTGTCGACTAAGAGTACGCTCGTCGTACATCCATCAATGAGACACAGGATGACGAGAACTTGCTCCCTAGCCGCCATATTTGTTGCCAATTCGTGGGGGTAGAAGGCGACGCCTCATCTCTTACTTCTCTCCTTGGAGGCACATGTGGGGGCCTTATTGAGCCGGAATATCTTGTGCTTGATGGCCGTGTTGCTCGCTTGTTCGATGATGACCCCCGGGTTCGGTCTAGGCCGCCTAGGTCCTTGTTGCCCACCCGCGGTGCTCACCTCCCCGGCTTGAGGTCTCTTCACATAAGCTTCGAGTCTCCCCCAGTCGACCATTCTCTGGATGATACGCTTCAATCCCAAGCAATCCTCTGTGAGATGACCGGTGTCTTTGTGGTAGTCGCGATACTTGCCGTTGTCCCTCCTAAACTTGTTGCCTGATTCATTGGGGACTGGAGGAGCCAGTTCAACAGCATTCAAAATCTCAGTTCGACTCACCGTGAGGGGAGTGAAAGCTTCGGGCACCTTCTCTGTTGCCCTAGTTCTGTTCTTTCCATTTTTATTGTTTCCCCCATTCTTGTTGGAGTCTTTTTTATCATCAGTGACTTCAACCTTGGGGCTCTTACCATTCTTCTTTTCCTTCCTCTCCTCAGCAAGAGCAACGTTGTATACCTTCTCAAACAACTCCTGTCGAGTTGCTACTGTACGAACTGTGAGCTCGTAATCCATGTCTGCCGATGAAATACCGTTTCGGAAGCAGTTAATGACTTCCCTATCAGTGAGGTCTTCCTCTATCTTATCAACCATCTCTTTGAACTTGGTGAAATAGCTCATCGAGCTTTCATTCTTACCACCGCACCAAGTTATTCGGATCGGTGACGGTTATCTTCCGAGCTCTGCTTGATCGAGAAGCGGTCTAAGAATTTTGTTACGAAGCATGCCCAAGTGGTGATACTACCGGCGGCCAAACCATTGAACCAAGTTATTTGCCCAGTAAGTGTGCTTAGGAGAGCTTTGCACATGTTGTCATCCTCATTGGCGACAAAACACATAGTGGCTTCTAGATGTGCTATGTGGCTCCCGGCATTTGTCGACCCCAGTACTTCTCCGAGAAGAGGCAACCTGAAAGTAGGAGGAGGTCGACTATCTCGATTTCTTTGGATAAAGGTCGAAGAGCAAAATCAATTCGTTCGACCTTTCCAAAGCATCTTTCTTCTTCTCCTCCTCCCATTGCTCAAATTTCTTTTTCATCAACAACCATTCTCTCGGCATCGGGTCTCGTCTCTGGAGGGGGAGCGGTGGACCTCTCGGCCCTCACTTCGGGGGAGTCACCTGCCTACTCCTTCTGTCCTGTGAGAATTGGTCCTTTCGATCTTATTGGAGATCTATGTACATTACTTCTTTGAGGCGACTGCGCCTCTCGGCGGAGACGGCGACTGCGCTGTGATCTCCATGTGGCGACTGCGCCTTTCCCCTCTCACAGCAACCTATGTCCATTCCTGTCTCTATGGGATCCTGATCTCTGCGTTCGCGCCGGAGAGACATGCCTGCTTCGCGTCGTTAACCGAGTCCTCAAATCAGATTGAGCCTCCTGCTCTGTTTCATTGAGGCTAGCCCTTAAATCATTACTTCCAAGACATGAACAATGGTAGGAGCTCGCCGAACTATCCCGTCCTCGCCATTCCGCCCCTACACCTTCATTTGGCCTAGCACTCCGGCTCCGTTGCCCATTAGAAACTGAGCGGTGCCACTCTCTCGGGCGTATGTCGGCACTGCTTCCCTCCTCCATGGCTATCAAGTCGGCCGAGAATGCGGGCTCGCTCCAACATCATTTCTTTCTTGCTCATGGGATTAGTGGAGGGACACCTTACCTTCCCACATTCGCATGCCCGGTTGTACGCTTTGGGTGAGGTGGAGCTCCCTGTCCTTCCATAGGACGCTTTTCTCTCCTTGCATCGGCAATCCCTGCCATCGCCCACGCCTGTTGAGCGTGTCGCCCTAGCATGATGTCGTTGAGGAGGGGGAGGAGGAGGCAAATCTGCATTTCCAACGTTTGTATTGTTGTTGTTGTTCACTTCGTCATGCCCAAGTGAAGCCTCGGATACGTGTCCTTCAAGTCACCATCGTTGCGGGTTAAGAAAAGTTTCGAGGTCAAGTTTAAAAGCACGTTCTCGGCAATGGAACCAAACCGATCTTTGCCGGAAATGTGCTTATCAATCTTCCTCCACGTGGCGGGGTGATCACACTGGCTTCTTGACACAGCAGAACCCACGACTAGCCGGATGTGTCTCCGGCGAAGACGCTCGGGCGTGAGTAAGATCACGGTTGTATATAGCTCAAAATGTATTGAATAATGAACTCGAGAATACAAAATGGCGGTTACCTTTCACCGTTTGGTAGTGATGAAGTATTTATAGGCAAGAGTGATGTATTTTTGGGGAGGCAACATGTCCTCAGAGATTATAGCGCGGTTACTTGGACGTGGGAACATGTTTATAACGGTCCACTGATTTATAGGGATGTGGTTATGAGGGTTGTTCAACCAAATAAGCCGTGCAAGTGTTAAGTTGTCACTTGTTGAGTTAGGTCGAGGTCGCCACTCGTGGAATGGTCGACCTGACCGTCTGCAGAGCATGGTTCGTACCCGAATTGTAATATGGATCATGAGGTCGGACTAAGTTAGGTCAGGACCTATTAGATCGGACCGTGGGCTTAGTCGACTGACGCTTGAGATGGGCTTTGGGCCTTGCTCTGACTGGGCCAGCCCTATTGAGAATGTGATAATCAAAGCTGGATGTAATTGGGCTTTACTTGCTTGGCCCAGCTCGGCACTTTTGGTATGTTCAATACATATCAAGTGCGGGGTTTGAAATTTTTTGAGGGGGTGCCACTAATTAAAAGAGGGAAAAAATGTATTTTTTTCTCCATATAAATGAGAGAAAAATTAATTTATTACACTAAGATCTCCAACTTTTTTTGCATTATAAACACAATTATTTTTTATTTTTTATTTTAAATCAAATGAAACATTTCATACTCACAACACTTACTTCACTATACACTCTTCTTAATTCTTTTGCAAGACCAATTTTATGCATTTTTTATGATACGCAGGGAGTATGTATTTTAGAAATTTATATAATTATATTTTATAATTAATTAATTTTGTCATGCCCGTTGAGAATCTCAAGGTAATATGTTATTAAATTTTGTCAATTTTGAAGTATTTTCATTATAAAGACAAATTCTAAAAAAAATTGTTTATATATATATATATATATATATATATATATATATATATATATATATATATATATATATATATATATATATATATATATATATAATGTGATTTTCTTTGCCAACAAATGAGATTGTCGATAACATAAATGATTATGTCATGTCACTCTTTTCGGGAGACGAAGTTGAATATATATATATATATATATATATATATATATATATATATATATATATATATATATATATATATATATATATATATATATATATATATAATGTGATTTTCTTTGCCAACAAATGAGATTGTCGATAACATAAATGATTATGTCATGTCACTCTTTTCGGGAGACGAAGTTGAATATATGAGTTCTGATGCCATTTGTAAGGGTGAGGATGATGAAAATGGTGCTGAAGATATATTCTCACCTGAATTTCTAAACACTATCAAGTGTTATGGATTGGCAAATCACATTATTAAGCTGAAGGTTGGGTGCATAGTAATGCTTTTGAGAAATCTTGATCAAGCTGCTGAATTGTGTAACGTCACCAGAATGATTTTCACTCAATTATGTAAATATAGTAATTTTTTATTTTTTATATACATATAATTTAATACTTAATTTTGTTACATATATGTAGGTAAGCACGTAGTCGAAGCCAAGATGCTTTCGGGAAAGAATGCTGGCATGAAGGTGCTTATTCCTAGAATGATAATGTCTCCGTCAGATGTGACAAAATTTCCGGTTAGATTCCAAAGAAGGCAATTTCCACTTGCCGTTTCTTTTGCTATGACAATCAACAAGAGTCAGGGACAATCCCTTTCTCATGTAGGACTATATCTTTCACAACCTGTTTTCAGTCACGGACAACTTTATGTAGCATTTTCCAGAGTAACCAGCAAGAGAGGTCTTAAAGTTATTATTTGTGATTCAGATGCTCAAACATATGACAAGACACTGAATGTAGTCTACAAGGAAGTTTTCGACGGACTCTGAGAATTTATGTCGCACAATTTGTGGTTAAACAAAAGTATTGCAATTTCTTATTATTTTCTTTGTTTTTATTTTGTTTTTCTTTAAATATATAGGAAATGGAAGAGATTATGTTGACACTTAGGCACACACTATTAAACTCACGCTATTATAACCATATCTTTTCATCTTCCAAAGTTGTAACACTAAAATCTTAATAATGTTTTTTGGTTAGGCAGGAACCTAACCTCCCGTGGGTTTGTGCCGGCGAGATAGTTGTCTCAAGGGCTTTTCACGTTACATCATGTGTCAACATCTTTTTTCTGTATTAATTATACTCCTAATATCCGCTACATTGATTATCAATTTCGATTTATATTGTTACTTAAAAATCAATTAAAACACATAAATAATTATTTACTTAATCAAAAAAAAAAATTATTCACCGTCGGGTACCGACGGGTTACTGACTAGTTATCTTATAAACAAAATTTTGTTACGTTTTTGTTGCTTTAATATTACCCTTTTTTAAACCAAAAATTTACTTATATTACAAAAAAGATTAAATATTACTTGTGTTGATATCATTAATAGCATTAATATTCTATTATAAATATAAATTATATTTATAAAATGAAATGAAATAATTGACAATAATAAAATAATATAAATATTTATATTAATTATAATAAATTATTGACTTTTTATTACTATATAGGTAAAATGGTGTAAAGTTATACATTAATAATTGATGGTGTTAGGTGATATAGAGAAGAAAGGGACATATGACTTTTATTTTGAAAGCCAGAAAGGTTGTTAAACGAGAAGAGCTCTCGAGTTCGATTTGTGAAAGTTCGAATTTGAGTGTCCTGAGTAGAATTTTTAAATTCATTTTCTTATCGAGCTATTTCATGTTTGTTCCAAGAGTTTTGATTGAACTCAGACTCGACTTGCTTAACTTAATATTTATTTTTTTATTCGCGAATAACTTAAACTCGAGTTCGAGTTGACACTTATATTTGTATTTGAATTGGATACTTAAATTTTTGTTTGAATTTGACTCTATAAGCTTGTTGCTACTTAAATTTAAGTCAAAATTTTCAAAAGAAAATTTAATCTCGAACTCGACTCGTTAAAACTCGAATCGTCATCAAATCTAGCTGCTCGTGAACAACTCGAAACTCGTTTTGATTTGCTTTCGAACAATAAAATTGGACTCGAGCTTGATAAAAGCTCGAACTCATAAATTTATAAACGAGCTCTAACTCGAAACACTAAAGTTTGACTCGTTTACGACTTTTTTAAAAGTCACCATTGTTGCAGGTCTAACTATTGCCTACACACAAATAATTCCTATCACGCTATCTATCCCAAAACACATTAATATTATATAATTTTTGCATTTTCTTACAATCTATAGTATAAATCACAACCCCTCCGTGAACACTACAATGAACAGTACCACATGCCAAATTTTTCATTTTGCCCTCACTAAGTTATTCCTTTCCTATTTTGCCCTTTAATTTTTTTTTTTAAATTAAAATAAAAATAATAATAAAAAGATAATAAATAAAAAATGTGTCCTCGGACACGAACTTTTATTAGTTTAAAATAAGGATGAAGGGACTATTAATTATTACTTCCTCAAACTCATTTATCTTGGTTACATTTGATTTTTTTGTCTACTCAAGTGACTTTTGACCATGCATAAATGTTGACCAGAGGGTTATAGTTTAGTGACCGACGCTACTGACTTGAAATAACATGTCTCGAGTTCTAGTAGTCGAGGAAATATAAGAACATAGTGTAGATCCTTTAAATAAAACCATACATAATTAGGATTGAGAATAAGTGAAAATAATAGAATTTTGATTGGTATTATGAATATAAAATTAAAGCAGGAGAAAGGAGGGGACAGGGCCGGCCCAATGGGGGGTCAGTGAGGGCAACCGCCCGGGATCATTAGTGGTAAGGGACTCATTCTTAAATAGGTTATAGTGTATTTGATATGTATATGTTTTTTATAACTATAATAAATTTTTATTTGTTTGCTAATTACACATAATTTGGAAAAATAACTGTCTGTAAGTCTGTGAGGCTGAAAGTTTGGCTTTGTTAGAATTATCTCAAAATTGTGATGATGCCAAGTCAAAAAGTGAGGGTGAAAGTTTGGTTTGTGCACTTGAGAGTTTTGAATTTTTACTTTGCATGGTCATTTGGCATGATATTTTATTTTCTATAAACATGGTGAGTAAAAAGTTGCAATCAAAGTCAATGAGCATTGATGTTGCATTAAAACAAATAGGTGTGATGAAGTATTTTGATAATTATAAAAATGAGGGGTTTTCATCTAGTATGGATACTACAAAAATTCTAGCATGTGAGATGGACGTAACTCCTACGTTTCCAATTAAACGTCGAAGTATTAGGAAAAAACAATTTGATGAAAGTAATCATGATGAAGAAATGCTATCTTCTGAGGAGTCATATAGAGTTAAATATTTTCTTGTCGTTGTGGATATGACAATTACTTCATTACGTAATAGGTTTGATCAATTAAAAACTTTTGAAAATATTTTTGGATTTTTACTTAATTCTAGCAGGTTGAAGTCGTTGGAATCTCATGAATTAAGAGAATGTTGCATAAAGTTCACAACTTCTTTTTCTCACAATAAAGTGTCAGTAAATTAAGTGTTGTAAGTACGAAAAGTGAGGTATAAGAGAAAAAGTAAGATAGATAATAATAAATGAAAAGTTGTTATGAGTGTCAGAGTGAGTCTCGCTAAATAAAATATTTTCATTTTAGTATTGCTCTACATCGAGTGAAAAATTCAAAAAGACAAAACATCATATTTCGAGTGAGACAGGGAAGTATATTTTCGAAAGCAAATAACAAAAAAAAAAGAGTTTTTTCTATTCAAAGTCATTTTTTTTTTTCAAAATTAACTTAAATTTATAATAATAATTCATTTTCGAGATGAATGAAATAATAAACAATTTGTTAGAGATATTATCACATATTGAAAAATGACAAATCTTGTCTATGATATATAAAAATCCTGAGTCACTCCCCTTATCATCAATTGATTTTAAGGTGAAATCTTATTGGAAAATAGTGTGTTTTTGAAAAAAATTATGGATTATTTTCTAAATGGTAATTTTGCCAAATTACTTAAATGTTTATGAGTTTGTGTTCTACTCCATGAGAACAAGAAATCAAATATTTATTTGTTCAAAATGGTTGTTGGATGAATAAGATATGAATGCTCAAAGTATGTGAGTTGGAAAGGGAGTTATCCCACATTGAAAAGGAAATGAAGTTATCTCACATTGGATAAGATATAAACGCTCAAAGTAAAAGGAAGTGGGTTATCCCACATTGGAAAGGAAAATAACTTGTTGCTAGTATAAAAACTTGGATAAAAGAGTAGTGTTCAAGATTATGTAGCATAGAGGCGCTCTCGCGCGCAGGGGGGAGCAAATCAAGTTCCAATTTGGCTTGTGAGGTGCGTACTCATGCATGTGGGCATCCTGCGAACACGAATGTAGCACCGAAATTGCCTACGCAGATAAGCCCATTTTGCTATTATTTTGGTCAAATGATATGTTCGGCCGAGCCAGCTGGTGACTCGCCCGATCAGAGCATAGACAGAGTGGATATTTTCTGGACAGGTATGCTCGGCCGAGCACTGCTGGTGTCTCGCTCGAGCAAGGCCTGGGCAGATTGGCCAAGTTTCTGGACAAGTATGCTCGACCGAGGCATATGCCTACTCGGCCGAGCAGTTCCTGAGCAATGTTGACTATTTGATTTCAAATGTGTAACAACCAAGTATTAAATATAAAAACTGAAACCGAAATATTAATTGTGTTTAATATTTCAGATAAATGGTTTTTATTTTTGGATTAATGGTGATTAATACCGGATTAAATTTCAATTTTTCAGTTTTGATTCTTGGCTCGGTTGAGGCTATAAAATGGAGTCTCAAACTTCAGTTTTTTACAACGAGAAAACTCACTCGAAAAACACTTGCAACTTCAATACTCCTCCATTTCCCTTGTTGCATACTCCCTCCGTCCCGGACCTTCGTGCTCACTTTGACTTTTCACGTAAATTAAGGAGAGAGTATTATATTGAAAGTGTTGTGAGTGTGAAAATAAAATAGGAGAGAGAATGAGTGGAGGGAATAGTAAATTATAATGGTGTTGTGAGTATTAAAATAATGTAGGAGAGAGAATGAGTGGAGGGAATAGTAAAGATTCCTTTCCATTTTAGGAAATGTGCACGTAGGTTTGGGACGCCCAAAATGGAAAGTGTGCACGTAGGTGTGGGACGGAGGGAGTATTGTCATTTTATTCCTTGGCTTCCTTGCATACGTAGTAATAAGAGGTGATTTTGTCCAAGCACATTTCAGTTTGTCGGGATACTTAGGTGCAAAATGCCCCCGGTTCGCACGTTCTATCCTAGGAGACAAGCGTCCCACCAAAACTCAAGCGCACTCGGTGAGGGGACGAATATGTCTTAAGGAGATATTGATTATCATTGGGCTCGTGCAACAACAACGACTATCCTTCTTTTGTATTTCCAGTTTATTGTTTTCTGTATTTTATTATTTATGTAATTGTTTCCTTATGCAAGTTTGTAACAATCTTAAGACATATCTGCTAACAGAGGGAGCCGATTACAGAACTATTTAAATTGTTTATACTAACTAGTTGTTGTGTTTCAGATGGCGACTTATACCAACACTATGGAGACCCAAATTGGATCCCAAACTGGACCACAAACTGGAAATGGAAGTGGCTCGACTATTGTAACTAACCCTCCAACGATCCATATCCCGACCCCTCATGCTGAAAAGCCTGAGAAGTTTGTTGGCCACGATTTTAAGCGTTGGCAAAAAAAGATGCATTTCTATCTCACTATCTTGAATTTGGCTAAATATCTGAAAGAGAATATGCCAAAGGTGAGTGAGAATGAAACTAATGTTACAACCTTGGTTGCAGTTGAAGAATAGAAACATGGGGAGTACTTATGCAGAAATTATGTCCTGAATTCGCTTTCAGATTCTCTTACAATGTGTTTAATGAAAAGAAATCTGTTAAGGAATTATGGGGTTCTTTGGAACACAAATATAAAATTGAGGATGTGGGAACATAGAAGTTCATTGTTATAAGTGAAAATTTCCAAGTGACTGCAATCATTGAAAAATTGCCTCCATCTTGGAATGACTTTAAGAACTACCTTAAGCATAAGCGAAAGGAAATGGATGTTGAAGGAATAATTCTTCGTTTGAGTATTGAAGATAAAAATAGGGCTGCTGAGAAAAAGTTTGTTTCTAGTGTGTCTAAGGCTAATGTGGTGGAGCATGGTCAAAGCTCCAAAGGCAAAGGCCATGGTAAGGGAAAAGGGAAGGTTGTGTCAACCTCAAAACATTCCAACTTGGGACCAAAGGGTGGTGTTTCCAAGAAGAAGTTCTTAGGAACTTGTTAAAATTGTAGTGGTGAAGGCCAAAAGGATCATGCTTGCAAGTTTCCCAAGAAGGCTCGTGAGGCAAACATGGTGGAAGGCATTGCTAGGGACGTGACCGAGATGCACCTCGCAGCTGTGATTTCCGAGGTGAATTTGGTGGGTTCAAACCCAAATCAATGGTGGATTGACACCGGTGCTATTAGACATGTGTGCTCCAACAAAAACATGTTTAGTACTTTTGTTGCTAAGGATGGCGAGAAGCTATTCATGGGAAATTCAGCCACTTACGAAATTAAAGGGGAAGAGAAAGTGGTTTTGAAGATGACATCTGAGAAGGAGTTCTCTCTCAACAACGTGCTTTATGTGCCTGATATCCGGAAGAACTTGATGCCCGGATCGCTTTTGATTAACCATGGTTTTCGTATTGTGTTTGAGTCCAATGTAGTCACTTTGTCTAAGAGTTGTAGGGAAAGGCTATGTCAATGATGGTCTGTTCAAGCTAAATGTAATGGTGGTTAATGTCACGACCCTAAACCTAGGCATTATTTTGATACATGGTTGAGCATATATATGGTGTGCATTGCATCTCACTCTATGCTTCGCATTATGTTCGTGAGTATTATGTGTTAGTTTAACATTTTAATAACTTATTTGATATTTAAGTATGTTAATGAATTAAATATAATTATTTAATGTCTAATTGAAATTTATAGGAGTTGTGTAGTGAATTAGTAAATTTGGAAAAATTAATTAAGAAACTTATAAAATATATGAGGTGCTAAAGTGTAAGAATTTCAACTTAAGAAATGTAATGGGAGAATGCTTAAGCCATGGAGGAGCCTAGGTGGAACTATTCAATGTTTATCCTTGTTTGTGTTTAATTGAGAAGCTTCATTTTCATAAAACAAGATCCCAGCCAACTTCATCTTCTTTGTTCCAAGAAAAGCTTCAACCTAGATTTCCTTTCAAAAATTTCTCCTAAATTTAATCTTTGTCCGTTTTTCGATCCGTTTGCGTCTAAATGTTCGGGAGGCTAAGGGGATCATTTTCACCCGAATAAATTTGGAAGTCTTTCATTTCATTTTAGGAGGTAAATTATTATTTTTCCTTCAATTCATGTTCATTTGATGTTTGAAGTTAAATTTATGGAAATATACATGTTGCATGTGATATTTAACCATTTTTCTTGAGTTTGGAATGGTAGAAATGGTCTTTGGTTGAGTTGGAATGGGTTGAGGTAATTTGGATGTGTTATAATGAAGTTTGCGACATGTATTGCTGTTTGAGGTGTAAACGGTAGGAGTAAAAATTCAAGTTTCCAAGCATTGCTGCAGCACAAAGTCTGAATTTTTGCTGAAAGGCACGACTCTTGCCCCTTTTCACGAGTCGTCCCCCTCAGCCAGTCATGTCCACGAGTCGTGAATTTCTTTGCACTCGTGCTGATTTCAATTGGCATGACTCGTGCTGTAGGGCACGAGTCGTGCCTTGCCCTGTTTTGTTGAACTATTTTCAAAGCCAATTATGTCCAACTATCTAACATATCTTTTACCCAATTGAGCACTATAATCCAAGTACTACATATGATCTACAAAAGGATGTCTTTACATACCAATTGTGATGTTGGGAAGGTGGTTAAATACTTGGTTAAAATAGGTTGGAACACTTGATTTCCATAAAACCTAAATTGCTCTACATCTTTATATGGTTGACATTAGACCCTTGAATTGTTATATTAAGTGTGTAGACCTTATGTGTTACACATTATGGACTTTTTTGACATCTTTAATGGTGTGCTTGATAGGGTTCCCTACTTTGGAATCCTAAGTTAAAGTGATTGATTTCAAGGATGTTTAGCCGTTGTGCTACTTATGAGTGATACTTGTTATCATCTTGTTATGATATATTTGGTATGGTTCCCTACTTTGGAATCATATATTGGTTGTTTAAGCAAGTATTTATTACTATGCTTTTATTTAAAGTCCAGCTGGTACTTGATTATTCGGGCAGTGGTATGAGATTATAATGGCACCTGAGCCGAGTTCATTAGAATACCATTCACTGGGTCCCATTTTCCCCTTCAATTGGCCATGGTTGGGTTGTGGGCTAGCTCCCTTTGGATGAGGTCTAGTTGCACATTGGGGTATGACTTTGTGTCATTATCTCCCTATTGTTTATGTTGTTACTTGGTTCCGGAACTGCTTCTTCAGCTGTTGATGCTGCTCAAACTGTTATATCCTTTTGGAATTGAACCTTGGCTCAGTATCCTTCTAAGTGTTACATTATTGCACTTATGTGTTATCTTATACATCCTTCTATGTGTTTACAAGATTGTGATGTATATGATGAATGTGTTGATATATGTTTTCCTAATGTGATTTCATATCAACTTGTTGCATATATAATAGCTTACTGAGATTTATCTCACCCCGTCCTTTTATTATTTTCCTTAGATAGGGGCGAGCCAGGGAATAGGCCACGTTGAGCACGGAGAGGACGCCGAGTTGGGTTGTAATTTGGGAAAGGTATTTTGTTGTGGTATACATTATGTAAATGTAGAACCAAGGGGGTGGTATACTCGAGACTTGAGATGTTATGTCACAATTTTGAAACACTTAAGTGATTGTAAATATTGTATGTTTTGGAACTATGTTCCTTGGTTGTAAATGGTTTGTAAAGTGTGGAATTTGGATTTAAAGTTAAGTGTTTTACCTTTAATGGTATATATATATATATAAGAGTTTTTTTTAAAGTAAAACAGGTTTTGTATATAGAATAATTTGGAAAGGACATTTCAAAAGTTTTTATAAAATAAAGGCGTCTTTCGAGCGTGTTCCGGACGTGGGGCTAAGTAGGACCACGTATCGGGGCGTGTCAGTTAAGCCAAAAGATAATGAAATGAATATCTCTTCCGTTTACTTGCTTGAGTCATCTAATTTGTGGCATGCTAGACTTGGACATGTTAAATTTGATTCTATATGTCATTTAACAAAAATCAAATTCTATCCCAAAGTTTAAAGTTGATTGTAAACAAAAATGTGAAACTTGTGTAGAAGCAAAATTAACAAGAAAGTCATTCCATTCAGTTGAAAGAAATAGTGAACCACTTGAATTAATTTACACGGACTTATGTGACTTTAAATCAACACAATCACAGGGTGGCAATAAGTACTTCATGACTTTTGTAGATGATGGCACAAAGTATTGCTATGTGTATCTTCTAAAAAGTAAAGATGAAGTTATAGAGAAGTTTACTCTCTATAAAAACGAAGTTGAGAATCAATTAAACCGGAAAATTAAGGTGCTAAGAAGTGATAAAGGTGGTGAATATGAATCTCCATTTGAAGAAATATGTGCCCAAAATAGAATTAAGCATACAACCTCGACACCTTATACACCCCAACAAAACGGTGTTGCCGAAAGGAAAAATCGGACATTAAAAGAAATGATGAATGCCATGTTATTGAGTTGGGGATTACCGGATAACATGTGGGGGGAAGCCGTGTTGTCGACTAACTACATGTTAAATAAAATACCCCGAAAGGAACAAGACAAAACTCTTTATGAACTATGACATGGAAGAGTGACAAGTTACAAACACTTGAGAGTGTGGGGGTGTCTTGCAAAGGTAGCCATACCTCCACCTAAAAAGGTGAAGATTGGACCTAAAACTGTTGATTGCATATTTATTGAATATGCATATAATAGTAGTGCTTATAGATTTCTTGTGTATGATTTAAAAATTGAAGTTATACATAAAAATACTATAATGGAATTTGTAAACGTGTCTTTCTTTGAGAATATATTCCCATGTTAGTCAAGAAATGAGGCAATCTCATCGACTAGGGTTATAGATTCAATAGAAAAAGAACACTTTCAAGATAAAAGAGAAGAAGAAGAGGTAACCTCGACGTACGAATCAAAAGAGCTAGGGTTGAAAAATCCTATGGTCCGGAATTTCTAACCTATATGGTAGAAAGTGAACCACAAAGTTACAAAGAAGCCGTTAGCTCTTTAGAAGGACCTTTGTGGAAGAAAGCAATTAAAAGTGAAATTAATTCCATTTTGCAAAATCATACATGGAAATTAGTGGACCTTCCTCCAGTAAGAAAACCACTAAGATATAAGTGAATTTTCAAAAGGAAAATGAAGGCGGATGGAACAATTGGTAAGTATAAGGTCCGACTTGTAATTAAAGGTTACAGACAAAAGGAAGGTCTAGACTATTTTGACACGTATTCTCCCGACACGAGAATAACGTCAATAAGAGTTGTACTTGCAATTTCCGCGTTGAGGAATCTTGAAATACATCAAATGGATGTAAAAACAAATTTTCTAAATGGAGATTTAGAAGAGGAGATTTACATGGAACAACCCGAGGGGTTTGTTGCGCATGGACAAGAAAATAAGGTGTGCAAATTAGTAAAGTCATTATATGGCTTGAAACAAGCATCAAAACAATGACATCAAAAATTTGATAATGCCATGATGCAAAGTGAATTTAAAATAAATAAGTGTGACAAATGTGTCTATACTAAAACCATGGAAAATGGCTATGTCATTTTGCGTCTTTATGTAGACGACATGCTTATCACGGGGAGTTGTGATAAGATGATTAAATCCACGAAAGACATATTGAATTCGAAGTTTGACATGAAAGATATGGGCATTGCAGACGTAATCCTTGGATTTAAAATTTATAGAATACCCAACGGACTTGTACTAAGTCAATCTCATTATGTGGATAAAATTCTTGAGAAATTTAGCAAGGATGACAATGGAATAGCGAGTATTCCAATTGACCCAATACTTCATCTTTCAAAGAATAGAGATGAACCGGTGTCTCAATTAGAGTATTCGAAAATTATTGGAAGTCTAATGTATTTGATGAGTTGTACTAGCCCGAATAATGGTTATACTGTTAGGAAATTAAGCCGATACACATGTAATTCTGGAACAAATCATTGGAAGGGTATAGTAAGAGTACTAAGGTACTTAAGATATACTCATGATTTTGGATTACATTATACTAGACATCCAGCGGTGATAGAAGGATATAGTGATGCTAATTGAATATCAGATATCAAAGACTCAAGGTCTACAAGTGGATATTTATTCACATTAGTAGGTGCAGCTATATCATGAAAATCTTCTAAGCAAACTCTTATAGCCAGATCAACCATGGAATCTGAGTTTATAGCATTAGATAAATGTGGTGAAGAAGCCGAATGGCTACGCCAATTTCTAGAAGATATTCCAAGATGGGAAAAGCCCGTGCCAACAATTTGTATACATTGCAATAGCCAATCTGCGATTGGTAGGGCACAAAGTCATATGTATAATGGTAAGTCTAGACATATACATCAAATACATGATACCATTAAACAACTAATTGCAATTAGCACCATATCTATTGACTATGCAAGGTCAAAAGATAATTTAGCAGATTCGCTAACAAAAGGGTTAAGTAAAGAGATAGTTGCAAAGTTGACATTGGGAATAGGATTAAAGCCTATTGAGAAGTTAACCACAGTGGAAAACCCAACCTAGCTGACTGGAGATCCTAAGATCTAGGTTCAAAGGGACAACCTTACTGTTAAAAGACTTGTAGCATCACTGTGGGGGTCAACCCCATACCCATTCCTTAAAGTGACATCCCGAGATGAATGAGGTTAAGCCTATGACTTTTAATGATTCTTATGCGAAGTAAAACGGGTTATTTAAAAGAATCACCTAAGTGAGAAAGAAGTAGAGGCCACTTTGAGGAGAATTGTGTGAGGCTCAATTCTTAGATCTTCTCACAGAACCAGGCATTGTGCTCCAGGGACATTAATTGACACAACTATGAGAGCTGACTTGTGTTAGGGAGATACCTGTGTAATGTATATGATCGGCTACACAATAAGCTAGCAGTTCAAGGACATCACATCTACTGATTAGCGAGTAGAGTAAATATATTTTACAAGGGAAGGTTCAAAGGGCAGACCTACCTATCCTATGCAGGTTTTCGACTGCCAGACTTTATTACCTATCCTCATGAATTTTCTTCATGTGGGGAATTGTTGGAAAATAGTGTGTTTTTGAAGGAAATTATGGATTATTTCCTAAAGGGTAATTTTGTCAAATTACTTAAATGTTTATGAGTTTGTGTTCTACTCCATGAGAATAAGAAATCAAATATTTATTTGTCCAAAATGGTTGTTGGATGAATAAGATATGAATGCTCAAAGTATGTGGGTTGGAAAGGGAGTTATCCCACATTAGAAAGGAAATGAAGTTATCTCACATTGGATGAAATATAAATGCTCAAAGTAAAAGGAAGTGGGTTATCCCACATTGGAAAGGAAAAGAACTTGTTTCTAGAATAAAAACTTGGACACTAGAGTAGTGTTCAAGATTATGTAGCATAGAGACTCTCTCTGGCGCACAGAAGGGGTGCAAATCAAGTTCCAATTTGTCTTGTGAGGTGCGTACTCGTGCATGTGCGCGCTGCAGACATGAATGTAGCACCGAAATTGCCTACGCAGACAAGCCCACCTTTTCCTATTATTTTGGCTAAATAAAGCCTCGAACATTAATTGATATGCTCGGCCAAGCAAGCTGGTGACTCGCCCGAGCAAAGCATGGACAGAGTGGATATTTTCTAGACAGGTATGCTCGGCCGAGCACTGCTGGTGACTCACCCGAGCAAGGCCTGGGCAGATTGGCCAAGTTTCTGGACAAGTATGCTCGACCGAGCAGTTCCTGAGCAATGTTGACTGTTTGATTTCAAATGTGTAACATCCAAGTATTAAATATAAAAACTAAAATCGAAATATTAATTGTGTTTAATATTTCGGATTAATAGTTTTTATTTTCGGATTAATGGTGATTAATACTTGATTAAATTCCAATTTTACAGCTTTGATTCTTGGCTCGGTTGAGGCTATAAAATGGAGTCTCAAACTTCAGTTGTTTACAACGAGAAAACTCACTCGAAAAACACTTGTGAAATTGTCACGGCCAGAATCACAAGTGATATCCAAGGTGATAACAACACCAACGATAGCACTTGGGATAGCACACACACACACTTCGAAAATAAAAATAATTTTGTAAAAGCGATTGCAGCGGAATAATAACACCAAAATTGTTTTTCTCAAGTTATATAAATAATGTAACTTGAGGATGCCTCTTAGGCAAGACTTTATCACTTTATAAAAAGAATTACACAAAGCCGAAATGTTCCCTATAAGTATTACAATGTAATTTCTATGGAACAAGAGATAAATAACGAAATCCAATCCTAGCCTACACACAACTTGATATCAAGGTAATCAAGTGCGTAATTACAAGAGAGGATGGATGAACGAACCACAAAGAACTCTATCTCTAAATGCTTTGAAGGTGTGAAGTGTGTAATTGACATATCTTCAAATGAATCTGTAAGAACCCAAAAATTTTAAACTTCTAAATTAATTATTTTATTAGGAAATAATTAATTTAATTACAATTATTAATTAACATTTAATAATTGGGCTATTAAGGGTTAAATTAAATGAGTAGGAGGATTAACCAAGTTGGGCTAAATTATGTGGGCTTGTGAGGTTAAGTGGCCCAAGAAGGATAACACCCAAATATAAATAACCAAAACCCTCCTAAATTTCCCATAACTCTCATAATTTACAACAGAAAAAAATTAAAAACCCTAACCCTACTTCAAGTCGGCAGCCGCAGAGGGAGAGAAAGAGCAGCCGAGTTTCTGAGCTTCTTTGATCAGTCCGTCTTAGCCAAGAATCAAGGTAATGAAATTTCCTACAATCCAAAATTTGTTTCATTCAATTTGGTATAATATTGAATTTTCTATGATTAATTGAAGTTAGGATTGATTATAGATCATAAATAATTATTCTTTGGGGTTTTAAAATTGATTGATGATTATAATGATGGAAGGATTTAATGTTTAATGAATTGGAGTATAACCTAATGATAAATCTTAAATCTTGAATAATAAGAATATGAAACTTGAACTTTTAAGATGTAGAAATTCTAATTATGTTCTTGGGTTGAATTAAGTTATTATGTCAATTATTCTTGGATGAAAAGATGGAACAAAAGTCAAGTTTTATGCATAATAGGGTTCAGCCGAATGACATTAGGGTGTTTAGGTATGTTTGGATTGAAATCGTTAAGATTTTGGGTTATTTTAAAAGATCACAGTTAAGTTCAAACTGAAAAGGACTAAACTGAATGGTTTACAGGCTGAAATCGTTAAAATTCTGACCTTACAGTCAAGAACTAGCTGGAAAACTTAACTGGAGGACTAAACTGTAAAGTTCATAACTGCAAGAAGACCGAACTGTAATTAATTAAAAGCTAAAGGACTATTCTGTAATTAATTAAAGTCGAGGAACTATTCTGTAATTAATTAAAAGTTGAAGGACTATTCTGCAATTAATTAAAAGTCGAGGGACTATTCTGTAATTAACTAAAAGTTGAAGGACTAGTTTGTAATAATTCAAAAGTTGAGGAACCTATTCGTAAATTCTTGAAAGTCGAAGGGTCATTTTGTAAATACCTAAAAGATGGAGGACCTTTTAGTAATTAGCCAAAAGTAAAAGGGCTTAAGTGGAAGTCCTAAAAGAGGAAAGTTACTTTAAAGTTAAGAGTTATGAAAAGAATAGAAAAGAGAACAACCTTAAGTAAAATCAACTTATAAATAGGGAAATACAAATCCAAGAATAATGGAATTCCCGAATAAGGAAAGTTTCTAAAAATAGAAACTTTCTCAAACGTAGAAGATTACTAAATAAAGAAAGGAAAGAAGTTAAATTATAATGCATCAGGTTTAACTAAGTAGAGATAGTAACGACAAATGCAAGATACTAAGTTACTCTTACGTGGTTGTAGATACGCACGGAAAGAGCTGTTCAAGAAGTTAGACCAAGGTAAGGGATTACGTTCCTTTACTGTATTTGAATTCTTTACCTTTGGAACTCCTATACCTTCTTGATATAATTAGACTATCAAATGGCATGCTAGTTATTTGTGAATAATCCGCGTTATTGGACGTTACTTGGAAATATCTATATTTTGTGATAATGTTGTTGTTCACAGAATATCTGAAGTTTGAAACTTGTCATATGCATACTTGTACCTACGTATGATTCCTCGTTCTAGCATGTTTGTGGAACCACTTACTTGCTTAGAATGGACATGCCCAGTTAGAAAAGGCATTGTCAAAACTTGTCTAGTTAGAAAAAGACTTGTTCTTATTAGGAATTGCATGAGTGATCACATGCCTTCTCTCAGGAATTGTCTGATTACAAGGGCAATTCTAGACCCCGAGCATATATGTGTGGATACCCTATATGTTTCGACCCACACTAATGGCTTGATGAAGCTAGGTGTATTAAATTACCTTTGGTATTGAGGTTATAATGTACGTTGGAATTGACGGAAATTGTTTGAATCCCTTTGAATCGTAGTGCCATAATCCTTTAAAGATAATCTTAAATATTGTCTTGACTGTATTGTACCGAAGTCTATTATAAAGTTAAATTAACCTATCCTTGTATTGTATTATTAAAGTGTTCATTCTGGTCGTCTCTTCTTAGTACCCGAGGAGACTTCTAATGAACTTACTGAGCATTCGTTCGCTCACCCTTTCTCCCTTAAAATTTTCTTTCCATGTTCTAAGTAGAAGGGAATCGGATTGGTCGCGAGAAGGGTTACGCTTGGAGAATAATTTAGGGTTATTGAACAATTAGTATATTTCATCTGGTTGTAAGTATATTAATGGCTAGTGTGGTTTTACTAGCTGAGACATTAAGTATTTATTTTCGCTTCCGCATTTATTAGGTTATTTATGTTATTTAATGACATTTATGATGTAATAGGGTTTTGTAGGTGGAAATCCTAATGTTTTGAAGTATTAATTATTGCCATTGAATGCTCATTTATGTATGGAAAATTAGGGGTGCTACAGTTGGTATCAGAGCAATGGCTTTAGGTCTTATGGGAGAATTAGACTTAAATACTTGAAGATAGTTGAATTAACCTTGAGAAATGAGAGTTAGCCTATTCAACTTAGAACTAAGTAAACGAAGTTGGAAGAACAACTTACTTGTGTGCTTAGAGAATTATACTTGTGCCTTATTTTAAAAGAAGTATATATATTGTGTATTGGAGTTAGCCTAATTAAGTTTTTTGTCTAATGTGTGTAGGATCATGGCACGGAGACCAAGGAAGTCTGTGAGATATAGTGCTGCACTCAAGGAGACAATTGCAGCCAAGAACCACTATATAAGATTGATCACTAAAGAATTGAAACAAGAAAAGGCAAAAGTAAAGGGTCTGCAACACGCTCTTATGATAAGTAACGAAGATATGGAATTTATGGAGAATAAGCTGGCTAAGAGTATCCAGAAAGTCAGAACCGGGGAAATACATATTAGAATAGCTAACAGAGAGTGGAACAAGCTAAGTGTGCAATTGCTGGATGAACAAAAGCGAGTGTATAACCTCGAAAGAACAACGTGAAATGGAGCTAAGGATGTCAGGCTACCAAATATATGCAGAGAAACTAGAGATCCAAGCTAAGTACGACGAGCTAGCAACCGAACACGAGAGGTGTTGAATCTAGAGACCACGTGGAAGATCAGAGAGGACGCGCTGATGGCCAATTAGAAGACCTAGGAGTTATTTTATTTAAGTTGATTCAGACTTAGTCTAGTAATTTTTAGATGAGATTGAATTTTTATTCTGGTAGGAAGGATTTTGAGATAGTTCAATTTTTTTTTACAATTTCAGTATTAATAAAAGTTTTAGTTAATTCTATTACTCGTACCAGGTATGATAATTAACTTTCCCTTATTAAGAAAAGTTAAAAGTTTAACTTGTTGAGAAACAACAAGAGAACCCATAGACCAAGTGAAACGACCTATGAAACCATGGGGCGAAGTAAGACGACCATGGAAATAAAAAAGTGAACTAGTCAAGTACAACGACTAGTAAGATAAAGTCAAACTAACTAAGAAAAACGTTAGTTGAAAAGTAAATTGTAAAGTCTTTTGGGAGACGAAAATTTTTAAAGTTAACGAACCATTTAACGAACATTAAAATAATGGTCTAGTACCAAGGGCCAAATGAATAAAACTTTCGTCTAGAGAAGACGTGAACCAAACCGTAGTCTAGTAAAGTGACTAACGAGGGAAATGGAACACTAGCGAGTAAAAAGCTAGCACAAAGTGTAGAAGTTCAATATAATAGTCATGCGTGTAAATGTATTGTTATACCATAATCATTGTATGTATCAATGAAATGAATTCGTATAACTGAAACGAAGTAATCCACAGATTTCGTCTCACACAAGATCCGAACAAAACGCCAACGACGGAAACGGTAGTAACAACAATAATGGAAACGAAAATGGAGGAGGACAATTGGACCCGAACATGGCCAATCTTCTTCAGACACTGACACAGAAAATGGCCGGGATAGGTCAAGGTGTGGCTGGAATAGCTCAAGCACCACCACCAATGCAGTTATGTGACCCGTTAGAATTATTCCAGCGGAGGAACCCTGATACGTTCTCAGACACGGTGAAAGAAAAGCCAGAGGACTGGATCAAGAGTACAGAGAGAATTTTCGGGACATTGACTTGCACGGAGGAACAGAAAGTGGTATTCGCGACTTTCATGCTAAGGGGAAAAGCTCAGTCGTGGTGGGAGGCAGAAAAAGGAGTTGTTGTGGCTCGTGGTGATGCAGCAATGACTTGGACTACTTTCAAGAATGTGTTTAACGAAAAGTACTATCCTGCCAGTGTGAGGAACGCTAAAGTGGCAGAATTTTTAACCTTAGTGCAAGAAAGCATGACCGTGGCAGAATATGGTGAGAAGTTTACTAATCTACTGGAATTTGCTCCAAGGTTTTTCGATACCGAAGAGCAGAAAGTAAGGAAATTCGAGGCAGGGCTAAGTGATCTAATCAGGTATATGATTACTCCGTTGGCTTTGACAACATACTCAACAGTATTGGATAGGGCCAAGATCGTAGAGAAGGAGGCAGACAGTTATCGCAGCCGTCGTGAGGAAAAGGGGAAGACTATGACCAAGGGATCCGATGTGGACAAAGGGTCAAATGGGAATGGAGACAAGGATCGTCACAACAACAAGAGAAAGGTGGTAGATGATAGTCGTGATAAAGGCAGTTATGGGAACAAGTATGCCAATAACAACAACAATAACAACAAGAACTTCGGTAGCAATAAGAAGGAATGGAACAAGGGTGGGGCCCAAGTATTCACGAGTTACGATAAGTGCACTATCTGTGATGGAGCTCACAAGACAGAGATATGTTTCTACAAGGAGCGGAAATGCCACAACTGTGACAAGGTTGGACATCCGAAGTGGAAATGTCCTGAACCCAAGAAGGATGACCCAGCCTCGGGAGCTAAAGGAAATAATGGAGGAAATGGTGGAGGTCTTGGACGAGTGTTCACTATGATAGCGAAAACGGCCAATGTGAACAACGATCTCGTGGCAGGTACACTTCAGTTAAATTCCTGCAATATTTATGTGTTAATAGATACTGGAGCTACACATTCAGTGGTTAGTAAATGCGTAGCTAAGAAGTTGAAATTGCAACCCGAAGCGTTACAAATACCTTTAGTGATAGACACACCTGCAAAAGAAGCTATACCTATCACCACAGTTTACAAGAATTGCACCTTGGGAATAGGAGGCACTGAGCTGAAAATTGAACTCATTGAATTAGACATGTCAGAGTTCGATGTGATCTTAGGAATGGATTGGTTAGCCATGAACCGTGCTAACATTAATTGTTACGAGAAGATAATGACCTTTGTAGGGAAGGACAGCGAAGAGTGTAAATTCTTAGGTTCGAAACCAAGGAGCCAAGTAGGTTTGATAACTGCAATGAAGGCACGTAAATTGTTGAGAAAAGGATGTAGGGAATTTCTAGCACATATAGGTGAGACCGAAGGGAAGGAAGTAACTATAGATTCCCTAGAAGTTGTTAAAGAATTTCACGATGTATTTCCAAAAGATTTGTCGGGGATACCACCAGTAAGAGAAGTTGAGTTCACGATAGACCTAGTGCCAGAAACGACACCGATTTCAAGAGCACCATATAGGATGGCTCCGACGGAATTAAAGGAGCTGAAGGAGCAATTACAAGAGTTGTTGTATAAGGGGTTGATTAGACCGAGCGTGTCGCCATGGGGTGCGCCGGTACTGTTCGTAAAGAAGAAATATGAGTCTATGAGGTTGTGTATAGATTATAGGGAGTTGAATAAAGTGACGGTAAGGAATCAGTATCCCTTACCGAGGATTGATGATCTGTTTGATCAACTGAAGGGGGCTTGCTACTTTTCAAAGATAGATCTTAGGTCTGGTTACCACCAGTTGAGAGTGAAGGATGAGGATGTGGCAAAGACAGCATTCAGAACCCGATATGGGCATTACGAGTTTATGGTTATGCCGTTTGGGTTGACTAATGCACCAGCTGCATTCATGGAATTGATGAATAGAATATTTCAAGAGTGCTTAGATAGGTGTGTGATAATGTTTATTGATGATATTTTGGTGTACTCTAAAACAAAAGAAGAACATGCAGAACATTTGAAGTTAGTACCAGAAGTCTTGAGGAAACAGAAGTTATACGCCAAGTTTAAGAAGTGTGAATTTTGGTTAGAGAAGGTGGCATTCTTAGGACACGTGGTGTCTAAGGAAGGAATTTATGTAGATCCAACCAAGATATAGGCAATAATGGATTGGGAAAGACCGACTACAGTGATCGAGATAAGAAGTTTTCTGGGTTTAGCTGGTTACTATAGAAGATTCGTAGAAGGATTTTCTAAGTTATCTGGACCATTGACTAAGTTGACTCAAAAGGCAGCAAAGTTCATTTGGTCGGAGGAGTGTGAGAAATTTTTTCAAGAGTTGAAGAATAGACTAGCGACTGCACCGGTATTGACGTTACCGACAGGAACTGAAGGGTTTGTTATTTAAAGCGATGCTTCATTAAAGGGATTAGGTTGTGTCCTGATGCAAAATGAGAAGGTTATAGCATATGCATCTAGACAATTGAAGGTACATGAGAAGAACTACCCTACCCATGATTTGGAGTTAGATGCGGTAATATTTGCACTAAAGATTTGGAGACACTACTTATATGGCGTGAAGTGGCAGATTTTTACCGACCATAAAAGTCTTAAGTATATTTTTACCCAGAGAGAGCATAATATGAGACAAAGGAGGTGGTTAGAGTTACTAAAAGATTATGACTGTGAGATTTTGTACCATCCTGGGAAAGCTAATAAGGTGGCAGATGCGATAAGTAGGAAGAACCACGGATTGTTAGCAACGTTGATCTCGAAGGGGGTAAGAGCATGGGAAGATGTGAAAGATATGAGTCTTAGAGTGAGAGTTAGTGGATATCTGGCTCAATTAACCCTACAACCTACGCTTTTGGAAAGGATAAAAGAAGCACAAGAGTTAGATGGGGAAAGAGAGGCTCTAGTCGGAAAAGGGCAAGGAAAAGATCTTCGTACGGGTGAAGATGGAATCCTAAGATACCAGGAAAGAATATGGGTGCCAAACAATGATGAGATTAAGAGGGAAGTATTGAGGGAAGCTCATTTCTCAAAGTTCTCCGTACATTCGGGAAGTACTAAAATGTATAGGGACTTGAGAGGATCGTTCTGGTGGAATAACATGAAGAATGATGTGGCAGAATACGTGGCACGATGTTTGACCTATCAGCAAGTGAAAAGTGAACATCAGAAACCGGCAGGCTTACTACAGTCATTACCAATTCCGGAGTGGAAGTGGGAGAACATTGCTATGGACTTTGTGAGTGGGTTATCGAAAACACAAGGGAAGCAAGATGCTATATGGGTTATTGTAGATAGATTGACAAAGTCGGCACACTTTCTAGCAATCAAGAAGACTGATCCGTTAGAAAAGCTGGCCAAGCTGTATATTGATGAGATAGTAAGGTTACATGGAATACCAGTCTCAATAGTGTCCGATAGAGATGCGCAGTTTACCTCGAAGTTTTGGAACAGTCTACAAGGGGCACTTGGAACAGAACTGACGATGAGTACAGTGTTTCACCCATAAACAGATGGGCAGTCAGAAAGGACCATCCAGACATTGGAGGATATGTTGAGGGCTACATCGTTAGATTGGCCAGGCTCGTGGGATGAACATTTACCGTTAGTGGAGTTTGCGTACAAAAACAGTTTTCACGCAAGCATCGGAATGGCTCCATATGAAGCACTGTATGGAAGAAAATGTAGGTCGCCAGCTTGTTGGGACGAGGTTGGTGAGAGAAAGTTAAGTGGACCAGAATTAGTACAAGTCACTGCAGATAAAGTACAACAGATCCGTAAGTGGCTACAAACTACGCAAAGTAGACAGAAATCCTACGCAGACAACCGAAGGCGAGAGTTAAAGTTTCAGTTGGGTGATCAAGTGTTCTTAAAGATCTCGCCAACAAAGGGAGTCATGAGGTTCGGAATCAAAGGAAAGCTAAATCCGCGATATGTGAGACCGTTTGAGATCCTTGACAAGATTGGGGAAGTGGCCTATAGATTGGCACTACCACCAGTATTAGCTGGAGTGCATGATGTATTCCATGTCTCTATGCTAAGGAAGTATATTCACAATCCAAGTCACGTGATCGAGTACAAACAGCTAAGAGTCCGTGCTGATTTGACTTATGAAGAAAGGCCGATCAAGATCGTCGACAGAAAAGACGAGAATGTGAGGAAGCGGTTGGTTCCTTATGTGAATGTACAGTGGAGCAACCATACCGAAAGGGAAGCAACTTGGGAACTAGAAAGCTAGATGCGTGAATTGTATTCCGACCTGTTTTCCAACTAAGGTACGTTAAGTTTGGGGACAAACTTCTTTTAAGGGGGTAACAATGTATGAACCCGAAAATTTTAAACTTCTAAATTAATAATTTTATTAGGAAATAATTAATTTAATTACAATTATTAATTAACATTTAATAATTGGGCTATTAAGGGTTAAATTAAATGAGTAGGATGATTAACCAAGTTGAGCTAAATTATGTGGGCTTGTGAGGTTAAGTGGCCCAAGGAGGATAATACCCAAATATAAATAACCAAAACCCTCCTAAATTTCTCATAACTCTCATAATTTACAAAAGAAAAAAAATTAAAAACCCTAACCCTACTTCAAGTCGGCAGCTGCAGAGGGAGAGAAGGAGCAGCTGAGTTTCTGAGCTTCTTTGATCAGTCCATCTTAGCCAAGAATCAAGGTAATGAAATTCCCTACAATCCAAAATTTGTTTCATTCAATTTGGTTTAATATTGAATTTTCTATGATTAATTGAAGTTAGGATTGATTATAGATCATAAATAATTATTCTTTGGGGTTTTAAAATTGATTGATGATTATAATGATGGAAGGATTTAATGTTTAATGATTAGGAGTATAACCTAATGATAAATCTTTAATCTTGAATAATAAAAATATGAAACTTGAACTTTTAAGATGTAAAAATTCCTAATTATGTTCTTGGGTTGAATTAAGTTATTATGTCAATTATTCTTGGATGAAAAGATGGAACAAAAGTCATGTTTTGGGCATAATAGGGTTCAGCCGAATGACATTAGGGTGTTTAGGTATGTTTGGATTGAAATCGTTAAGCTTTTGGGTTATTTTAAAAGATCACAGTTAAGTTCAAACTGAAAAGGACTAAACTGAATGGTTTACAGGCTGAAATCGTTAAAGTTTTGACCTTACAGTCAAGAACTAGCTGAAAAACTTAACTGGAGGACTAAACTGTAAAGTTCAAAACTGCAGGAAGACCAAACTGTAATTAATAAAAGCTGAAGGACTATTCTATATTTAATTAAAGTCAAGGGACTATTTTGTAATTAATTAAAAGTTGAAGGATTATTCTGCAATTAATTAAAAGTCGAGGGACTATTCTGTAATTAACTAAAAGTTGAAGGACTAGTTTGTACTTATTCAAAAGTTGAGAGACCTATTCGTAAATCCTTAAAAGTTGAAGGGTCATTTTGTAAATACCTAAAAGATGGAGGACCTTTTAGTAATTAACCAAAAGTAGAAGGGCTTAAGTGGAAGTCCTAAAGGATGAAAGTTACTTTAAAGTTAAGAGTTATGAAAAGAATAGAAAAGAGAACAACCTTAAGTAAAATCAACCTATAAATAGGGAAATACAAATCCAAGAATAATGGAATTCCCGAATAAGGAAAGTTTCTAAAAATAGAAACTTTCTCAAACGTAGAAGATTACTAAATAAAGAAAGGAAAGAAGTTAAATTATAATGCATAAGGTTTAACTAAGTAGAGATAGTAACGACAAATGCAATATACTAAGTTATTCTTACGTGGTTGTAGATACGCACGGGAAGAGCTGTTCAAGAAGTTAGACCAAGGTAAGAGATTAAGTTCCTTTACTGTATTTGAATTCTTTACCTTTGGAACTCCTATACCTTCTTGATATAATTAGACTATCAAATGGCATGATAGTTATTTATGAATAATCCGCGTTATTGAACGTTACTTGAAAATATCTATATTTTGTGATAATGTTGTTGTTCACAGAATATCTGAAGTTTGAAACTTGTCATATGCATACTTGTACCTACGTATGCTTCCTCGTTCTAGCATGTTTGTGGAACCACTTACTTGCTTAGAATGGACATGCCCAGTTAGAAAAGGCATTGTCAGAACTTGTCTAGTTAGAAAAAGACTTATTCTTATTAGGGACTGCATGAGTGATCACAAGCCTTCTCTCAGGAATTGTCTGATTACAAGGGCAATTCTAGATCCCGAGCATATATGTGTGGATGCCATATATGTTTCGACCCGCACTAATGGCTTTATGAAGCTAGGTGTATTAAATTGTACCTTTGGCATTGAGGTTATAATGTACGTTGGAATTGACGGAAATTGTGTGAATCCCTTTGAATCGTAGTGCCATAATCCTTTGAAGATAATCTTAAATATTGTCTTGACTGTATTTTACCGCAGTCTATTATAAAGTTAAATTAACCTATCCTTGTATTGTATTATTGAACTGTTCATTCTGGTCGTCTCTTCTTAGTACCCGAGGAGACTTCGTATGAACTTACTGAGCATTCGTTCACTCACTCTTTCTCCCTTAAAATTTTCTTTCCAGGTTCTAAGTAGAAGGGAATCGGATTGGTCGCGAGAAGGGCGACGCTTGGAGAATAATTTAGGGTTATTGAACAAGTAGTATATTTCATCTGGTTGTAAGTACATTAATGGCTAGTGTGGTTTTACTAGCTGAGACATTAAGTATTTATTTTCGCTTCCGCATTTATTAGGTTATTTATGGTATTTAATGACATTTATGATGTAATAGGGTTTTGTAGGTGGAAACCCTAATGTTTTGAAGTATTAATTATTACCATTGAATGCTCATTTATGTATGGAAAATTAGGGGTGTTACATAATCATTCCAAGCATATTTATAGTCTTCAATTACTTGAAGGCTACTCAATTAAACAGCCTTGGGGTTGTCTTGCACGTTGAGGGAGAGTGGGGAGAGTGGTTGGGCTTGTTCCTCACTTGATGCGCCCACTTCCCTAATTTGTAGCAACCGTATGCTTGATCTCCAAGCTCATGCTTCAACGCCTTGTACTCCCAAGCTTTCTCCATGTTGTACTCTCTTTGAATCAGCAACAACTCATTTGAATAAGTCTTCCCACGTTTTTAATGTTGATGACAAAGTAACTCTTGAAAAGATTTATGCTTAAAACGTCATTTATGCATAAACCATTCTTTTCCAAATTCCCCACGTTTCTAGCTTATTCTCCAATCATATTGAAACCTGAAATATGGACATACAACATATACTATACAGATTATATTAGCACATTAGTACATTAAATAATAAACAAGATATGTACAACTATATAAATTCTAATACAAGAAATCATCTGCGATATCATCTGAAATCTGGGAAATCATTCAAGATATCATCTGCATTTTACACTAACAATCTCCTCCTTGGTTAGATATTTCTTCTCAAACCTAATGTGCTGCTTACCTGCAATATGTCAGTCCATAACAAGAGCATAGAGCATAGAAACAAAGTATAACATCTCAACAAAAATTAACTCTCCCTTAATCAAGGAGCTAATCTAAACAATGATTTATCAAAATAAACTAAACTTAAAAATTTTTCGAAATAAACTAAGTTAAAAATTAAAATCATAAACCATTGTACCAAAATATCATCCAAGCAAAAACTAACAGATTAATGTTTTCAAAACTAACCATCTAAAGTGTTTTTGCAACCAACATAAACAAAATAAAAGTAAATTGTTTAGGAACCACATCACCAACTAAAAAGAAATTGTTTAGGACACCACAAACCAAATTCACCAACAAATTAGTGGCAACATCAACCTTCAGGTTCAACAACCTTCAGGTTTTCAGTTTTCTTCTTCTTCAAACTCTTCTTCTTCTTCTTCCTCCTGATCTCCTTCCCTATCACCTCCACTATCACTTGGGCCAGCACTGGTGGTAGCACCTCTAGTAGCACCAGCTTCAGAAGCTGTAACAATAGCACATCCTCCCACTGTTTGGAAATAAATTTCATCAATATCAGTTGCCTGCTTAAGCTTGGCCCACCCCTCAACGAGTTCTCCAATTGCACTTGATTGTTTGTGCAAGAAATTCAGCACTGTCGTCTTTGGGATTGATGGAGAAGTGTTGCCCAGAAGATTTATCATATTAGACAGAATACTTGCAGTATCAGTTCCTGCAAAAGTATTTGGGGCAGCACCTGGGAAAGCGCTTGGGATATCACGTGAGATAGTACCAGGAAGAACAAAAGTTGAACCAACAGTTTCATCAGATTTTTTCCATGGAAGGTCTTTTGTATACATGTTACCCTTTTTCAGTTGTGGATCAATGGTATAATACTCAAGTTAAGAGGTGAAAGTATCAGAGGCTTCAATAGGCAAGGATTGAAAGATTAAAACTTTGAAGATCAAAGAAGGTAAGGGAAAAAGGAAATGTTCATTTCTTTCTTCCTACCCCACGAAGCTAAGTGTTTGAAAACTAATCTTTCAAAGTTAATCCTATGATTTTTGTCCAATCTGTACAAAACATTAGCATGCTCCAAAGTAACAATAGGTTTATTTGTAGTAGGGAGCCAATTAAAAATGCAAAGCTTGTGAAGCACTGATGGAGGAAAACTCCCTCTTGTAATAAAAACCGAGCAAGTGTACTCACTACCGGTGTAGCAGTATGCAAATGCAGGGGTCGAATCCACAGAGACTCGTTGGTAAACAAATAAAGTGAAAGCAGTGAATTTTATAACCAAAGTTTATAGATTTGATTTAAAAACTAAGAGCATAAAATAAATAACAAAAATTAAATAAACGAGAAAACAGATTATGAGCAGAGATTCGTAGATTGGATTTCACTTTACCATCATTCTATGCAGAATTTTACTTATAAAACAATAACTCAACTTCTAGGGTTCATTCACTTTAGCTAGGATCAATACGGTTAGGTGGCCGGATTACAACCCTAAATACCCTCTTAATTATTGTGAATTCTATTACGGTTCCACAATATGCCAAGAATACGTTAAGAACACAGGAATATGAAAACCTAACTTTAATCGATTTCTATTACGGCCTCAATTAAAGTTATTCAATTAATAGTAGTCTATGTATCAAAATCCCAAATTAATGGCGAATTCGATACCCAAATATTCAAAGACGAGTTTGCATATTAACATACATCTCAAATCTAAGAACAGGAAATTAAGATCTATTATTGAACTAGAAGGAATCAAATAGAAAGAATTAAAATATTAATGCATAGAAATCCGGCGAAGATCAAAACAATCTACAAATCTAAGAAATTAGCTACTCATAATTTACAAATAATAAAAACCTAGAATTCGGAATAACTCTTCTCTTCAATTGAATTGTTAAAGAAAAATCGAAACTCCCAAAAACTATGATATATGATATAATCCCCCTAAACTAACGTGTGGCTGTGCAATATATATAAAAAAAAATAGAGTAGGGCAAAGACTGTAGATCAAGGTGATAAAAGACAAGTCTGCCCTCGATAAGACGCCGAAAACTGGTGCTGAAATGGGATAGCGCGGCCACCCTTGTTGATGTCGCGTCCGCCCTTACTGGCAGAAAGGTTGGGCGTGAATGTCTTCTTTGAGCGCGGCCGCAGTGCTGTTGAATTGGCGCCCGCCCTTGTATTGCCTTGGCCCAAGTTTTTCCTTTTTGTCCGTTTCACTGCCTTGGCCCAACAACCATTCCTTGGCCCTAATTGCTTCTCCTTGGCCCCAATTGCTTATCTCCTGGCCGGCCAATGTCTTGCAAAGCTCGGCCATGCCTTGGCCACATTTTAGTATAAATTAGTATTCGGTTCGTCTCGCAATTTAGCAACCGCACTTTGACCACTATAATGACTTCTTTTGCACTTCGCTCTTTGAGATTTTATTTTTCATTTTAACCCATGAATTTTTATAAATCAAATTCGTCCAAAATTTCCATATTTCCAGTTTAGTCCCTGAATTTTCCAAGATTTCCAACTTGGCCCTTGAACTTCCAAATTCCGTTTTGTCTCATATTTTCCAAAATTACAATTTGATCCAAAAGCTTCCAAAGTACACTCCAATCCTCCATTTTATCAGTAATTGCACTTCAACCCCTGAACTATCAAAACACTCACAACCCATATCAAATATACATAAAACTCGGGAATCAAACACAAAGAAAGCCTAAAAGTGCATCATTTGGATGGGTAAATACACATCCATCAAACACCCACAAACTAACCTTTTACTCGTCCCGAGTAAAACAAAACTAAAAGAAGTAAAATAAAACTACTCTAAATACTACTAATAAAATATTAAAACAAAATAATTATTTTTGGGATGTTCTATCACAGATGAGTCATTGGCCACACAAGTCTCAGATCCTTTCCAACACACATAATCAACAAGTGCCACCACAGTAATGGGATTACAATCACATTGAAGCATAAAACTCACAATTTTTCACCGCGGCATGAATGATGAATGAATTATGGGAGGTCACTGTCAACAACCTAATATTGTTTATGGATTCACTAAGTGATGCTCTAAATCAATATGTCATAGACAGTACAACCCAAAAAGGACACTCATATGCACATTTACACGATTGTCAACCCGGTTATCGATATTGAAAGAATAATATGGCTTAAAAGTTAAGTGCGAAAGATCGCAGGGCTCAGTTCACGATTACAAATGAAGGTAAGGACATACGAACATAAGAAAGTGAAACTAGAAAGTCTTCTTTTAACAATACATCCTCACTTTGATTATAATTCCTCCGCTCACCCTTATTACTTCCCAATGTGCCAACCCACAAACTAAAACTTTTTCATACATTGACATGGGGTTGAGCACATTCCATTACTTTCTTTGGTCACCTTGAAACATAATTTCCACTTCAACATTAGAGAGGGCAAGGCTTCAATTTTTATTTTTTTTTACTTTGCACATATGTATCACAAAGAATGTGCATTTACTATTTTGCTCAAGCCCCTCTTTTTATTACATAACATGACCCACTTCTTTATTTTCGTGACCAATTTCCACTCAATCCTTTGATTTTCATGACATCCCCCAAAATATCCCCATTCTTTCCCTAGTTTCACTTTCTTGATAAGGTGAGAAAAATTAGTGTATAAGTTAAAAGGGTAGGACAATGAGGGTACAAATGAAGGCGAATGGTGGTCTAAGATAACCTCCCACTTTGTGAGAGATTCCATTCTTTTTCAAGCTCAAAAGGGGTTCTAGCGGAAAATTTTATATAAGTGACTCGAAAGTTTAAGGCTCACAAAAAGGGATTCAAAGAATAGCCATATATATCAAGTAATCTATTGACGTGTTATTGACAATCATGCAAACATGTTCTAGGGACCCCAAGAATGCACAAAGTGATCCCATAAAAGGCACCTAAGTTGATGACAATGACCAAGAATATTATACGGAAGTGAGAGGTGGTGCAATCATAATTTAAATGTTTCAATGCAATCCCAATCACCACACTAAAAATAGCACATGTGATTTTAAAATTAAAGCACACTCTAATCATCACAGACTTTGGCCAACATCCCAACTACGAAAAGAACAAAATTTTAAAATTTTTCTATTTTTTGGAGGGTGACACTATATACACTCCCCTATAAACCCACAAACTCGGAGAGTTGCCTACCCCCAAACTCAAAACATGTTCTGTCCTCAAAGCAAAGAGAACAAAAGCGTGCTTTGGGCTTAACGGATGGCAAGACACTACTAAACAGTAATTAACATAAAAATAAAACATACCTCACTGGGTTGCCTCCCAAGCAGCGCATTTGGTTAAAGTCGTTAGCCCGACTATGGTCCCAAGCTTACTTGGCCTTAGCTTTGCGGCCTTTCGACCATCTCTTTTCCTCACGGGCACAAATGCCCTTCTCTTTCCACTTCAGCTCTCCATTGTTAACAAGTAGGGGTGAAGCCACATTTATTTTTGAAACTTTACGCTTGTGCTTACCCCTCTTTCTTTTTCTTTTCTTGGGGTTTCCACCCCCAAACTCATTTTTTTCTTCAACCTGCAAAACACCATTCTCACAACCAAGATCAAGAGAGTTATCATGCACAAAAATATTTAAAATATGGAATCAGATAAATCACTATAACTCTCCTCACTAACTCTCGATTTTGAAGGCCCTTGTGGTAAATGTGATGGAATCGACTCTTTATGGGAGTCGTGTGGGGAGTGATATGACCCGTTACTCCTAGAGTATTGGTCGGCCTTAATTTTATTAGCCAAGGGACAAACGTCCGCATTATCCCCACTTTTCTCACATCCATTCACATCATCTTTAAAAATTGGAAAATTGGTTATGGCTCCTACAAAACCATCTTTGGGAAAGGGTTTCTTATCATTTTTAAGCATACAAAACTTACATTCCTCCCCCATACCTCTCAAGGACACCACCCCTTGACACACATCAATGGTGGCCTTAGTGTCAAACATAAATGGCCTCCCCAGTAAAATGGGAGTTTTCAGTTGCTCCTCACTTGATCCCTCCATGCAAATCACATAAAAATCAATGGGGATCGAAATTTTATCAATTGTAACCAACACCCCTTCAATAACCCCTAAAGGTCTTTTGATTGAGAGATCCGCCAATTGCAAGTCTCTCATGGGGGGTTTCAACTCACATACCCCCAAACTTCTAAAAACATGAAAGGGCATCACATTGACACTTGCCCCAAGATCCAACAAACCTTTAAAATTTTGACCCCCTAAAGAAATTGGGATTGTGAAACACCCGGGGTCTTTTTGAACATGATTAACTCTTTCATTCTCATTAACATCATCATTATTATCAAAACAATCAATATTATCAAGAGAAGATAGAAATACCTCCTCAATTTCCTCACTTTCATCCCACACTGTTGTGATTGACTTTGCTTGCTCAGGTGGGTTTTTCTCTTTCATCAACTCTTGGGCAACCTTCGCAAGTTGATCTACTTGTGTGCCCACCTTTTCAAATGCGGCTTACAGATTTCTATTCTTTGCATCTCCATCCTTAGCTGCTGAACTGCCAGCTCCCACGGTGCACTACCATGTTGTCCAGGTGGTGGCACATGAAGGGGTTTTATTTGCTGATTCGGATGGCCACCCCATGGATTGTAATTGCCATATTGGTTGCCTTGGGGTGGTGGCCTTTGTCCATATCCGTTGAAAGCATGTGCCTGTTCAGGATGATAAGAGAAATTTGCTGCACTTGGACACATATTAGTCACATGAGATGATAAACCACAATTTGTACAATAATCAGTAATAACATTGGCACCAGCAGAAGTGCCACAGGCAGTCAACTTATCAAATTTACTACTTAAGACTGCAATTTGCTTGGAAAGATTATCAGTAGCAGTCAAATCCAATACCCCCCTTGTTCTACCCCTCGAACTCTTTTGTTGAGAATTAGCACTCAACATCTCGTATAAAGCTTTAGTTTCATCCGGGGTCTTGGCTCCTATCGAGCCTCCAGCCGCATTGTCAACCATTGATTGACCATTGTCATTCAAGCCATCATAAAAATCTTGGTTCAGTGAGGGTAGTGTGAAATTGTGTTGGGGACATTGTATTAACATTGTATTAAATCTTTCACATGCCTCATGAAAGGGCTCCCCCACATCTTGGGAAAATGTCATCAATTTCTGTCTAAAACCAGCCAACAGATGATGTGGGTAATATCTTTTAAGGAACACATCTTGTAACTCTCCCCAAGTACTGATGCTGCTCGGTGCAAGCATCATCAACCATGTCTTAGCCACTCCCTTAAGAGTATAAGGAAAACACTTCAGTCTAATTTGCTCCTCAGTCACTCCCTGTCTTAACAAAAATTGAGCAACAACAATAATATAATCTTTAAGGAACGTGAGTGCATCCTCACCAGGCAATCCGTGAAAGCTTGGCAACATGGCAAAGTATTGTCCTTTGACCTCTAGATTTTTGGCTGCATTGGACAGCACTATGCAAGAGGTAGATGTGCCTACCCGAGGTCTCAGGAAATCATTCATAGTTTGTGCCGGTGGTTCTGCCATCTCGGCTTTCTCTTCCTCTACCTCGGTGGTGGAGGGTTCTGATTCGGTGTCCGAATCTGAGAAAAGGGGATTAAAGAGGGGATCGCCCTCAAATGCTTCCTCAAGAAGCTTAGTGTCTTTAGCTTTATTAAGTCTGTTTATGTTGTCGTTCAATGGCACCAATGTAGGCTTCAAAGAAAGACGACCTTGCATTCACTACCTAACCTACTTGTTTACTTGCAACAAGTCCCCGACAACGGCGCCAAAAACTTGATGGAGGAAAACTCCCTCTTGTAATAAAAACCGAGCAAGTGTACTCACTACCGGTGTAGCAGTATGCAAATGCAGGGGTCGAATCCACAGAGACTCGTTGGTAAACAAATAAAGTGAAAGCAGTGAATTTTGTAACCAAAGTTTATAGATTTGATTTAAAAACTAAGAGCATAAAATAAATAACAAAAATTAAATAAACGAGAAAACAGATTATGAGCAGAGATTCGTAGATTGGATTTCACTTTACCATCATTCTATGCAGAATTTTACTTATAAAACATTAACTCAACTTCTAGGGTTCATTCACTTTAGCTAGGATCGATACGGTTAGGTGGCCGGATTACAACCCTAAATACCCTCTTAATTATTGTGAATTCTATTACGGTTCCACAATATGCCAAGAATACGTTAAGAACACAGGAATATGAAAACCTGACTTTAATCGATTTCTATTACGGCCTCAATTAAAGTTATTCAATTAATAGTAGTCTATGTATCAAAATCCCAAATTAATGGCGAATTCGATACCCAAATATTCAAAGACGAGTTTGCATATTAACATACATCTCAAATCTAAGAACAGGAAATTAAGATCTATTATTGAACTAGAAGGAATCAAATAGAAAGAATTAAAATATTAATGCATAGAAATCCGGCGAAGATCAAAACAATCTACAAATCTAAGAAATTAGCTACTCATAATTTACAAATAATAAAAACCTGAAATTCGGAATAACTCTTCTCTTCAATTGAATTGTTAAAGAAAAATCAAAACTCCCAAAAACTATGATATATGATATAATCCCCCTAAACTAACGTGTGGCTGTGCAATATATATAAAAAAATAGAGTAGGGCAAAGACTGTAGATCAAGGTGATAAAAGACAAGTCTGCCCTCGATAAGACGCCGAAAACTGGTGCTGAAACGGGATAGCGCGGCCGCCCTTGTTGATGTCGCGTCCGCCCTTACTGGCAGAAAGGTTGGGCGTGAATGTCTTCTTTGAGCGCGGCCGCAGTGCTGTTGAATTGGCGCCCGCCCTTGTATTGCCTTGGCCCAAGTTTTTCCTTTTTGTCCGTTTCACTGCCTTGGCCCAACAACCATTCCTTGGCCCTAATTGCTTCTCCTTGGCCCCAATTGCTTATCTCCTGGCCGGCCAATGTCTTGCAAAGGTCGGCCATGCCTTGGCCACATTTTAGTATAAATTAGTATTCGGTTCGTCTCGCAATTTTGCAACCGCACTTTGACCACTATAATGACTTCTTTTGCACTTCGCTCTTTGAGATTTTATTTTTCATTTTAACCCATGAATTTTTATAAATCAAATTCGTCCAAAATTTCCATATTTCCAATTTAGTCCCTGAATTTTCCAAGATTTCCAACTTGGACCTTGAACTTCCAAATTTTCGTTTTGTCCCATATTTTCCAAAATTACAATTTGATCCAAAAGCTTCCAAAGTACACTCCAATCCTCCATTTTATCAGTAATTGCACTTCAACCCCTGAACTATCAAAACACTCACAACCCATATCAAATATACATAAAACTCGGGAATCAAACACAAAGAAAGCCTAAAAGTGCATCATTTGGATGGGTAAATACACATCCATCAAGCACAGAGTATAGAGAGGTTAGCCTAGAAGCATGAAGCTTTTCCTTTAAAGGCCAGGACTGGATTTTGTTGTGGGTGAGGAACTTAACCATTTCTTCCCTATTAACCCTAATGCTCTCGTCATCTAAATTTGGGAGGCCTAGAACTTTGTTAATAATGGCTGGAGTAAACGAATAAACCTTGCCCTGCACAAAAACTTTCCCAAATTTCTCAGACCCTTCATTATTCAAATAAGCATGTAGGTTAGCAAAAAAAATTCTCACCACACTCTCAACAAAGACTGAGGCATGATTATTTTCCTTAAAGAAATTCCTGTCCTTTAAAAACTGAACCATCCCTTCCTTTTCTAACTGATCCTCATCAATATGCTTTTCTTTTAACAATTTCTTACTTAAATTGTTAAGCCAAAACTCCATGTTTTCCTTCTTATAAAATTCCAAAGTAAGAAAAGGTTTTGAAAAAGCATTATCTTCTTCAGTATGAACAAACTCATCACCAGAAAATTCATGATCACTAGGAATAGATTTTGTAGGAACAGAGAAGGGGGCAGGTGTTACCTCAGATGATATCCTCTTCTTGGTAGCACCCTTGGTAGCACTCACTGAAACTTTAGCCTTGCCCTTTCTCTTCTGAAAATCAGACAAAGTTTCCTCTTCATCAGCATCCACCCAGGCATCGAATGAGTCCTCAGAATGTTCCTTCTCTCTGTTGACATTAAAATTCTCGTCACTCACATGAGGAGATGACGTTTCCAACGAACTTTCTGAAACTTCAACCGGATCAGAGGTAGTATTTGATGTAGCCTTGGACCTTATTGACCCGATTCGATTGGAGGACCTCCTCTTAGCTACTTGAGGAGACAACTTGGCTGAGGGAGCTTTTTTTTTCCTCTTCTCTTTAGGTTCGGCTGGGATGAGAGTGACCTTGGGAATGCCTTGATCAAACGAAGACACATGGGCAACAGCTAGAACTACAGCCATTATGGGAGGAGAAGAGCTTGGTGTAATCATGGGAGAAGTCTCTATGGCTTCACGAGAGGCTGCACTTGGGGCAATGCTAGAAGAGATGTCCATTTGATCAGTGTTTGAGGGTTAGGTGTTGGTTTTGGATGGAGAAGCCATGGTAATTTTTTGGAACGAGTTTTGACCTAGAATTTGAGAGAGAGAGAGAGAGAGACGACGCTGAAAGGGTTTTAAGAATGGAGAGAGAGAAACGGTTAGAGAGATAAAAGGAGTTAGAGAAAAAATATGGAGATTAAAGAGGAAGAAGTGGATAGGGAACAAGGGATTTAAATTGATTTAACATCTTAAAACCCATCCCATCTTAAACCCTATGAACCTTCTCAATATCCCTTCATTAAATAACTCCTAATTAACCTTAACCACTCATTTTAATAAACCTCAACAACCCAAAAACCCTTACACGGCTGTTAACAAATTTTTTTATTAGTAAAACGAAAATAAAAATAAAAAATACTAAGTAACAAATTTTTTGTAACCATATCCGAAAATGAAGAGAAAATATCAAAATAGTATGGATTAGTTACTCAACAAAGTTTACTAAAAATAAAGAAAACTTGTTGAAGACGTTTTCAAAATCGTAAACTCTTTATTAAAAAGACTTTCAGATTTTGAAAATTTAATCAACAAAATTTCAAAAATAAAGAAATAAAAAACACTTAGGATAACACATGTGATATAAATCCCCTTGATAAATATTTTTATTTTCAAGCATTTCAGGCATAACAAGCTTAGCCATTTTCAGGCACTTCAGGCATAACAAGCTGAGCAATTTTCTTGCACTTTAGACATAACAAGCCTATTTTTTAAGTACTTAGCTTGTTATAAGAGATCAATACACTTCTTTAAACAAGAAAGCATCGTAGTAACAAGCTCTGTGCCCCGAGTTTTATTTCAAGTGTAAAGATAAAGTGATGTATGCCTTTCAAGTAGGGTACACTATAGTAGCAAACTCCATGTCCCTAATACTAAGCATAGATCACCTCATACATTCTCATTGACAAGAGTACATCATTGCAACGAACACCGTGCCCCGAGCTCGAGAGAATAGTATGGAATAAAGTGTCTTTTTGCCTTTGCATTTATCACATAGAATAATTAGTGACTTTGTCACTTTTTGCATACGAAGGGGAATGATATCAAACATGTTAACCCAAGTAATAACCTACCATAACAAAAAAGTCAGCATGTGCCACAGCCAGAACTAAGCTAACCAGATTAAAAGAATATAAAAGCATTTTTTTAAAAAAAAAATAGAAGAAAAATCTATACTAATATACAAGTGTTACCCTGAGTGATAACATCACCTGGGGTAGCACAGACAAACAGACTCAAAGATTACAAAGACCAAGAGATCTTTTCAAACTAGAAAATCTCTCGTGGTCTAAGACCTTAGTGAAAATGTTAGCCAGTTGATACTTAGTATCAATATGATCAATGTTAATTAGGCCTTTATCTACCATATCTCTAAGAAAATGATGACGTATATCTATGTGCTTAGTACGGGAATGATGTACAGGGTTTTTGGAAATGTTGATAGCACTCAATTTATCACAGTACATAGTCAATGAATTACTCTCTAGGCCATAATCATCTAGCATATGTTTTAGCCAAATAAGTTGTGAGCAACAACTATCAGCTGCAACATACTCAGATTCAGTCGTGGAAAGAGAGACACAGTTTTGTTTACGACTATACCATGAAACTAAATTGTTACCCAAGTAAAAACACCCCCACTAGTACTCTCCCTATCATCCATATCCCCCGCCCAATTCGAGTCGCTAAGGCATACCAAATTGGTGTTAGTATCCTTACTAAACCAAATCCCTAATTCACTTATTCCTGAAACATATTTAATTATTTTTTTGACAGAATTAAGGTGGAAGACTTTAGGATTGGCTTGATAACGTGCACAGACGCACACGCTAAACATGATATCAGGACTACTAGAAGTGAGATAGAGAAGGCTACCTATCATGGAACGATATAAAGTAGGATCAACATCCTCACCTACTTGGTCTCTACCAAGTTTAAGGGATGAACACATAGGAATTTTCGAGCTCTTTGCACCCTCTAATCCAAACCGTTCCACTAAGCTTTTAGCATACTTTCTTTGTGAAATAATTATTCCTTCACTTGATTGTTTCACCTGCAAGCCTAGGAAGAATGTTAACTCACCAATCATGCTCATTTCAAATGTTGACGTCATAGCCTCTACAAAATCTTTTAAACACGTTTGAGATGTAGAGCCATAGATTATGTCATCAACATAGATTTGAACAATGACTATTTCTTTTCCATGCCTTAAGATAAACAAAGTCATATCCGCTTCACCTCTTGTAAAACCATACTCAAGTAAGAAAGAGGTTAAGCGACTATACCACGCACGTGGAGCTTATTTCAAGCCATATAAGGCTTTATCAAGTCTATATACGTGGTTAGGTTGTGTTTAGGATCTTCGAAACCTTTTGGTTGTTCAACATAAATTTCTTTACTTAAATAACCATTTAAAAAGGCAGCTTTAACATCCATTTGAAAAAGATAATTTTTAGATAACAAGCTATTGCCAAGAGGAGTCTTATGGACTCAATTCGAGCTACTGGAGCAAAGGTCTCATCAAAGTCAACACCTTCAATTTGTGTGTAACCTTGAGCTACGAGACGGGCTTTATTCCTAACAATATTTCCTTGCTCATCTGATTTATTTTGAAAATCCATTTTGTACCAATTACATTAGTGTTAATGGGACGTGGTACTAAACAGCAAACTTTGTTACGAGCAAATTGTCTAAGTTCCTCTTGCATGGCATGTATCCAAAAATTATCTTTTAAAGCTTCTGAAACATTTTTAGGTTCTAAAGAGGAAATAAAACAGGAATATTTTACATTATGGTATGTGGTGGACATGCACACATACCTCACCATATCACGGTTACTAAAAGGCTCATTGTTCCTTGTTCGTAACCCCTCATTTGCTTCTCCAATAATCTGAGAAGAATGATGATCTCTTTTGATCCTAGCTGGTGGATCCCTTCTTAACTCTCCATGCTGTAGACACCCTATTCTAAATCAATAATTCATGATTACACTACTCTTCATCTCTCTTTTATGTTTTGATGAAAGCATATCAGTTTCATCATGTTTCGTTAAGTTTCTAACTAACCTCGTTAGTTTTGGACCTAACTGACTAACAGAATAACTGAAGAGGACAAAATAGTCAACCGACTAGTTGTCTCGCACGAGACATACGTGTCTCGCACAAGACAACCCCTCTGCAGGATATGCAGAATCACAATCCTTCTCCGTTTCAAACATTTTTCTTGATAAAATCTTATCCCATCCGGTTCTCCAAACATATCTGAGTTCTGGAATCTTCCTAGGGGTGTTTTACCTCTCCACCTCTACCTTTTAAACCCCTATAAATACCTGATGGATTTCAGTATTTCAGAGGTCCCCAATCCACGATCGAAAACACACCACACACACATTTTGTTGGTTTCTCAACCTGAAAGATTCCTACAAAATCACCCTAAAATCACCTAAAGTTTGTTTGTCAACCTTGTTGATCAACAAACATCAAAGCCCGAATCAAGGATTGAGGCGAAGCTCTGTCCGCATCAATATTTGACTCTCATATTGAATCGAAACTCTGCCCGAATCCATTCTCGACCGAGAATCCATCTTAGAACCACGTTCTAAATCAAATATTCCCCAAATACAAGGTAAATTTCTATACTTTTACTCTCATCTTCTCAATCTCTCTCTATTGGCTTTTAGAGTAGTGTAATCCCATCAAAAGGATTAGCCTAGAGTCCCTTCAATCGATGAAGGTGATCTCGAAGCATATAATCCGACATTCCTAATCAAGAAATTGATTAGGGTTTTCTTGTTCCTTTATTTAATTAGTAATTGAAAAGGTTGATAATACTCAATTGACAAGACCGATCTTCGGATTGGGTGGAATGGGTGCTCCTCGACCTTCCCATTCCATAACTTAACCCCCGAACCCTCAAATCTCTTTTAAATCAAAAAAGGTTTTTCTTATTGTTTTCCTAAATAAATAATAAGTGGCGACTCCGAGATGTTGGAAAATTCACGCATCGCTACAGTGGCAACTCTGCTGGGGACAATTAATTAAGAGGGTTAGACTTGCGTTACAATTTAGTATTATCAATCTTTTTATTTTTCTGTAAAAATTTGATTTTTTCTGAATTTTTCAGAATTTTTGTGTACAATTTTTGTCAAAAAAAAATTTTACTGTCCAAATACTTGTCTAGCATGGGATAAGCTTATCTCGCGCGAGATTAGTATACGATTTAAAAAAAACACAAATGCTTCTCCCCTTCCGGCACTAATTATAAAGGAAAAGGATTTGGTCATTGGCCTTCCTTCAACAACGTTTGACCACAAAATAAAAATAACCTCAGTTGACTTTCGACTTTCTTCAGAGTTGACTAAAAACAATAAAAACCCCTTGGTTGACTTGTCTTTATAAAAAGTTGACCATATAAAAAAAAACAAAACTTACAGAAAAGTTTCAAAAAATTCGGAAAAGTCAAAAGAAATTATTATTTTTATTTTGCTTGCACTAACTTTATTTTGCAGGGTAGAATAATTATTAAATTACTTAAACTATATACTTGCGTGAGATTGAATTTATTTTAATTTTTTCCGGTCATCGGTTGACTCGGGCTTTGTAATTAATTAATTTAATTCTCTTTCTCTCTCTATTTAAGTGGAACTACGACGGCCTGAGTCTCCCTAATTTGGGAGAAACGTAGGAACCACTTGGTGCGGCCATTGCTTGTTTTTTATTTTGTTTTAAAAAAAAACTCTCTATTTTACTCTATTACATAGATTGACTATCACACACGTGCACTCATATTATATCTGTCATTGCACTACATACCCTTGATAAATCCGGGACCCACACTAAGGACGGATGACGGTAACCACCTAGTCGTCGGTCTCTTCAAAGTTGGATCATCCCACTCCGCGTATTCAATCCATCTAGATTGTCATATCGCGGGGAGCCTAGCCTTCCAGCCCTGCATCGCCACATATCATGTAGATTGACTTTTTAGGACACTCCATGACCGGTCGATTTGATCTTGGAGTCCTTGTTATTCCTTGTCAAGATCTTGTTTTGAGCAATAATTCATGGAAAAGAAATAAAAAATTGTCGCTTCGGAATTGTCCCTTCGAAAATGTCCCTATAATTGTCCCTTCGGATTTGCCCCTAAAAAGAGAAAAATTTCTCACCAAAATTATTGCACAAAACTTGATGTTACTTGGGATGACTTCGACTCCTAGGTCCTTAGGTTCGGATTCTGAATGTTAGAAACCCCCAAAACGAATTTTCCGCCCGACCAAAATTAGGATTAAAATCAGAAAAATTGTGACTTTCCGTGGCATTGTCTTGCGCGAAACTGCTTGTCCCGTGCGAGACAAGTGTTCGGTCTATTCGTGTTTTGGCCAAAACCTTCAAGCCTTCATTCACCCTATTCAGCCGACTTGTTGGGACTCGATCATGGTTTAACACGGTTGCTACACGTCTAGGTCCATCGCGAAAGCTCGACACGATGTCTGCTTCTCCTCCTACCACCGAGGCCGAAATCAACGAAGCTAAGGCCTAACTCATCCAAGCCCTGCTTAAGATGGATGAACAAAGTAAGCAAATTGATGAGAACAATGCCCAAATGGCCGTCCTCGTGAAAGAACTCAACGATTTGAAAGTCAAGAAAGGCAGAAAGCAAAAGCAGAAAGAGGAATCCTCCTCCGATGAAGAGGATCCTACACCAAAAAGAATAAGATACCCAAGAAGTCAAGCAAGAAAAAGGAAGAATCCGATTCCTCCTCTTCCTCATCCTCCTCTGATGATGAGGGACATACCTCCAAGGGTGCTAAAACCAAGAAAGAAGGCAGTGGTGAAACTACTAAACTTGGTGACCATGTTACTAAGAACTACCTCGAGAAAAAACTTGCAACCCTTGACACTTCCAAAGGGTCATTCGTTCCATTTGATCCCGATGCTCTTCAACAATCCATCACTAAGTTTCCTCGCAAGTACAAGACACCTGATATTTCCAAGTTTAATGGTACTACTTGTCCTCGAGCTCAAGTTGAAACCTACACTTGGGCTATGCTTTCAATGGGTGTTGATAACACAATCTTGGCCCAATGCTTTCCTCAAACCTTGGAGGGTGCTGCAAGGGATTGGTACATGTCTCTTCCTATGACTACAAGGCTTGATTGGTCGTCTGCATGTTTAGTCTTTCAAAGGCAGTTTGAAGACAACTCCACTTACCGCCCAACTAGGAGGGATCTTGAACAAACCAAGCAACATGCAAATGAGTCTTTTGCTGAATTTGCTAAAAGATGGAGACTCAAACTCACTAAAATTGTCGAAAGGCCTACTCTCAAAGAACAAATCCACATCTTGCTCCAATGCCTTCGTGATGAATTTCAAGAGAAGCTCGCCGGTAACTACTTTCCTAGTTTCAATGAACTCCATGAGTCCGGAATTAGGATTGATGACTTCCTGAAAAGCAAAAAGAAGGAAAGTACTTTCCGCTACAACAAACCAACCACGAGTAAGGATGCTTCTGTCAACGCTATTGCATTCAACCGCCCCAACACCGGCAAGTATTCTGCTGTTCCTCCTACTGAAAAGAATAAGAGACAATACGACAAAATTGAAAGGATCACTCAAGAAGAACTCTTCGATGTGCTTGTCAAGAATGAAAAGATCAAACCAAGGGAAGGTGGTCCTCCTAAGGATATGGGTCCTAATCATGCTCATCACCTATTCTGCAAGTACCACAACTTCACCGGCCACGACACCAACACTTGCCACCATTTGAAGGACATCATCCAAGACCTCTTTGACAATGGAGAGTTAGAACGTCCCAACATCATCACCAATCCTCTCCCTCGCAATCCATGAAGAAGATGAAGCTCCGAGAAGAAAAGCTACACTTACCACTTTGGGGCTATAACTATCCTCTCCCCTTTCTCCTTTGACAGAAGTAGATTAGGTTTTAAATTTCCAAGTATGAACTCGAAGAGTCGTTCTGTCTTTCTAGTACTTCTCACCTCCTCTAGTTTGTGTCCTCTAAACTATCGAGTCTGTTCTTAAATTTCTTCGATTAATCAAAGTTATCTTCTTTTCCTAAACACTTTCCCTAAGGTTGTTCTACCTCATGAGTATCATTTAATTCATACAAAATAATGGACCCTCCATTTCCCTAAATCATCGCGAAAAATAGAGACTTCTATGCGAGTTTAAGAAGTTATCCTTAGAAGGCTTCAGGGCTGAACATTACCCCTACTGAAAGTCAAAGGTCAACAAACGAAGAAAGCCAAAGGTGCTGCTGTCAACCTTCATTCCAAGAAGAGTGGGGCTATTCAATTCAAAGCTTTGAGAGTACAAAAAAAAGGAGAAAAAAAGAGCAAATTCTCAAGCTTTCTTTCATCACCCCACAACAAAGGTGAAAATTCAAATGAATGAAGGACTCTCCCACAAAGAAGAGGAGTCAAGTGATACCAACAAAAGAAAAGAGGATGCCTCAATATCCTCTTACAACAAGTGAAGAAGGCTTCCAGTATCAAGAAAAATGTTTACCCTTAAGTCATACTAATGATTGGCTTTCTCCTCAAACGTATTTAGAAATTTCTAGATGATGCACGGTTCATTAAAAGGTAGAACAACATTTCTAGATCCTTGAGCCAAGTAGCGTTTCTTGTTGAGTCTAGGGGCTTCCTGTTAGCCACTCTTATACACACTCTTGAAATCCAAGCATCAAAATTGGGGCTTCCTAACCTTTCCTCCCCTAGTCAATCTCTACTTCAACTCTTCAAAATAATCAAATCATTAAGGGCTTTCCTCTTTTCTTCTCACTCTCATCATTAAAGAGTCCACTTCTCCAAAAAATCAATGCTTGGATCACATTTCAAAGAATAGAGTCCATCTCTCCTCAACTAACTTGAGATCTCATTTTTCTCCTTAATGAGATTCTTCCAACTGAGTTCTCTTCGATTTAACATACTATTTTCAAAAAAAAAAAGGAAGAAAAAAAAAGATGCGAAAGAGATGCCCGCTAGATTGAAAACCCGAAAGGGCGGTCTAGGCAAAAATCAGGGTGCGTCACTAAGAAAAATAAATCAAAGGACAAAGGGAGACTTTTCCTCAACCTTCTTCATCGAACATCATTCGATCCTCTTAAAATCAAATCAACAAAGAAAGTCTTCTTCGATCATCTTCAAATCAAGAGAGAAGACTCACAAGCCTGTTCACAAAGTCATCTACCACTTGCAAGCATCTTGGGGCTTGACTCACAGATTTGTAGTCGTTTGCCTCCTAGAGACACGATTCAAGGGAGAATTAAGAATGAAGATTCGCAACAGACCTAGATGTGTTCACAAAAGGTTACTCATCAAAATCCTACAACAATGAAGAAACAGTACAGCCTCGCTGACTAGCAACAAATTCTGCAAAACCTGATTTGGTCCAACTTGTCAAACACAAGTTCACTCATATAGTTCGCCCATCTCAAATATAAATCCATACAAATGTCCCTACATTTCCATATATCATATACTCATACATAAACTCACCACCAAAATGACCAACCAGCCATTTACACGAACAGACGTGAGCACCACCACGTAAGTCCAGTCAAACAACTAAAATTTGAAAAAATCTACTTGGAATCTTTATGTGCTAATAGGTGCACGAAGGTAAGAATCCTTCGGGTCTATCCGAGACCATCATGCATATATCCTTGCATTACATGGGCCGACAGAACCTCCACCTCAACCGACAACTTTAAAGTCTGTGACGGCAGCAACCTTCAAGTCCGTGACCTCGGCAACACCAACAAAGTCTGCGACGGCAGCAAACTTCAAGTTCGTGACCTCGGCGACATCAGTAAAGTCTGTGATGACAGCAAACTTCAAGTCCGTGACCTCGGCAACAACTTCAAAGTCTGTGACGGCAGCAAACTTCAAGTCTGTGACCTCAGCATTAGCAAAGTCTGCGACGGCAGCAGCGACAACAAAGTCCGTGACCTCGACAACAACAATAGCAACGTCAGTAACCTCAGGCGGCGCACTTCAACAACATCCTCAACAAACAGGTATCTTCAGAATTGGGTCAAGTCCTTGATTCCTCAGTATGATTTTACCTTTCCAAAAAAAAATCCCTCTTCAATTTTCAAAAAAAAAAATGCTTTTCAAAATACCTAAAATAGTCTTTTTAGTGTTTTGGAGTCGAACTATGTTTGGTCCGATTCTCTCTTAGAGATACGCAGGCAGCCGTGCGGCACGACCATCCCAATGTTCAGAATGATGTCTTTTCTATCGACGACATGACTTCTTCCATAAGTCTTGTCGCCGAGGGGCTCTGTAGACACCCCATTATGAACCAATAATTCATGATTATACTACTCTTCATCTCTCTTTTATGTTTTGATGAAAGCATATCAGTTTCGTCATGTTTCGTTAAGTTTCTAACTAACCTCGTTAGTTTTGGACCTAACTGACTAATGGAATAACTGAAGAGGACAAAATAGTCAACCGACTAGTTGTCTCGCACGAGACATACGTGTCTCGCACGAGACAACCCCTCTGCAAGATATGCAGAATCACAATCCTTCTCCGTTTCAAATTCTTTTCTTGATAAAATATTATCCCATCCGGTTCTCCAATCATATCTGAGTTCTGAAATCTTCCTAGGGGTGTTTTACCTCTCCACCTCTACCTTTTAAACCCCTATAAATACCTAATGGCTTTCAGTATTTCAGAGGTCCCCGATCCACGATCGAAAACACACCACACACACATTTTGTTGGTTTCTTTCCCTGAAAGATTCCTACAAAATCACCCTAAAATTACCTAAAGTTTGTTTGTCAACCTTGTTTATCAACAAACATCAAAGCCCGAATCAAGAATTGAGGCGAAGCTCTGTCCGCATCAAGATTTGACTCTCATATTGAATCGAAACTCTGCCCGAATTCATTCTCGACCGAGAATCCATCTTAGAACCACGTTCTAAATCAAATATTCCCTAAACACAAGGTAAATTCCTATACTTTTACTCTCTTCTTCTCAATCTCTCTCTATTGGCTTTTAGAGTAGTGTAATCCCATCAAAAGGATTAGCCTAGAGTCCCTTCAATCGATGAAGGTGATCTCGAAGCATATAATCCGATATTCCTATTCAAGAAATTGATTAGGGTTTTCTTGTTCCTTTATTTAATTAGTAATTGAAAAGGTTGATAAAACTCAATTGGCAAGACCGATCTTCGGATTGAGTGGAATGGGTGCTCCTCGACCTTCCCATTCCATAACTTATCCCCCGAACCCTTAAATCTCTTTTAAATCAAAAAAGGTTTTTCATATTGTTTTCCTAAATAAATAATAAGTGGCGACTCCGAGATGTTGGAAAATTCACGCATCGCTACACATGCACATAAGTATTATCATCAGTCTGTTCGTCATTCACAGATGCTGGATTGTCTTCAGGTGATACCTGAGATGATATCCCTTCAGTGGTATCATTCTGGTCAGCACATGAGGTATCACTTGCTTTACGTTGTTCCTCCAGTTCATCCAGCAATATTAATGGAGGTTCCTGCACTCCATCACCTGTAACACTTGCTAAGTCATCAAAAACAACTTTAAGTGATTCTTGGATGGTTTTTAACCTTAGGTTATAGACTCTATATGCTCGACTATTCTGAGCATATCCAAGAAAGATTGCCTTATCACTTTTAGAGTCAAATTTAGCTAAGTAATCCCGATCATTTAGAACAAAAACACACACACCCAAAAGTATGAAAATAGTGAACTTTAGGTATTCTACCATTCAAAATTTCATAAGGTGTCATTGTAGTACCGGGTCTTAGAAAAACTCTATTTGCTGTGTGACAAGCTGTGCTTAAGGCCTCAGCCCAAAATCTTTTTGAAATCCTTTTTGATATCAACATCACACGAGCCATTTCAAGTAAGGTCCTATTTTTTCGTTCTGCCACCCCATTTTGTTGAGGTGTTTTAGGAGCTGAAAATTCTTGTTTAATTCCCTTTAAATCACAAAATGTTGAAAACAAGGAATTATCAAACTCCTTACCATGATCAGGACCTTATTCGCATGATAAGAACATAAACATGTTTTTGATTTTAGCATGTAAGATCTTAAACTTTTCAAAATTTTCTGATTTTTCTTTCAAAAAATATACCCAAGTAAATCTAGAAAAATCATTAACTATTACAAAATAGTATCTATTACCTCCTAAACTTTCTACCTCAACTGGACCCATCAAATTCATATGTAAAATTTGAAAACAGTGAGTTGTTCCAGAGTACTCCTCATGATGTTGGGTAGCACTATGGGCAACACGTGTCTGTTTACCTTTGAGACAATCCTCACATATGATTTTCTTACTTATGTCCAGACTAGTTATACCACTTATAGCTTCAACCTTAATGAGTTTCACAATGTTACGAAAATGGACATGACCCAACTTTTGATGCCATAAGGTAGCATCATCAACTCTCACAGAATGACACACCTGTTTATCCTCAACAAGATAACAGTTATTACTTGACCTAGTACCAGACATAACACAGTTATTGGTACAATAAAAAACTTCACAAGTGTTTTTATTAAATTTCACTTCAAGGTTGTCATCACAAAGTTGGCTAATACTAATTAAATTAGTTACAAGTCCATCAACATTCAAAACATTTTTCAAAGCAGGAAATCCATGTATATTTAAAATGCCTTTTCCTACTATATTACTCTTTCCACCACCACCATAAGTAACACTACCACCTTGAATTGGTTCATATTCTTTCAAAAACATTTTTGTTCCTGTCATGTGACGTGAACAACCACTATCAAAATACCATGAACCTTCAACATTAGTTTTTAAGGCAGGCAGTGTACACAACATCACATCTCAGATTAGACTTAGGTTTCCACACTTTCCTACTTTGATTATTTCTTTTCTGACTGCCAGTGATATCTGACGTGCTCGACAACACTTCAGATAGCACAGAGGAGCTGGATTATTTCTTTAAAAGCGTTTTGCAGTCATTTTTCAAATAACCAGTAGAGTAACAATAGTTACATAATTTAACTTTATCAGAAGACTTATCAGAAGACAATAGTTCAACATTATCTCTTTCTTTAACAAACACTATTTTATCTTCCTTATTAGCCAAAGTAGATGTAATAGTATTTAAAGACTCTTGAAAACCCATACATGCCTTGAGTGGTTTGTTCAACCCAAGAATTTTATCCAGTTTGGAAGAACTCGTGTTGAGTTTCTTAAATGTGGCATCGGCTAGGGTAAGCTTGGCCTTGACTTTGTCCAGCTCCACATCCTTCTTTGTGAGTTGAAATTCCAACCTTGTCAAGCCTTCAGTCAAATTTTGAACTTCTTTGGATAAGAACACCACCTTCTTGTTCTCTTTCTTCCATTCGTCAACCAATTCTTTGCAAAGATCCTTAAGACCGCAAGTGAGTTCATCCTTGCTGAACTCCTTACTTTGTTCACCTTCTTGTAAACTAACTGCATCCATGTTAATAGATCCCACAAAACAAACAACATTAATTAAATTAAAATCTGTATACCTGCTGGATGATATCTCAGGTGCTATCCCAGTTTGGATATCACATGAGGTATCACTGTCATAGTCCGAGTCACAATCTGTGACCACCGTTGTTGTTTGATCTAAAAATCTTCAGATTGATTGGTCTCCTCATCTTCATTGTCACCGAGGAATACCCATAGGTTCTTCCCCATCTTCCTTAAAGTGTTAGCACACTCGTTTGAGTAGTGACCCCATCCAGAGCAAGCATGACATTGTATCGATTCAAGGTACTTCGGATCAGATCTAGATTGATCTGATGATGCTCTCCTTATGGGACCACCTTTCCGAGTAGATGGAAATGTCCTATTCGGCATTGAATTGTACACATTGGTTTGTTGCTCTTTAGCCTTAATCTGCACATTTTCTTTGTTAAACTTCCTTAACATGGAGTTATATTTCCTAGTAAGCAAGGCAACACTAGCATCTTCACCTAATTTCTCAAAAATTTCATCATCCTCATTATTAGACAAACTTGAGGACTGAACGTTTAAAGCAATACTCTTGCCTTTAGAAGCTTCACTTTGCTCAGCAAGTTCAAAATGTTTCAAAAATCTCATTAAGGAATTGATGTCCATAGCAGAAAGGTTGTGTGCCTCTTCTATATATGAAACCTTTATATTAAAACGCTCAAGGGGAGTTCTAATAGCCTTTGAAACCAATTGTTTATTTGTAAAAGATTCACCTAAAAGTTGACACTCACTAGCTATGTCAAACAACTTTTCAAAATAAGAGGAAATGGTATCATTTTTACCCATTCTCAACCTTTCAAATTTGCTAGTAAGACCTCTAAGTTTGTTTTCACGCACACTAGAATCACCTTCACAAAACCTTTGTAAAATATTCCAAGCTTCCTTAGCTGTGGAACTATTTTGAACAAGTCTAAAAATGTGCATGTCAACCCACTCAAAAATAGCATTAAGAGCTTTCTCATTATAGTTAGCTAGAGCAATCTCTTCATTAGTCCACTCGGCTTCAGGTTTAACCTGGATATCACCGTCCTCATCTTGAGGTAATAGTGGAAGAGAATATCCATTAACTACAGATCGCCACGCTCGAAGATCAATTGATTTGATATGCGAGCGAAGACGGATCTTCCAATATGCATAATTTGAACCATCTAAAACAGGAAGACGTTTTTGGTTTAGATTTGCAGGATCAAAAGCCATGACACCTAGACCAATCACTTAGTAACGTCAAGTGACCTGCTCTGATACCAATTGAAATTGTCACGGGCAGAATCACAAGTGATACCCAAGGTGATAACAACACCACGATAGCACTTGGGATAACACACACACACACTTAGAAAATAAAAACAATTTTGTAAAAGATATTGCAGCGAAATAATAACACCATAATTGTTTTTCTCAAGTTATATAAATAATATAACTTGAGGATGCCTCTTAGGCAAGACTTTATCACTTTATAAAAAGAATTACACAAAGCCGAAATGTTCCCTATAAGTATTACAATGTAATTTCTATGGAACAAGAGATAAAGAACGATCCAATCCTAGCCTACACACAACTTGATACCAAGGTAATCAAGTGCGTAATTACAAGGGAGGATAAATGAACGAACTACAAAGAAATCTATCTCTAAATGCTTTGAAGGTGTGAAATGTGTAATTGACATATCTTCAAATGAATCATTCCAAGCATATTTATAGTCTTCAATTACTTGAAGGCTACTCAAATAAACAGCCTTGGGGCTGTCTTGCACGTAGAGGGAGAGTGGGGAGAGTGGTTGGGCTTGTTCCTCACTTCATGCGCCAACTTCCCTAATTTGTAGCAACCATATGCTTGATCTCCAAGTTCATGCTTCAACGCCTTGTACTCTCAAGCTTTCTCCATGTTGTACTCTCTTTGAATCAGCAACAACTCATTTGAATAAGTCTTCCCACGTTTTTAATGTTGATGACAAAGTAACTCTTGAAAAGATTTATGCATAAAATGGCATTTATGCATAAACCATTCTTTTCCAAATTCCCCACGTTTCTAGCTTATTCTCCAATCATATTGCAACTTGAAATATGGACATACAACATATACTATACAGATTATATTAGCACATTAGTACATTAAATAATAAATAAAAAATATACAACTATATAAATTCCAGCACAGAAAATCATCTGCGATATCATCTGGAATCTGGAAAATCATTCAGGATATCACCTGCGTTTTACACTAACAACTTGCAACTTCAACCCTCCTCCATTTCCCTTGCTGCATATTGCCATTCTATTCCTTGGCCTCCTTGCATACGTAGTAACAAGAGGTGATTTTATCCAAGCACATTTTAGTTCGCTGGGATACTTAGGTGCAAAGTGCCCCCGGTCCGCACGTTCTATTTTGGGAGACAAGCGTCCCACCAAAACTCAAGTACACTCGGTGAGGGGACGAATATGTCTTAAGGAGATTGTGATTATCATTGGACTCGTGCAACAACGACTATCCTTCTTTTGTATTTTCAATTTATTATTTTCTGTATTTTATTATTTCTGTAATTGTTTCATTTCGCAAGTTTGTAACAAATATCACACTTTAATATAGTACTCCCTCCGTCCCAGACCAAGGGTCCTGGGGTTGGATTTCACGCTTCTTAAGAAAATTTTTAAAAAATTAATAAAGAATTCTAAGTGGGTAGAAGATTAATGGAGAGAGAATGTAAAAGTTAAATGGGGGGTATGAAATAGTAGTTAATGATTGATTTTTTTTTTTTTGTAAGTGGGTAGAAGATTAGAAGAGAGAGAGAATGTAAAAGTTAAAAGTGAGATAGAGAATAGTAGTCAATGATTGATTTTTTTTTTTTTTTTTTTTTTTTGTAAATATGTTAACGTTATAAGATTATAATGAATGATTTTTTTTTTAAATATACTTAAATTGTAAAAGTATAAATGTTTGAAACATTGTTTAAAACTTGCCATTTATGGAATGGACTCTTGAAGTAGGACGGACCAAAATGGAAAATAAGACCCTTAAAGTGGGATGAATGGAGTATTAGAGAGTAGATTAACATATATTTCATCCGTCCCGTCCGAAGCTTCACATTTTACCCAAATAGGTGTCCCGGTAGAAGCTTCACATTTCCTAAAATGAAAAAAGTTTATTAATATTCTATTATATCCACTAACTTTTTTCTCTCACACATTTAAATTATGGGTCTCACTTGTCATATCCACTCACTTCTTTCCTCTCATAATTCTCTCCTACTCTCATTATTTTTGAATATATATACTCCCCCCGTCCCATATTACCTTACTCATTTTGCTATTTTGGGCGTCCCATTTTAAAGTCACATTTTTCTAAAAAGAAATTTTTTTAATATTTTTTTATTCATGGGATCCACTTGTCATACTCACAACACTTTTCAAATCTACTATTCTCTTCACTCATTCTCTCTCCTACCCACTCACAACTCCTACTTTAATAACATTATTCCTTATTTTTCGTTTTCAATAATAAATGAGTAAGTTATTATGGGACGGAGTGAATATTGTTTAATTTACGTGTTTTACCAAAATGGTGAAGCATGGACCGGACTGATGAGTAGAGAGTATAGATCCTGAGTTAATGAGTTAATCTAGTAGCATCAAATCAATTGATTTTAAAATGTTATACTTTCACTTTTAAGACAATTCACCCCTAGTAGGGTTCCCCTACTTCCCACACTTGTTAGTTCTTACAGTTACAGTACCGTCCTATAAATGCAGGGGCGGAGCCAGGAATTGGCCGAGGGGGGGCAAGATTATATGGGGGTTCGGGGGCAGCGCCCCCGAAAAAAAATTTCGGGTCGGACAAGTAAAAAATGAGTCGGATCCATGAAATACAATGTATTTTAGTTAACAAAAATGATAAAGGTAAATAATTCAAAGAACGATTGAAATAATGTTGAAGTATTTAACGCACACAATTTATCAAAATATATTACTCGTACAAAAAAGAAAATCAAATTTGCTAATTAAACTTGGGATAATAGGAAGAAAGACCAAAAACAAAAAAAATGGGAAAAGCCTAACTAATTAATTAAGATTGAAAAAATGTGAGGAAATTAGGAGAAAGAAAAACAAAACTGTTAAGAGAAAGAATAGCAAAGATGGAAGACAAATAAAATTAATTGAAATGTAGGTAGCAGGGTTTGAACATGGACCAAAGGCTTTAACTTTGCTCCTTCTACCGCTGAACCACACCACTCACTGGTGTTAATCTTGAAGTTAATTATATATATACATATATAACAAAAATATGGGGGGGGCAAAAAAAAAAATTTTCCACTGCATTTCCGCCGCTGGGGGGGGCGAGTGCCCCCTCCTGCCCCCCCCTGGCTCCGCCCCTGTATAAATGGACACCATTTCAGTATCAATTAGGCCACACCTACCTTGAAAAATGTCAGAAACGCCGGTCCGATTCGGTATCATAGGCTGCGCCAACATAGCTCGCAAGGTCTCAAGAGCCATAAACCTCTCTCCAAACTCCACCATCTCCGCCGTCGGTAGCCGTTCCCTTGAGACGGCCTCCAAATTCGCTTCATCCAATGGATTTCCGCCTTCAGTCAAGCTCTACGACAGCTACGCCGCCGTGATTGACGACCCTGACGTCGACGCCGTTTACGTGCCTCTTCCGACGAGCCTGCACTTGAAGTGGGCAGTGGTAGCGGCCGAGAAGAAGAAGCACGTGCTGCTGGAGAAGCCGGTGGCGCTGAACGTCAAGGAGCTGGATGTTATTTTGAAGGCGTGCGAATCTAATGGGGTGCAGTTCATGGATGGTACCATGTGGATGCATCATCCGCGTACGGCTAAGATGAAAGAGTTTCTTTCTGATCCACAGCTGTTCGGCCAGCTTAAATGGGTAAAGTTTTGTTTTTTTGACTTATACATCAAATTATTTATTATTTCTTGATTTTTTTTTTTTTAAATTGAAATTGAATTTGATTTATTTTTTCGTTTTTATACACCGATGATTTTAGTCAGTGCATCCTTAATAAATAAACTTGTTTAGTGCATCCAATTTGAGCCAGTTATTCGGGTCTAGCATCTAAAGGTCTAGGCGGGGTTTAAGCGGAACATAGGCGAGGCCGAGGATTTAGGCACAATGGTTATAGATCATATAAAAATTTAAAATGTATTCTATCATACACAACATAAAAGTAAGGTCAAAGTTAAATTCAACCTTGTTATTTGTTTTCATTTTCAATCTTTGTAAAACAACGTAACTTAACGGCAACCAATTTTTCTCAAAAAAAAATTAAATAGACCGCCTAGAAGAACATCGAAAAAAGCGACACGGAGAGCATTTCGAGGGATATGATTCGGATGATATTGGAAAGTTGGCAACTTTCTTAGCCTAAATTGAGTGGCTATGATTATAAGGGAGGCGGGTTCTAGTTTGTTATGATTCACTCTGATCTTGTGGAAATCATATTAAATTTATTAAAATGATAGAGAGAGAAAGAAAGAGAATGGAGAGAGAGAGGGAGGGAGAGGGAGGAAGTAGAGTGAGAAGATAGAATGAGAAGATAGAGAGAGAGAGAAAGAAAGAGAAAGAAAGAGAATGATCTAATCTATATCTATATCTATACTATATTAAAAACAAGAAAGTGATTAAAATGAAAATTTGGCGCTAAAAAATATCAATATCAAGTAGTTAAATTTGGAAATTTGTGAAGGGTATTTTAGTCATTTACGTTCGTGGCATAAATGTATACTCCTATATTAGACATTGAAATCAACATCAAGTGATTTTGATTGGATACCTTAATTTACAAATTTTTTTCCCCAAATTCTTTGACCTCAATTATTTTATAATAAATTAATTAAAAAAAATTTACACCAAAATTCATAATTTTTTCCCTCTACAAATAGAGACTAATTTCATTTGATACGGATACAAAAAAAAAATTCTCTTTCTTGAATATAAATCAAATATTTATAATAAATTATTTTGTAAAAAGAAAATTTCACCTAAAATCATTAAAAAAATCCTCCAAAAAATAGATATTACTTTCATTTGATTCGGACACAAAAAAAAAAAAAAAACTTCTGATCTTTGAAGCGCATGCCAATATTCTAAAAAATAAATGTAGTATAAATAGGTAGTTTGAAAGAGGGAGAAGAAGAAGTGGGTTGGGTTTGATGAGGGAGTGTAGTGTTTGGGAAAAAAAATTCATTTAACGCATTGTTATTTAGTTTTAGATTTTGATTTTTCTTCTCAAAATCAAATAAGTTAAATTAAAAAAGAATATTACTCCCTCCGTCCCACTTCAATTGAGCCATGGCATCTTTGCACGCTTTTTAAGATTTTTTTTTAAAATGAGTAAAGAATTGAAAGTGGGTAGAAGATTAGAGGAGAGAGAATGTAAAAGTTAAAAATATTTAATAGGAGCGAGAATGAGTGGGAGGAATAGTAAGTTAATGATTGATTTTTTTGTAAATATATTAAAATTATAAGGGTATAATGAATGATTTTTTTGTAAATATATAAACATTATGAGGGTATAAATGTCTGAAACACTGTTCACTTTTTTCCATTTATGAAATGGCTCATTTGAAGTGGGACGTCTCAAAAAGGAAAGTGGCTCAATTGAAGTGGGACGGAGGGAGTATAATTTTGTTCATGATGAGTTAATGTAAACAAATATGACATTTATTTGTTATTACTATTGTTCGTATACTAATAAATGATATTTATTTTTTTGTTTACAAAATTAATTATTTGGTTGTTACATTGATTGATGGAATGATATTTTTCTGAATTGTGATATATATATATATATATATATATATATATATATATATATATATATATATATACTCCGTTAGGACCTTCGTGCTCACTTTGACTTTTCACGTAAATTAAGGAGAGAGTATTATATTGAAAGTGTTGTGAGTGTGAAAATAAAATAGGAGAGAGAATGATCAGTGGAGGGAATAGTAAATTATAATTGTGTTGTGAGTATTAAAATAATGTAGGAGAGAGAATGAGTGGAGGGAATAGTAAAGATTCCTTTCCATTTTAGGAAATGTGCACGTAGGTTTGGGACGCCCAAAATGGAAAGTGTGCACGTAGGTGTGGGACGGAGGGAGTATATATAGAGTTGAAATTAAATATCTTTACATATATAAAGTTTCAATCATTCGAAATAAAAAAATATTTACTTATTTATTTATTTAAGTAACTATTAGATTTATACATAATATATTTTTCTTTTCAAATGATTAAGATAATTATGTATGTATAATTGATTAAATAGGGAAGAGATATGAAATATTTTAGGCGTGAAATGAGATTACTCTGTACATATATTATGAAGATAAAGTCTATTAGGTGATGGTTTTTTTTTCCTTTAATTGATTGTAATAAACTTTGTTTACACAATTAATTATTTTGTTGTTACATTGATGAAAGGATGTTTTTCTAAATTGTGACACACATATATATATATATATATATATATATATACTCCCTCCGTCCCACTTCAATTGATACTTATTTCCTTTTTGGTCTGTCCCACATCAATTGATACTTACCCAAAATGGAAAGGAATCTTCACTATTTACCCCACTCATTCTCTCTCCTATTTTACTTTTTCACTCACAACATTCTCTCTCCTAACTATTTCTCCCACTCATTCTCTCTCCTATTTTACTTTTACACTCACAACATTCTCTCTTCACTTTTTCTCTCTCTTACCTTTCCTTAATATGTGTGCCTTTTTTTTTGGTATCCATTGAAGTGGGACGGAGGGAGTATATATAGTTGAAATTAAATATCTCTACATATATAGAGTTTCAATCATTCAAAATAAAAATATATTTACTTATTTATTTATTTAAGTCACTATTAGATTTATACATAATATATTTTTCTTTTCAAATGATAAAGATAATTATATATGTATAATTGATTAAGTGGGGAAGAAATATGAAATATTTTAGGGGTGAAATGAGATTACTCTATACATATATTAAGAAGATAAAACCTATTAGGTGATTTTTTTCCTTTAATTGATTGTAATAATCTTTGTTGTAAGTTAAAAAATAGAACTACTATTGATGTTTGAGTTAAGCTTTCGACGTTTGTGTAGTGTCGTCTATTATATTATTGTGAATGCAGTTGATTTGTTGTTTGATAAAAAAAAAATTATTAACAAAAATTGAATATAATTTTTCAGTAATATATGTGAGATGAGAGACGCATTTGCAAATTTTAGGGAGATAGATGAATTTGTGATAGGTGGATGGGGGTGGGGTATGGGAGGGGGAGAGATGTGAAGTTAACAAATTAATATTTTCACCTTCTTTTTATTAACATCTCTCCATATATAGAGTTGCAATCATTTAAAAGAAAACTTTATTTTTTTAATTATTTAAGTCATTATTAAATTTAGCCATAATTTACTTTTCTACATAGGGATAAAGTTGTAATATTTTGAATATATTACAAAGAAATTAAAACTTTTAATTTACGAAATAAAATTTGGTGTTTACTGGGAATGGGAAAATTGGGGTTTTGGATTGTCTAAAAAATTTGGGTTCCCTTTTTCGTTTATTATTTCTAAACTAATACGGATTGGTTTAATATATACTCCCTCCGTCCCATTACAAATCACACACTTTCCTTTTTGGACGTCCCATTACAAATCACACACTTCCTAAAATGGAAAGTTTTTATCACTATTTCCTCCACTCATTCTCTTTCCTACATTATTTTAATACTCACAACACCATTATAATTTATTATTCCCTCCACTCATTCTCTCTCCTATTTTACTTTTACACTCACAACATTTATATCATTATTTTTTTCCTTAATTTACGCGTGAACAGTAACTGTATGAATTGTAATGGGACGGAGGGAGTATGTATTTAATGTCTTTAAGTATTTTCGATTCAAGATGTTATTTGGTTAAGGAAAATTGTTTATATAATCGTATTTTTTGTTGTTCTTCGTGTTATTTCTCCTCTATTTACGTTAAATATCACTATCTCATACTCCCTCCGTTCCAATCTAAATGTCTCAACCGGTCAAAATTGATAAGTTTGACTTATCAATTAATGCAAATCTAATCATCCTATTAAAATTTTAAAAATTGTTATTGATAAATAAATAATTTATTTATTTATCAATTTTGACCGGTTGAGACATTTAGATTGGGATGGAGGTAGTATTACATTATTTAACTTTAATCGGTATTTAATTAGATATATTGTACTAATTTTGGTTAGGAAAATTGTTTACATAATCGTATTTGCTGTTGTTTTCTTTGTTATTTACTTTCCTATATTTACGTTAAATATCACTATTTCATATTATATTTTTTAATTTTAATTGATATTTGATTATATATATTGTTGTACTAATTTTGATTTAAGATAAATTATATTATTTTCGTGCATTACACGGGTGTACTGCTAGTTTTTTTTCAAAGAAACGTCACCATCTTAAATAATTCATTTTTGTCATTTATTTAGTAGACTTACATTTACCAATTATCAAATCAAAATGTCATGTATGATACAATGATCTTATTTCAGCGAAATTGGGCTTTCACTTTTCATCGTGCAAGTTTCAAGGGTTAGGAATAGACATTATAAATAAGTCTTTTAAAAGGGTGCGGCCTTTCTCGTTGTACCAAAAGGAGCAAAACGCCTTCTGTCATGTCATCAAGTCACCAACTTCATCACTTATACCACTTTAATAAACCACATTTTATATCACATGTGATACAACGAGTATTAGTTATTAACTAGTTTAACATCCGTGTTTAGATAAATAACAGAAACTAAATTAAAAGAGTTACTATTAGTATAAAGGTTAATTTTAAAAAAATATTTTTTAAATAAAAGGTATTCAACAAAAATATATAATTACTTTGAAACTTTTTTCATTCTATTAATTGATTTATTGTTGAAAGGAGAATAATAAATAATGAGAATATTAGTATTTTAATCATGAAGTTGGTATAATAACTATGTTTCTTATAACATGTGAAAAATTTAAAAGTGACAAATATTTCAAATCAGATGGAGTATACTATATAATTATTAAATTAAAAAAAAATCTTATAAGAACTAATAATAATTTTAAATTAATTGTTTCCACCAGACATACTATACATATTGGATTCAGACAAACTAAAGTGAAATGTATACTGCTATATGGAAAGTACATCAAGCTTTCACATACAAAACATTAAATACTTATATCTGTCAATATTTCATAAATATGTTTACATATAAAGGACCCGTTTTCTCGTATCTTGCATTCATAATCCTCTATGTTCAATGCGATGGGTCTATGTTGACACCGATGTCCAAAAATCATAGTAGAATTGGTGCTTTTTTTCCTTAATTTTTTTACAAACTTGTAACTTGTATTCGTGCTCTAATTAAATGGATTGACGGACATGAAGCATAATGGAGCAGTCGGAGTAATGGGATATTAATCCCACATCGTCTAGGAATTAGGAATTAGGAATTGAAGTGCTAGAAAATGGAGTAGTATATATTGAGAGGCCTAAGCATTTGAAAACCAATAGGGATATTAATCCCACATCGTCTAGAAATTGAAATGCTAGGAAATAGAGTAGTATATATTGAGAGGTCTTAGCATTTGAATTCCAATAGGGATATTAATCACACATCGTCTAATAATTGAAATGCTAGGAAATGGAGTAGTATATATTGAGAGGCCTTAACATTTGAAAACCAAATGGGATATTAATCCCATATCGTCTAGTCTAGGAATTGAAATGCTAGGAAATGGAGTAGTTTACATTGAGAGGCTTTAGCGTTTGAAAATCAAATGGGATATTAATCTCACATCGTCTAGGAATTGAAATGCTAGGAAATGGAGTAGTGTACATTGAGAGGCCTTAGCATTTGATAATCAAATGGGATATTAATCCCACATCGTCTAGGAATTGAAATGCTAAGAAATTGAGTAGTATATAAGGGGTGTGCTTAGTAAATGACGTTATAGGAAATAAACCTAGCCTTTATTTAGTCTAGGTATTAGTTTGAGCGGGAAAATGGGGAGATGTGTTGAAGTGCTTTACACTTCAGCCTTTATATAGTTATAGATACTAACATCATCATGAAATCATCATTTGATGTATTACCGTTGAATACACGATGCGATATATAAAAGTGGTACAAGTGATTTTGGTCTCTAAACTCACCACTTATACACACCCAAACAGGCGCACACACACCCACACATATAGGGTAGTATACATATATGTTAGAATAAGATAATATTTGTTTTGATATTCTTGTTATTCTTTGTCCATATTTTCGGTATATACATAAAGAAAGGTTTAATCAAATTTAGCAAGTATATGTATTTATCTTAGCATAATTCTGTTACCAGAGATAGAGCCTAGAATAGGATTGTTGCTAATCAATCCCTTGATTCTAGGCTCTATCTCTATCTCTGGTAACAAAATAGGATTGTTGCTAATCAATCCCTTGATTCTAGGCTCTATCTATTATGCTAAGATAAATACATATACTTGCTAAAGTTGACTAAACCTATCTTTATGTATATACCGAAAATATGGACAAAGAAAGAATAACAAGAATATCAAACACAAATATTCTCTTATTCTAACAATATACTTCCTCCGTAATAGTAATAATGATAATTTCATTTGACTAATCAAAGATTTAATAACCTATTTTTATTTAATTATTATTTCATTACCCACTCTTCTTATTTGGTTGGTTTTGGTACTCTAATCTCTCCATTTTTTTTATTGATAATTTTGGATGTTCAATAATTTAAACAATTTGGGACAAACAAAAAAAAGGACAAAGTGAAATATCTTTATAGAGTGTATATTAGAGAAAATATTCAAAATTTGGGGTGAGTGAACATTGGTTACAAGATCTTGATCTTGCTTGTTCTTGCAGGTACAAAACCTTGCAATGGTTTCAATAGTTGAAAATGGGTTTCAATATCCCCATTGTAAATGGTCTTAAGACTTATATTTAATAATATGATTCACAAAATTAATAATTTTTTCATTCAATCAAAGTAATAATTAATTTCATTTGACTAATCAAAGATTTAATAACCTACTTTCATTTAATTATTATTTCATTACCCACTCTTCTTATTTGGTTGGTTTTGATCTTCTAATCTCTCCATTTTTTTTTATTGATAATTTTGGATGTTCAATAATTTAAACAATTTGGGACAAACAAAAAAAGGACAAAGTGAAATATCTTTATAGCCCGGAGGGAGTGTATATCAGAGAAAAAAATCAAAATTTGGGGTGAGTGAACATTGGTTACAAGATCTTGATCTTGCTTGTTCTTGCAGGTACAAAGCATTTTTTCCAATATAGGCCCAGGAGATTTTCTCAAGAACGACATTCGAGTAAAGTCCGATCTCGACGGCCTTGGAGCTCTCGGTGATACCGGTTGGTACTGCGTTCGCGCAATCTTATGGGCAGCCAACTACCAACTACCCAAAACTGTAACAGCAGTTCGCAGCCCCGAATTCAACGAATCAGGTGTCATTCTCTCATGTGGTGCAACTCTTTCTTGGGAGGAAGGAAAAACAGCCAACTTTTACTGTTCTTTTCTCACAAATCTAACCCAAGACATAACCGTTCTAGGAACAAAAGGAAATCTGCACGTTCACGACTTTGTTATCCCTTTTCAGGAAAATACTGGTCCGTTTCATGCAGTTTCCAATTCCAAATGGGCAGAGCTTGCTATTGGATGTGAACCTACTCCGAGTGAGAATGTTGTTGCTACGGATCTTCCTCAGGAAGCTCTAATGGTTACTGAGTTTGCGCGTTTGGTTGGGAATATAGAGAGGAATGGGGAGAAGCCTGATGGAAAGTGGCCCGTGTTGAGTAGAAAGACGCAAGTTGTGATTGATGCGGTTATGGAATCTATTATGAGGGGGTTTGAAGCTGTTGAGGTTGTTTATTAGTTTAGGCCTTTTGTAGGCCTAGTTTGGTTGGTTGTTTTACTACAAACTAGTCTGCTGCTGCTGCTGTTGTTGTTGTAACTTTGTTGTCTGCAGATTTGGGTGTTATGTAAGCCTTGATATTCTACTTGCATTAATAAAGACGGGGTTCGAATATACTTCTGCTCATTGGTGTAACTGTGTTTGGCAACTCCTTATGCTAAAGGGAAGCATTCTAAAACCCTATTCCAGGACTGCAGCCATCGGTCACGATTTAGATTACCAGTATTCATTTGAAAAAAGAAAATACAATTACAAGAATGGGTAATTAATAACCAACAAATGGAGTAGTTATTACATGTTACAATTAATTAAATAACAATTATTTCAAGTAATAAATCAAATCATTATTATTATTAACATCAATTTTAACATTGTGGCATGTCTGGAGGTGGAGGCAACATTTTCGCGTCCGCTTGCTTCCCGTTCCTTACTATGAACACCATCTCCATTCCCCAACTTATATGACGCTCTAAATGGCAATGCATCAACCAAACTCCTGTTCAAAATCAAATTAATTAAATAAATAAATATGTATATATATATATATATATATATATATATATATATATATATATATATATATATATATATATATATATATATATATATATATATATATACATACAAATTATATAAAAAATGACGTAAATTATGTAAAAAATAAAATACTTATATATATTGAATCGGCAACGTACCAGGATTGTTTGCTTGGAATCTGATGGCTGTCCATCCATTCCTAGGCACATGAATGGTCTGCTGAAGAGGAGGGTCAACAAGATTATACTTCAAAGGATCCTTCTCTTTGTCAAAATTACCAAATCCCCATCCAACCACGTAAAAACTGTATCCATGCAAATGCATTGGATGATCTATTCCCGCCAAAAGATTCGTTCCTTGGAACACAAGTTCCACCATACTGTTATACTTCAGCACTTTCACTTCCGCTGCCCTTCGTGGAGTCAACAGTTCATTAGGAATAACATCCGCCGTGTAGTTAAATCTCAACGGCGGTTTATTAGGGAACCTATCTCCATAAACGCCATTACGTCCCCTATAATATGCTTCGAGCATTGATGTTCTAGGCGAATCAAACGATATATTGTTCACGCTTGCAGACAGTCGATTCCCACCTGGTCCCTCGCACGTGTTGTTCCCACCGCATGGCCTTGTGTTAACTGAGAGGGTGAAAAGTAAATTCTCGGATACCCTTTGTGGAACGTTAATCGGGTGTTGTTTACTTGCTAAACTTCTTAGACTACCCGTGAAGTTGGTTGCAGAAATCGTGTCATTGGATCTTGGAAGTTGAGGTAGAAATGGAGATGATGGACCTGTAGTGTAGTTTCCGGTGTAACATAAAATGGCTGTGGTGGTGGTGTTGTCGAAACTTCCTCGAGGGTTACTGCTTAGAAACTTGGAGGCCAAGTAATATTGATCGAGTGGTTGGTTGGCTTCTAACAAGATGTCTAGGGTTTGTCCCGGTGATATTGAAATGACATCACTTTTGAGTGGCTTTGTATAGGCCCCATCGGTCCCTACGACAGTAAGGTGGTGATTAGCGATTGCGAAGAAGGCAATGTTGTTCATGGCAGCGTTGATCATACGTAGCATGTACGTCTTGCCTTTATCGACGTTTAGCTTGAATGTTCCTGCATAATCTCTCGTTAAGTTTTTAATGCCTCGGTTAAAATCTAACAAAGTATGATGACAAAAATTACCAGGTTTGGAGCAAGGGTAAAGATCACCAGGTTGGCCATTAATGGTGAGAGCATCAGAGCTAATTGGATCTCCTCCTCTTCTCATGAAGTCTTCCAGTACTTGTTGTACATCTCCCTTCCACCACTCCCCTGCCATTACGTATACCGTATTTAGTTAATACACAATAAATCGAATCGGGCAGTTGAAAAATAAAGCATTCATGAATTAATAGTCGTAAATTAGAGAATGTTGAAATTAGTTAAGACCTAATATGATTGGGACTTCGGCTTGAGGCTTAGGAAAAGGATAAGCGGTTCCATTCTTGGGGTAAACAATGAGAGCTCCATGAACGGTAGCTCTAGACCAGTCGCTATGAGCGTGCCACCATAAGGTTCCTTCCTCATCGGAAAGGACAATCTTTTGGCTAAACTTGCCTCCTGGTTGAATAGGACATTGTGTTACATACTCTGGACCATCTGACCATGGGTACCTTGGCTGCTTCACTCCATGCCTAATTAATAAAAAACATTATATACTCTCTCCGTCCCAAAAAGATATCCGTTTTATAAGGGTCAATGACCTGGAGTACGTACCAGTGGATGGTAATGTTTTGAGTGCCCTGGTTGTGAACATCAACTATGATGGTTTCTCCTCTCTGGGCATAGATTGTAGGGCCTGGGAACTGCCCATTCACTGTCAAGATGTTCTTGCTGCTGCATAGTCTTGTGTACCTTCCTTCCTTCACCTGCAAGCAAAATTAGCTTTCATGACCACGCAACAAGACATTTTTATTCCAGATACCGGTTAATAAGTCATAAACCGGGGATTTTAAAACGCTTAGTTTACAAGTTAAAACGCTCTCGTCCTGAAAAATCTATGGTAATATTTAGCTTACCACGAAGGAATGACGAGCCACATGAGCTTGGGATTGGATTATAAAACCAATCATAAACAAGAACCCTAGAAAATGAAAGGCTTTCATCATCCGCAATATTTCTTCGCTCTTAATCGGCTTAATTAATGTGTGCTTAAGACAAGTAATTTGTTATGACATTTGGTTGTGTAGTTTAGGGTATTTATAATATGTGAAAGTAACTTATTCTATTATTCATGGTTGACATAATCCATAAATGACATCAAATGGATAACAATGTTAGACATTTCTTGACCTAATCTCAGTTTTTTCATAATATTCAAAACTAACCCATGGGAATTGATTTTCCATAGACATTCATAGAAACAACAGAGGTAGGACCAATTCTTAGAAGGGATGAGTGTATAGTTCCCTATTCTTTAAAAAGAAATTTGATAAATAAATCATAAGTCAACGATAAATAGTTCAATAGAAAAGTCAACAATATATCCATGCATCCGGTTTCCAAATTACTCATAGATACGGAATATTAATCATCGCCGATGAGCTTTTGGCTCAATGTTATAAGATCTAGCCTTCTATCTATCGGGAAGGTTAAAGGTTCGAACCCCCGCATTATATTTAAAATGTTGTAATTTGACAAAAAAAAAAAAAACACAATTTCTTTTGAATATATATGCACGTTTGTGTTTGTATTTCATGGTCAACTATTAAAAAGGTCAAAATGACAGATGAGTTTTCAAAGTCAAATCCTAAATATTTGTTAGTTTTCAATAGGGTCGCATACAAGGGGCAAAACGCTTGAAGAAAATAGAAGAAGCAGATTTATAGATTATCATCGATATAGTGATTGTTACACGTTAACTTGGTGGATTAAAAAGTAGTCTAGAAACAAAATAATGGTAGACTTGGTGTTTATTGATTATGTCAACGTAATTGTTTTGTTGCGAATGGAATGGTAGAAAACTATTTTTCCCGTACCTAAATAAATTTTCTTGACGGACCAACCCAACAGTTGTAAAAAAAATGCAGCCGCTAATATCCCTTACCTAAAAATAAGTGATTTTTGAGGTCCCAAATTTCTAAGTGGTAGCCCAATCACCCAGATCATGGCCCAAATTATCTATTGGCCCTAGAACCGTCAATACGGAATAACGGGACGGGACAAAACGACACTAAGTTGTCCCGCGACTAAAACGGGACGGGACGGAACGAATTTTCGAGAGACTAAAATATTTCGTCCCGTCCCAAATCTATTGCGGGACGTGAAACAATACGGGACAACATCTATGTTCATAACACGATTGAAAATGATACTCAAGTATAGAAACCTTACCAGAAAAGGGGTGTATGCAGAGCTTCTTTGAATGGTTGGATTGCTCCACTACAAGAAAATGAGGATTTAGCTATAAATTTTTTAGCTACAAAAATATTTTGTAGTGAAAAGATTTACATTAGCGATGAATTATTTATTCGTAGACAATTCTATTTGTTTTTGCGACAATATTAGTTTTGTAGCCAAATGATAGACTAAGAAAACAAAATAAAAAAATTTGTCGTTGAATGAATTGCTAAAATTTTGATTCCAGGTAAATTTTTTGGCGCACTAAATTTCCCTCCAAAGTCAAAAAGTAAATAAGATTTGGCTATAAAAATATAAACCATTTGCTATGAAATTATTGCATAGCCAAAATTATCCTTAAAATCACCCCTAAAATTTAAATACATTTCATAATGCATATATTACAATTTATTTAATAAATATGTGGAATTAACTTATCAAATTTAAAAGGTGCCATTAGCCTTTCTCAATTTAAAATCCTTTTCCTTCCCTAATTCTATTATACCTCACCCCTTTTTTATTTTATAAACAGCGGCAACAGAGAACAACGGCGAACAGAGAACAGCGGCGATTGAGAGACGATTGAGAGACCGCTTGAGAGACGATTGAGAGACGGACGCTCTCAACCGGCGGCAACCCACATCAGCAGCGGCAACCCACATCAGCAGCAGCAAGTTTTCGCAACCTAATTCCCAGCTCACAACCAATTAAAGGGGTATGATAAATCTCAATTCTTTACTTGTACTCCGTCTCTCCCACCTCAAATTCCAAGATTGTCTTTTTTATGTTAAATTCGATTGTCTTTGTTGTTTAGTGTTTTTAACCTAGTCTTATCGAGGTCTGATTTTCCCCTAATTTGTATGGGTTTATTTGGTTTATATCTTGAGTTGATTTTAATTTGTGTAAAAGCTGTTTGAATCAATTGGTTTTAATGTTAATGGTTTCTAGAGCAATGTTACTAGGTACTTCTTTGATATTATGGTATTTGATTTTTAATCCTGTTGTGAAACAATGTTGACAAAGTTCATTCCTCTTATTTTATGCCAGTATCAATCTCTATATTTGCTTGTTGAATAGTTTTTACATGTACTAGGCTCCCAATCATGTTGTCTAACAATTCTATAATTGTTTGAAAAAATCCATTTACGGGAAGCAGCGCCACCAGGAGCAAGATCATGATTGCTGCAACTCAACTTGTGAAGATATTAAATGGCTTAATGGAAGGGACTGTTCTGTCCATGTTTCTTTATTATTTTAAGGTATGTCTTTCTTCCTGTTTGTATAAATATATATACTCACACACGCAGCGAGGAATAGCGAGATGAACAAAACACCCTGCATATGAAAGCATAACTGATGAGAAGTCTGCTTGCTAGAGGGAGTATGGTGATCCAGACACCTTTAGGGCAGTTATATATCGACGGCAAGAGGCTAAACCCTAAACCCTCAACCTATTCAAACTGTCATCAATCCTGCCACTGAACAAATCATTGGTACCCTCCATCTTCTCTATCTCAATTGAATAAGATGATATTTATATAAAAAAAACAATTATTTACTCTTTCTAATATCATGCAGGTAACAGAGCAAAACGCAGATCTGGCAAAACATGAAGGAATTAATTATGGAGGATGTTGCTGGATGTTTTGAATTCCTCGCAGATCTAGCTGAAGCATTGGTGCAAGGCAAAATCCACATTTAAGTTTCATGTTATAAAGGTATCCATTGATGTTGTATGGTTGATTAGTCCTTGGTACATTTACTTTTTCTACTTATGACCATAAACTCCGTCTCCTTCGTGTTGCAGTAACTCTTTTTCTGTTCAGTCACCAGTAGTATAATGACTTTCTTGTCTCAACATTCTATATATTTGGGTGAGTGAAAGATATAAACCTGTTAGCTGCTGATTTTCTGAGCAGTCCATAATTGGTGTGGTGATTTGTAGTGTGGATGTCTGCAGTGGCATCATATCTTTCACATGTTTAAGAAGTTTTCTGTTTATATCTGAATATTTTAACTTTACCATGTCCAGGTGAGAGATGTTCAGCTGATAATGGACCGAAATTCAAGACGGTCAAAAGGAGTCGAGTATGTACCTCGCTTAAGCTTTATAATTGAGAATAGTTCATGGCGAGTGATTGAAGTAGGTCTAAAATTGTATTGTTCTTGTTGGGATTTTGTTGTGTGGTATGAATTCCTTACTATACCATTTTCCTCTTGACGTCATTTTCATATGGTGTCACAATAGAATATACGAGTTGAAGATTATTGACTTTAGGGCATTATGGAAAGTGGCTTGAGTTGATGCAAGTACTAGGTCACTGGTTCTGCGAACACGAATACAATCTGAGTTAAGGAGTATTGTATTATATTGATCTTACCGGCCTTTTGTTGTGGTATCTAGCTCAAGATATAAGCTTTAGTTTTAATGTCATCTATTTGTGTTCGCACCTGCTTGGCCATTCATATTAATGGTTCGATCTTCGTGAAGCATTACAAAAGTTTATCTTGTTTAGATGGTTTGATGTTCGTAGCTGGTGGGAAACATTGCTTTACCTGTATGTACTCAGAATCCATCTTTGGCTCTCTGTGATTGACAAATCTAGCTTGAACCCTAAATTGCAAGTATATCGAATTTTATGATGCAATGTCTGTGCCAATGGCGATTGCCCTATCTGGTCACTTACTTCTTGGGCAGCCTGTAATGGTTAAACCTTCAGAGGCAGAGAAAAACCTTGTTCAATCTAATGCTTCAGGTGGCGGAGCAGGTGGTCTTGCAGGGCCTTATGGAGCTGCTGATCGAAAACTATACGTGGGAAATTTGTACTTTAACATGACTGAGCTCCAGCTCAAACAGGTAAAATTACTATTCTGTTTGGTTATCTTTGTTGGTATTTTTATTTAATTTGTATGCTATTGACTGAGAGGATGATTTGTATATTATTCTTAGAAGAGTAACAAGTAGGTTTAGCGGTCAGGCGACTGTACCCCCCCCCCCAATATATATATTTTTTGGGTAGTCTTTGTGTTTGTTGATCACCTCCTTGAACTAATGCACCTCATAGAAAATATTTAGCCTGTTTGTCCTGAAAGCCCTGTAGGTGCTTCAAGTCAGGAGTTTAAATGGAATTGCTTTCAAAGATGTACTCGGCTTTAATGCTTGCTACATACCTAACAGTATGCCTTCACTAAACACCAAATTTTCATATATAGCGCAATATAACTTTGTTAAACCCAACATCTCTATCTCTCTCTCTCTCTCTCTCTCTCTCTCTCTCTCTGACTCGTATGGTTTGCTTCATACATCCTGAATTTCATTTCCTTGGTGGGATTTTTTGAGAAGAAAAATTGAGGAATCCTTATACTGTACTTGAATTCTTTTTTGTTTTTTTCTTTTCTGATTGAAGATTTTCTTTTATATTTTGATTCAACAAATCCAACTAATTCTATATTTTTATCTGGCTTTAGGTAAGTATACATTTTTTACTTTGATTATAATAGTTGCTTTCTGAGACATCTTTATGTGTGAGTTGTGGTCTTTCTCCAGATTTTTGAAGCATTTGGCCCCGTGGAGCTTGTGCAACTCCCCATGGATCCTGAAACTGGACACTTGCAAAGGTTTTGGCTTTATTCAAGTCAGTATACCTCATTTTCCTAAGTGCACTGAAAGTTTTGTTTTCTGGACAAGTTGTTATACTAATGATTACCATCCTCATAACAGTTATATTATTATTTATTCTTCTCTTTATAGTTTGCGCAACTTGAACATGCAAAGGCAGCTCAAAGTTTGAATGGGAAACTTGAGATTGCCGGTCGAACAATAAAGGTACTTTGTATATGTCTATGTTTCAATTATGATATGAGTATCTGAGACACTAAAACTAGACCTATTTCTGTGACCTCTCTCTCTTTTCTTTCTTGTTGATGTTGGTCAATTTACGTTTATTTGAGGTTTGTCTTATTGCTAATTTTGCGTGTTCACTTACAGGTATCATCTGTTACAGATCACATTGGTGTTCAAGATTCAGGAGCAAAAGCTGCAGATTTTGATGATGATGATGGGGGTGGTCTGGTGAGTCTCTTACGGTTAAAGAATTGTACATTGGATCATTTTTTTCTCATCAATGCCTCTTAGTTTCATTAGGTTATAACTTTTTGTTTGATGGGAACATTCTCATACTTAATCTGTATCATGGCTCATGCAATCATCTTCTACAAAGGCACACCTGATTGTTGCTAACTCCATAAGCGATTATCTGTTTATTTCCCTTCCATCTTTTTAACTAGGTAAAATCAAATTTATGCTTCATATGTTTGTTTCAGGAAGTCATTGTAGCTAAAGTTTTTAGACAAACTTTCCAAGTCGACCAAGAAGATTTGTTTTTGTCGCTTCAACTACATTCAGATAGTGAAGATTTGAGATAGTGAAGATATGTTTTTGTCGCTTCAACTGAGATATTAGAGACGTGTATTTTTTTGCCTTCGTTATTTGGGGATGTACCGACAATTTTAACGATAATTAATTATATTTTGATAACGTGTAGTATTTTGATAAATATAATATTTTCACATATATATTGTTTTTTCTTGGAGCAGCAATTAGATTAAAATCATATTTTGCAACACAATATTTTATTTCGTAGTAAAAAAGATGGCTACGCTATGAAAATGTTTCATAGCAAGACAGTAACATTCGGCGACGAAAATATTTTGTAGTAGAAGAATGTATTTATATGAAAATGTTTCATAGCAAGTCAGTAACATTCGGCGACGAAAATATTTTGTAGTAGAAGAATGTATTTATAGCTATGAAACAAATTGGTAGTAAATATGAAATTATATACGATAAATATATTTTGTAGTGCAAGATCGGATAATTTGGGACGAATTAATTTCGTCGCTAAAAGAATTCATTTGGCTACGAAAAATACCCTTTAGCGACGATTTTATATTTTGTCGCAGAAACTATTTGGTGACGAAATTTATTTTTCGTAGCTAAAAAATATACCTACGACTACGTATATTATTTCGTCGCCAATACCCTTTAGCGACGTCGCATAGGCGACGAAATTGCGACGAAAACAGGTTCGTCGCCAATACTCTTTAGCTACGAAATCTTAACATTTTGCTACAAATTTTTTCGTAGCAAAATCTCATTTTTTTTGTAGTGCTCCTTGTCAAAGGCTTGATTTATTTGCAGAAGAAACTAGTATGTTGACTTGAAGCAAAGTATAATAATATACTCCCTCCTCCGTCCCCCGTAACAATTTAATATAATTTAGTATGGGTGTGTCCAAAACTACGGTAGGTGGTGTTTCCACCTAGAGCCGTCAACCCGTCAATACGGGATAACGGGACGGGACGGCACTAAGTTGTCCCGCGACTAAAACGGGATGGGACGGAACGAATTTTCGTGGGACTAAAATATTCTGTCCCATCCCGTCCCATTTGTATGTCGGGATGGGACGTCCCGACGGGACCGTCTCAAATTGACGGCTCTAATCCTAATCTAAAACAAGACACAGTCCCATACAAAACACAATTTCGAAACCGATTTGAAAAAGAAAAATCGTAATTTCGATATCAACTCAAAAAGAAAAAAACCTAACCTTGATAATCTAAAAATTGAAAGCAATTGAAAGCGTACTATAGCTAATACGAGACATGTGCCGAATGCGGATGATCATGCCAGTGATGAATTATTCATGGAGTTTCAACTTCTTAAACATATTTTGCCATCAGAATAAAAGTCAAAGGACCAGTTCATGTGTTAAAACTATTTGAATAGATTTCATGGTTGTTTTTCTAACACGGACATAAGAACCTTGTTGACTATTCCGGTTACTTACTGTTGCTTCTAGGTAAATAAGTTTTTCACGGTTGAAATTGATAAAAAATTAGCTCAGAACCTCGATGTCTCAATAACAATTAAACGGGCTAGCTATTATATCCATCGAGAAGAATATAATTGATAAAGTTGATTATTCGACTTTAATTTATGATTTTGCTTCTAAATATGCTATAAGTAGTGTGTTTATATATATATATATATATATATATATATATATATATATATATATATATATATATATATATATATATATATATATATATATATATATATATATATATATATATATATATATATATATATATATATATATATATATATATGTGTGTGTGTGTGTGTGTGTTATTGATTTTTTAAATAAATTTGCTATGAACGGAATATAACTTGATATATATAGGTCACCTGTTTCCATGGTAAGTGTCATGGCGGACCTAGCAAGTGGGCTACTGGCCTGCTTAACTTTTTTTAAGGGCTAATTGCAATTTGATGACCTAAGTTTTACACATAGTTGCAATACCGTAGCCAAGAGTTCAATTTAGTCATTCAATGCTCTAATTTTGCAATTTTTAGCAAATTGGTATAAAAACTAACGAAATCGTTAATTTTTTGACGGGATGAATTCCATGTGCCTTTTACGTGAGTATGTAAGAGATAATTTCGTCATTTCATGGTCCATGTGCAAACTCTGGATTCTACCATTTTTTTTTTGTTTTTTTATGTTTCAGCTTGGATTCTATGAAGCTACTCGCCGGAAAAAATGGTGGGTGAATTTTAGAGAGAGAAAGTGAGAGAGAGGGGGGGGAGAGTATACACCAAAATCTTTGAAATTTGATTTTGTTTTTTTAGTATTTGGTGTGCACCAAGTAGTGATTTTTAGAGGGTATGAGAATTTGTTGATTTTAGAGAGAAGAAGTGGAGTGCCGAAAAAAATGGAGGTTGGGTGTATGTGAAGAATTGGTAGGTGGATGAGAGGGAGGAAATGGGTTGCGTATGGAGCGTGTGGAGGAAGTGGGTTGGGGGAGCCGGGGTGAAGATCCCCCATTTTTTTCTTCAACCTTTCCCGATCGTCACCGCACCACCACTGCATCCGTCTGCTTCTCTCTCTCCGCCATTTTTTTCGGCACAATTGTGAATGTGTGCCCAAAAATTTTGTTTATTGGATTCACGCGAGTTTGAAGACATCCGAGTTATTTGAAAAACGGAGTCGCCACGCCATTTTGATTACCTCAAAACTTTGAAAAAAAGGTTTTATGGGTTCGGAGGTTAAGTTACCCCTTGGGAAGAACGTTTGGCGTTCACCCAAAGTGCCTTGCCGGAGCAAGTCTCCCTAGATTTCATTAATCGTGTTTGCTTGCGTGCTTTCTTTGTGTGCATGTGTTTGAGAGTAAAGGGGGGAATGTCCCAAGTTATCTTCCGGACGTACAAACCATTTGTTGGTTGTCGCTCGGGATTTCTTGGAATTTATGTATTTGGGATTATGATCCCGTCCTCATCTTATGACTTATGATCATCGCATTTTAACCTCGGGACCCTCGGGACTTGCGTGATCGAGAGAATGACTCTCTTTTGGGTCAAAGATGAGGTTCTTTAGGAAGGAATGTCCTTAGCCCATCAATCCTACGCTTTAAGACGGTCGAGCTCGTATAGAGGCTTCATACTCATTCTTAAGCGATAATCGGAGATATAGGGTTCAAGGTTATCCTTTTCCTAAAGAAATCATGAACCTTTAATGGAAGGAACGATGCAAAGATGAGAACTTTTACACCGGTCCGTTCCAAGGTTGGGGAAAAGGGGGAATGCATGAAAAATGACTCTTTAATGAAAAGATGACATTTTGGTTTTAGCAAATGATGCTTTTTGATTGAAATAAATGATCTTTATGCAAATGATGCATAAAGATAGGATTTTTATGCAAATGATGCATTGAGAAAAGGGGTTTTGATGCAAAGGATGCATTTTTATTGGAAAGATTGGATCTTTATATGCAAATGATGCATAAAGATAACATTTTTATTGGAAAATAGGGATTTTAGGTGCAAAGGATGCACCTTTATGAAAAAGACTACATTTTTATGACAAATGAGGTCTTAATGCATGCTAAGGAAGGGGTGATAAAGAAATGATCTTTATGAATAAATGCCAAGTCCCAAGCAAGATATATGAATGCAATGAGCAAATATATCAATTAAAATGCAAGGTTAGGGCGTGCGAGGTTACCAATCGTTTCCTTCGCTTCTTCGGACGGAGCTAGGAGGAGAGGTTCTTCTTGGGTCTTGAGGAGGAGGAGATGGCTTCTTGAGCTTCTTCTTCGCCTTCTTGGACTTCAGCTGACTCCTTGGGGGATCTTCTTCGTATTATGAGAGTATTATGCTTCTTGTTGATGATCAAAATGGGTAGAGGAGGGCTCTATTTATAGGCGATGCGGATAAGGCTAATGAAGCCGTGCGGCTGCGAGCCCTTTGCAAATGAGGCCGTGCGGTCTTATCCATTGTGACTCGGCATTCTAGAACCATGCAAGGTGGCATTATTCTAGAAGCTTCTCCTAATTAAGAAAAACGTGTTTTCTTAATTAGGAAGGCTCCTCTGACCCTAATTTTAATTTGGGGCTGCTCGAGGACATTTCAGGAACACTAGGAAGGTCAGGGAATTCTGGGAAACTTACCGAAATGTCGGGAAAATTAGCAGGAAGGCATGAGCGGATTTGGGTACTTACGAAGCCCCTCGGCAACGTCACTTGCAAGGCGAGTGGGGTTGTCGATAGAAAAGGATCCGATCTGGCGAATGCCGAGACGGATTGGGTGACCAAGGCGGTCGAGTGGTGAACCTTTTGGAAGGCTACCTACGTATCCCGGAGGAATCGAAGCCGGGCGTAGTTCGGAATTAGGATCCGGCAGGGAAGGAAGAAGAGAAAGCGGTCTCTTCTTTGGGAAAAAGAAGAGAAAATGACCTAGGAGGTCAAGCAATTGATCCTCTTTTGGGGATATGCTAGGAGTGACTCGGGTGGTCGGATATCGAACTTCTATGAGGGTGCTTTATCAGCGAGGAGTGACAAAGAAACGGGGTGACCAAAGTGGTCGAATGGCTGGACCTCTTATAAAAGGCTACCTACGTATCCGGAGGAATCAAGCCTTGATCGTAGTTCAAGCATCACTAGATAGTTAGGAACGATGTCTAGGATCCTTGAGATTTTGAGAATTCGGAGGCTGTCACTGATGAAGCTAGAGCTTATGGCGCTATCTCTTTATGACGGAGATAGAGGTAACTTAAGTTGGGAAACTTGAGCGTACGTCACTATTCGCGGATAGAGGTAGCACGAAGTTGAAATGACTTGGGCATACATCACTATTCGCGGATAGAGGTAGCACAAGTTGGAATGACTTGGGCATACGTCGCTATTCGCGGATAGAGGTAGCACAAGTTGGAATGACTTGGGCATACGTCACTATTCGCGGATAGAGGTAGCACAAGTTGAAATGACTTGGGCCTACGTCACTATTCGCGGATAGAGGTAGCACGAAGTTGAAATGACTTGGGCATACGTCACTATTCGCGGATAGAGGTAGCACAAGTTGGAAAGACTTGGGCATACGTCACTATTCGCGGATAGAGGTATCACAAGTTGGAATGACTTGGGCATATGTCACTATTCGCGGATAGAGGTAGCACAAGTTGGAATGACTTGGGCATACGTCACTATTCGCGGATAGAGGTAGCACAAGTTTAGAGTTCGACAATTCGGAGGTTGTCACCTAGTGTTATCCCGTTATAACGGAATTAACGGAGCGGCGGGAATAAAGCTTGATTGCTAAAGAGATAAGGGATATTTTACGAAAAGATGTTATCTTGGTTAAAGATAACGGAAATTGCATGCCCAGTGGAAGGTCCGGGGCGGGATTGTAATTTACGCTCGGAAGCGAATGAAGCCGCCGGCATGAGATGGAGAAAAGAAGCCGTACGGCTAGAGACTGTTTTTCAGATTATTTAAAAACGAGGTTTGAACGGGGGCGGCACTTGTTGCCGCCCACTTCGAAGAGAGAAGAGAGAGAGAGAATTTCGAAATTTCTTCAATCCCCTTGCTTCCCTTTGATTTGAGATGGATCCGGAGGGCAATCCCATACCGAGGCAAGCAAGAAGAAACATCTCGGCGGCCGCGAGAAGGAGGAGCTCGTTCGGACGGAGAGGAAGTATGACTTCCTTACGCCTCCATCGGAGCTTTACCCGGGGAGAAGGGAGCATAAGTCAACGAACCCGCGATCGGTTGGGGTAAGCATTCTCATTTTGCTCAAATCCGATGATTTTGCTTGAATTTTGAATGATTTAGGGCTTGACCCGAATTTTAGGAAATTTCTAGGATTTTTGAGATGCATGAACAACCGATGAGGCTAAGAATATGCATGTGCCATTTTATTTTGATGAAAAAAAAATATGAGAATGACTCACTTTTTTCTCGCAAAATGAAGTAAGAATGAGAATTTTTCAAAATATGAGACGGAGTTCTTGCCTTGTGCTAGAACTAGGTCAAAATTCTGATTTTCAATGAGAAAACATGATTTTGGAAGATGAAAATGATTCATGCATGCCATTTTTTTTGAAAAATAATGCTTATGTGCAAAGAATTGTGATTTTGTGCTTTAGGAAAGCAATGACGCGTTTCAAGTGATGAAAGACACGTTTTTGATGCAAATAATGCTAGAAAAACTTTTGTGAATGCTTTTCTTTTGAAAAATATGTGCACTTTTGAATATATGCATGCTTTTGAAATGATATGAAGGGCGCGCTTCTTTTTGATGTGCTTGTCTACGGGAGAACAAGTCTAGAGGACCATCGGAGATTGCGGTGAAGCTTTGGCGAGAGAATGCGGATTTTGAGAAGAATGGGGTAAATCCCAAGCGGTGGTGAGGAGCTACCGGCTGGATGCATTTGTAGAGGCTATCGGCGGGGGTGTTCACATCACCTCTAAGAGCGAGGGCTTGGTCCGAGGCCCTTTACGAGTTACGGTGGGACGGTACACATAGCTTTCACTGGTAGGGGAGGGCGACGGTGACTCACTGCCGATTTCACGGCTATTGCGGCCTACGGTTCAGGGAGGCCCGTGACTTGGAGAGACCATATTACAGTGAGGAGTTCCGGGCTTTGGTTGGATTTGAGTTGATTCCCAGTGGGGATGGAGACGCGGAATGTCGAGTGGCGATCCGAGACTTGCATGCGAGAACTTTCTTGCTAATGATGTGGCTTGGCCAGCCATTTGGCTAGAGCATTCATATGGTTGATGCTATCAGTCACTATCTTCGCCAATTCTGGGACGATAGCTATGACTTGCCTCCTCGACTCTTTGGAGGATGTGGACGGGATAGGGACGGTCTCGTGGGGCGAGGCCGGATTGGCGGAGTTGTACTTCTCTTTGGACATGTACGGTCGGAACAAAGGCTTCCATGGGTACTTCTCATTTGCCCTTGAGGTAGTCTCCTTTCTTTTCTCCTTTTCTCTTTTCTGTCTTGAGACTTTTATAAGAGAGAGAATGACCTTTTGATGTTTTGAACATGCGGGCCTGGTTTTGTGAGGTGATCGGGTTCTTCCCTTGGAACCCGGCGAGTGATGTCACCATCTTCCCTGCTATGGTTATTTGGAGGAGATGCGAGAGATAAATTCACGGGGAAGACCCGGATTACCTTCGACTACAAAATGAGTGAGGCCGGTCATCAACGGGGATGGGCACGACGGAGTGGACTTCTACCCACAGGGCGGTATCAGGAGATTTTCTTTGGGAGATGCCATCGAGGTGACGAGGCGAGAGGAGGTGGCTCAGGGCGACATGTGATGTCATCTATGCAGGGGACCGCTTCTCGAGGCGGCATGGCCATGTCCCTCCATTGGACGCCATTACTCCTCGGGATCCTCGGCACGGATGCTACGGCCCGAGGGAGCGCGAGAGGATGAGATTGCTAGGTACCGAGGAGTATAGGCTGCGAGAGGAGTACTTTGATATGGGACACCCCTACGCTGTGTTTGTGGAGCGGCGCTGAGGACGCCACGAAGCTAGTGAAGGCGGCGGTCACTCGGGGATATGGGGAGGATGAGCCTGCGACCGCCGATCCCTCCTGCGCATCTGTCCTATGTGGTCCATGGAGTGCCGAGGAGGATGAGGATACTGTCCCCGATGCTAGGGAGCCCAGTACACCTTGCCGCTTTGATAGCCTTTGTAAGTGTACTCTTAGGGTCTTATTCCCTTTTTAGCTTTCATATTTTACGCTTTTGCAATTTTACGAGATTTTACGAGATTTTTCTCTTCTTTTTCTCGGGTTCCGGCTCGCACTTACGATAGGAGTGAGTCGGGCGGGAATAGGGGCTGGAAGGACATGTGCCGGTCTCTTCGAGGAAGGCGCTGCGCTTCGAAGGCGGCGGCGGACGCACGGGAGCACAGGCGCAAGAGACGGCACGTCGGGGGCACAGCGTCTACCTCATCGGCCTCGGAGTACTCTTCCGGTGCCATGCCTCGGGGCGGGGACCCAGCCGACGATGCAGGCGGTGGTGAGTACGGGCACGATAATGTCCATTTGTCGACGTGAGCGACCGGGAGGACTTGATGAGGGAGGCTAGCATTTATGAGCTGAGTAGCGATGAGGAGGAAGAAGAATCGGAGGCCTAGGAGGTATCTAGAGTAGATTTGGAACGAAAACAAACAATTTACAATTTTTATGCACACTTTGTTTATTTTTCGCTTTATTTGGGCGCCGATGGGGCGAAAACATTGTATTTACATTTTATTTACTTTTCTAATTTATGCTTTTTCAATTTGCATATTATCTGAGCCTTGGGCGACTTTTTGCTTGGAATTGGGGCTGTGGCGGGCCAAAATGATTTATAATGGTGTATAAATGCTTGAATGGCTTACGGATATGTTTTTGTACGGGTTTTGGTTGAAAAAGTGGGGTGAAAACTCCCTTGGGCAGCAACTTTGGTTCTTTGCAGAATTTCTGCAGAGGGCTAATGTAGCCGTGCGGCGTGGCCTTGAGGGCAAATGAAGCCGTGCGGCTTACGGTTAATGCAGTGGTTATTTTACGAATAAAAGCAAGGCTTGGCCATTTCATTTCATTTTCACTCTAGACTTGTCCCAATTGTTCCTAGAGCATATTTTGGACCTAAAAGCACCATCTTTGAACACTTTGCGATGGAGAATCCCGTTAGATTGCAAAGGGAAGCGAGACCATTTTCTATCCGGTCTTCAATCTTGGGCGAGACATAACTTCCAAAATCACAAGGGATTGCTTGATTCTTCCTTCAAGATCAAGTCTTTATGGCATTTGAGGGATCTCACCCGATTGGGACTGTTGAGAGCCGCGGCAAAGTTAGGACGTCAGGAGACATGTTTCTTGCTTCTCTTACAACGAAATTGTCCCAACGCACGAAGACTTGAGCCTTGATTGGGGTCCCGAGGCGAGGCTATATCTATTCCGTTGATCGGAGACGCGCCGGTGACGGTAAAGCTTGCATCTTTTCTGCGAGATTCCTTTGGGAGAGGCTGAGAGGATGATAGTAGCCCGGATAGGATTGACCTTTCGATATCCGGGCGGGTTTGGGTCTCCGAGATATGGCTGTGACCGCGGTAGCTATGGATGCTTTCATTCTCTGCGTATTCTCTGTTTTGTTCCTTTCTTGAGTCCAGTGGGGATCTGTCATAGTGGCCTCTTGGACATGGTCGAAGGCTGCGAGTGCAGGAAGGATATTGTCCGTGATTTTGGGAGAGACATTTCATGGGATCGATAGGATGGCTCGGGAGACCGTTTCATGAGGTCAGGAGTCAGGCTATGTTGACTCTGTGGCTGCGGGGAGAGGCTCGGGGCTTTGCACTGGGGCTTTGCCGACTCGGTGCCCTTAGGTGATTTCTCGGAGAGGTGCACCTAGGCGGCGAGGAACGGGGTAGGCGGGAGGCGATGATGGCTAGGCTATCTACTTCGGACATCCGTTGGTGGATACCACATTGGAGGTTGCGGACCGAGGAGGATATTTCGGGGAGTCTTATGTTGTGAGGGTTCAGGGATTACTGCTGGTCATCCTTTTACATACCACTTGGTATGCGGGCGGTTTGGGGCTTTACGGGAGCCATTGAGTGATTGGGAGGACATCCGGACCATGGAGGTGGTGTCATTGGACATGAGAGATCCGGCCGGCTTCTCTTTCTTCTCGAGGCTTGGACATATACTTGCTTTCCCACCCGGGGCTATCTTCGGGAGCGGGAAGAGCACCATCTTGACCACTGTCTACTTGGGCAGTACGAGAGGGAGATGGGAGCGACTCGGGTTATCTTGGAGGATAGACGTCGAGCTTTATTGGGAGGCGGCGCGGCTCGAGTAGGACTCGAGGGAGGCGAGGCTAAGGCGAGTTGCCATAACCGGTCGGGTGACTTGAGTCGAGAGATATGGAGGCTCGGTACGAGATTGTCAGAGGTCGCTCCTTTGGCCCGAGACTCGGAGGGAGGAGGTGCGGACTCGTGCTCGAATAGAGAGAGCACTCATTGACACGGGGTTGGTAGAGGCTCCGGTGAGGATACCAGAGGTCGGGATGAGGGATACCGAGCATTATTGAGAAGAAAAGGAAGAAGACTCGACGAGGCGGAAAAGGGAAGAAAAGCTGAAGAAGACTCGGCGAATGACGGCCCAGACAGAGTCTTTTCTCAAGATCCTCTTATTGCCATTTGCAAACACATTAGTTTATTTAGGCATTTTATTGTGTTTTAGATCTTTTTAGCGGAGTTAAGCGAGTTAAGAGGTAGGCCGTGCTTGAACTCATCAAAAGTTTTTAACTTGTAAAGAACAAAGGCATATTATCTTAAAAGACACATTTCATGGAAATTCAAATGTCTTTATTGATTGGGACCCGTTTTATGGCGAAATACCCTTTATTATTTAGGACGCACTTCATGGAAGCTTGATTGTCCTTTTATTGTTTAGACCGAACCATATATGGCCGCCTACGTTCCCCTTTTACAAGAAAGGCTAAGGGGCTCAGTCTCACGTAGTTCATTACGGTGAACCAATTTTTTATGTGCGGCCACTGTTTTTGCCTAGACCGCCCTTTTTGGGGTTTCGGCCTAGTGGGCATTACTCTTTTTGCACTAAGATTTTTTTTTTTTTTATTATTTTTTTTTATATGTGCAACCACATCTTTTGCCTAGACCGCCCTTTTTGGGGTTTTCGGCTTAGTGGGCATTACTCTTTTTGCACTAAGATTTTTTCTTTTTTTTTTTTTTTTTTTTTTTTTTTATGTGCAACCCCTGTCTTTTGCCTAGACCGCCCTTTTTGGGGTTTTCGGCCCTAGCCGGGCATTACTCTTTTTGCACTAAGATTTTTTTTTTTTTTTATTTCTTTTTTTTATTAGACATAGTATCTTCGGAGTTTATCACCGTTATTTGGGTGGACAAAGGGATTGCCATCCAAGTCTGCAAGCTTCATTGCTCCTCTGACGGTATCTTACGCACCACATAAGGGCCGATCCGGACGGGTTCCCATTTTCCCAGGGGTTGTCTGCGGTAGGGGCTTTACTTTCGGCACTAAGTCGCCCTCTTTGATGTCTCTGGCCTTGACCTTTTTATCAAAATGCTCTGGCCATTCGCCTGCAGTAGGCTCGGGTGTGTTCCATGGCTTTTAGCCTTCTCTCGTCAAGCGGGGCTAACTCATTATGCCGGTGCGCAACCATTCCACTTCATTGACAACTGTTTTCCGGAGGACCCTTAATGACGGGATTTCCAGCTCCACTGGTAACCTTTGCTTCCATCCCGTAAGTTAGGGCAAAGGAGTTTCTCCTGTGGGCTGTTCGACTGAGACGTTACGCCCCAAAGTGCTAGGTGCGGCTTTTCGGGCCAATCACGACCACGGATGGCCATCTTTCGGATGATCCGCTCGAGTGTTTTATTAGCGGCTTCCACGGCTCCATTGGTGCGAGGTGCATGCGGGGGCGACTTGTGGCGAGTAACTTCGAAAGCAGCCGAGTCTATCGCAGTCTCCTTCGAAGTGTGACCCATTATCGAAATGATCTCGTTGGGCACCCCATATACGCACATTATGTTTTCTTTGATGGCTGGGCCACTTTTACGGAAGTGAGGACCTTGTAGGACTTGGCCTCTACCCGGCTTGGTGAAGTAGTCGATGGCTACCAAAACGAACTCGTGCCCGTTGCTCCCGGTCGGGGATATTTTCCCTATCACGTCAATGCCCCAAGTTGCAACGGCGGAGTCGTCATGCGGTACAGGTCATGAGGTGGGAGATGGTTGAGGTTGGCAAACCGCTGGCATTTGTCGCGAGTTCGGACGTCTTTGAATGCGATCTGTTTCCATGGAGATCCAGTAGTAACCCATTCGAGGATCACTTGCATCGGGGCTCTGGCATTCATGTGAGGACCGCGGGGACCATTGTGGACTTCGGTCATCAACTCTTTGGCTCTTTCTTGAGTGACACATAAGAGGAGTGGTCCTTGATACCGCTTCTTGTATAGGTTGCCTCCTAGAATGACATAATGAGAAGCCAACCTTTTCGGGGCTTGTAAGCTCTTGGCTCGATACCTTCTTTCGGTCTACCTTCTTCGTCTCACGAACCGACTCTCCGTCTTTGAGGAATTGGTAAATACGATTGTACGAGGTTCCTTTATAGGCTCGGGTCCCGGGTCCACTTCACAACGGAAGGCAGGGGCTTCTCTTCTACCCACTCGAAGGGCTTTATGGCTTTTCCCTCGGGGATCTCTACCGGTGAGGCTAGAGTAGCTAGGGCATCTGCCGAATCTGTTCTTTTCCCTCGGCAAGTAGTGGAAAGTCACTTCTACGAAGCTGTCCGATCAACTCCTCCATATGGGCATGATACCGTTGTAGATTAGGGTCTACAGTCTTCCACTTGTTGGAGACTTGGTTGATGATCAGGCTGAGTCTCCCGTAAACTTCGAGCTCCTTGACATTTCTTTCTAAGGCGGCCTCCAAACCCGGCAATGCGGGCTTCATACTCGCGACATTGTTCGTGGTGGAAAGTTCAACTTGAGGGCTATGGGGTATGCTCATCTTTCGGATCGACCAATAGCATTCCTACACCGTTTCCTCTTTTTGTTAGCGGCTCAGTCAAAGAACAATTGCCATCTATTTTCGAGGCTCAACCGCAAAGATCCCTTCATCTGGAAATTGGGGTTGAGGCCCTCTCTGTCTTCATTCTTGGGAAATTTGCTAGATGGTCGACAATGCTTGACCCTTGATGGCCTTTACGGTCACATAGTTGATGTCGTGATACCTGGCCAAGAAGAAGGACCACTTCGCTAAACGCATCGATAGGGAAGGCTTGTCAAAGATGTACTTGATGGGGTCCATTTTCGAGACCAAGTTCACGGGGTGGGCTTGCATATAATGCTTCAACTTGCCGACTACCCTGGACCAGTCTGCACAAGTCTTTTCACATCTTTGAGTATTGAGCTCACTCCCCGTAGCTTCAGTGGTGACAAAGTAAATGGCATTTTCTACCCGAGAGTCTTTCTTCTCTGAGCAAGCATAGCCCACCGCTATTGCTGTGACGGTGAGATAGAGCGAAGAGGCTTATGTCCATGTGGGGGCATAGCAGGGGATGTACTAAGTATGCCTTGATGCAGTCAAAGGCATCCTGGCATTCTTCGGTCCATTACGTGTCCACATTCTTCTTCGCGAGCTTGAAGATGGGCTGTACATAGTGGTCAGGCCCGATTGGCCAACGGCTTGGGCGATGTGCGCAATTTACCCATGAAGCTCTTGACTTAAGTGCGGGTTTGAGGTGGCCTCATATCCATGATGGCTTTGATCTTTCGGGGTCAACTTCTATACCTCGCTCCGTGACCGTACTCCAAGCACTTTTCCCCTTGTCACTCAGAAGGTGCATTTGGCGGGGTTTAGTCTCATGGAATGCTTTGTCTTAGCCTCTCAAAGAATTTTCGTAGGTCAACAAAGTGCTGCCCACCTTCTCCTTTGGAGTGGATTATCATGTCATCTACGTAGACCTCAATCTCCTTGTGGATCATGTCATGAAAAAGCGCGGTCGCTGCCCTTTGGTAAGTAGCCCCGCATTCTTGAGCCCGAATGGCATTATCAGTATAACATGAGGTTCCCATGGTGTGGTGAAGGCCGTCTTTTCTTGGTCTTCCTCGGCCATCTTGATCTGGGTTGTAGCCACGCCAAAACCATCAACGAAAGATTTGACTTCGTAGCTTGGCGATTGGAGTCCACCGGGATGTCTATGTTTGGCGAGAGGTAGTCGTCTTTGGGGCCGGCCTTGTTCGGATCTCGGAAATCCACACGGCGGCGCACCTTCCCATTGGCCTTGGTTACGGTCACGATGTTGGACAACCATGTCGGGTATTCAATAACTCGATGAACCCTACCATGTGAGCTTCTCAATTTCTTCTTTGACCTGTAGAGACCATTCCGCTTGATCTTTCTCGGTTACCTGCTCGGCTTAGCATCAGTGCTAGAGGGATTCTGTGCTCTACTATCGAAGCTGTCTAGCCCAGGCATATCCTTGTATGACCATGCGAAACACGTCGACGTATTCTCTGAGCGAGCTCGATCAATCGTCCCTTTCAACCCCACGGAAGAAGCTTCCAATCTGTGTCTCTTTAGGTTCCTCAATAGTACCCAAGTTCACACTTATCAAAACCTCCTCGGCGACTTGGGCCCGGTTTTCCTCTTTTACGAAACACAGCTTAAAGATTTCTTTAATGTATTGTTCGTTTAGTGTGTTTGCATCTTGTTCAAATGATTCATTATTAAGCTGTTGTTAAGTTTTGAGTTAATTTATCATTTGTTAAGTTGGCAATAAGAGGATAATCGGAAAGATTTGTCATTTCATTCAAGATAAGGGGAAAGATGACATCGATTACATTTTCATAATCCTCGGGCGTAGAGGCCTTCGGATGACTCGAGGACTCGGAATTCAAAGATTCCCGACTCAACCGAATAGGCAACAGGTGTTTGATACGACCGGGCCGGGTTGAGAGGACTCCGGGTACCAATCCAAGCTCCGTGATCATTTGCCGTCGACGGCTATCGGTCCCGAGAATGTCTCCCAATTCTTCAATGGCATTTCTATCTTAGTTACCAAAGTGCGAGGATCAAAATGACTTTCACCATCGTCTCCAATAACGGCAACTATCTCATCATCTCGAATCGAAGTCGATCAAGTCTCAGGATTTGTGCTTCTTCGTCAAACAACTCTTGCAAACCCCATCGACTGTCTTTCTTTGGCAGCTCTATCCGTCGATCTTTGGAAGAGCTAACTCAAAGGCGGAGAAGTCCATTGTCCCGGATCTTTGCCGACTCTTGTGACACTGCCAAACATTTTACAGTGGGAAATTTCATCATCAATAAGGATTTCAAGTGGTCAAACCTCAGCGGCGGGTTCCTTTTCCTTACCGTCGGAGAGATTTTCTGGGCTTTTTGGCTTCCTAACCACTCCTCTATTGTCCTTTCCGGCACTTCGACCGTGTCTTCACTGTCACTACAGAGCTCTCGTGGGAACTTTCGCCTTGGCTCTTGGGCGACCAAATGATAGGCAAAAGCAGGAATCGGGATACTTGACGCCATATGAGGGGTATCTCGGATTCTTCCTTGGGCTTAGGATTACCAGAAAACATCATTATCATCGTAGGACATAAAGGGGACTTTGGGGTCGCCTCTAAACTCGTGACTCTTTCCAAGGCATCCATACATTCTTCTTCGGACCAAGTTTCGGGAGCCGACTACTAACACCGTGATGTAGTCCCACCCTTCCCCGATGAGAGTTTGGCTTCGGCGACGCTTACATGTTCTAGATCGGTGGGAGGAGCCCACTTCCTCTTTTGGCTAAAGCTTCGATCAAGTCCCTCCATTCACCTACCAAGTCCTTGTACGGAGTATTGAACTCTAGGATATAGGACTCATACACCGCCTCATCCTTCTCGAGCCTTCGCATAGGCCGCAGACACACTTTGAAGTGATTTCATCCCCTATTCCAGTGTCTCGTGGCTTTCTCGCTCTCATCTTGCCCTTCGGGTTTCACTTCGTTGGCTCCAAGTCCATTCCTTCTACCGAACTGTCATCATCACACCGTAAATCCACCCATTCCTATTCTCGTTTCCGACCGACTCTTCGTTGTAGCCGTTATGTCAAGAGGTAGGCAAATTCACGAGCGTTGACAAAATTGGAAAGGTCAAACTGGCACCGGGATTTCAAGATAGGGAAATTTGGCTCGAGTGAAAGGAGGAAAAGGGTCCCATGGGGGATGCAGAGGAAGCGAGGGTGTCGGGACCCTAACGGCTTGGGGTATTGGAGGACTCGAGAAAGGACGGTCTTTGGCAATGGGTCATATGAAGATGGGGGAGGGCATTGGTTATAGGCTAGCTCTTCTTCCTGTCATCTGGTTACCCAAACCAAAGACTCTGTCAAATCGGTCGTTCGACTCTCGAAACCGAGGATTGACGCGTACGAGGATTACTGCGCTAACAAGTCTTGACCCGGTGTTCTCGCCCACTTCTTTCTCGGCTGCGGGGAAAAGGGATAGGAAAGGTTTAGACTCGGGGTAGGTGTTTAGGGTGAAGGCTCGAGGCAATATGCAAATTAGAATCTTCAAGTTTACTTAAAACGGTGTCTTTTATTAATATCTATTTGGTTGGAAAAGGGGTTACGCCCTTCTTTTCGTAACTACACTAGATCCTGGATCGGTGGATTCGTCACTACGTCTATAAGCCCCTCGTATTCCACGTATTTCGACCTCCCGGGGTGGGACGGCCCAGGCGAGGGTCCTATAGGGCACGCGGATCCCACCGACCGAGTAAGAACGCTCCTATCGGGTCTAGCGGGTCATAGGACCTTTCAACGCCGATGCGGATTATAGTCAAGGCAATACCGGAAAGTCTCGTCTCTGCTGCCTTGACGGATCTTTGATGAGTTTCGCTTGAGCGAATGACGGTTTTTGACTTTCGGTAATGTCAGAATATAATAGGCATGGGTCGGGCGGCCAAGCCGGATGACACGGTGTCACATCAACTTCGTTGCATACGCGGTGCGTGAGTCGAATCGAAGTCAATGCCGGTCAAGATCTTGCCAATTTTTCCTTGTCGGAATTTTGGCGAGCTTCGCTTGAGCGAAAGATCTTTTGATTTTTGGCAAAGACTTGGTCTTGACTCTTACATTCCGTGCGGGTCAAGGTCAATAGTCAATGTCGGAGTCAAGATCCCACCGATCTTTTCCTTGTCGGAATTTCGGCAATTTCGCTTGAGCGAAAATCTTGGCTTCCAAGTTATGAGCTAAGGCTTGACCTTTACGTGGGTATGCAATCTGGGCTATATGACACGGACTAGACCAAAAACCAACCAAAAGTCACGGTTTTTGAAACGTGTGACACGGTGGATCGTGCATCGGGTCGGACAGTTTGTTTGCCGTGGGGAGGTTGGGATGATTCCGTGCGCGCCAGGGAGCATCGTAAGGCTGTCCATGACTGCAGTGGAACCACCCTCGGGTTTGAAGGACGTGCGTGCAAAAGTGTACGGGATATATCGGGTGCGCGTAGTGTGCGGTCTCCTAAAAATGTTCCTTTTGAGTTAAAACGAGATTTTCGGAAATGTGTTTTAAAGGAATGATTTTCGGGATGGGGAGAATGCAACACATAAGCACGTAAATTTTCTCGGGAGCCCCGGTCGGTCATGGAGCCGAGTAGCCCCAAGTGCTAGATCGCCCGATTAACCATGATTTTTCCTGGTGGAATTGCCACCGAGGTCGTATGGTCGAGAATCTATGAGGATTGAGCCGTACGACCGCATGGATCAATTTTCCGGGTTCCACTCCTTTGCTATTTTTCGGGTTGTTTCCCGTTCGAAGTATGCACAGATTCCAAGATGCAAATGATGCAATGCATGGTAAAGAAAGCAAGCACGATTAATGAAATCGGCGATGGGAGTCTAACCCGCTCAAAGGGAAAAGCTTTCTTCTATTTTTTCAAAATTATTTTTTTCGAAAAAGGGATACTGGTACGTGGGATTGTTAAACCACCTTGTTATCCCAAGCCCGGGTTAGGGAGCGATACGGGGAAGGGTAAGTGGGGTCCACCTATATACCAAGTATCGATTTTTGTTTTGAAATATAAAGCTTTTCTCCTTTGGGTTTCCCCAGCGGAGTCGCCAAACTGTGAATGTGTGCCCAAAAATTTTGTTTATTGGATTCACGCGAGTTTGAAGACATCCGAGTTATTTGAAAAACGGAGTCGCCACGCCATTTTGATTACCTCAAAACTTTGAAAAAAGGTTTTATGGGTTCGGAGGTTAAGTTACCCCTTGGGAAGAACGTTTGGCGTTCACCCAAAGTGCCTTGCCGGAGCAAGTCTCCCTAGATTTCATTAATCGTGTTTGCTTGCGTGCTTTCTTTATGTGCATGTGTTTGAGAGTAAAGGGGGGAATGTCCCAAGTTATCTTCCGGACGTACAAACCATTTGTTGGTTGTCGCTCGGGATTTCTTGGAATTTATGTATTTGGGATTATGATCCCGTCCTCATCTTATGACTTATGATCATCGCATTTTAACCTCGGGACCCTCGGGACTTGCGTGATCGAGAGAATGACTCTCTTTTGGGTCAAAGATGAGGTTCTTTAGGAAGGAATGTCCTTAGCCCATCAATCCTACGCTTTAAGACGGTCGAGCTCGTATAGAGGCTTCATACTCATTCTTAAGCGATAATCGGAGATATAGGGTTCAAGGTTATCCTTTTCCTAAAGAAATCATGAACCTTTAATGGAAGGAACGATGCAAAGATGAGAACTTTTACACCGGTCCGTTCCAAGGTTGGGGAAAAGGGGAAATGCATGAAAAATGACTCTTTAATGAAAAGATGACATTTTGGTTTTAGCAAATGATGCTTTTTGATTGAAAGAAATGATCTTTATGCAAATGATGCATAAAGATAGGATTTTTATGCAAATGATGCATTGAGAAAAGGGGTTTTGATGCAAAGGATGCATTTTTATTGGAAAGATTGGATCTTTATATGCAAATGATGCATAAAGATAACATTTTTATTGGAAAATAGGGATTTTAGGTGCAAAGGATGCACCTTTATGAAAAAGACTACATTTTTATGACAAATGAGGTCTTAATGCATGCTAAGGGGAAGGGGGTGATAAAGAAATGATCTTTATGAATAAATGCCAAGTCCCAAGCAAGATATATGAATGCAATGAGCAAATATATCAATTAAAATGCAAGGTTAGGGCGTGCGAGGTTACCAATCGTTTCCTTCGCTTCTTCGGACGGAGCTAGGAGGAGAGGTTCTTCTTGGGTCTTGAGGAGGAGGGAGATGGCTTCTTGAGCTTCTTCTTCGCCTTCTTGGACTTCCCGGCTCCTTGGGGGGATCTTCTTCGTATTATGCAGAGTATTATGCTTCTTGTTGATGATCAAAATGGGTAGAGGAGGGATCTATTTATAGGCGATGCTGGATAAGGCTAATGAAGTCGGTGCAAGGGCCGCAGCCCTGCAAAATGAGGCCGTGCGGTCTTATCCATTGTGACTCAAAGCATTCTAGAACCATGCAAGGTGGCATTATTCTAGAAGCTTCTCCCTAATTAAGAAAACGTGTTTTCTTAATTAGGAAAGGCTCTACTGACCCTAATTTTAATTTGGGACTGCTCCAGGACATTTCCGGAACACTAGGAAGGTCCGGGGAATTACCGGGAAACTTACCGAAATATCGGGAAAATTAACCGGAAGGCATGAGCCAGATTTGGGTACTTACAACAATCCCTCGTCTCCGGCTATCTTTCAAGTCGCCGGCCGACTGACCCATGATTGAAGAAGAAAGGCGTGGCTGGGAATGAGTTGGGGTGGGGTGCAATTTGATTTTGGGGATTTATTTTTTCATCACTGTTAGAGTTACCACTTGATCTAAAAGCTTAAGCTGTTAGATCGTGGCTCAACAATGTATATCAAGCTTTCACACTCCCCCTCACGTGTGACCCGGTCGCACACGTGGAGAGATCATAAACATGCCACTTTATCGGGCATGCCAAATTTCAAACATGCCACATTTTCGGGCATGCCAACATAGTGCAATTTTTTGCACATATAAATCTGGGTATTACTGCAAGCGGGCGGAATCAAACCCGGGACCTTGCGCTCTGATACCATGTTAGAGTTAGCACTTGATCTAAAAGCTTAAGCTTTTAGATCAAGTGGTAACTCTAACATGGTATCAGAGCTGGTCCATTACACGTGCAGGCCCAACGGCCCACGTTGAACCCTCCGCGCCACCCACCATCCAGTCCAAGTTGTAAGCCTTTGGCAAAGCCCGGCTACACGTGAGGGGGCGTGTAAGAGAACATTATCCCACATCGGGAATAAACAAGACTTGTCAGTAACATCGTGGGCCGTTGGGCCTGCACGTGTAAGGACCTGCTCTGATACCATCTTAAAGTTTGAGGTTTCACCTTAAAACCAATTGGTGATAAGGTGAGTGACCCAGGATCTTTATATATTATAGGCAAGGTTTGTCAATTTCCAATGTGAAATAATATGGTATCAAAGCCTGCCCAAGTTGATGTTGGGATTGAGTTAACCCGTGTTGGGTGCCCGTGTTGGGTTTAAATTGATCATGCCAGCGTATTAATAGTCCACTTGTAGAGCCAAGTTACCGGCCTACAAGTGAGGGGGCGTGTTAAAGTCCCATGTATTCCACATCAACTTGGAGAATAAAATTAATCAACTATATAGATTGGCTAAACCTCACCCCTTAACAAGGCCTTTTAAGGGGACGAGGACCAAATTCTAATAATCACAACCCTTCATTTTCAAAAATATGCATTAAACCTCTTAAACTTGCACATGGACCATGAAATAACGAAATTACCCCTTACATACTCACGTGAAAGGCACGTAAAATTGATTGACTAAATTGAACTCTTAGGTCATCAAATTGCAATTAGCCCTTTTTTTAAACCCAACTACTTTTCACTCTATAAATACAACTATACCCATATACTCATTTCCTTCCACTAAAAATTACACTTTGTTTTAAATACTGAAATTAAACTTTGGTTTTAGATATGAGGATTAAGTGTCAGTAACTAATTGTTATGAATATGTAAGTGTGTCTCGTTGAATAAAAAAAATTAAAATATTTTTATTTTAGAAAAGTGTAATTTTTAATTAGATATCCAAATAGGTAAAGAGTATACTCCCTCCGTCCCAGTCGAGTGTACACTTATTTCTCTTTTGGTTCGTTTCAGCCGAGTGTGAACTGCCCAAAATGAAAGGGAATCTTCACTATTTACCCCACTCATTCTCTCTCCTATTTTACTTTTACACTCACAACATTCTCTCTCCTAACTATTCTTTTCACTCATTCTCTTTTCTATTTTACTTTTACACTCACAACATTTTCTCTTTACTTTTTCTCTCTTTTACTTTTTCTTAATTGGTGTGTCCAACATTTTGGTTCACATTATGCACGAACGGAGGGAGTAACTTTTAGTAGAAAAGGAGAAAGTATAGGTTGAAATAAAATGGTTTATATTTATAATTTTTTATTTGTAGGTGTGATTTTAGATGTTAGAACAACACACTATACACTATGCTTCTCCAGTTCTCCCCAATCTCAGTTCCTAGTTGTGCAAAAATTAAGAATGGGGATTCTACCTCGTACTCTTACCCGTGCCCTATCTCAATGCTCGTATTACATAACCTTCATTGCTGCATATGGAACTACTCCAAAGAAAGATAATTTCATGGCGGATTACCTCGTCAAATCAATTGGGTTGTCCAGAAAAGACGCCATTTCTGCATCAAAAAAGGTCAGTCACTTGAAATCCACTCAAAACCCTGATTCCGTCATCAATTTCTTCAAAATCTATGGCGGTTTAAACAAATCCCAGATCAAAGATGTTGTCTTTTCTGTTCCTAATGTCCTCACTCATAGAGCAGACCAAAACCTAGAATCCAAATTCAGGGCTTATAAGAAATTTGGCTTATCTGGTTCTAATTTAGTCAAATTCATTAAAAAACAACCTCAGCTTTTTTATAAAGGTTTAGATACTAATATTGTGCCCACCCTCAGTTATCTGACTGATTTTTTGGGTGGGTGTAGTGGGGATTTGATTATAGCCCTCTGTAGAGCTCCTTGGCTTTTGGGTTCTACTGTTCGCCACAATCTGGAGCCTAATCTATTGCTGTTTAAGGATTTTGGGTTCTCGAAATATGAATTACGCAAGTTCTTTATTACGAAACCAAAAGCATTTATGCAAAAGCCTGAGTCTTTACAAAATGTTATAGAAAGAGTTGAAAAGCTATTGGAGATACCCCGCGAGTCCAAAATGTTTATCCGTGGTGTATTTGCGTTGACTGACATTAGTGATGCGGTGTTTGAGAAGAAGGTCAATGTGTTTAGGAGCTTTGGGTGGTCCGATTCTGATATCTTTACCTTGTTCAGGACTTTACCTCAATGTGTGCACACATCGGAAGTGAAAATTCGAAATGCGTTAACTTTTTTCATGAAAGAACTTGGGTATGAACCTACCTACTTGGCCTCTCTCCCTGCATTGCTCACTTACAGTTTGGAGAAAAGGGTAAAGCCTAGATATGAAGTTTTGAAGACCTTGAAAGAGCATAAGATTGTGAAGAGTGACAGGTCTTTTTCTTCGCTTATAACTTATCCGGAGGTGAAGTTCTTGATGAATTTTGTGCTGCCATACAAGGAAAAATTACCGAGCTTGTATGAAACTTACATAACCAGCGTGAATGTGAAACATCTATCAAAGGCTTAAGGACTTAATTTACCTTAGCTCTGTTTAGTTTATTGACAATTCATTCAGCTATGGGTGGTTCTTGGAATTGCTCAAGGCATAATCTTTTTGGATAACAGAGAAGCTCACGTCCTAGCTCATCTCTGACGAGGAACTGCAAAGGAAGATCAACTTCTTAAATGATTATTTTATGAGGTGATTTTTCCATTTCTTTTGTTTAAATGTGTGTATTTAACTTTTGACGACTTTCTGTTGTTATGAAGTGTTGCATGGAATTTTTGATGACTTGGTTCTTGTTACCAATACAAGTATCCCTGTGAGCCAAGTAAATATGTTGAATGAGCACTACGGTGCAAAAACTGGTTTTTTACATGTTTTTCCTTGAACGTTGGATCTTGGACATGGCATAAATCCTATGTGAAGGGATTTGCTCTTCCATGGCTTGTTTAATCTTCGGAAAGACAACGGTTCCTTCCTACCAAGAAGGAATAAAGATATATTCCCAAGTAAATTTTGATTTCCCAACAGGTTTTTAAGGAGTATTTCTTATTGAAGAACATAGTTGACTCATCTTTATTAGAATTCCCCGAGGTTTGACTCCAGATTTATAGATGGTCTTGATGGTCTGCTAGATTTAAAGATGATAGCCTTGGGACCAGTCGAGATGGGAGTGATCTTCATCAGAGATTGAGTATGTTGCCTGAAATTTGCCCTTGGTTGAACCGGGCACAGATTCAGGACAATCTCACACTGAACATTGAGGTAAAGTCCTGAAATTTGCCCTTGGTTGAAATTTGAAGGAGCTTTGGGTTGTTCGATTCTCTGATGCATGTACCTTGTTCAGAACTTTCTTCAATGTTCAATCTTATTCAGAAGTGAAAATTTGAAAAAAAAAAGTAGAGTATAGGAATAAATTTTAGAAAAGAAAAAGAAGAGAAGAAAAAAAATAGTGATAATAAAAGAAATAAAGAATATACATGTATATATACTCCCTCCGTCCACATACTTACTTCACACTTTCTATTTTGGGCGTTCAAATACATACTTCACACTTTGTTTTTTACTTAAAAAGGAAAGTTTATATCATTAAAATATTAACCCTACCCCACTCATTCTCTCTCCTACATTATTTTAATACTCACAACACCATTATAATTTACTATTCCCTCCACTCATTCTCTCCTATTTTACTTTTACACTCACAACATTTATATCATTATTTTTTTTCTTAATCCCCGCGCAAACAGTAATTGTGAAGCAACTATGTGGACGGAGGGAGTATATTTGTATAATATATAAGGGAAAAATTAAATATATAATTTTTTTTTTTACAAACTTCATCATCCACAACTCATTTTAATGTCATGAAATGAGAAGTTATGCAAAATCAGTCATAACTTCTTCAAAAGTCATGTTTGTTGAATCTCTAAATTGCAACAAGTATGTGGATATTTGGATTTCGTCATTTTTCTGTTTAAAGTCTAACGGAATGGCTAAATATACGTATTAGTTGGAAATATATTCATTATTTGTTATTTTGGAAATAAATCATAGTAAGATTCTTGGCCTGATACGTAACAAAAAGGAAAGTAAGAATCTTGATATGTGACGAAGTGACTACTATTTTTTATATAATTTTTTCGTGCATCTTAAAAATTTACTTTTCATAAGAGCAACTCCAATGGTGGGTATCAAATTTAAGGAGATAGTATCTCCGATGTTAAACATCATTGTTATCAAATTTTGATGAAAAGTTAGGAAAAGTATCAAATTTGGTACCTTTTAACTCTTTCACTTTGCCAAGTATATTTTTATATCATTTAATTATTTATTTAACATTTATTATTTTGTATATTTATAAAACACAAAATTAAATTATTAATTTCTCAATGGAAAAAGAAATACTTTTTTATTTATTAAGTATACATATTTTATTTTACTATATTTTATATTCAATTAGTATTCAATTGTTATTTAACACTAGTATATATTTAATTATTAAAATATTAAATGTGAAAGAATTTCAATATAAAAAGATAAAAAAAAAATTGACTCATTAATTTGATACCTACAATTGGAGATGGTAACCGTGAATAGTGACATAGGTATCAAAATTTGATTTTGATACGTATGGCTTAACTTCATGCGTTGGAGATGTTTTAATACATCTTGTAAGTACTCCCTCCGTCCCACTTCAAATTAGCCATGTGATCATTTCACGGATTTTAAGAAATTTTTTAAAGAATGAATAAAGAATTGAAAGTTGGTAGAAGATTAGAGGAGAGGGAATGTAAATGTTAAAAGCTTTTATAGGAGAGAGAATGAGGGGGAGGAATAGTAAATTAATGGTTGATTTTTTTGTAAATATGTTAAAATTATAAGGGTATAATGAATGGTTTTTTTTTGTAAATATATAAACATTATTATGAGGGTATAAATGTTCGAAACACTGTACCCCACCCCCGCCCCACACCCCCCCGGGTAAAAAAAAATTTAAACATTTTAAATTTATTTTTAACCACCCCAACCTACCCCCCCGCCCCCCCCCGGGTCAAAAAAAAATTAAACATTTTAAATTTATTTTTAACCATCCCAGCCCCACCCCTATCCCACCCCCCACCCCCACCGTCGGGTCAAAAAAATTAATTTATTTTTGAAAATTATTTTTTCTAGCCGAGTAATTCAAAAGAAAAAAAAAAGTCGAGCTTATCGGGTTATCCGAGTTGATCCGCCTCATTTGACCCGTATGTTAAATGGGTTGTGACAGGTATCACTCGTCTCAACCCATTACCCGCTTTAACTCGACTCAACTCAACTCAACCCAACCCGACCCGATTGCCAGATCTACTTAAACCAAAATAAATGGCACAGCGGTTTCACGCTATTTGAGACAATAAACCTTCTCCACCTCTGCAGCCAACTCACACCATAACATGTGAACGGTATAAACCGAGCTACGAACATGAGCTTGCTTGAACTGGGCCTAATTGGATTGGGCCACGAATATTATCTAGTAACCAAGTATCAGGGCCGAGTAAGGTCTTCCTCGTATGTCAAGGAACATTTACCTCGGCCTTATGACATCATGCTTGGGCCGTCATGTCGCAAGTGATAAGGAGAGAAAAGTTCTTACCTCGGCATTTCATCATTGTGACGAGGAAACAAAATCATTTACCCCGGCATATATACATACCGGCCAATCTCCAAATGACGAGGAAGCAGGATCATTTACCTCGGTCTATTTGCCAAGGCCGAGGTAGAACATTCATGTTCCTCGGCGTTCCGGCTAGCAGATTATACAGTCCTTATATAGCAAGGATTATACATTCATGATCCAATCAGGATTGTAACCAACTACACCACTTCAAGTCAAACAAGGATTCCTTAACAGATATAATTCTCATAGGATTACATCTTATCTCTTTACAAGTTTACTTCAACATGGATTCTATCAATCCATCCCTATAAATACAAGCCCCATGGCTAATATTTAGGTACGTTACTTTTTACATTGGGGAAACTCTGTCAATTTATTTTCTCATATACAAACCGTGAACTTACTCTCACGCCGGAGGGCCTTTAGCCGGATCCGCCCCGGCTTAGTTTACGTGTTTTCTCTTATTTTCAGGCCTTGCAATCACTGGAGCAATCATCGCTTGGATTTGGGCTGTTTTGACGATTTTGGCATCATCAATTGGTTTCATTGCCGGGAAATCGATTCAAACACCCTTTGTTTGGCCTGGAGAGTGCTCGCTAAAAGCCAATTCTCTTGCCGGAATTTTTCTCTCATTGAACGGAATTTCTGGAAAACGTTTGGGCTCTGTTCTTGAAACCGCCGGAATCTGCGAATTTCAACCTGAATTTGCCCAGATTACGTTGGAGGCGTTTTTGGTGTGAAATTCCGCCCCAAATTGGCTTGCATTCTGTGGTGTTGAAAAAATCACAATTAACTGTTTGTTGGTGGTCAAAAATTGCCCTAATTTTGGCCATAAATTTGGTTCTATTGAAATTGTGGTTTTTGGAAAATTTACACTTGGTAATTTGCTGTTGACTCACAATGGAAGGACAATTTACTAGCGTTACGGCTGAGGACCCAACCCAGGTGAATGGGGCGAACACTGGAGCCGAGGAGCTGCCTCCTCCTCCTCCTCTACCTCAGCCAGATGCCCCTCCTCCCCTCTCCATGACCCTTCGTTCCAAGGGTCAGGTGAATGCCGAGGGAGAAGGTGCTGAGCTTCCTCGTCCTACTCGTGCCCGCGGAAAGCAAGTAGGAAGGAAGAAAACAAAGAATGCCGACGCCGGTCAAGCAGGAGGAAGTCAACCCGTTGTGGACGCTCTTTGTTACATAGGCAAATGGAGACTTTACAAAGAATGTATGAAACACGAGTGCTCTCTTGCAATTGGACCCGAGCATTCCATGGCTGAATTTATTAGGCCATACGTGGCAACCCCTCGAAAAGGGACAGGACGAGCGGCGAGCTCCTCTCCTCAAAACCGGAGAACTACCAAGGCAAGCTCCCAGAGAACATACTCGTCCTCGGCATGACGGCAAGAAAAGAAGGACCGGGTGGTAGACACGAGAAGTCACTTAACTCCCAGGGACGAGGAAGTGAATTCCAGGGACCTAAGAACGAGACTCAGCCTGAACAGGCGCCTGTCCCCTGCTCGTCTCGTCATGGCCCCTAGGCGTCCCACATCACCACGAGCTCGTCGGCCAGATTCTCCTCGTCCTCGGCATAGAGAGTTCGTTAGGCCAAGGACCCGGAACCATACGGGATGATACTTGGTGGCCAAGACACAGGAACCAGCGTGATAAGGCCCCTTCCAAATGGGACGGCCACCGTCATGACGCGGAGCACGGTAGGGTGAATGATCGCACCAAAGACAAATCCGTCAGAAGCTCCCAACGAAGCACCCGCTCAGGCAGTGACAAGGGAGTGGAAACCAAGCAATGGGAGCTGTTAAAGCAAAGGCTGGATGACATGGAGAGGGAAAGAAGTTCAATGACGATGATTACGACCGGGCAACACGTCCATTCTCCTTGAGAATAAGCTGCTGGCTCCACCTAATCCCCACCTCAAGCTCCCTAATTTCGAAAAATACAATGGCACTACTGATGCAAAAGACCACGTGCAAAGTTTTGAACAAACTATGAATCTCCTCGCACTTCGATGACACCTGCTGTAAAGCTTTCGCGAGCACCTTCTCCAGGAACTGACTTTGACCTGGTTCCGTGAGCTTAAAAGAGGTAGCATCGATTCTTTGGAGAGGCATGAGGAGAATGTTCTTGGACCATTTTGCTACCGCTGGTAAGAGGAAGATAAGGCTGGCCGACTTGGCCAACATTGAGCAGGGAAAGGGAGAGACTACCCTCAGCTATTATAATCGGTTCGAAAAATGGCGAGATCGGAGTTGAAGAGAGCCTCACTTTGATAGGGAAGTCATTGTTTGTTTCAACTCGGCCTAAAATCTGGTCCCCTCGTCTATGAACTCTCGGCCGGGGAGCCTCAAACAAAGTCCGAACTATACAAGGTAGCTTATGCCATTTCCATGGGCCGAGGACAAAACAAAGAAAAGGGGAGGCGACAAGACAAAAACAGAGGCGACGAGGCACTCGCCCGAGAATGATAATGGAAACGGCGAAGGTTCCAAAGGGAAAAATAAAACAAGGAGCACGGAGAAGCTTGAATTCACTCCTCTTACTAAACCCATCTACGAAATCATGCGGTGGTCAACCTTCCTCCACCTCATCCAATGACCGACAAGCCAAAATTCCCTCGTAACATGAACAAATACGTGATTTTCACAAAGACAACGGAGCACACCAGCGATGGGTGTTGGGCCCTCAAGAAAATAATCCAAAAATGGGTCGACGAGGGAAAGTTAGATCGTTATGTCATGAAAAAGACAACAAGCGGAAGCGAAAGGAAGAGGAAAGTGAAGATGACGACAAAAGCGAGGATAAAGACCGCGAGCCTCCTAGGGCCAAGTTGCATGTGATAAGGGAAGAGGTAACTTCTACCGGAAAACTAAGGGACCGAGATCCACGAGCTAAGCAAAGTATACCATGTTCTGCTTGGATCCATAAAGCGAGAAGAGGTCATTAGTTTCTCTCCCGATGAGTTGGGTAGGCCAGAAGCGGCTCGTGAACAACCACTTGGTGATAAAGGGCCGAATAGACAATGTTGAATCCGAAAGACTCCTCGTTGACACGGGGCCTCCGTGACATCCTATATTATTCGGCCTTCCAACGGATGGGCTTGAAAGACACCATGTTGGAACCTTATCATGGAAGGCTAGAAGGATTCACCAATCACAAGGTGGGAGCGAGGAAGCTGTGGAGCTGGAACTTGAAGTCGGTGATCATCCCTTCCTAGCCAAAGCCACAGTCAATTTCGTAGTCATGGATTTGACTAGTGATTACCATGCGATCATAGGCATTCCAAGTCAAGCTAAACTTGGGATGGTGGCCTCACTTCCCCACCAACGAGTAAAATTCCCCACTCGGGCAGGGATTGGGTGTGTGAGGGCCACCCCCAAAGACTTCTTGGAACATGTCGTAAAGAGCAGAAAGAAATCCAAAAGTGTGGAGATAGATACCCCCGAGGAAAACATCAAGATCTCAAAGTCCCAGAAAACCACCGAAACTAGCTCCAGAATGAGCTATATTCGTGAGGTGCTTGCAGAGGAGGACGAGCCTATGGTCCAAGAAATTGCAGATGACCAAGGCATAGTCCTACCTGTACCTGTGGAAGAGCCTATGGTCCAAGAAATTGCAGATGACCTAGGCATAGTTCAGCCCGTATTAGAGGAAGACCCTGTTCTCTTCAACGGCCAGAACTCGGGGGCCAACCACGACCTAGGGAAGGTCAATCTCCCCGATGTTGATAAACTTATGGAGGAAGAAGGCCTCAACGTGAACGACAACGAAGGAAGAAGAATTAGAGAGATCATTATTGAGTCTCTAGAATTCCGTGACGGTCCTGAAATGAAGCCTGTGGATGAACTGGAAGAGGTAGTCATCAATCCTGATTATCCTGAACAAAAAATCAAGCTCGGGGGCCAATTATCCACAGAAGAGAAAGAAAAAATCATCTCCCTCTTGAAAAGCAGTCTTGACGTCTTTGCTTGGAGAGTCGAAGATATGAGGGGGATCAATGAAGAAGTAGCCCTCCACTGCCTGGAAGTTGATCCTTTGGCAAAGACTATCTCCCAGACAAGGAGAAATTTTGCAAGGGACAAGGAGGAAGCCATAAAAGAAGAGGTGCAGAAATTACTTAGCGCCGGAATAATTCGTGAAGTCAAGTACCCCGTTTGGTTGGCCAACGTAGTTATGGTAAAGAAGCAAAATGGGAAGTGGCGTATGTGCATAGACTTTCTTGATCTAAACAAAGCACTTGCCCAAGGACGGTTATCCTCTCCCTAGAATTGACAAGTTGGTTGATTCCATTCTTTGGACACCAAACTCTCGGCTTCTAGATGCCTATTCGAGGCTATCATCGAGATAAAAATGGCGGAAGAGGACATTGAGAAGACGGCCTTTCAAACACACAGGAAATTACGTTACATCATGATGCCTTTCGGGCTCGAACGCGGATGCTACATACCAACGGATGGTAAATCGAGTTTTTGCAAGCCAAATAGGTCGCAACATGGAAGCTTATATAGATGACATGGTCATAAAGACCAAGGAAGGCAGTCACGTTCCCGACCTGGAAGAGACAATTCATAACCTCCGAGCTAATAACATGAAGCTAAACCCAAGCAAGTGCGTGTTTGGGGTAACAGCCGGAAAGTTCCTAGGCTTCATGGTATCTCAAAGAGGGATTGAAGCAAACCCCAGAAAAAATAAAGGCGCTCGTTGACATGAAGGAACCTACCACCATCAAGGAGGTTCAAAGACTTAATGGAAGAATCGCGGCCCTTGGAAGATTCATCGCCAAATCCGCTGAAAAGTCACTGCCCTTCTTCAAGGTATTGAAGGGTACCAAGAGCTTCTCCTGGACTCCTGAATGCTCCGAAGCATTCCTCCGGTTGAAGGAGTACTTGGGTTCCCCTCCCTTGCTTAGCAGTTCGACTACCGGTGAGATGCTGTACGTCTTCCTTCTTGCCAGCTGATCATCTTTGTCGCAATGTCCTAGTTCGAAATGATGAAGGAATTCAAAAGCTTGTCTACTATGTCTCTAAGGCCTTTGTCCGACGTGGAAACGAGATACTTCAATGTGGAGAAGATAGCGTACGCACTAGTCATTGCATCGAGGAAACTACGTGCCTATTTTTACGCACATCCTATCACCGTGTACACAAACGAACCGTTGAAGAAGATACTACATAAGTTGGACGGCTCAGGCGTCTCCTTAAGTGGTCCATCGCTCTCACCGAAGTTCGATATCACTTACCAACCAAGGAAGACCCTCTGGCGCGGCCTTTGGTTGACTTCATGGTTGAGGCTGCCTTTATGGGTGAGCATCTCCCCACCTCTCGGAAGCAAAACGCACCGAGAGGATAAAGACTCTCCCATTGAACTCCCACCCTTGTTGGATCCCGTATACGGACGGATCGGCCACAAAGGAAAGAAGCGGAGCTGGAATTGTACTAGCAAGCCCGGAAGGAGAATATACTACACAAGACGCCATCCGTTTCAAGTTCCCGCCTCCAATAATCAAGCGGAATATGAAGCTCTAATATTTGGCATTGAACTAGCCTCCTTCTATGGAGCGACTAAGGTGGCGGCTTTCTGCGACTCCCAACTCGTTGTCAAACAAGTAAAGGGAGAGTATAATGCCCAAGACCCCACTCTTGCCAAGTATAGAGACCTGGTCCTAGATATGACAAAGAAGATGGAATTTTTCGAGCTCAAACAAATTGGCAGGGAAGATAACCAAGTCGCGAGACGTCCTTTCCAAGCGGCAACCATGGATGTGTCTAAGACCGGTCCATATGTAGTTTATGCCGAGGAACACTGCGTACGAAAGACTACAAGTCATGCTCTTAGATGGAGAGGATAGATCTTTGGATCGATGACTACATTGAATACATTGAGAAGGAGAAACTCCCTGAAGATGAAGCTCAAGCTAAACTCATCAAGAAGAGATCTCCAAGGTTCGTGGTTATAAGCGGAGTCCTCTACCGAAGATCTTTCACGAAGCCCCTGCTAAGGTGTGTCTATCCCAAGGAAATTCAGAACCTCTTGGCAGAAGTACATGAAGGCCTTTGTGGCGGACACCCGGGGGCCAGAACCTTAGCTGACAAGATCATATCGCTAGGTTACTACTGGCCAAACCTAAGGGAAGACGCACACGCCTATGTTAGAAAATGCGACAAATGCCAAAGATTCTCTGACATTCCTAGACTACCGGCAGTTGAGCAAACACTCGTAATACCTACGTGGCCATTTGATATGTGGGGGATCGACATCATCGAACCCTTCCCTCCCGCCCGTGGTAATTGCAAGTATGTGATAGTAGCTGTTGATTACTTCTCCAAGTGGATAGAAGCCAAGGCATTAGCCAAGATAACAGAAGAGAACGCGATCAACTTTGTCCATGACAACATCGTGCGGTCGGCCTTCCACATACAATTGTCTCGATCATGGACTGCAATTCTCCACGGCATTCACTACGTAGTTGGGAAGGGTAAAAGTCCGCCATGCAAAATCTTCGGTTAGCAGACCACAAGGCAATGGCCAAGCGAAGCGGCAAACAAAGCGGTCCTAACCGCCCTTACCAAGAACCTTGAGGGACGCGAGGGTAGATGGTTGGACGAACTTCCCTAGCCTTACGGGTCGCCTTCGCACAACCACCCGGGGGCCAACCGGGAAACCCCATTCGCACTGACCTTCGGTTCCGAGGCTATGGCACCAGCAGAGATGGCCATCCCTACTGTGAGAAATTCCCATTATGATGAGCAAGTCAACAAGGTCAATAGGCTCCTAGACCTGGACCTGATAGATGAGAAATGACTAGCTGCACAGATGAGGATGGTGAATTACAAGCAAAGGACCAAGGCGTATCACGACAAGAGGGTCATCGAAGAGTATTCCAAGTAGGCGATTGGGTACTTAGAAAAATTGAAGCTGCGAGGTCGGAAGGCGAAACGAGAACAAGCTCTCCCCAAATTGGGAAGGTCCATATATCATCACTCAAGTCATTCGAGAAGGGACCTACAGATTGAAGACCAAGGAGGGGAAGGACCTCAAGCATCTGTGGCACTCCGACAACCTTAGAAAATATTATCACTAGTCTAGTTTATTTTACAGTAGATTAGTTTCTCATTTCCTGTCTTTTAGTTTTATGTTAGTTGATAGGATTGCGGTTCGATGTAATCGCATTTTTTACGAAAGCGGTTTCTTCCAAAGCATGCAAAGCAACTATCAACTCTTCATACGTACACCGGGAGACGAGGACTTTATCCCCGACTCTTCTAAACACACATCCTGTCGAGTCCACCTTGATTCGGGATACCAATAGCCAAGACCAAGGGCTTACGCACACATCTGTCAAGGGTCCACCTTGATTTAGGGTACCAACGGCCAAGACCAAGGGTCCTCCTTGGCCTAATGGCTTACCACACATCTGTCGAGGGTCCACCTTGATTCGGGATACCAACGGCCAGACCAAGGGTCCTCCTTGGCCTAATGGCTTACCACACATCTGTCGAGGGTCCACCTTGATTCGGGATACCAGCGGCCAGACCCGAGGTCCTCCTTGGCCTAATGGCTTACCACACATCTGTCGAGGGTCCACCTTGATTCGGGATACCAACGGCCAGACCGAGGGTCCTCCTTGGCCTAATGGCTTACCACACATCCTGTCGAGGTCCACCTTGATTCGGGATACCAAAGCGAAGACCCGAGGTCCTCCTTGGCCTGATGGCTTACCACACATCTTGTCGAGGTCCACCTTGATTCGAGGATACCAACGGCCAGACGAGGTCCTCCTTGGCACGATGGCTTACCACGTATCTGTCGAGGTCGCGCCCTTGATTCGGGATACCAACGGCCAGACCAAGGATCATCCTTGGCGGATGGCTCCTGACACATCTGTCGAGGTCCGCGCGGATTCGGGATTACCAACGGTCGAGGACCAAAGGTCCTCCTTTGCCCTAATGACTTACCACACATCACCAAGGGTCCGCGCTTGATTCGGGATTACAAACATAACGGACCCAGGCAGGGATTTTCTCGGCGATGGCTTAAGCGTCCTACCAAGGGTCCGCCTTGATTCGGGATTACAACACATTTAAAGCCAAGGAAACCTTCCTCGGCATAAATAACTTAAGAGTATAGTAAAAGTCAAGGAGTCCTTCCTCGGCCTAACCACTTGCTCCACAATTAGGGAGCAAGGAACCCTCCTTGGATCCCACCTTCTTAAGTCTAGTGCCCTTGCCTAGCATACAAAAATATAAACAAGTCATTGAAATAACACGGATCAAGACAAAAGGATTTTTCATTAATATTCAAAGAGAATTACAAATCCTACCGTCTATTACAAAAAGCAGAGGAAAATCTATCCTAAGTTTGCTGCTCGTCATCAAAAGACTTCTCAAGCCACTCCTCGCATAGTGGAGCCGGGGAGGAAGGACCGTTTGATCAGTAAGGGCATTAGTCTTCTCGGCCTCTCCTTCCACCTCAGCCTCCATGTCCTCAGGCTCTCCCGCATCCTGGATCGCCTCCACCAAGTCTTTAAGATTGCCGGGAACAACGGAGGCCGACTTCCACACTTCTCTGCAGGCCCGAGCATCCTTAGCTGCCATTATTTCCAAGTTACTATCAGAGAAGGGCACCAGGTGGTGGAGAGCCCTAACTTCCTCGCTATATTGATCCCGTCATATCAACATAGCCACCTTATTAATATCCAAGCCGATGGAGGGGTCAGCCAAGATACTTCGAGCCAGGTGAAGATATCCATCTTCAAACATGGTGGCCGTTTGCTCGTCCACGGCATCTTGGAAGGCCGAGCTAGCCAACATAGCATCCTTGAAAGCTTGGCTATCCTTGAAGTGGGCAACTGCCTCCTCTTCTCTTTGAGGAAGGGTAGCCTCAAACCCTCGGCACTTGGCTTCGGCTTCCTCGGCCCTTGTTTGGACCTCGGCCTTAGCCTTCTTCGCTTCCTCCACCTCAGCATTTTTTAGCCGGAGTTCTTCCTCGGCTTTATCTCGAGCATCCTTGATCTGAGCACGAGCTTCCTCGGATCTTTTTATCTCGGCCTCAACCTTAGCCTGAGCAGCTTCAAGCTCGGCATCTTTGGCCTTCAAGAGTTCAGCCAAGTTAGCCGCATTAGCTTCACTCTTCTTTTGAGCAGCTTTGGCATCAACCACCCGCTTCTCTTGGGCCTTGGCCAAAACATCCTCATAGGCTGTAATGATGGCCGACTGCAAGAATAAAATCTGTGTTAAAATCGTGAAACAAGTACAAACAGAATCAACAAAGCCAAAGTACGAGATCACTACCTCAGCCAACATGAGACCCTTACGACAGAGCAAATGGTCCCTGCTCGCCTTCCCCTTCACCAGGGTGTCATATACATCCTCATCCAAGGCCCTTTGGATGGGAGCTCGGCCCAACTTCATCATATTGTGATGATGTGCCACCGCCAAAATTTTTCTTTTCGAAAAATGGTTTAACTTTGAAACTCTTTCGTTTCTTTGAAAACCTATCGAAAAAGACCGGAGTCGCCACGCCAGTTTTGTTTTAAGGGCCAAAACTTTGAAAAATGCCCGAGATTAGAGATTTGGGTTCGGAGGTCACGTTACATGTCGGGAAGGACGTTAGTGTGCACCAAGAATGCCTCGTAAAACGAGTCTTCCAAGCTGAAAATCATTTGTGTGTGTGTGTGTATTTTGGCCAAAATAAGTTGAAACTCAGAAAAGTAAAAATTGGGAATTCTTTATTAGAATTTGGACAGATCCCATGATTTTTGGTGTGATTTTTGGGTAGAGTTTTGGTACTCAAAAGATTTTTGGAAGTTGAAGAACACTTCTGCCAGAATGAAAAAGGTGGTGGACACTTGATTTTAAAATAGATTTAAGGGATTCAAAACTTCATAATCTGGGAAAACTAAGAGAATGAAAGTTGTTCCAGACACCTTAAATAAGATTTCTGTGAAATAATTTTCCATTTTGGAGAAGATTTCAGGACCCAAAACCCTCTAGAAATCTCAGATATGAGATCTGGACTCCCAGAGACTGGTGATCTTACCTTCAAAAGAAAATTTGAAAAAGGGAGTTTTACTCACGAAAAAAATAAAGTAAAAATATGTCTGGAAATCTCTGGATGTTGGATACAAAAAGTGTTTTGTAGTCAACACAAAATTCCAAGTTTATTTGTGTCCAAAAATTTAGATCATGGACTGGGGTCTTAGAAAATTGCTACTGGACAGCAACTTCTCAAGAAGGAAAATGTGATTTAAAAGGGGGGTTTGGCATCCATGCTTGTCCCCATTTCCCTAGGTTTTGATTAGTGATCACTTGACATTTTAGTGGTGAATCAACTATATCAAACCATCCTTGGGATACATTAGGACTAAGCACTTCATTTGCTTGGGAAGGGGAATTTTATCCTTTGAAAATGAGATTTGATGTATGAAAATGAGTTTTAGGGTTTTGAAAATGTGTTTTCTTTGCAAGAAAGTAAGAACACTTTGAAAATAATGTTGATCCTTGTAGAAGATCATCCATGGAGATGAACTTCCATGGTGATCTTCTTGGATCTAAGACAAGAAGATGAATGAACTACATTTTGTAGCTTGAAAATGCATACATGGATGAGAGATTTAGGGTAAGAAGAGGAAGGTTATACCTATCTTCTTTGTGTTTTGGAGTTTTTGGCTTGAAAGTAAGAGTGTTTAAGGCTTGAATATGAGAGTGTTTGAGTGAGTGTGATTTTGGTTGAATAGTTGAGAAAAAGGTGACAATTCTATGGAATTCTCACTGTTTACTCTCTATTTTCGCCAAAGTGCAGTTGAGGAAATGTGTTCTTCTCTTTATTTTTGAGACTGGAGGGCTCAATTTATAGCCCTCTGAAAATGACAATGATGTCCGCGCGGATAGGGTTGACAGCGTGCACTGTTCATTAAATGCTGCTTCAGGCTTTGGACACAAGGAATAATCTTTTGAAAATTCAAATTAAACAACCAGTTTTTGTTCCAGCCATTTCTATTTTTGGTTTTTCTTATTTCTTTTGCTTTTTTGATTCCTTTCCTTGGTTTATCCTTAAATAACAATGCCCACTTTGCCCTTGCTTTGTTAGAAATGTTAGGAATTGTTAGGAATGTTATAACTTTCGTTAATTTTCTAACGAAAATACTAACAAGCTCAAATTGGAGCACTTACAGTAGCCCCTCGGCGACGGCGCTTTCGAAGGAAGCGGGGTCGTCGATATGAGTAAGGCTCCATATTTGGCAGGATGATCAAGTGATTGAGTGGCTGGACCTATTTAATAGGCTACCTACGTATCCTTAAGAGGAATCAAGCCGGCTGTAGTTCGGGTCTTTGACCCTGGAGATGATGGCGTTTTAGGTGCCTCGAACCTGATGAGCGAGTTCTGCAGTCGGTTGCTGGAAAGAAACTCTGCTGGGGATAAGAGATGACCATTTTGGGTCGGATGGCTGAAATTGTATATCCGCTCTGCTGGGGATAGGAATGACCATTTTAGGCTTGATGGCTATCCGCTCTGCTGGGGATAGGAATGACCGTTTTCGGTCGGATGGCTGAACCTATTGATAGGCTACCTACGTATCCTTAGGAGGAATCAAGCCAGTCGTAGTTCGGGTCTTTGACCCTGGAGATAATGGCATTTTAGGTGCCTCGAACCTGGTAATGATGGCGTTTTAGGTGCCTCAAACCTTGATGATGGCGTTTTAGGTGCCTCGGACCTTGAAGATGGCGTTTTAGGTGCCTCGAACCTTAATTTGAAATGGCCTTTCGGTGGACTTTGTCTGCTGCCGAAGGAGAGGGTGACCGTTTTGGTCGAGGGGCTGGACCTAAAGATAGGCTACCTACATATCCCTAGTGGGAATCAAGCCCTTTCGTAGTTCGAAATCTATTCGAGATTCCGTTGGCTTTTGGGATTCCGTTAACTTTGTTGGGAACTTTGTTAGCCTTTGCTGGGGAAAAATCAGACGTATTCGTCGGGGAAATCGGTCTTACGTTTTACTGCCGGGGAATAATTTTGATGAAAGATACGGGATTCCGTTAACTTTCTCGGGGAGATCGGACTTACGTTTGACTGCCGTTGAATGATTTTGATGAAAGATACGGGATCCCGTTATCTTTCTCGGGGAGATCGGACTTACGTTTTACTGCCGGGGAATGATTTTGATGAAAGAAACGGGATTACGTTAACTTTCTCGGAGAATTCGGCCTTACGTTTGACTGCCGTTGATGATTTTGATGAAAGAAACGGGATTTCGTTATCTTTCTCGGAGAAATCGGACTTACGTTTTACTGCCGGGGAATGATTTTGATGAAAGAAACGGGATTCCGTTAACTTTCTCGGAGAAATCGGACTTACGTTTTACTGCCGTGAAAGATACGGGATTCCGTTGTCTTTCTCGGGGAGATCGGTCTTACGTTTGACTTCCGTTGATGATTTTGATGAAAGAAACGGGATTCCGTTATCTTTCTCGGAGAAATCGGACTTACGTTTTACTGCCGGGGAATGATTTTGATGAAAGAAACGGGATTCCGTTAACTTTCTCGGAGAAATCGGACTTACGTTTTACTGCCGTGGAATGATTTTGATGAAAGATACGGGATTCCGTTGTCTTTCTCGGGGAAATCGGTCTTACGTTTGACTGCCATCGAATGATTTTGATGAAAGATACGGGATTCCGTTAACTTTCTCGGGGAGATCGGACTTACGTTTGACTGCCGTTGAATGATTTTGATGAAAGAAACGGGATTCCGTTAACTTTCTCGGGGAGATCGGACTTACGTTTGACTGCCGTTGAATGATTTTGATGAAAGAAACGGGATTCCGTTAACTTTCTCGGGGAGATCGGACTTACGTTTGACTGCCGTTTGATGATTTTGATGAAAGATACGGGATTCCGTTATCTTTCTCGGGGAAATCGGCCTTACGTTTGACTGCCGGGGAATGATTTTGATGAAAGAAACGGGATTCCGTTAACTTTCTCGGGGAGATCGGACTTACGTTTGACTGCCGGTGATGATTTTGATGAAAGATACGGGATCTCGTTATCTTTCTCGGGGAAATCGGACTTACGTTTTACTGCCGTTGATGATTTTGATGAAAGATACGGGATCTCGTTATCTTTCTCGGGGAAATCGGACTTACGTTTTACTGCCGTTGAATGATTTTGATGAAAGAAACGGGATTCCGTTAACTTTCTCGGGGAGATCGGACTTACGTTTGACTGCCGTTTGATGATTTCCTTGAAAGGGGGTCGACTTTGGTTAACTTTGGTTAACTCTGTTAAGTCTAGGATCAAATTGCAGAGTTCTGGATTTTTAAAGGGCAAAAGGGTCATTTTGACCCTTCAATCGTGTCCGCGCGGAGGGGATTGAAAATCAGATTGGTTTTTTAAAAGGCCGTGGCCTTTTCTTCTTCCCCTTTACAGTTTTGAACGCCGACGAGGGAGAGGGAGAGCAGAGCCGCCATTGTCGACCCTAGAAGCTTCGAAATCCTCCGATTTTCTTCGATTTTCGAGCAAAGGAACACGCGGGAGTAGCCATTCAAGGCCAAGGACGTGGTCCGGTAGCGGAGAGGCGATTGGAGCTTGTCCGAATGAGGAGGCACTATTCTCTTTCGCAATCGATTGCAGAGGAGCATTACCCCGATGCATGGCAACATTGGGCTTCTGATCCGAGTCTCCGAACGGTATACATCGAATCTTTTCATTCCCTTTGTCGATTTTTGCTTGAAATTGATTTTTGGTGATTTTTGATTTTTTTTTTTGAATTTCGAATGATTGATGTTCTTGGCCTTGGATTTTGATTTTGATTCTTTGCATGTTGTAATGAATTTGTGGGTAACCCAAATGTGCATTTTGTTTGAAAAAAGAATTGACATTTTGCCATTTTTTTTTTGAAATATGAGACTATGATGAACAATTTCTCGAATTTGGGACGGACTTCTTTTGTTGCAATGTAGGATTCTTGCAATGTTGATATGAATGTGTGCATGCTCTCTCTTTTTTTTTTGTAAAGAAGTATGATGATTTTTTTTTTTTGAAAGACGGAACGGATTTTTCCTCCCGTTGAATGAATGTATGCATGTTATTCTATGAAAATGGGACGGAGTTTTTACTTCCGTCGACTCCTTGTATGAATGTATGAATGTAGGATCTTTTGGGATGATGGATGGTATGCATGTATGCATTTTTTTTTTGAAAATGGGACGGAGTTTTTACTTCCGTTGACTCTTTGTATGATTTTTTTTTTTTTATGAATGAATTGGGATTTGCTGAAAACTGTCTTTTTTGAGAAAAATGGGGCTAGGTTCATTGCATGCCGTTATGCTACCGAATTTTCTTCAAAACTTTGTGTTGCATGATGCATGTATATGCTTTCTTTTTTTTTTGTGCAAATGCAAATGCAATTTTTTTTTGACATTTTCTCTTTTTTTTTGTTTTATTGCAGGGTGGAAACAACTACGTGACGGAGCAGTTGAATAAGATGAAGACTCGAGGATCAGTGGAGTCTGTAGTTGACCTGTGGGACCGGCTTCCGAATGCGGGCCGAGGAGCTTTGGTGAGTCCGAGACAGATTGTCGTTGAGACCGGGCTTTGGGAGTTCATTGAGTGCTTGAGGGGGTTGGTTAAGTTCCCTAAGAGCAAGGGCCTGATGTTTGCTTTGGCGCAGCATTGGTGGGATGCGACCCACACGTTTCACTTCTTCTGGGGCGAGGCTACGGTTACGCCTTCCGACTACGCTGCGATCACGGATCTGTCCTTTAATGGACGCAGCACTGAGTGGCGGGACGGCTACAGCGACGCGGACCTACAGGCTCTTCTGGGCTTTACTCCCATTCCCAAAAAGGGGATGGGGATGGAGTACGCCGTGGTTTATGGGAAGATTGTGGAGGTCATCGGGAGCTACGAGGTTGGGGATGAGAGGATAGGCGCTGAGCAGATTGCTAGGGCCTTTTTATGGTTTGCTTTTTCGAGCACTATTTTTTGACACGCCGAGGGGATGGCGGTGTTTGCTTTGCTGAGGAGTTTGGAGGATGTGGAGATGGCTGGAGATGTCTCTTGGGGAGAGGCCGGGCTGGCAGAGCTTTACTTTGCTCTTGATAGATACAGCCGGAAGGCTGTGAGCTCCTTATACTGCTTCGAGTTTGCTCTGGAGGCATAAGCTTTCTTTTTGCTTTCCCCTTTTTTCTTGAGCACACACTTTTCTTTTGCACTGGATTGATTTGATCTTTACCTTTCGCAGGTATGGGCGTTAGAGTTCTTCCACGTCACGATGTGGCGACAGACGGCGGAGTACGTCGGGGCGTATCCAGCCATGCGTTCGTGGTCCAAGTTTGCCCGGGAGAAGAAGGGCTCCAGAGGGCGCACGACCCTCAGGTACTCGGATTGCCTTCCTTTGACGAGGGCTGAGACGGATGAGGAGATGATATTCTATCCCTGGGATCGTTTCGATGTGGCGCAGCTGAAGGGCGCTGAGATTTGGACCGTGCAGCGGAGGATTTTGAGGGGCTTGACTTGCGACGCCTATTATCTGGGAGAGAGGGTGACGCGCCAGCATGGCGCGAATTCGCCTTTGATGACACCGGTGGAGCCTCCTGCCGATATGATGCACCCGAGTGATAGATCTGCGACTGGGATGATTACCGAGCCGACCAAAGACTTCTCGGCATTTGTGGCGATTGAGCCGTATCCATTTGTCTTGAGGAGGCCGAGGACGCCCCGGGTTCTGGATAGAGAGGGTTAGGGGTCCCGCGGTACCCTCGGACGGACTTTTCATATGTCCGGGATGGGGTCCGATTGAGGGTGCAAATCCTCGCCCGAGCGGCTTCCACGAGCTTTCGGCCTCGTCCCAGGGCATGAAGGTATGGCTTTTCCTTCCCACCTCTTTTCTTGCTTCGTCTTTTCTTTTCTTTCTGTCATCATTTTTTTTTTGCTTCAAGCTTCGACGCTTTTGCTTTTGTGCGGTTTTCGGAGGTGGTCGTGGGAGAGGCCGACGAAGCAGTGATCGGGGCTAAGAGATTTATCAGGAGGATGGTTGCTTGCGGGGCTCCTCAGGCTAGAGCGAGGCGACCACGGCCGGCGCCTGTCAGGCGGGAGGCTTCCCCTATTCCTTCAGAGACTTCTTCCAAGACTCCTCTTTCTCCTCTCCTTGATCCTCGCGCGGTACTACCTTCAGACCACGTCATTCTCGGAGATCCTTACGGGCAGGGACACGTCTGCGGCAAAGATGGTGGATCTTCTTCGCACGTCCGTGAGTCGACGCCTTCACCTTCGGATATGATTTCTTCGCGAGATCTTGGCTTGCCCTATCAGGCGTGCCGGTTGGTCCTGACGAGCCTTCTTCCGGACGAGGACGATGATTCCGAGCCTGAGATTTTCATGGCTCCCGAGGAGGCGGGCCCGAGCCGCAAGAGGACCGGGGGGGCGAGCGTCGGCCCGGCCCAGGGGCTCCGATTGATTACTTGAGATTGAATTGATTTCTGAGATTTGAGATTTGTACAGATACAGTTTATTTTTATGCACATTTTTTTTTGCTTTCTTCTTTTTTTTTTTTTTTTTTTGCTTTTTTTTTTGCTTTTTTTTTTCTTCTCTTTTTTTTGGAATGTATTAATTCAGGATTATTATTATTTATTATTTTTTTGTTTTTTTTTTTGAATGCAATGCTGTATGAATGCAATGTTGCATGAGCTTAGGTTTTTTTTTTTGGCAAGGGTGTTAGTGTTTGGTATATGGACTGGCTTGGACAGGCTTTGGCTGGGACAAAATATTCCTTTGGTACAGCAGTTTGGACTGTTGCAAAGATTTTTCTGATGGGAGACAATCATGTCCGCGCGGATAGGACCTACTGTAAGTACCCAAATCTGGCTCATGCCTTCCGGTTAAATTTCCCGGCAATTTCGGTAAGTTTTCCGGTAATTCCCCGGACCTTCCCAGCGTTCCGGAAACATTCCGGAACTGTTTTTAATTAAATAAAGGCTGAAGGGAATCCTTCCTAATTAAGAAACACGTTTTTTTAATTAGGAGGGAAGCTTCTAGAATAATGCCACCTTGCATGGTTCTAGAATGCTGAGTCATTGTGGATAAGACCGCACGGCCTCATTTGCAAAGAGCCTGCAGCCGCACGGCTTCATTAGCCTTATCCAGACTGCCTATAAATAGAGCCCTCCTCTACCCATTTTAATGATAAAAAAAAAGCATAATACTCTCATAATACGAAGAAGATTCCCCAAGGAGTCTGCTGAAGTCCAAGAAGGTGAAGAAGAAGCTCAAGAAGCCATCTCCCTCCTCCTTGAAGACCCAAGAAGAACCTCTCCTCCTAGCTCCGTCCGAAGAAGCGAAGGAAACGATTGGTAACCTCGCACGCCCTAACCTTGCATTTTAATTGATATACTTGCTCATTGCATTCATATATCTTGCTTGGGACTTGGCATTTATTCATAAAGATCATATCTTTATCACCCCTTTTCCCCTTTGCATGCATTAAGACCTCATTTGTCATAAAAATGTAGTCTTTTTCAAAAAAGGTGCATCCTTTGCACCTAAAATCCCTATTTTCCAATAAAAATGTCATCTTTATGCATCATTTGCATACAAAGATCAAACCTTTTTCAATAAAAAATGCATCCTTTGCATCAAAACCCCCTTTTTCAATGCATCATTTGCATAAAAATCAAATCTTTATGCATCATTTGCATAAAGATCATTTCTTTCAATCAAAAAGCATCATTTGCAATCTCAAAATGTCATCTTTTCATTAAAGAGTCATTTTTTTATCATGCATTTTCCCTTTCCCCCAACCTCGGAACGGACCGGTGTAAAAGTTCTCATCTTTGCATCGTTCCTTCCATTAAAGGTTCATGATTTCTTTAGGAAAAGGATAACCTTGAACCCTATATCTCCAATTATCGCTTAAGAATGAGTATGAAGCCTCTATACGAGCTCGACCGTCTTAAAGCGTAGGATTGATGGGCTAAGGACATTCCTTCCTAAAGAACCTCATCTTTGACCCAAAAGAGAGTCATTCTCTCGATCACGCAAGTCCCGAGGGTCCCGAGGTTTAAAATGCGATGATCATAAGTCATAAGATGAGGACGGGATCATAATCCCAAATACATAAATTCCAAGGAATCCCGAGCGACAACCAAAAAATGGTTTGTACGTCAGGAAGATAACTTGGGACATTCCCCCTTTATTTTCAAACACATGCACACAAAGAAAGCACGCAAGCAAACACGATTAATGAAATCTAGGGAGACTTGCTCGGCAAGGCACTTTGGGTGAACGCCAAGCGTTCTTCCCGAGGGGTAACTTAACCTCCGAACCCATAAAACCTTTTTTTCAAAGTTTTGAGGTAATCAAAATGGCGTGGCGACTCAGTTTTCAAATAACTCGGATGTCTTCAAACTCGCGTGAATTCAATAAACAAAAATTTTGGGCACACATTCACGGTTTGGCGACTCAGTGGGGATCATCCCAAAGGAGAAAAGCTTTATTTTCAAAACAAAAGTCGATACTTGGTATATAGGTGGACCCCACTTACCCTTCCTGTATCGCTCCCTAACCCGGGGCTTGGGATAACAAGGTGGTTTAACAATCCCACGTACCAGTATCCCCTTTTCGAAAAAAAAAAACAACTTTGAAAAAAATACAAAAAGCTTTTCCCTTTGAGCGGGTTAGACTCCCATCGCCGATTTCATTAATCGTGCTTGCTTTCTTTTACCTTGCATTGCATCATTTGCATCTTGGAATCTGTGCATACTTTGAACGGGAAATAACCCGAGAAAAAAAAAGCAAAAGGAGTGGAACCTGGAAAATTGATCCATGCAGTCATACGGCTAATCCTCATAGGATTCTGACCATACGACCTCAGTGGCAATTCCACCAGGAAAAATCATGGTTAATCTGGCAGTCCTAGCAGCTTGGGGCTACTCGGCTCCATGGCGGCCAGGGCTCCCGAAAATTTACGTGCTTATGTGTTGCATTTTCCCCGTCCCGAAAATCATTCCTTTAAAACACATTTATGAAAATCTCTGTTTTAACTCAAAAGGAACAATTTTAGGAGGCCGCACACTACGCGCACTTTGATATATCCTGTACACTTTTGCACGCACGTCCTTCAAACCAGGGTGGTTCAGTGCGATCACGGACGGCCTTACGATGCTCCGGGCGCGCACGGAATCATCCCAACCTCCCATGGCGGCCGGTGTCGACCAATGCACGGTCCGTGTCACACGTTTCAAAAATCCGTGACTTTTGGTTGGTTTTTGGTCTAGTCAGGTGTCATATAGCCCGGTTGCATACCCACGTAAAGGTCAAGCCTTAGCTCATAACGGAAGCCAAGATTTTCGCTCAAGCGAAATTACGCCGAAATTCCGATAAGGAAAAATCGGTGGGATCTTGACTCAGGCATTGACTATTGACCTTGACCCGCACGGAATGCGTAAAAGTCAAGACCAAGTCTTTGCCAAAATAAAAGATCTTTCGCTCAGCGAAGCTCTGCCAAAATTCCGACAAGGAAAAATTGGCAAGATCTTGACCGGCATTGACTTCGATTCCGACTCGCGCCTTTGCGTATGCAACGAAGTTCAATGTGACCTTTGTGTCATCCGGCTTTTGCCGCCCGACCCATGCCTATTATATTCTCGGACATTACCGAAAGTCAAAAACCGTCATTCGCTCAGCGAAACTCATCAAAGATCCGTCGAGGCGAGAGAGACGAGACTTTCACGGTATTGCCTTGACTATAATCCGCATCGCTCGTGCGTTGAAAGGTCCTATGACCCGCTAGACCCGATAGGAGCGTTCTTTACTCTCGGTCGGTGGGATCCGCGTGCCCTATAGGACCCTCGCCGGGTGTCCACCTGGGAGGTCGAAATACGGGTGGAATACGAGGGGCTTATAGACGTAGTGACGGAACCCGGCGATCCGGGATCTAGAGTAGTTGTGAAAAAAGAAGGGCGGAACCCCTTTTCCAACCAAATAGATATTAATAAAAGACAACTGTTTTAAGTAAACTTGAAGATTCTAATTTGCATATTGCACGAGCCTTCGGCTAAACACCTACCCCGAGTCTAAACCTTTCCTATCCCTTTCCGCGGCGAGAAAGAAGTGGGTGAGAACAGGGTCGGCAACTTGTTAGCGCGAGAATCCTCGAACGGTTCGCGAGAATCCTCGGTTTTGTCGGCTTTTCGGTGTCAAAATGGCCAACATGGTAATCCACAATGGTAATGACCAAGCGGTTGGAGGGGCTATCCCAGTTCAACCCAAGCCTCACATACGGTATGATGTATGTGATTGTGAAAGGCGCCTAGAGTATGAGTATCAAGAATGGATCAATGAGGACGCTCCTTCAAGGAAGAAGAAGAAGAGAAAGTCCACGGCGAAGCTTAAGGAAAGATACGAAGTGGAGACAAGAGCGTAGGAACTTTGGGAGAGCCTTCGGGCAAGTTCGACTACTATGTCGGTTATGCCAAGGAACTGTCAAAGAACCCGTCACCCCAAGCACGGTCCGGCTGATATCCCCGTATACGGTGATCCTCTTGAAGCGAGAAAATGCTGAATTTGTGGCCATCGTGAAGTTGATGAGAAGCTATCGAGATCTCGAAGCGAGAACACGAAAGCCTATTGAATACGTAGCCGAGTCAAGGAAGAATTAAGATCCCCTACGAAGAAGACTTCATCGGCATTATCCGAGCCAACCCTTACATTGGCTACTGGCAAGGTCGTGGTGTCCAAGATCGATAAGGAGAAAATGAGTTATCGGCGGTGCATTGATAAGATGAGCCGAGACCCTTGATCGATGAGTCCGATCGCTACGGAAGAGCTAGGCGAAAGATTGCAACAAGTTACTTTAGTTCCCCTCACCATCTTTCCACAGTGCAGGCTGTTAATGATTTCCGGCAAGCTTTTGATCGGTTCGAAGTCTCCAACTTTACGAAGAACGCCGACAAGGCTGCTACTCCCGGGCAACGGCAAGAAGGAGTGAGATCCGGTCCAACCCTTGTCAAGTCCCCCTCGAGTCAATAAGTAGTGTAGGGTCGAGTCTATGTTGTCTATTCGGTTGAGTCGGGAATCTTCGAATTCCGAGTCCTCGAGAGTCATCCAGAAGGCCTCACGCTGAGGATTATGAAAATGTAATCGATGTCATCTTTCCCCTTATCTTGAATGAAATGACAAATCTTTACGATTATCCTCTTATTGCCAACTTAACAAATGATAAATTAACTCAAAACTTAACAACGAGTTAATAATGAATCATTTGAACAAGATGCAAACACACTAAACGAACAATACATTAAAGAAATCTTTAAAGCGGGTTTCGGAAAAGAGGAAAACCGGGCCCAGTGCCGAGGAGGTTTTGATAAGTGTGAACTTGGGTACTATTGAGGAACCTAAAGAGACACGAGATTGGAAGCTTCTTCCGGGGGTTGAAAGGGACGGATTGATTGAAGCTTTCGGAGAATACGTCGACGTGTTTGCATGGTCATACAAAGATATGCGGGGCTAGACGGTTCGATAGTAGAGCACAGAATCCCTCTAGCACCGGATGCCAAGCCGGATCGCGAGCGAGAAAGATCAAGCGGAATGGTCTCTACGGGTCAAAGAAGAAATTGAGAAGCTCTGCGGGTAGGATTCATCGAGTCATTGAATACCCGACATGGTTGTCCAACATCGTGGCCGTAACCAAGGCCGATGGGAAGGTGCTTGCTTTGTGTGGATTTCAGAGATACGAACAAGGCCGGCCCAAAGACGACTACCCTACGCAAACATAGACATCTGGTGGACTCCACTTTGCCAACTACGAAGTCAAATCCTTCGTTGATGGTTTTGCGAGCTACAACCGGATCAAGATGGCCGAGGAAGACCAAGAAAAGACGGCCTTCACCACACCGTGGGAACCTCTTGTTATACGGTAATGCCATTCGGGCTCAAGAATGCGGGGCTACTTACGAAAGGGCGGCGACCGCACTTTTTCATGACATGATCCACAAGGAGATTGAGGTCTACGTAGACGACATGATAATCCGCTCCCGAAAGGAGAAGGTGGGCGGCACTTTGTTGACCTACGAAAATTCTTTGAGAGGCCGAGACGGCATTCCATGAGACTAAACCACACGAATGCACCTTCGGAGTGACAAGGGGAAAAGTGCTCGGGTACATGGTCACGGAGCGAGGTATAGAAGTTGACCCCAGAAAGATCAAAGCTATCATGGATATGAGGCCACCTCAAACCCAGGACGAAGTCAAAAGCTTCATGGGAAAATTGCGGTACATCGGCCGTTTTGTCAATCGGTTGACCACTATGTGCGAGCCCATCTTCAAGCTCATGAAGAAGAATGTGGACCTGAGAATGGACCGAAGAATGCCAAGACGCCTTTGACCGAGATCAAGGCATACTTAGTACATCCCCGGTACTATGCCCCCAGCATAGACGAAGCCTCTTACGCTCTATCTAAGCATCCAGAACACGGCGGTTGGGGCTATGCTTGCTCAAGAGAAGAAAGACTCTCGGGTAGAAAATGCCATTTACTTTGTCGGTAGGAAGCTACGGAGTGAGCTCAATTACTCGGCGTGTGAAAAGACACATGCGGGGCCAGTGCAGGTAGTCGGCAAGTTGAAGCATTATATGCAAGCCCGCCTGTGAACTTGGTCTCGAAAATGGACCCCATCAAGTACATCTTTGACAAGCCTTCCCTATCGATGCGTCTAGCGAAGTGGTCCTTCTTCTTGGCGAGAATACGACATCAACTATGTGACCGAGAAAGGCCATCGAGGTCAAGCATTGTCGAGATCACCTAGCGAACTTCCCGATGTAATGAAGACGAGAGGGCTGAACCCCAATTTCCGAGATGAAGGGATCTTTGCGGTTGAGCACGAAAATAGATGGCGGTTGTTCTTTGACGGAGCCGCTAACAAAGAGGAAATGGTGTAGGAATGCTATTGGTCGATCCGAAAGATGAGCATACCCCCATAGCCCTCAAGTTGAACTTTCTGCCACGAACAATGCCGCCGAGTATGAAGCTTTGCATTCTTGGTTTGGAGGCCGCCTTAGAAAGAAATGTCAAGGAGCTCGAAGTTTACGGAGACTCGGCCACGATCATCAACCAAGTCTCCAACAAGTGGAAGGCGTAGACCACTGTCTGCAACGGTATCATGCCCGTATGGAGGAGTTGGTGGACGGTTCAGAAGTAACTTTCCACTACTTGCAGGGAAAAGAACAGTTCGCGGATGCTCTAGCTACTCTAGCCTCCTTGGTAGAGATCCCCGAGGAAAAGCCATAAAGCCCTTGAGTGGGTAGAAGAGAAGCCCCGGCTTTACGTTTGTGAAGTGGACACAGGACCCGAGCCTATAAAGGAACCTTGGTACAATCAGTTACCAATTCCTCAAAGACGGAGAGTCGGCTTTCGAGAGACGAAGAAGGTAGACCAAAAGAAGGAGTCGAGCCAAAAGCTTGCAAGCCACGAAAAGGTTGGCTTCTCGGTATGTCATTCTAGGAGGCAACCTATACAAGAAGCGGTATCAAGGACCACTCCTCTTATGTGTCACTCAAGAAAGAGCCGGAGAGTTGATGGCCGAAGTCCACAATGGTCCTTGCGGTCCTCACATGAATGCCGAGCCACGATGCAAGTGATCCTCGAGAATGGGTTACTCTTGGATCTCCATGGAAGCAGTGCGTTCGGCACGTCAGAACTGCGACAAATGCCGGCGGTTTGCCAACCTCAACCATCTCCCACCTCATGACATGCTTGCATGACGACTCCTTGGCCGTTTGCAACTTGGGGCATTGACGTGATAGGGAAAATATCCCGGCGAAAGCAATGGGCACGAGTTCGTTTTGGTAGCCATTGACTACTTCACCCAGTGGGTAGAGGCCAAGTCCTACAAGGTCCTCACTTCCGAGAAAAGTGGCCCGATTCATCAAAGAAAACATAATGTGCGAGATATGGGGTGCCCAGCGAGATCATTTCGATAATGGGTCACACTTGAAGGAGGCTGCGATAGGCTAACTGTCGAGTCGAGTTACTCGCCACAAGTCGTCCCCGTCTGGACCTCGAAACCAATGGAGCCGTGGAAGCTGCTAATAAGACACTCGAGCGGATCATCAGGAAGATGGCCACCCGTGGTCGTGATTGGCCCGAAAAGCTGCACCTAGCACTCAGGGGCTCTGAACGTCTGTCGGAAACGGCCACGGGAGAAACTCCTTTTGCCTAACTTACGGGATGGAAGCGGTGTTACCGGTGGAGTTGGAAATCCCGTCATTAAGGGTCCTCTGGAAAACAGTGTCAATGAAGTGGAATGGTTGCGCGGCCGGCATGATGAATTAGCCACCTTGACGAGAGAAGGCTAAAAGCCATGGAACACACCCGAGCCTACCGCAGGCGAATGGCGGGCGTTTGATAAAAGGTCAAGGCCGGAGACATCAAAGAGGGCGACTTAGTGCTTTGAAAGTAAAGCCCCTACCGAGAGACAACCCCACAGGAAAATGGGAACCCGTCTGGATCGGCCCTTATGTGGTGCGAAAATGCGTCGGGAGGAGCAATGAAGCTTGCGAGACTTGGATGGCAATCCCTTTGTCCACCCGGTCAATGGTGATAAACTCAGAAGATACTATGTACGATAAAAAAAAAATAAAAAAAAAAAAAAAAAAAAAAAGAAAAAAAAAGAAAAAAAAATAAATAAAAAAAAAAAAAAGAAAAAAAATCTTAGTGCAAAAAGAGTAATGCCCGGCTAAGTGAAGACCCCAAAAAGGGCGGTCTAGGCAAAAGACAGTACGCACATATATAAAAAAAAAAAAGAAAAATCTTAGTGCAAAAGAGTAATGCCCGGCTAAGTGAAGACCCCAAAAGGGCGGTCTAGGCAAAAGACGAGCACATGAAAAAAATTTTTAGTTCACGAGAATGAACTACGTAGACTGAGCCCCTTAGCCTTTCTTGTAAAAGGGGAACGTAGGCAGCCATATATGGTTCGGTCTAAACAATAAAAAGGACGATTAAGTTTCCATGAAATGTGTCCTAAACAATAAAAAGGACAATCAAGCTTCCATGAAGTGCGTCCTAAAAAATAGTAAAGGGTATTTCGGTTTTCATAAAACGGGTCCCAATCAATAAAGACATTTGAATTTCCATGAAATGTGTCTTGATTAATTTCTAAAATAATATTTCTTGTTCATTACAAGTTAAAAACTTCTTGATGAGTTCAAGCACGGTCTACCTCTTAACTCTGCTAACACCTTTAAAAGATCTAAAATACAATAAAATGCCTAAATAAACTAATGTGTTTGCAAATGGCAATAAGAGGATCTTGAGAAAAGACTTGTCGATCGTCATTATTTGAGTCTTCTTCGAGTCTTCTTCCCTTTTCCTCGGCCTCGTCGAGTCTTCTTCCTTTTCTTCTCAATAATGTCGGTATCCCTCATCCCGACCTGCGGTATCCTCACTTTGGAGCCTCTACCGACCCCGTGTCAATGAGCGCTCTCTCTATACGAGCACGAGTCCGCACCTCCTCCCTGAGCCTCGGTCGAAGGAGCGACCTCGGACAATCTCTTGTCACCGAGCCTCCATATCCACGACCAAGTCACACGATTGGTTATGGCAACTCGCCTTAGCCTCGGTCTCCCTCGAGTCCTACTCGAGTCACGGTCGGCTCCCAATAAAGCTCGACGTCTATCCTCCAAGATAACCAGAGTCGCTCCCGTCTCCCTCTCGTACCGGTCCAAGTAGACGGTGGTCAAGATGGTGCTCTTCCTGCTCTCCACGAAGATAGCCACAGGTGGGAAAGCGGTATGTGTCCAAGCCCTCGAGAAGAAAGAGAAGGCTGTTTGGATCTCTCATGTCGAATGACACCACCTCCATGGTCCAGGATGTCCTCCCAATCACTCAATGGCTCTGTAAAGCCCCAAAGCTGCTGGATACCAAGCGGGGGTATGTAGAAGGACGACCGGCGAGAATCACGGAACCCTCACGGCATAAGACTCTGAAATATCCTCTGATGCGCAACCTCCAATGTGGTATCCACCAACGGATGTCCGAAGTGGATAGCCTAGCCATCATCGGCTCCCGGCTACCACTGTTCTGTTGCCTAGGTGCACCTCTCCGAGAAATCACCCAAGGGCACCGAGTCGGCAAAGCCCCGAGCAAAGCCCCCGAGCCTCTCCTGCAGCCACAAAGTCAACATAGCCGGACTCCCGGACCTCATGAAACGGTCTCCCGAGCCATCCTGTCGATCCCATGAAATGTCTCTCCCAAAACCGGCGGGACAATATCCTTCCCGGCCACTCTCGACCATGTCCAAGAGACCACTATGCAGATCCCCACGGACTCGCGGTGAACAAAATAGAGAATACGCAGAGAATGAAAGCATCCATAGCCACTATGGTCGCAGCCCATATCTCGGAGACCCAAACTGCCCGGGATATCAGAAAGGTCAATCCTATCCGGGGCTACCATCATCCTATCAGCCTCCCCCAAAGGAATCTGCAGAAAAGATGCAAGCTTTACCGTCACCGGCACGTCTCCGATCAGCGGAATAGATATAGCCTCAATCTCGGGACCCCCAATCAAAGCTCTGAAGTCTTCGTGCGTTGGGACGATTTCGTTGTAAGAGAAACAGTAAACATGTCTCCGGACATCCCAGAACTTTGCTGCGGCTCTCAACAGATCCCAATCGGGCGGGAGATCCCTCAAATGCCATAAAGACTTGATCTTGAAGGAAGAATCAAGCAGCCCCTTGTGATTTTGGAAGTTATATCTCGCCCAAGATTGAAGACCGGATAGAAAATGGTCTCGTTTCCCCCTTTGCAATCTAACGAGCTTCTCCATCGCAAAGTGATCAAAGATGGTGCTTTTAGGTCCAAAATATGCTCTGGGAACAATTGGGGCAAGTCTAGAGTGAAAATGAAATGAAATGGCCAAGCCTTGCTTTTATTCAGAAAATAACCAGCTCAGACAGAGCTGTTAGCCGCACGGCTACATTTGCCCTCAAGGCCATGCCGCACGGCTACATTAGCCCTCTGCAGAAAAAATTCTGCAGCAACCAAAGTTGCTGCCCAAGGGAGTTTTCACCCCACTTTTTCAACCAAAACCTGTACAAAAACATATCCAGAAGCCATTCAAGCATTTATACACCATTATAAATCATTTTGGCCCATTTTCAGCCCCAATTCCAAGCAAAAAAGTCGCCCCAAGGCTCAGATAATATGCAAATTGAAAAAGCATGAATTAGAAAAGCATTTAAAACATAAATACAATGTTTTCGCCCCATCGGCGCCCAAATAAAGCAAAAAATAAACAAAGTGTGCATAAAAATTGTAAATTGTTTGTTTTTGTTCCAAATCTACTCTAGAGACCTCCTAGGCCTCCGATTCTTCTTCATCTTCATCGCTGCTCAGCTCATAGATGCTAGCCTCCCTCATCAGTCCTCACAGTCGCTCACATCGAGATAGATGGACATTATCGTGCCCATACTCGGCCAGTGCTCCAGAATGTCGGCGTTGGGTCCCCGCCCCGAGGCATAGCACTGGAAGAGTACTCAGAGGCCGATGAGGTAGGCGCCGTGCCCCAGACATGCCGTCTCTTGCGCCCGGGCTCACTGTGCATCCGCTGCCGCCTTCGAAGCGCGAGCTAGCTTCCTCGAAGAGACCGGCACATGTCCTTCCCGGCCCACTATTACGCCGACCGACCTATCGTAAGTGCGAGTGGAACACGAGAAAAAAGAAGAAAAATCTCGGAAAATCTCGGAAAATAGCAAAAAAGCGAGAAAATCGAAAGCTAAAAAGGGAATAAGACCCTAAGAGTACACTTACGGTGCTATCGGGCGGCAAGGTGTACTTGGGGCTCCCTAGCATCGGGGACAGGTATCCTCATCCTCCTCGGCACTCCATGGACCACATAGGACAGATGCGCAGAGGGATCGGCGGGTCGCAGGCTCATCCTCCCCATATCCCCGAGTGACCGCCGCCTTCACTAGCTTCGTGGCGTCCTCGTGCGCCGCTCCACAAACACAGCGTAGGGGGTGTCCATGTCAAAGTACTCCTCTGCAGCCACGCCGCTCGGTACTGCAATCTCATCCTCGACGAGTCCACAGGGTCACGCATCCCGTCTTTGGAGGGTCGAAGGAGTAATGGCATCTAGCCGGGGAACATGACCATCTTTTGCCTCGAGAAGCGGTCCCCCAAGTAGATGACATCACATGTCGCCCCGCGAGCCACCTCCTCTCGCCTCGTCACCTCTATAGCATCTCCCAAAGAAGATCTCTCGGATACCGCCCTGTGGTAGAAGTCCACTCCGTCGTGCCCATCCCCGTTGATGACCGGCCTCACCATTTTGTAGTCGAAGGTAATCCGGGTCTTCCCGTGAATTTATCTCTCGCATCTCCTCCAAATAACCATAGCAGGGAAGATGGTGACATCACTCACCGGTTCCAAGGGAAGAACCCGATCACCTCGCAAAACCAGCCCGCATGTTCAAAACATCAAAAGGTCATTTTCTCTCATAAAAGTCTCAAGACAGAAAAGAGAAAAGAAAAGAAAGGAGACTACCTCAAGGGCAAAAGAAAAGCAAAGCCCATCGAAGGTACTCTTGTTCCGACTGTACATGTCCAACGAGAAGTAGAGCTCCGCCAATCCGGCCTCACCCCAAGAGACCGTCCCAATCCCATCAACATCCTCCAGAGAGTCGAGGAGGCAAGTCATAGCTATCGTCCTGCACTGGCAAAGATGGTGACCGATAGCATCAACCATATGAATGCTCTAGCCACCGGTCAAGGGCCACATCATTAGCAAGAAAATTTCGCATACTAGTCTCGAATCGCCACCTCGACATTCCGTGTCTCCATCCCCACTCCCTTCGGAATCGCCTCAAACCCGACCAAAGCCTCGAAACTCCTCGCCAGCAATATGATCTCTCCAAGTCACGGGCCTCCCTGAGCCGTAAGCCCGTAATAGCGGTGAAATCGGCAGGAGTCACCGCCGCCTCTCCTACCGGGATGGAAGCTATGAGTGCTATCCCACCAAAACTCAGATAGGGCCTGGACCAAGCCCTTGCTCTTAGAGGTGATGTGGACACCCCTACCAATGGCCTCTACAAATGCATCCAGGCCAGTAGACCTTACCAGCTGCTTGGGATTCATCCCATCCTTCTCAAAGTCCGGCATCCTCTCGCCAAAGCTTGACCGCTATCTCCGACGGTCCTCTAGACTTGTTCTCCGTAGACAAGCACATCAAAAGAAGCGTCAGTCCTTCATATCATTTCAAAAGCATGCATATATTCAAAAGTGCACATATTTTCAAAAGAAAAGCATTCATAAAAGTTTTTCTAGCATAACTTTTGCATAAAAAACGTGTCTTTCATCACTTGAAACGCGTCATTGCTTTCCTAAAGCACAAAATCACAATTTTTTGCACATAAGCATTATTTTTCAAAAAAAATGGCATGCATGAATCATTTTCATCTTCCAAAATCATGTTTTCTCATTGAAAATCAGAATTTTGACCTAGTTCTAGCACAAGGCAAGAACTCCGTCTCATATTTTGAAAAAAAAAAAAAAAATTCTTACTTCATTTTGCGAGAAAAAAGTGAGTCATTCTCATATTTTTTTCATCAAATAAAATTGCACATTGCATATTCTTAGCCTCATAGGTTGTTCATGCATCTCAAAATCATTCAAAAAAAAATCATTCAAAAATCCTAAAATTCGGGTCAAGCCCTAAATCATTCAAAATTCAAGCAAAATCATCGGATTTGAGCAAAATGAGAATGCTTACCCCAACCGATCGCGGGTTCGTTGATTTATGCTCCCTCCTCCCCGGGTAAAGCTCCGATGGAGGCGTAAGGAAGTCATACTTCCTCTCCGTCCTCACGAGCTCCTTCCTCCTCCTTCTCGCGGCCGCCGAGATGTTTCTCCTCGCTTGCCTTGGTATGGGATTGCCCTCCGGATCCATTTCAAAATCAAAGGGAAGCAAAAAGGTTGAAGAATTTCGAAAATTCTCTCTCTCTTCTCTCTCTCTCTCGGCTGAAGTGGGCGGCAACAAGTGCCCAATGCCCGTTCAAAACCTGATTTTAAATAATCTGGAAAAAACAGGTTTCTAGCCGTACGGCTTCTTTTTCTCCATCTCATGCCGGGCGGCTTCATTCGCTACGAGCGAAATTACAATCCTGCCCCTGGACCTTCCACTTGGGCATGCAATTTCCGTTATCTTTTAACCAAGATAACATCTTTTCAGAAAATATCCCTTATCTCTTTAGCAATCAAGCTTTATTCCCAGGCGCCTCCGTTAATTCCGTTATAACGGGATAACACTAGGTGACAACCTCCGAATTGTCAGAACTCTAAACTTGTGCTACCTCTATCCGCGAATAGTGACGTATGCCCAAGTCATTCCAACTTGTGCTACCTCTATCCGCGAATAGTGAAGTATGCCCAAGTCATTCCAACTTGTGCTACCTCTATCCGCGAATAGTGAAGTATGCCCAAGTCATTCCAACTTGTGCTACCTCTATCCGCGAATAGTGAAGTATGCCCAAGTCATTCCAAATTGTGCTACCTCTATCCGCGAATAGTGACGTATGCCCAAGTCATTCCAATTTGTGCTACCTCTATCCGCGAATAGTGACGTATGCCCAAGTCATTCCAATTTGTGCTACCTCTATCCGCGAATAGTGACGTATGCCCAAGTCATTCCAACTTGTGCTACCACTATCCGCGAATAGTGACGTACGCTCAAGTTTCCCAACTTAAGTTACCTCTATCTCCGTCATAAAGAGATAGTGCCGTAAGCTTTAGCTTCCTCAGGTGACAGCCTCCGAATTGTCAAAATCTCAAGGATCCTAGACATCGTTCCTAACTATCTAGTGATGCTTGAACTACGATCAAGGCTTGATTCCTCCGGGATACGTAGGTAGCCTTTTATAAAAGGTCCAGCCATTCGACCACTTTGGTCACCCTGTTCCTTTGTCACTCCTCAGTGATAAAGCGCCCCCTCATAAAAGTTCAAATATTCGACCACCTTGGTCACTCCTAGCATGTCCCCAGTAGGATCAATTGCTTGACCTCCTAGGTCATTTTCTCTTCTATGTCCTCCAAAGAAGAGACCCGCTTCTCTTCTTCCTCCCCAATGATCCTAATTCCGAACTACGGCCTGGCTTGATTCCTCCGGATACGTAGGTAGCCTTCCAAAAGGTTCAGCCACTCGACCACCTTGGTCACCCAATCCGTCTCGGCATTCGCCAGTATCGGATCCTTTTCTATCGACAACCCCACTCGCCTTGCAAGTGACGTTGCCGAGGGGCTTCGTAAGTACCCAAATCTGGCTCATGCCTTCCTGTTAAATTTTCCCTACATTTCGGTAAGTTTTCCGGTAATTCCCAGACCTTCCCAATGTTCGGAAACATTCCGAACTGCTTTTAATTAAATAAAGGCTGAAGGGAATCCTTCCTAATTAAGAAACACGTTTTTTTAATTAGGAGGGAAGCTTCTAGAATAATGCCACCTTGCATGGTTCTAGAATGCTGAGTCATTGTGGATAAGACCGCACGGCCTCATTTGCAAAGAGCCTGCAGCCGCACGGCTTCATTAGCCTTATCCAGACTGCCTATAAATAGAGCCCTCCTCTACCCATTTTAATCATCAACAAGAAGCATAATACTCTCATAATACGAAGAAGATTTCCCAAGGAGCTGCTGGAAGTCCAAGAAGGTGAAGAAGAAGCTCAAGAAGCCATCTCCCTCCTCCTTGAAGACCCAAGAAGAACCTCTCCTCCTAGCTCCGTCCGAAGAAGCGAAGGAAACGATTGGTAACCTCGCACGCCCTAACCTTGCATTTTAATTGATATACTTGCTCATTGCATTCATATATCTTGCTTGGGACTTGGCATTTATTCATAAAGATCATATCTTTATCACCCCTTTTCCCCTTTGCATGCATTAAGACCTCATTTGTCATAAAAATGTAGTCTTTTTCATAAAGGTGCATCCTTTGCACCTAAAATCCCTATTTTCCAATAAAAATGTCATCTTTATGCATCATTTGCATACAAAGATCAAACCTTTTTCAATAAAAAATGCATCCTTTGCATCAAAACCCCCTTTTTCAATGCATCATTTGCATAAAAATCAAATCTTTATGCATCATTTGCATAAAGATCATTTCTTTCAATCAAAAAGCATCATTTGCAACCTCAAAATGTCATCTTTTCATTAAAGAGTCATTTTTTTATCATGCATTTTCCCTTTCCCCCAACCTCGGAACGGACCGGTGTAAAAGTTCTCATCTTTGCATCGTTCCTTCCATTAAAGGTTCATGATTTCTTTAGGAAAAGGATAACCTTGAACCCTATATCTCCAATTATCGCTTAAGAATGAGTATGAAGCCTCTATACGAGCTCGACCGTCTTAAAGCGTAGGATTGATGGGCTAAGGACATTCCTTCCTAAAGAACCTCATCTTTGACCCAAAAGAGAGTCATTCTCTCGATCACGCAAGTCCCGAGGGTCCCGAGGTTTAAAATGCGATGATCATAAGTCATAAGATGAGGACGGGATCATAATCCCAAATACATAAATCCCAAGGAATCCCGAGCGACAACCAAAAAAATGGTTTGTACGTCCGGAAGATAACTTGGGACATTCCCCCCCTTTATTTTCAAACACATGCACACAAAGAAAGCACGCAAGCAAACACGATTAATGAAATCTAGGGAGACTTGCTCCGGCAAGGCACTTTGGGTGAACGCCAAACGTTCTTCCCAAGGGGTAACTTAACCTCCGAACCCATAAAACCTTTTTTTCAAAGTTTTGAGGTAATCAAAATGGCGTGGCGACTCCGTTTTTCAATTAACTCGGATGTCTTCAAACTCGCGTGAATTCCAATAAACAAAAATTTTGGGCACACATTCACACCTACATCTGACATTGTCCTTTAATTTTGCTTCAGATCTGGTCTCCCATTATTTCAAATTCAAATATCTTCTTCAACCACCAGTTCAAACAGCTATTTTCGGGGAGAAGGAGAGAAAAACCATGGAGAGAATTGTGAGCATGAGAAATCTACCCAAATTATCCCAAAATTCTCAAATGCAATTCTTCACCAAGTTTAAAGAGTGGTCTCGGAAGATTATGCATGAGAGGAGGTCATTCTTTGAAGAAAGGTACAAGGTGAAGTGCTTGTGGTCTCTCAAGGAATTGATTCCGGATTATGATCTTTTGAGGGCTTCTTCCTCATTTTGGGACACTAGAAGGCATGTTTTTTGCTTTTCTTACAATGAAATGGTCCCGACCGTCGAAGAATTTCGGGCTTTGCTTGGTGGCCCGGAGGTGGAGGAGATAGCGGTTCCTTTGCCTGGAGGGGCCTCTTTTGTTGATAGATTGTGCAACCTCCTTCATCTTTCCCCGGAGGAAGCACAAGGTATGATCTGTGGTCCCGATCATTTTGATATTTCCGGTCTCCCTGATAGATTTAGGGGCTTAGGCTTGCTTGAAGATGCCTATTGGGATGCCTTTGCACTTTGCATTTTTGGGACCTTGTTCATGGTCTATTCTTTTGGGATCTGTCATCGGTCTCTGCTGGATGTAGTCGTTCATTGTCGCTTGGGCAGAGATGTTGTACCTTTGATCTTGGGGGAGACTTTTCATGCTCTCGATAGGTCAAGCACGGGAGATGGTATACGCACGGGGCAGCCCGGCCTCTTGACTCGTGGCCGATGGAGCGTTTGGGGGTTCTTCGGGAAACTCCCGATATGATCAAGCCTTGGACATTCGCCAGAGAGGGGTTGTCGTAGATTTTGATGATCGTGGCTCATGGGAGCGTTGGATGGTTGGTCGCCGGACGTAAGACATTAGATGGTCGGTGCCTTGTTGGCGGGTGGAGACTCGCAGAGTGCTTCAGACGGGTCTCATGTGGTTATGCTTCCTGGCTTTCTCGGTCCAGCTTCTATATTCCGTCCTTGGTTCTCCGAGACAGCTTCGGCTTGGAGCAGTTCCTTTGGAGGACTTTGATGATATAGCCACCAGGTGGTGGCTCCTGTTTCTATGGATGATCCTTCGGTGTTTTCCTTTCTTTCCCGAGCATGGAGGTATGACGTCTTTCCTCCTCGGGTTATCCTCAGGCGTCCGAGACCCGTGTTCCTGACCACTTGGTACCTGGATTGGTACGAGAGGCATTTGGGAGAGACTCAGATGGCTATTTTGAGACGGCGTGAGGCCATTGTGGGTGCGGAGGACCTGACAGTTTCCGAGAGGAGGAGGGCCGAGGCGAGGGCCAACCCTCATGACAGGAGCGGAGACGCTGTGACCGACTATAAGGCTTATGTCAAGAGACAGGAGAGGAGGACTCCTATGCTACCAGACCGGCTACAGGAGATGAGAGATGACGCTAGGGATACCAAGGCCCTGACAGAGGCTGGTTTGATAGATCCTGTTCCTATACCAGAGCTTGGTAGGAGGAAGACCGACATTCTTCCTGTTCAGAAGAAGAAGACTCGAAGGGGGAAGAAGAGGGGAGAGGCCAGTTCGGGTGGCATGGAGTGACTCTGAGGTTTCCGAGTATCGCTTTCTTGCCGTAGCAGACACATTAGTTTGATTATGTATTTTAGTTTCTTTTAGCAGGCTGCCGGTTATAGGAATGAACCGGGCTTAGACTCATCAAAAAGTTTTTAACTTGTAATGAATATTTGAATTGCTTCAGAGTTTTTCGAGATGCTTTCATGGTCTGATTAATGTATTGATGTCAGAGTATGACTTTTACTCGTGTTTTAGACCGAATCGTTTTCGGCTGCCTACGTTCCCCTCATTTTGAGGAGCTCAGGTCTTCGTAGTTCAACCTGGTTTTTTTTTGTTGTTTTTTTTTTTTGTTTTTTTTTGTTGTTTTTTTTTGTGGTGCAACCCTGTTTTTTACCTAGGCCGCCCTTTTCGGGTTTTCAACCTAGTTGGGTATTACTCTTTTGGCACTCTTTTTTTTTGACTCAGTGTTTTACGCGTAGTATCTGCGCAGCTTGTCACCATTCACTGGATGTACAAAGGGATTTCCGTCGAGGTCTGCAAGTTGCATGGCTCCTCCGGAGAAGATCTTCTGGATGACGTATGGCCCGACCTGCAGTGCTCCCATTTGCCGAGGGGGTTGATACGGACTGGGGGCTTTTCTTTCAAAACGAGATCACCTTCTCGGATCTCCCGATGCTTTACTTTCTTGTCGAAGGCTCTGGCCATTCTCCCTTGGTAGGCTCGGATGTGTTCCATTGCTTTCAATCGGCGCTCATCTAGTAGGGCCAATTCATCATGGCGACTTTGGAGCCATTCGACCTCGTTGATCTGGCTTTCCAACAGCACGCGGAGTGAGGGGATTTCCAATTCGATTGGGAGCACGGCTTCCATTCCGTATGTGAGGGCAAACGGTGTCTCTCCTGTTGCGGTTCTGACGGATGTTCTGTAGCCCCAGAGTGCCAGGTGTAGCTTCTCGGGCCAATCTCTGCCTCGGACAACCATTTTCCGGATGATGTTTTCCAAAGTCTTGTTTGCTGCTTCAACGGCTCCGTTGGTTTGGGGCCTGTAGGGAGATGACTTGTGACGGGTTATTCTGAATTCTGCCAGCAGCCTGTCGCATTCCCCTTCGAAGTGGGATCCATTATCTGAGATGATTTCGGATGGAAACCCGTATCGGCATATGATGTTTTCTTTGATGAAGAGGGCTACTTTCTTTGAGTTGAGTATTTTGTAGGATTTTGCTTCAACCCACTTGGTGAAATAGTCCACAGCTACCAGGACGAATTCGTGGCCGTTGCTGCCTGGTGGCGTGATTTTGCCTATGACATCAATTCCCCAAGTGACGAAAGGCCAGGGGGTTGTCATGCAGTATAACTCATGAGGAGGCAAATGATTAAGATTTGAGTATCGCTGGCATTTGTCGCAGCTTTTGACGAACTGGATGCATTCGGTTTCCATGGAGATCCAAAAGTACCCCATTCTCAGTATGATTTGCATCAGGGCTCGAGCATTCATGTGGGGGCCGCAGTTACCACCGTGTATTTCTCTCATGAGTTCTGTAGCCTCTTGTTTGTCGATACATCGCAGGAGGGGGCCTTGATAATGCTTCTTGTATAGCATATTTCCCAAAAGAACGTAGTGGGAGGCGAGTCGCTTTAGGGCTGAGAGGCTCTTTGCTTTGATTCCTTCTTTATATTCCCCATCTTCATTTTTGAAAGAGGCCTCGCCATTCTTCGTGTAATCGGTAGATCCGAGTGTACTGTGGATCACCGGCCGGTTCGACTTACGCTTCGATTTCAAAGCAATAAGCGGGATTTTCTCTTCTCCCGACTCGAATGGTTTGACGGACTTCCCTTCGGGTATTTCGACGAGGGAGGCTAGTGTTGCCAGAGCATCTCGCAAAACTGCTGCGATCTCTACGGGCAAGTAATGAAAGCCGATCTCCTTGAATTGAGTTACTAGCTCTTCCATGTAAGTGTGATATTTCGCAGACCCGGGTCTACGGTCTTCCATTTGTTAGAGACCCGATTGATGATGAGGGCGAGTCACCATACACCTCCAATTCCTTGATATTTCTTTCAAGGGCGGCTTCCAACCCGGCTATGCAAGCTTCATATTCGGCGGCGTTGTTGGTGACCTCGAAATTCAATCTTACCGCTATGGGGGTGTGTTCGTCGCAGGGTCGACTGAAGCATTCCTATTCCGTTCCCCCTTTTGTTTGACGCCCCGTCGAAGAAGAGTTGCCAGCGATTTTCTCCTTCTAGAGCAAAGATTCCATCATCGGGAAATTGAGGTTCGTGTCCTCTGGGACTCATCACTTGGGAAATCGGCCAAATGTTCTCGCCATTATGCGTCCTTTTACGGATTTCCTTGAAACATAAGTGATGTCGTATTCGGCCAAAAAGAATGACCATTTTGCCAACCTCATAGAGATGGAAGGCTTGTCGAACGTATATTTGATGGGGTCTATCCTTGAGACGAGATGTATCGGGTGAGACCGCATGTAGTGTTTCAACTTTCCCACTACCTGCACTCAAACCTCGCGCAAGTCTTTTCGCAAGCGAGTAATTGAGTTCGCTTCCCCGGAGCTTTCGCTACGAAATAGATGGCGTTTCGACCTTGGAATCTTTCTTCTCTTGAGCTAGCATAGCCCCAATTGTCGTATCCGTGATGCTTAGATATAGCAATAGTGGCTTTTGCCGATGTGGTGGGCAAAGAATCGGGGATTCACGAGGTATGCCTTGATCTGTTCAAAAGCGAGCCGACATTCTCGAGTCCATTCCGTGTAGGCATTTTTCTTCATCAACTTGAAGATCGGCTCGCAGACGAGGTCACCGATTTACAAAGCGGCTTATGTATTGCAGCCTTCCCACGAAGGATTTCACTTACGTCGTTGTCCGGTGGCTTCATTTCGACTATGGCCTTGATTTTCTCGGGGGTCTACTTCGATTCCCCGTTCTGTCACCATATATCCTAGCACCTTGCCTCGTCTTACACCGAAGGTGCATTTGGCCGGATTCGGCCTCATGTCGTGGTTTCGGAGGCGGCCGAAGAATTTTCTCAAATCAACAAAGTGTTGGCCATCCGATCCTCCGGGAGTGTATTATCATGTCGTCCACATAGACCTCAATTTCCTTGTGGATCATATCATGGAACAGAGCCGTAGCCGCCCTCCGGTACGTAGCCCCAAAGATTCTTTAGTCCGAACGGCATGACCGTGTAGCAAGTAGGTGCCCCAAGGGGTTGTGAAGGCCGCTTTGGCTTGATCCTCTTCGCCATTTTGATTTGGTTGTAACCGGCAAAACCGTCGACGAAGGATTTAACTTCATGGTTGGCCGTGGAATCTACCAAAATGTCAATGTTTGGCAGGGGAAATCGTCTTTTGACCGGCTTTGTTCAAGTCTCTCAAGTCTACGCAAAGACCGGATCTTTCCGTTGGCCTTGGTCACCGTTACTATGTTGGAAAGCCATGTAGGATATTCAATGACCCCGATGAACCCCGCCCGAGCATCTTTTCTATCTCCTCTTTCACTTGTAGGGACCATTCGAGCTTAATTCTTCTTAGCTTCGCTTTACCGGCTTGACTTCCGGGTCGAGCGGTATTCGGTGCTCAACTATGGAAGGATCGAGGCCTGGCATATCTTTATAGGACCATGCGAACACATCCACGAATTCTTTTAGCAACTCAATTAGGGCATCCCTTTCATCCTTCGAAGAAACTACCAATCTGCGTCTCTTTAGGCTCTTCCGCAGCTCCCAAATTCACACTCGTCAAAATCTCTTCGGCAGCTTGGGCTCGATTTTCCTCTTCCTGACAACCCGCTTAAAGATTTCTTTGATATATTGTTCATTTAATGTGTCTCGCTTCTTCATCTAGTGAATCGTTATTAACTGTTTTTAGATTATTAGTTAATTCATCATTAGTTAAAGTGGCAATTAAGGGATACTCGTAAAGGTTTGTCATTTCATTGAGAATAAAAGGGAATACAAGATTGGCTACAATTTCGTGGTCTTCGTGCGTGAGGCCATCTGGACGACTCGGAAGACTCAAACTCAACAATGAGAGACTCGAGGACTTTACAAAGGTTGACACAAAGGGACGGGGGACCAATCCAAGTTTGGTGATCATTTCTTCTTTCGTCGCGGACGGCCCGAGAGAGTTTCCCAATTCTTTAGCGGCATTGTTGTCGAGGCCTCATGACTCTGGGCCGTCTCGTTTCTGTCCTCCTTCCTCGGCCGTTGCTATCATCTCTTTGTCTCGAACCGTAATCAATCGTGTTTGGCGTCCGAAAACCGAGCATGTGGATGTAGGGATCTTCCTCACCTGGGGAATTCTACCTCGTCACAATCCGACCGCTCAATCCAGATGTAAGGACGTATTGCGTCTCGGTGTCTTCTTGGAAAAATCTCATGTCCCATACTCGAGCGAAAAGGCTTAGCGTGCTTCAAAGAAGGAGGACGTCCCACACGACGTTCATAGATTCGAGTTGGGTATGACGATGCTTGTCGATCTTTATCATGAAAATTTCTTGGCTCGGTGGTCGAGAGAGAGTGGGTTTGAAGAATGGTGACAAAGCCGTGATTAGGGACCGGGGTTGTGTGCTCGTATCATGGCGGTGTTCAATGTTTCCTTCCAAGATGCCTCCAAATGTTGGAAATGACAATTGAATTTGATGAATCGAACTTCTTCTGAGTCTCGCTCGCTTGAGTGCGTTGACATAATTGGCATCGCCGGATTCCTGGGGATTCTCGATGAGACTTGCCCCGATAGTCCCTTGGTCGATTCGGAGGAGGTAGCCCCTGTCCGGCTAAGAGCATGCTTAGTGACGGTCTCGGCTGCTCCCTATGAGGAAACCGTCACCCCTTATGACTTCAAGGTCCCCTTGTCGGTTAATGAATTTGACGCATTGGTGGAGGGTGGAAGCTATGGCTTTCATGTGATGCAACCAAGGGCGTCCTAATAGGCCGTGAACTCGGATGGGATATCCATTACATGGAACTTTGCTTTGGCACCATTTGGGTTTCGTACTGCAGTTCCAGAGTCACCGTCCCTGTGATGGGACGAGACGAACCGTCATAGGCCTTGATAATCCGGGTAGATGGGATCATATGCCTTTCATTGATGCGCAGGGCCCGCATCATGCTAAGGGGAAGGACATTAATGGCTGATCCATTATCCACCAATACTCCAGGGAGCGACACGGTGTTGAGCTTAATGGTGATGTACAAAGATTCATTGTGCTGGGAAACATCTCTTGGCAAATCTTCGTCGCAGAAGGTGATCATGCTACCATATAGGCGGGGATCATAGATTTGGTGCTTGTCTGGAGAAAGAGAGTCATCAAGCCAGTCACTTCGTGCCTTTTTCTTGCGAGGTAGAACCTTTGCTGAAGCCCCTGGGTTATACTGAGGCCTTTTGTGGCGGTTGCCATCTCCAGTCAACATGTTGATTGAGTGGGAGCGCCAAACTGGCGTTGGTCTTTCTTTGTCGGTATGCGCTCGGGAGCTGGACAAACTGAATCTTGGTTGATCCCTTGGGGGGATGGATTTCGATCGGCGCAAAATTACCTGCATCTTCGCATTCTCGGTGTCCGAGGGTCTCAATTCTATTCTTGGCAAGGCTTTTCGGCTTTCTATCCCTGTTTGCTTTGGGGAAGACCGGCCGGAGTAGAGTACATAGTAATCAAATCCCCCGCATGGCTCCCCGAGCGTACCCACACCGGTATCACCGGCCTCAAACCTCTCTTTCAATTTACGCCGGGAGGAAACTTTCTTCTTCTTAGGAGGACGGTCCTCGTGTATCCAGCCTTGATAGTCCCTTTCAAGGCAATGGGGCAAGCCACGTATATCCCACCAAATGTGTTCTATGGCGGTGGTGGATTTGGGACCTCGGGTTGAGCGTTCCGGGAATGACTTTGAGTTGAACCGGTCCGGGAGATCCGTCGTTGGGCTCATCTCGGAAGCGAATGGTTGGACTCTGCCGATAATGAGAGGTATTAAGATCCGTGGGAGCAGCACATGCTTGTCCTTCAGGGTAGCCCCGCCTGGGAGATTGTTAATGTCCCAAAGTGGCGTGTGGCCTCTTCAATCCAGGCTTGCTGTCTATTCTGGCGTTCCTCCAAGGCTTTGATGGCTGACCATATTTCTTCCACTGTTTCCCGATCTTCATTACCTATGCTGATATCTGCGGGATCATCACTTTGAGAGGGGACAACTGACGGTATGCCGAACTCTTTCATCCCTGACTGCTGTTTGGGGGCCAGTTGCCACCGTAAGTCGACGGGCAGGAGTCCCGGCGGTGGAGACATAGGAATCTTGGGGTAGCATCTTGATGTATCCGGGACGATTAAGAAGAGGAGGAGAACTTTCTCCCTTCTTTGCGGTAAAAGTGCCATCGGAATTGAGACTGATAGTCAAACCATGACTTGCGACAACCCCCAGAAGGTCGTCAATTTGAGCCTCATGTCGAAGTCTCATCTGTTCTACCAACTGGATCCAATGCCGGTCTGTTTGAGGGATTTTGGAAGACGAAGCGACGTTATCCCTATCATTACCGGCTGACGCAGACATTCTGAAACCCGGAGTCTGAACAAACGGCGAAGCTGATGACGCGCTTGACTCTTCCCAACTGATCAAACGGTGACCCGGTATCCGGAACCAACCTTTGTGAGGAGCTGCGGGGGAAAGGACACGAGGGTTCAGAGATTTAGGGATTGAAGGAGGGTAGGTGTTTGGGCTTTGGGCTCATGCAACATGCAGTTATTTGTTCACGTTTACTTAAAACATGTTTTATTAACCTAATCGGTTGGAAAAGATTTCTCTTCTTTTTCGTAAACTACTCTGGATCCTGGATTAGTGGGCCCCGTCACTACGTCTATAAGCCCCTCGTATTTCACCTGTATTTCGACCTCCCAGGGTGGACAGCCCCGGGCGAGGGTCCTATAGGGCAAGCGGGTCCCACCGACCTAAAGAAAAATGATCCTAAAAGTCTGGCGGGTAATCGAGTCTTAACGAGCATTCGATGTAAATTACGGACAAAGCTGACGTCAAAGTCAAGATCATGTCCGAGGGCTCGACAAAAAGTCGGCATGATTTGGACTGATAAATGTCCACGATTGATCTTGACTTGTCGTCAATTAGGTCGTAATTAGGCATAGAATAATCATTAATCCTTGATGACTCAGTGTCAATGCTGGGAGTCAGTGTATAATTTGTGCGCCGTAGCCGAAGTCAAGGCGCCGGTCAATATCTTGGTCAAAGTCTGCGGCGGAAAACCGACGTAACTTCGACCGATTAGTGGTCCCCGAAAGATATCGAGTCGGTGTGCCGACAAAGGCTTGAAAGGAAAGGTCTATACACGAGACAGGCATGACACGTACCAAACTAAAAACCAACCGGGTCTCGGACAAAGTGTGTCACGGACAAGTGCATGGTCGACACGAGGCTCCATGGGATGTTTGGGTAGGCCCGTGCTTGCACCGAGAGGCGTAATAAGACCAAACGGGCCGCGACAGGGATTTCCCGGGTTAGGAACGTAGTGTGCAAAGTGTAAGGTCACGTGCGCGTAGTGTGCAGCGCCTATTTTCTTTTTCTGAGTAAAATAGAAATTTTTTATGTGTCTTAAAAATATAATGCATGATTTTTTTTTGAAAATTTTCTTTTTTTTTTGAAATTTTTTTTTTTTGAATTTTTTTTGAAATGAGCACATAAGCACAAAAATTTCGACAGTTAGGGACATGATTCCGACAGTCAAAATTTTGACTTTTTCCGAGGCGGCCAAAACAACACGAAAATGTGCAAAAATCAACACACACAACAAATAATTTTCAAAGCCGGGACGGAAGCTTGACCCTCAAAAGCTTTTCTTTTTTTTTGAAAACGATGATACCGGTACGTGGGATTGTTAAACAACAATTTATCCCCGACTCGTGTTAGGAGGCGATAACGGGAAGTTTAATGGTTTCCACCAATATACCAAATACCATTTTTTTTTAAAAGCTTACTTATCCCCAGCAGAGTCGCCACTGTGATGATGTGCCACCGCCAAAATTTTTCTTTTCGAAAAATGGTTTAACTTTGAAATTCTTTCGTTTCTTTGAAAAACCTATCGAAAAAGACCGAAGTCGCCATGCCATTTTTGTTTTAAGGGCCAAAACTTTGAAAAATGCCCGAGATTAGAGATTTGGGTTCGGAGGTCACGTTACATGCCGGGAAGGACGTTAGTGTGCACCCGGAATGCCTCGTAAAACGAGTCTTCCAAGCTGAAAATCATTTGTGTGTGTGTGTGTGTGTGTGTGTATGTGTTTTGGCCAAAATAAGTTGAAACTCAGAAAAGTAAAAATTGGGAATTCTTTATTAGACTTTGGACAGATCCCATGATTTTTGGTGTGATTTTTGGGTAGAGTTTTGGTACTCAAAAGATTTTTGGAAGTTGAAGAACACTTCTGCCAAAATGAAAAAGGCGGTGGACACTTGATTTTGAAATAGATTTAAGGGCTTCAAAACTTCATAATCTGGGAAAACTCAGAGAATGAAAGTTGTTCCAGACACCTTAAATAAGATTTATGTAAAAGAATTTTCTATTTTAGAGAAGATTTGAGGACCCAAAACCCTCTGAAAATCTCAGATATGAGATCTGGACTCCCAGAGACTGGTGATCTGACCTTCAAAAGAAAATTTGAAAAAGGGAGTTTTACTCACGCAAAAAATAAAATAAAAATACGTATGGAAAGCTCTGGATGTTGGATACAAAAAGTGTTTTGTAGTCAACACCAAATTCCAAGTTTATCTGTGTACAAAAATTTAGACCATGGACTGGGGTCTTAGAAAATTGCTACTGGACAGCAACTTCTCAAGAAGGAAAATGTGATTTAAAAGGGGGGTTTGGCATCCATGCTTGTCCCCATTTCCCTAGGTTTTGATTAGTGATCACTTGAAATTTTAGTAGTGAATCAACTATATCAAACCATCCTTGTGGTACATTAGGACTAAGCACTTCATTTGCTTGGGAAGGGGAATTTTATCCTTTGAAAATGAGATTTGATGTATGAAAATGAGTTTTAGGGTTTTGAAAATGTGTTTTCTTTGCAAGAAAGTAAGAACACTTTGAAAATAATGTTGATCCTTGTAGAAGATCATCCATGGAGATGAACTTCCATGGTGATCTTCTTGGATCTAAGACAAGAAGATGAATGAACTACATTTTGTAGCTTGAAAATGCATACATGGATGAGAGATTTAGGGTAAGAAGAGGGAGGTTATACCTATCTTCTTTGTGTTTTAGAGTTTTTGGCTTGAAAGTAAGAGTGTTTAAGGCTTGAATATGAGAGTGTTTGAGTGAGTGTGATTTTGGTTGAATAGTTGAGAAAAAGGTGACAATTCTATGAAATTCTCACTGTTTTCTCTCTATTTTTGCCAAAGTGCAGTTGAGGAAATGTGTTCTTCTCTTTATTTTTGAGACTGGAGGGCTCAATTTATAGCCCTCTGAAAATGACAATGATGTCCGCGCGGATAGGGTTGACAGCGTGCACTGTTCATTAAATGCTGCTTCAGGCTTTGGACACAAGGAATAATCTTTTGAAAATTCAAATTAAACAGCTAGTTTTTGTTCCAGCCATTTCTATTTTTGGTTTTTCTTATTTCTTTTGCTTTTTTGATTCCTTTCCTTGGTTTATCCTTAAATAACAATGCCCACTTTGCCCTTGCTTTGTTAGAAATGTTAGGAATGTTAGGAATTGTTAGGAATGTTATAACTTTCGTTAATTTTCTAACGAAAATACTAACAAGCTCAAATTGGAGCACTTACACATATAACTCTTCCTGTCTAGCACAGGAAGGCCCTTTAGACGAGGGACGTTTGCCACCATGAGCTGAGCAAGCTTCTCAGCATCAGCTTGGGTTTTGGCAGTTTGGATGGTCAAGGGAGGGTCAGCATCAGGATTGGAAGCCTCCCCAACATTCGCCTTCTTGGCTGAAGGCTCCTCGGCACTAGCTCCTTGAGCTCTCTTGGAGCCAGAATGCCTGCGGATAAGGTTGGTTTCCTCGGTCTCTGTCTCCTCGGCATTAGTAGGAGGGTTGGGCACATCTCCAATAAGGGGGTCAGCCCGTTCCTCAGACATAGCCTCCTCGGCGTTCACGTCCCCGTGTGGTACAATAGGAAGGGGTTGATCACCTTGGACATTCAGCACCAAATTACGAGCATTGGCTTCTTCCCTCCTCTCCACCAAAGCAGACTTCTTGCTTAGTTTCCTCTTTCTCTTTATCAGCTCCTGGGGACTAAGTCTCTCCATGGCTATGGTTGCTTCTTCCTCGGCGGTTAAATCTGTAAGGACAAGGAAGAAATGGTCAAGTACGAGCAGAAGGAAAGCATTCAAAAATTACGAGTAACAAAGATAAATGTTTACATCCAACAATGTCAATTGCTTTCAGACATTGGTCACGGGGACGGTCGGTCTTGCACCTAGTACAATCTTCATGAAATACAAAGCCGGGGTGTATCGTCCAATCATTAAAACGCCTTCCTCTTTTAACAGCGACGAGATTAGCCACCCCATCCTTTGGTCCCGGCATCAACCCTGCTTGGACATAAAAATGGTCTGAAGACTCAATTGCCTTCCAATCGAGGAGCCCCACCGCGGCAGACTCCTCCAAGCGCTTGATCAGAGCCTGGGTCCACTCATATTGTTGGACAGCAAAGGAGGAAGTGGGATCCTTGCAAGGAGACTGGAACTCCCAACCTTCACGACTTTCAACCCGGATAACGTGGTTATCCCAGCCTGCAACTTTGCTAGACATGGGGAGAAGCAGCTTGGGTTTTTTGGAGGCACTCCTGATGACGACTAGGTAATTTTCCTTGATAACCTGGACTACGTAAAAATGACGGAAAACACCCATGGTCGGCTCAAAACCTAGGCTATGGCAGAGGACAATGAAGCTCACAAGAACCCTAGTGCCATTGGCTCCGAGCATAGCCGGCACTGCCCTAACATCATCCAAAAATTCATTGATGAATGGGTCCAAGGGAAGACGAAGCCCCTGTTGAAACTATTTGAAATAGAGATGGACATAATCTTGGTTGTAGTAGAAGTTCTGCTCCTCCTTATCAGTCTTGAGGTCAAGCTTGCCCAAGCTTGCCCATATAAGTTAACTTGTACTCGGTTCTATCCACCCCGTACTTGGAATATAACTTCTCGATCATGGGATCCCCAGGCTTTGGAGCCCTCTCCCTTTGTTTACCTCGGCTTTCCCTTCGTCGTACCAAGCGGCCATCAGCTTGGGCATCTTCCACGAAGGCGTCAACTATTTGAGTAGACGAGGAGGGTACTCCTTCTCTTCCCGTCATATCTGCATAAAGACGAGGGGACAAAGTTAGTTACCTCGTCAATGGCTGATTTTAGGACGGGGAAGGGAGATTCCCCTCCTCGTCATGTCATAAGGCCGAGGAGGGAGCCGTACCTCTCAGACGCTCACGCATTTCGCGATTGGAGGCCGGGTAGAACAAGTCGATGTGCTCCATCATCTCAGCCCTATCCTCAAAAACTATTACGTTGGGTGAACCGGACTCAATCCTATCTATTCTTGTGGAATCTGGGTATTGAAGGAATAACCGAGTCCGACCATAACCTCTCAATTGCTTGCTTATTTCATCCAAGGTCAGCATCATCTAAGGTCCCCTCTCTCTCCGATAGACCCTTAGATTGCCAGTGTGATATCCATAACGGAATCGGGGGGAATGGTCCCAAGAACGAGCCATTTCTAAGGGGAATCAAAGATTAAAGGGGGATTTCATTCAATATTCAAGAAAGTTCATACAAAATGCAAAGAAAATCAAAGACTTTGAAGTTTTGAGAGTTCAGGACAAATTCATAAAGGAAAGTTTCATTCTTTAACAATGGCGGTTCTTGGCACATACAAATTTCCTCCTAAAAACCCTAGAAGACGCTAAAGCATGAAGGGAATTCTTGAGAAGGGAAGAAAATTCGTACCTGAGGTCGAAAACGTGTTCTGAATCGCAACAAAAAGCAACGTCGCCGGAAAGATCGAGTTCGCCGGAATCTGGAAAGGATGAACGCTGTGTTCGCCGGAGATTTCTTTTGCCTTTGCTCTCAAACAGGAGGTTTGTAAAGAGTGAAATGAAAAGGGTTTTTGGTTTTATACTCCCCCAAATCGGGTTAACCCGTGGGTAAAGCAACGACTCGGGTAATACGCCCCCAACATTAAATGCTATCACCGGTTTTCGAGGTATGACAAGACTGGGGGGCCCCAGGTAATCATTAGAATAGCAACCGTCAGTTACACGAGGCGACACCGAGGAAACGAATCAAACCTGTTCGTATCCCATAGCCGAGGACGAGGTGACTTTCTACTCGTCCTAAGCCGAGCTAGAAAGTCGGGGGCCACTGAACGGTATAAACCGAGATACGAACATGGGCTTGCTCGAGCTGGGCCCAATTGGATTGGGCCACGAATATTATCTAATAACCAAGTATCAGGGCCGAGTAAGGTCTTCCTCGTATGCCGAGGAACATTTACCTCGGCCTTATGTCATCATGCTTGGGCCGTCATGTCGCCAGTGATGAGGAGAGAAAAGTCCTTACCTCGGCATTTCATCACTGTGACGAGGAAACAAAATCATTTACCCCGGCATATATACATGCCGGCCAATCTCCAAATGACGAGGAAGCAGAATCATTTACCTCGGTCTATTTGCCAAGGCCGAGGTAAAACATTCATGTTCCTCGGCGCTCCGGCTAGCAGTTATACAGTCCTTATTCAACAAGGATTATACATACAAGAATGATCCAATCAGGATTATAATTACCAACACCACTTCAAGTCAAACAAGGACTCCTTAACAGATATAATTCTCATAGGATTACATCTTATCTCTTTACAAGTTCACTTCAACATGGATTCTATCAATCCATCCCTATAAATACAAGCCCCATGGCTCACTATTAGGTACGTTACTTTTTACCTTGGGAAAACTCTGTCAATTTGTTTTCTCGTATACAAACCGTGAACTTACTCTCACGTCGGAGGGCCTTTAGCCGGATCCGCCCCAGCTTAGTTTACGTGTTTTCTCTTATTTTCAGGCCTTGCAATCACCGGAGCATTCATCGCTTGGATTTGGGCTGATTTGACGATTTTGGCATCATCAGGGGGTAATGATCACTTTCGGGATTTGAGGGAATAAGTTAGACTTTAAGGGGATTTAGTAATCATTGAAACAAAGAGGTCCGTACGGACCTTATTTGCTTTTCTGATTTCTAAATAATTCCCAAAAGGTCCTTTTGTCCCTTTTTATCCCAGAAAGGTTCCTTCCTTGGTTTGGCTGAGGGTTTTTGGGGGTTTTGAGTGTCAAAGGTCTTCGAGACTGCGTTTGTGAGTCTGCGGTGTTTCCCATGTGCTCGGAAGAGGGTGATCCAGATTGGGGCACTTACAGATGTCAACCTTGATTGAGGTGTGTGGTGGGCCCGTATGTTTAATATATACGAATTACCCATCACCACTCAATCAATGTGTTAGACCCTAAGATCTTTACAATTGGTTATGACACTTACGTGTCATCTAAGTACAAATGGTTATTGACATTTACATGTCAATCTAAGTAATTGCAAAGGATTTCTACATCCACTCGCAAGTTGTTACCATCTACGAAGTGGTTAACATATCAACCTCCTAAAGTTTTTTCATAAAGATACTTGGGGAAAGTTTTTTTTCAAAACCCAAGCAAAAGTTTTTCTACAGAAAGCATAAAAAGTGTTGGACCTACCCAACACTTGAAAAAACAAATTGTCTTGGCCCTTATGGACCGATTACAAACCAAAATATTGTCTTCGGGACGCAGCCCATTTCAAACCAAAGTCTTTAAACCAAATTTTTTCAAAACCAAAAGTTTTTACCATGTTACCTTCTTCCTTCATGGGGTGGCTACTGCCGTTGGTGTTGTCACTGCCCCTTCTTCAAAGTTGTCATCATCCTTAGCTGCTGAAGACCCTTCTCCTACCTCCTCTCCCTTAGCATCCAAAGTCTTCAAGAGGGAACGTTGTTGCTCAACATCCCACTCTGTATGCTTCCCAGCAAGAAACTCCTCCATCATTTGAATCTTGATTTCAACCATGCTTCGGGCAGCGGAGGCCATCATGTTCTTCTTTAACTCCCCAGTCTCTTGCAACTGTGTGTCTTGAAGGGAGGACATCCCTGTCATCAAGCTTTCTACTTCCTTCTGTAAATCTCCAATTTTTGTAGCCCCGGCATTCCTTTGTTTTTTGACTTGAATAACTTCCAGCACCAGCTTCCTATTCCTTTCCTCAAGAGCGTTCATTCTCATCTTAGCAGCATCAACACCCTGCAAAAAGCCCAAAAAAGTAGGTCAAAACCATGGATATACTATTTCCTTTGAGACTCTGTTTTTTCAAAGAAAAAACTTACCACTGCTGCCCTAGCTAGCGCTTATTCCACAGCCCCTAGGCCTGTTTTATCCACATTTATCGCCTCCTTGGAACTGTTCTTCCTCTTCTTCACCCTGGCTCCTACTAATGGTGCCTCCATCTCCCTTTTTGGCACCAACATCTGGTTACTCGACTGGGTTTGGCCCACAAAATCCTGAAGATCCTTAAGAGAAAAAGCAGCGGTAGATTTTGAAACTGCCAAAAGAAAATACACTGTCAAGAAGAAATGCAGAATCCAGAAATACCAAGATAATTTGTGCAAAAGATTAAAACATCTTACCAGTAGACATTTCGGTGGAAGGTGGTATCTCCTTGCCCTCGAAAATTGCTATATCTTCGTAAGGTTGGAAAGATCTTTCCCCCTCTGAGAACTCCAACAGCCTGTTCACTTTCCCAATTGTTTCAGCAGATGGAGGGAAAAGCTTAATCCAATCAATAGCTGCAAAAAACAAACAGAGAAATTACAACAAGTAGGTGTGGGAAATAAGGGAAAATTGAAGTTTAAAAGAGGGATACCTTCCCTATTCCTTTCGGTTGCCAAGAAATCTCCTTCCTCCAAGGAATCCTTCTCAACAAAGAAATATTTTTATTTTCAACCCCTATCACTTACAGTCACTTTCAAAAACAAGGGTTTCATTCCAGACCTAGTCTTGAGAAGATATCTGGTAGACCCAAAAGTTTGAAGCTCATACACAAAAGCCAACTCTTTCAAACCTATGTCTAAACCGAATTCACGGTTCACCCTCAGAACACAAGAAAAGATCCTCCACACCATGGGCATCACTTGTACAAAAGCAAGGTTAGTCTTTCTAAAAAATTCGTTTATCAGTGCAGGGAAAGGATAAGAAAACCCTAGAGTAAAGGGATACTCATAAAGACAAACCCATTTCGGAGAAACGAAATCAGACCTAAGAAGAACATCAAATGGCCTAAAGATGGTAGAATCCGGGAAGCAGTGCCGATCTTTCATGGATTCGATCAATTCATTGTTAAAAACACAGATTTCTTCATCTGGTTTTTTCAACAAGCCTTCACACGAGAAACCCTCGTCCTCGTTTAAACTCAGAGGATTTTTCGTGGCTTTTCCCTTTTTTGATTTTATCATTTTTTGAAAAAGTAACAAGAAGAAAAAGAGAGGGAAGGATTTTACCTTCAAGGAAGATTCACCCCCGTGAAGGAGAGAACAGATGAAAGCGATTGAAAAAGGTGAAGAAGAAAGTGAAAAAGGTTCCAGTTAAAAACCCTAGATCTTGGGGTGGTTATGCTAATTAAGTGGGAGTTATCTCCTCAACCGCCACGTAACTCCTTATTAAATAAACCGCAGAGCTTCTAGAATAAAGTAGAAAAAAACTGACCTTTTAAATTCATTTAAAAAGACAGTTTTTTGGGGACAATTGTTATGGGTAAAATTCAGGATTGCTACGTCTTGAGTTGTTATCAGCATGTCAACATCTTCACACTCGCAAGCAAGGTAAACTATTTACTTAATTTAATTATTTATTTATTTCTATTATATTTAATTACAGGAATAAATGGAACGTGGGAAAAATCATGTTCAGTAGACTCTTATCAACGGCTTGCAAGACTAAGTCAAGATAAAGATAATTCATCGAAATTATAGGGGAGTTTGTTAGGTCTTTATCTTTTTTGTTTCTTATTTATAAAGCTCATGGCTGGAAACACACGACACAACACAGATACACACACATTACACTCACATAGCTCAAGAACACTTTGTAATCCGCCGTAGCTTTCTACCTTGTAATCCATTTATAATATAATTGTTTGGGAAGGTAGGTGCACATAATCACCTCCCGAGGTTTTGTGCCGGCGAGATAGTTATCTCAAGGGTTTTCCTCGTTTCATGGTCGAGCCATCTTGATTACATTATTGCACCAATTATATTCCATTGCACCCTCCTTAGTTTCATTTCAAATTTCTTCATTGTTGATTGTTTTTTACCAAAACACTAATTATTCTCTTAATAATCAGGGACGGAGATTATTACAACAAATATGCAAACTATTTAATAATCAAATAATAAACTTAAACGTTAAAGATGATACATAACGGTTTTCAGTTAAACATAACTAAAGTCTAGGGCATTACACCAACAGTCTCCCACTTGCACTAGGCTCCATTTATGTATCGAATACTCATGAATCTAACATGACCATCATGCTTCTGCCTGTGTGAGGGTCTTTGTTAGTGAATCTCTTATGTCATCATCGGTTGATACTTTGTATATCTTAACGTCTTCTCATTCTTTATGAATTCCTCGAAGAACGTCTAAGTGAGTGTTTGAATCGCTGTTGTGACCTTGGTTCCATTGTTTGCACAAGTGGCACCACTATTGTCATAACAAAAGTTTCACCGATTAGTGATACTTGGAACATTTCCAAAACACTAATAAACTTTTGATCCAAACTGCCTCTTTTAGCCACATCATATGTTGCTAAAATTCGGCCTTAGTAGTAGAATCGGCTACAGTTTCTGCTTGGAACTCTTCCAATCAAAACTGCACCTCTAATAAGCATAAACACAAATCCTAATTGCGATTTTTAAAATAACTTTGTCAGTTTGGAAGCTAGCATCTATGTAACCCTTACAACAAGATTAACTTCCAATCTTTCAAATCCCAAGAACATATCCTTAGTTCTTCTTAAGTACTTAAGGATCATCTTGACTGCCATCCAATGGTTCTCAACAGGATCAGATTGATATCGACTCATCATGCTTAGAGCATATGAGACGTCGAGTCTAGTACAAATCATGGCATACATGACAGATCCAAGTGCCGCAGCATATGGAACTTCATTCATTCCCTTTTGCTCATCAGTTGTCATAAGACAATGAGTATTGCTAAGAGAAATACCATGACCCATTGACAAGCTACTCTTTTTAGATTCTTCTAAGAACCTTGTCAATGTGAATACTTTGACTCAAACCACTTTATCCTTCTAGATCTATCTCTATAGATCTTGATGCCAAGAATGTAAGCGGCTTTACCCATATCTTTCATTGAGAAACCTTTCCTTGATCAAGGCTTTGACAGTCTTAAGTGTCGAAACTTGTTTTTCCAATGAGCAAGATATCATTGTAATAAAACAATAGAAATAATGCTATGCTCCCACTAAATTTCATGCATACACAAGATTCATCTTTGTTCTTTGATGAAGTCAAACTCTTTGACCAATTCATCAAAACGAAGATTCTAATTCCTTGAAGCTTGCTTCAACCCATCTCATGGATCTTTGCAACATGCATACTTTATTAGAGTTTCTTGGATCGACAAACTATTCGGGTTGTGTATTATACACATCCTTAATAATCTTTTCATTTAAATAAAGTCGTTTGACATCCATTTGTCATATCACATAGTCACAATATGTGATAATGGCAATTGAAACTCTAACAGACTTCGACATTGTAACTGGCGAAAAAGGTTTCAACATAGTCAATACTAGAAATTTACCTAAATCCTTTTGTTACAATCCTTAGTCATGAAAGTATACACCTTCACATCCATGTCGGTCTTTGAAGACCTACTTGCACCCTTTAGTTTTCACACCTTCAGGTAGCCCAATCAAGTTCCAAACTTGATTGTCAAACATGGATTGTAATTCGGATTCCATGGTTCCTAACCATTTATTCAAATTAGGAGTGGACATCGCCTCAAGATAGGAAGTAGGATTGTCATTCTCAATGACTTCCACCTTATTACTTTCCGATACGAGAAATCAATATTTCTTGGGTTAGAATTGTAACCTATCCGATCTACGATGGACTTGTGCATCTTGAACCGGTTCCACAACTCCTTTGTGAACTTGGTTCAGTCTCTACTCTTGGATCCATGTCATTTTCAGGTTCTTGAACCTTTTCAAGATTAATTTTACTCCCACTAGATTCTTTATTGAGAAACTATTTCTCAAGAAACAAATCGTGTAGAGCAACAAACGTTTTGTTCTCTTTGCGGTTGTAAGATTAATTTTCGAAAATAACTTTGTCAAATTTGGTGCTAACTTATAAGAGACAAGTCTCTTTACATAAGACTCGCAACCCCAAATCTTCATGAAAGACAAACTAAGTTTTCTTCCATGCCACATCTCATGTGGGGACTAAGGAACCGATTTAGTAGGGACTCGATTCAGTGTAACCACATCATTTCTAATGCATATCCTCAAAAGGAAATAGGAAATAGGAAAGTCTAATTGACACATCATCGAACGAACCATGTCCTACAAGGTTCAATTCCTCCTTTCAGACACACCATACAATGTGGTGTTCCGGGTGGAGTCAACTCTGAAACGATTTTATAGTTTTGAGATGATTGTCAAACTCTTGGCTCAAATATTCACCACCTCGATCTAATCGAAGTACTTAATAGTTTTGCCAAGTTGTTTTGTACTTCATCTTGAATTGTTTGAAACATCTCAAACGATTCACCTTTGGACTTCATCAGATAGACATAGTCATATCTAGATAAGTCTTTAGTGAAATGTGATGAAATACCGAAGTCTTCCCCTAGCAATGCTACTTAATGGTACACATACACCTCATGTATAATGACCAATAAGTCACTATCCCTCCCACTACTCTTAGTGTAAGGTGGTTTGGTCAATAATCCCAATAAATAAGATCCACATTCCTCAAATGATTTATGGTCATATGAGTCTAAAAGTCCATGTTAATGGAGTTTAGATATATGTTTCTTATTTATTTGACCAAGCCGGCAATGCCATATGAACGCGTTGTTCATATTGTTCGGTTCAGAATTCCCATTTATATTTTAGATATCTTCAATATTATTTTGTTTCTTAACATCAAGGATATGAAGACCATTCAATGACATATGCAATACAATAAGGCATATCATTAAATAAATATAAAACTTCTTATTTAAAATAAGAAAATTATATCCTTCATTATCCATTTAAAAAATGGAAATAATACTCCTACTCAAATCCGGAACGTAGTCATACTTGTTCAAAACAAGTACTACTTCACAAGGTAAAGTGACTTCATAAGTCCCTATGGCTAATGTAGCAACCCTTGCTCCATTCTTATGCATAGGTTTAACTTACCTTCTTTGAGTAGCTTTTTATTCTTTGTTCCTTGCACATTTAAACAAATGTGGGATCCAATCCGGTATCATATACCCAAGAACAAGAAGTCGAAAGGAAAATATCTATCATATAGATACTTGAAGTAGTAGCAATCATATTGCCCTTCTTCACCTTTTAGGCCTTCCTAGTAAGCCTTTCAACTTTGCTTCCAATAACAATCTTATTGTCATGACAGCAAACTGCATCCTTTTGAGACACTTTGGGTTTAGCCTCTTCGGCTTTGACAACTTTTATCCTAGGTTTGGCAACCTTTGCTTTACCTACTTTTCCTTCCCTTTTGAACCCCTTTCTTGTGTTAACCATTAACAAACTTGCGGATTGCTCCTTTTGCATCTCATGCATTAAAAGCCTTGACCACAACATACATCTTTTGCCCAGCTTGCACTTGGAATATTTTCTTTGTGCGGTGTGCTAGAACAAAAGCAGTTTCCATGTGTTCAAGGTTCTTCATAAGAGCCTTTAAACATGGTGGCAAGTATAAGGCAAGCAATGCTATTAGAATCATCAACATGTTTCTAATGTTGCTCCTTATTTGCCCTTTGCAACATTTGCAGTGGATTCAGTGGGAACGAATTCGTCAAGAGCGTACACATTTACCCAAGAACCATTCTTTAGGCTTCTGATCCAATCAGAATTATTTGTATTGTTCCTTTCGAACTTTGTCCTTCATAAGGACGAATCGCAATTATCATTATGTAATGCTACTTCTACAACAAAATATACAAATTATATGAACACATATCAATACAAACACATCTACCATCTAAGAGTAAATAATGTATTTTACAAATACTCCCACTAAATCATACACCTTCCAATGCAAATAAGCATAATATGCATTTAATGGGCTAAGATCCAACTTTAATTTAATCTCAAGTACGCTATGGCGCACCGGTCAAGATTAAATTAATTAGGTAGAAAACATCAATCATATCGTATATGACTCTTTGATCTTTTATGAGATTTATTCAAGACATCATATGTCTAAGCATATTTTAATCTCATCTTATGCCTTGGGTCCAAAACCATTTTGATAACCCAATTAAGTTCATCCACTTTAAACGTATAGGAACCACCATTTCCTCATCTTGCTCGCAAATGGAATAGAATCAAAGCACCTTACTATGGCAAGCCCACCCAAAACTATTCGAGTGGTCTCAAGTGTTTTAATCATGGATTGGCATAAAGAACTTAAAAGTTAAATGAAGGTTCTTTAAAGTAGATTATAAGCATATCAACAAGGATAATCATAACTGTGCATCAGGTAAGTTCTCAAGAAAATAGGTGAGCCACAAGGATTGCTTAAGTACCAAATCTTCCTTCGACAGAACTCTCTTAGTCATGCACAATTACAATACCAATTTGAATGCAACATAATCAATACTTTTTATACTGACTTGTTTCTCATAAACAATCAGACTAGTAAACTGACTTGTTTCTCATAAACAATCAGAAAACCAAAATTTAATGTTTCAACTAAACATTTAGGAAATCACAATTCAATGTTTCAATTAAACATCTAATAAAATTCTTAACACTTAAGAATAAATAATTCATGCATCGCAACAATTAATAAAATCACATTTAAATTAATTAAGCATGCATAAACAATGAATTAATCTAGCATAGCCCTATAAATTTTATTTTCAGAAATTTATAGCATCCAGATTAAGACATAAACATCTCAGATTATAAACATAATCACAGATTAGCAAAAAATATATGAAATTGATTATGCCCAGATTGGCTAGTTATGTCGCGCGACGCCATCTGCCAGTTGGCCAGATCTGTCGCATGACATACCAAGCCCAACTACCAGATTTTCTCCTCGTGGCCAACTCTGTCGCACGACTTGAGTTGCCAGTTTGGCAGATTTTCTGAATATCAATCAATTCCAATCATAAAGCAATCAAATCAAATAAACAGCTTTTACAGATTTAATTCAGCATAATCAGAAGACGATTTTCAAATTGTTTCACATAAATAATAAACATTCTATCGCATACAAAACATGCAATAAGCATATAAACAATTTATATCTTGATTCTAGCATGTTAATTCAAACTTAACCGTACGAACGGGGCTCTGATACCACTGTTGGGTTTTATGGGTCCATGCTCAGCGAAATTAAGCATCAAATTAACACAAAATTCAAAGCCCTAAGATCCGTTTTATACGATTAAATTGAATTCCTATGAGATAGAATTTATCAACCTTTATTGCTTTCCGGTCTTGAGCTATCGAACAATTTATCGGTGTGATTTTGAATCACAATCTTCGATCTTCAAAACGTTTGAACCTTCAGATTGCTTTGGACAATTTGAACTCTAGGCCTTGATCGTCGTACGAGCGAAGACCCTCTAGTAGTATCCACAAGTAAGAATGAACCAAGAACAGTTCTTGAGAATTTCTAGATTCTTAAACCTATGGAAGAAATATTGAGAAACCTTTTTGGTGATTTTCTCTCTTGAAAATTCGGCTCGATTTCGGCTATTTACAGACTCATATTTATACTACTTTAGTATTAGAGTTTGTGCCCTAATCAAATTAGGAAACAAGTGTAAACCGCCTCTGTGCCTAGTTGTGTCGCACGGCAGAACATGCCAGATGGCCAGTTGTGTCGCGCTACAGAACAAGCCATATCAGGAACTCTCAATCATTTCTTCCTTTGGTTTAACCAATTCATTCTAGATGTGTGTGACCCAATATGATTATATTATGTTGGCAATGAGCTCGATCATATCGATCCTCATAAGACATAAGCGGACTCTAGCAAGCCATTATGTCTACCTAAATAATATAACGTAGGAGTTCACGTTTCCAATGGTACACTTCCATTTCTCCCTTTGTCTCACGATGTTATATTGAACACAAGTCATGGTCCACGTCAACTTGTATTTGTTCAATGCTTTCTCGATCTTGAGTATAATGATAATCCAATCGCATTGGGGTGTGGCCACACACTTTCCATCATTATCACTCATCGAGGGGCCCAAGCAAAACATCTCTCTTTCGAGGGAAAAATTCCATCTTGACTTATCATCCTTCCCATCATGAATTCGATCATGCCAAAGATAGCCTTTATAAATATCGTGTTAAGATATCGTTTGACTAAAATCAAACATGACTTTCATCATATGTAAGGTCATGATAATCTCAGGTCTAGGGACTAAATGAAGTGACCATATGAGATTTAATTATGACTTTTGACCATGACATAAATCTCATACGGGTCAAGTCCAGTTACTTGTTCTCTAGCAAGTACCCATAATTTCAATGTGCATCCCTGTGCATATAATCATCATATGATTATCCATTGACAATTATACTAATTATTCTCTTAATAATCAGGGACGGAGATTATTACAACAAATATGCAAACTATATAATAATCAAATAATAAACTTAAACGATAAAGATGATACATAAGGGTTTTCAGTTAAACATAACTAAAGCCTAGGGCATTACACCAACAAGCTTTCGGCCTTTGTGAAGTGTATCTCTTTTTTAATTGTGAATGAAATTGAATTTATAATTTGCTCAAAAAAAAAAAAACTAAAATATATATTTTTGAGAAGTTTCATTAAGTTTTAGCCAAAAATAATATTCAAATTTATGAAACAATTATGCCAAAAACTTATAAAAAACGCGTTTTTTGTTAACTTAACAAAAAACGTGTTTTAAAATTACTTAAACCGTCTCTCTCTCTCTCATTTTCTCACACTAAACGCAAAGGAGACGCACAGCCATTGTTGGCCAAAAATCGTCTTCCTCGAGCTCGAGCTCTCCCTCTCCAATGGCGCCCTAACCCAATCCTCTCTCAAATCGCCTCTCAATCGGGGCTCTTCTCTCAATCTCTCTCAAAAACGTTAATGGCGTGAGCTCTCCCTCTCAAAATCGCCAATGGCGTCTTCACCACCTACCCTCTCCCCCCGGCCAATCTCCTCCCTAACCTAACCTTCACCACCGGCGGCCTTCTTCACCAACCAAATCTTCACCCAATTCCAATCAACGCCCACCAATTCCAATCAATGACCAACCATCCATCGTTCCTAAACCCATCACCGATCTCAACCTCCTCCTCACCAATCGCCGCAAAAATCTTCAGCTCGAGAAGGTAATTAATCAATCATTTCAGGTGATGAGAAATGATAAATTGTGAAAATGTAGACTGTGTGTGTAATGTGCATACGTTGTTTGATGACTGATTACTTTGCTCTTGTGAAATTCGTGAAGACGGGTTGGCTTCCACCTCCAGGATTTGAGTGCCAGTGTATGTATTTTCAAATGCCAGTCCAAGGTTTTTTGAATGCCAGTTCATGCATTGGTGGACTGGGTAATTAGAAGCCAGTGTATGTGTTTTGGAGTGCCAGTCCATGTATTTTGGAGTGCCAGTTAGTGTATAATGGAGTGCCAGTAAGTGTGTAACTGAGTGTCAATGTATTTTTTGAATGCCAGTTCTTGTAATTTTGAATGCCAGTCCATGTTTTTTTGAATGCCAGTTCATGTTTTTTTGAATATCAACAATAATAATTATCAGTGTTTTTGAGTGCCAGTATATGCATTTTTGAGTGCCAGTAAATGTGTTTTCAAATGCCAGTCCATGTATTTTTGAATGCCAGTGCTTGTATTTTTGAGAGCCAGCAAAAATATCAGTGTAACAAAGTGCCAGTGTTAGTGTAACAGAGTGCCAGTGTGAAGAGTGTCAGTTCATGTATTTAAAAGTGCCCGTGTAAAAAGTGTCAGTTTCATGTTTATAAAATGCCAGTATGAAATCACTGGTCATTTGTAATATTAACACTGGCATTTATCATGGTTGCCAGTAATTACAAAAATGCCACCGTTTATTTTAAACGTGGTTGCCAGTAATTACAAAATTGTCACCGTTTATTTTGAAAACACGTTTTTCCTTATCTTAAGAAAAAACTAGTTTTTTTATAAGACCAACTCAACAATTATTTTTCTTAAAATTCCATCAAATTGACAGTTAAAAGTGAAATTATCTTTTTCGGATATTAATTTATGAAAAACTTCTTACAAAACAGTAACTCAGTAATTTTTAGTAAGGCTCCGTTTGTTTAGCGTAAAATATTTTTCGAAAAATAATTTCCTGCAAAATGTTTTCCAAAAAATGAAAATATTTTTCGGAAAATGAGATAAACATATTTAGCGTAAAACATTTTTTCAATTTTTCGATGCGAAACAAATACCGAAAAATGGATTTTCCCCCAAACAAACGGAGCCTAAGTAAAAAATTGCAAGTCAGAATAGAGTGGTGTATATGGAATGGTTGATGTTATAATTAGAATTCCATACACTCTCTCCGTCCCCCGTGAATGCAAACGTATTTTCATTTTGGTTCGTCTCACGTGAATGCAAACTATCCAAAATGAAAACAAATTTATTATTTTATATTCACCCTACCCCACCCACTCATTCTCTCTCTTCATTTTTCACCATACAATTTATTCAACCAACTTACTATTAACTTCACTAATTCTCTCTCTTCATTTCCTACCACACATTTTCATTATCTTAATAATATTTCTTAATTATTGTGCCCGAAAAAATGGTTCACATTGATGTGGGTCGGAGGGAATATTTGGCTTTTTCTAAAATTCCATATATTTGGCTTTTTCTAAAAATTAGGAATTCCGTATATTTTGGCCTTATTTTCAAGAAATTAAGGCAATTTTAAAAAAATGCTCTCGTTGAGAGTCGAACTCAAGACCTCCCGCTTACTAAACGGGTGCTCTAACCAACTGAGCTACGAGAGCTGTTTTTGAAATTGTGTTATTTAGTATAAAGCTTTGTTGCTATTCAATTCCTCCCCCCCTCCCCCCCCCCCCAAAAAAAAAAAATTAACTCATAAGAGACTTATTATCAATTTTTTAATTGTGAAACCCGGAGAGAGATTAAATGAAATAAATAAATAAAGGCCAAATTACAAATAAAAGTTAAAAGTACAAGGAATGTTTGCACTGCAAGATTCAATGTTTCATTTTTGATGGTTAAAGGTTCAAACTTACCAGATGTTGGCAATTTAGGAATTTTTTTACTGAGTGATAACATTTTTTAAAATTGTGAACGTTCAGCAAAAACATTAAAAAAATGATAATTAAGTGAAAAATTATAAAAATAGCTAAAGTTTAGTCACGAAAATATGATTTTTGCCTAACTTATACCCCAATAAAACACTATCAATAGGCTCAGACTTTATGCAATCATTTAATATATACTCCCTCCTTATCACTACTTAATGGTTCAAAAGTTTCTCATAAGTTTGTCTCATCTAAAAATTCAAAGTCTCAAAATAAAAATTTATTATTATTTTTTATTTGTGTACCCCACATCACATGTTATACTTATAATAATATTTACTACCTCCATCTCAAAAATAGAAAGGTTGTGAGAAGGAAGGAGTAATGTATTTGTTTCTTATAATTATAATAAGAATTACTACCTCCATCCCAATTTAAATTCATAGTTTGACTTGACACAGAGATTAAAAAAAATTAAATATTGTGAGTATGAAAAATATATATCAGAAAGAAAGTTGATAGAAAATAGAAAATTGATTGTTATTGTAAGTGTATCAAGTGAGTCTCTTTAGTTATTTAAGGAATAAAATAAACTAAAAACCTTAAATTAAACTGGAAAAGACAAAAGGAAAGTAAAATCTTAAAACAGGTCGAAGAGATTACAATTTTGTATGTTATCCTAAAATAAATATTGTATTTCTAAATGAAAAAAATAATCTCAATCACATTATAAATAATGCATAAATAAGTAAATTATATTTTATAAATTAATTTAACTAGCCCAAATCTATTATGAGGCCTGAGGTGAGGTTATCCCGATGTGGGATAATGTTCTCTAACATATAAGGATCTTGGGCTACTCCCCTTAACACCAATTGGTTTTAAGGTGGAACTTCAGACTTTATCAGTTTTAGGTCAAAAAAAAGATGAGAGTGAAATAATATAAATATTATAAGGATCCTTATATGTTAGAGACAAGTCTTGTTTATTCCCGATATGGGATAATGTTCTCTTACACGCCCCCTCACGTGTAACCGGGCTTTGTCAAAGGCTTACAACGTGGACTGGATAGTGGGTGGCGCGAGGGTTGGGCTGCGTGTGTAATGGAGAATCGACGATATCATGATAAAGTCTGAGGTTCCACCTTAAAACCAATTGGTGTTAAGGGGAGTAGCCCAGAATTCTTATATGTTAGAGACAAGTCTTGTTTATTCCCGATGTGGGATAATGTTTTCTTACAAAAACAAAAAAAAGCATTAAGCAGTGTCAATTTGCATTTTTTTTTTAAAATCTATTTGTATTGTTGCTATCTGGATTTTAGACTATGCACAGTAAATGAAAATTCACTCACAAAATGAATTCTTTGCAAAATCGTGAGTGAAAATTTGTTGAACACTTGTAATAATGGTGAGCAAATTTTCGGTTAAATTTTTGAGCGAAACTGAAATGGATTTAATATATATTTTTTTTAAAAAAATTGTTTTACCCCAAATTATGTTGTTTATGCCAAAATATAAAAAATGTACGCATTTTTTTCGCATATAAATATTTTCCAACATTGTATATGTAACGCACACCTCTTCTTTTGTACTTTTTCTCACTAAACTTAAGCAAATAATTTTTATTTTAGTTTTTTCGATTAGATAATTCATAATTATGGAAATAATTGCTTTACCTTGATTTTTTATTTTTTTATCAACTTAATTGAACTTTGTTTAACATCTTATGTAAAATTAATTATCTTCATGAAATTTTAAAAATAGTTAGTGATGTGTTTTATTGATGCATCAATAACTTTCTTTTGAATAATTTTCTAATTTAGTTTTGCAAATATAAAATAACTAGTAAAAAATAATATAATTGATAAAAAAACATTCAAGGATAATTTATAATTTTTGCAAAATGACATTTATTTTTGGACTTTTTTTTTTAAATGAACATTCATTAGGGACAAGGGAGTAGGTACAAATCAAAAAATTGGTTCACCGCTAGAATATCGCTACCTCATTTTGTTGCCATTATTTGCGATCTTATTTTGTACCCTATCATTGCTCTTTCGTAAAAATAATAATAGGGGCACAAAATATGGTCAAAAAAGTTGGACACAAAATAACTTGTCATGATTTCATTGTCGATTTTAGTTAGAGACTTAGAATGTGCCGAGTAAATAAAAGAAAGTCACAAAATTTTGCTTACAAAATGCGCTGACAATATTTTATTGATTGCATCGATAGTAAACCCGCTACGATCTAATTAAAAAAACCCCAATAAAATCATACACCTAATATTCTGTGAGTATTTTGTTCCCTTGATATTACTCGATCTAATATAACAATTTCATAAGGTGGCAGCTGTTTTAGCGAAAGTTGCAGCTTTCTATGACTTCCTTGATATTTCTTTTATTAATCCTCCCATGTACGTTGTAAATAGTTTGCTAGGAGATATTCAAGGCAACTCTAAGCCTAGTAAGATTACTGTTTTTGGAGCTTTTACCTTCGGAGCTTTTATCGCTTTTGTAAAATACTAGTTTGTATTTATGTTTGTGTTTATATATATTTCTGATTTTGAAAAAAAAATATACTCCATTCGTCTCGAATTCAAATTAAGGTTCTTAGTTTGATTTGGCACGAAAATTAAGAAAAATTAAATGTTGTGAGTATGAAAAGTAAAGTAGCAGAGAGAAAGTGGATAAAAAGTTTTTGTTTTAAGAATGACAAGTGGGTCCTATTGTCCATTTTAGATAATAAAGAAACTAAGGACTCGTTTGGTAGGCCGATAGGATTAGCCTGTGTTAATAGTGTTTTAATAGTGGGGGATTATTAATCAGGGGATTAATAACACCATCCTTTTCTTGGGGATTAATATGAAGGGATTTGAGGGGATAAGAGTAGATAAGAAGCTTATCCGAGTTGTACCCAGGATTATTACTCTCATTGCATTTAGCCTACCAAACACCAAGATTATTGGACTAATAATCATATCCAACTCTAATCAGGCTATCAAACGACCCCTAAGAATCTTAAATTGGGACAGACCAAATAGGAGAGTAAGAACCTTAAACAGGAACGGATGGAGCATATAACAATTTCGCTGAGTTTTTAGTCAAATTAACATGCGTACTAATTGGGAATAGTCAATTCCACAAGAATATTTTTTTATGATCAAATGTCACTTGTGTACTTTAGTTTCACTTTCAATTTAACTATATTTTTAACAGCCATTATAAAATTAACAGATCATCCATTAGCGTTACACAATTCAACAGGTGAAATAATCAAATTGTTCAAATTTGACCCCATAATTTTAAAGGGGTTAATTGACGTTTTTTATGAGAAAAAACAATTTCTTTGAATAATATGAAATGATAATAATATATATTTAATTATTTAAAATTTGGTCTTCAAAAAAAAAAAGAAAACTCCATAATTGGGTAAAAATATTTTGTTTTAATAAAATACATTTATTACATTATAAATTAAAAAAATTCACATATATAAAAAAATTCATCCAAAAAATAAATAAATCCAACCCATTTTCATATTCATGTCTATCTAGATTTATTTCCAACCCAAAACACATCTCTCTCTCTTTATTTTTCATAGCAATGTTTATACAACCACCACCGTCCATTGACAATTCACCCCTAATAATCAAAACATAGCACAACACGATCTTTATTTGGATTTGCACTCATATAATCTCAGATCTTAAAAATTTGACAAACCATCGACATATTCATATCAATCAATAAAGCTCTCTCTCAAGCACCTTTGATAAGCCAAATCTAAATTTTAAAAAATAAAACCCAGATCTTCTCTCTCCTCAAAGAAAAAATTGCGGCAATCTATGATCTTCAAAGCAGAACACATCTCTTAAGACAGAGAGAGAAATATTGAGGGGTAGGGGACGAGGCGTGGAGGGGGAGGTGGCCGAGGAAGGGGCGGTAGTTGGGCGTGGAGGAGTGTCGGTCGAAGTTGTTTAGAGGTTGCACACGAAGGAAAGAAGGGAGGAATGGGGAGGAGTTTCGACCGGAGGGTGATGGCGGGGTGCAATGGAGACGGAGACGGAGACGGCGCCGGTGCCGAGGAGGAAGGGTAGAGGTGAGGAATGGGGAAAGGGTGGGCGGTGGTGAGTTGCCAGAAAAGAAGGAAGGACGACGGGGTGGGGTGGGACTGGAAAATGACGAGAGGAGGGGATATAATTTTTTTTTTAAACCTTCCCATTATTTAAAAAAAATACTCCCGTCCCATCAAGAGTGTCACCTTAGGGGTGACCTTAGGGGTGACACGCAAATTAAAAAAAAGAGGGGAAAGAAAAAATGTTGTGAGTATAATTTGAAAATAGGAAAGAGAATTAATGGAGGAAATAGTGAATTTAAAAAGTGTTGTGAGTGTAGAGGAGAGAGAATTAGTGGAGGAAATAGTGGATTGGATAATAGAATATTAATAAAATATTTTCTTTTTAGGAAAGGTGACGCTTCAAACGGGACGCCATTTCGGGTAAAAAGTGACACTTGGAGTGGGACGGAGGAAGTATCAATTAACCCCTTTAAAATTAAAATTATGGGATCAAATTTAAACAATTTAATTGTTGTACCTGTTAAATTGTTAAATCTCATGGATAATTTGTTAGTTTTATAACGGCGATTAAAAAATATGGTCAAATTAAAAACGAAACTAAAGAACGAAAGTGATATTTGATTATAAAAAAAAATACGCATTTGAAATTGATTATCCTCGAATTAGTAATCAAGTCAATCCGGCTAAAAAGAGAATTGTTATCCACCCTCGCACATTTACTTAATACCCCTGCAATACAATTTTCAAAAAAAAAATGTTATTAATTAAAATGACTCTAATACCCTCACTAAATTAAAAAAAAAAAAAAAAACCTAAAACTAATACCCCTCATCTTCTTCCTCCAAACCTCACCCACCGAGTCAGTGGCCTCCATCATTCACGCCTCTACCGCCACCTCCTTCTCCCACCACACTTATGTTGCGGATTCGGCAAGTTCCAGAGTTAATGCCGCCGAAAATAGTGAGGCTCCTTCAAAAAGAGTTGGAGTGATTTAGGGTTTGGAATTGAGAATTTGTATCTGGGTTTGAGATTGGGGTTTGCTAAATTGATTTTTCATAACCTGGTCTATCTTTTCACGGCGGTGGTTTCGTTACTGCAGAGTCAAACCTCGACGGAGGAAATGTTAGGATGGTTAAGGGAGACCCAGCTGATAAGATTGAAAAATTTAATACCTTGATTTGCATTGTTGGGTTAAAGAAATTGACACTTATGAGAAGCATGTCGGCCGGAGGATGAAAATGGATTTGAAAATGGGGTCTAGAGAAAGGAGATGAACTTGAGATATTAACAGGGGTGGGATTGTACAGAGGAAAGAATTGACACTTATGAGAAGCCTATCAAGACACTTGAAAATGGGGTCGGGATGAAAATGGTGGTAGTGACATTAATGGGTTTAAAAATGGGGTCTGGAGATTGAAAATGGGGTCTGGAAAAGGGGATGATCTTTCATTGTGGGTGTATAACATTAGTGAGGATAATAGAGTTATTTTAATTAATGATATTTTTTTGAAAATTGTATTGCAAGGGTACTGAGTCAATGCGCGGAGGTGAATAACAATTCTCGGCTAAAAACTCTCACCATGCTCATTTTAACCCGATTAGTAGTTTTTTTTTTCTTCTCTTAAACCGGCTTTTAAAACCCTGCCCCTCTTGCTCTCACTCTCTCTCGCGTAGTCTTTTTGGTCAACGTGGACTTCCTGAAACAAAAGCAGGGGAGTTATTTATCCGGCAGACGCCCCAGAGCTCCGATACGTCCACTCCCCTAATTCAACCTTCCATCATCCTCAATCGACGAACAAGGTACGTGATCTCTCTCTCTCTCTCTCTCTCTCTCTCTTCCTATATAGTAGATATGAGTGTGATCTCTTATTCACGATTGTCTCTGTGATTGGGGTAAGGATGTTGTAGAACTATCTTTTAAATGTTGATTTTTTGCGTATGTATTCATAATTGGTGATGTTTCATCCATTTTCATTTGTTTTTTTGTGCTTAGAAGTTAGATCATGGATTTAACCAGTTTGGGGTTTTTATGTGCTTATGTGTTTGAGTTTCTAACCTATTCTCCCCAAATCGCCATGAAGTTGTATAGATTGTTCTAGAAATTGACGATGCGTAAACAAAGTGGTCACATAGCAAAGTGGATATTGCGTTAGATTCCTAATCTGAAGGTCGTGGGTTCGAATCCCACTGTGATCACATCACACACCTTTTTTATGATTAAAATTGGTTTTGTTTTTCATTTTTTTTTGGAATTGCATAACATGCATTTGAGTTTTAAACTCGACAGGATGCTCTAAGGATTGGGCAAACATCTGAACTTTTAGTATATGGGTATGGAAATACTTCATATGATGATGGGGAAACCGGGAACTAGAAATTGTGTTCAAGAACAATACGATCTGGAAAGTATAACACACGGAAACTGCAGGGAATAAGGCATGGTATGAAAATGGTAAAGAATGTCAGTTTCCAAAGATAACGCTTAGAGTTAATAACATCATGCTTGATAGCAACACACTAGCTGTGGGGGGGGGGCATAGAAATTGTGTTAAAAACAATAATTACTGGAAGGTTTGACAGAGAACTATAGAGAATAGGGAAATCTGAAAATGGTAAAGGAGGGCATAGTTAGCTTGGGATATATTGTGAAATTATTTGTATAGGACACCAAGTGTGAAAACAAATGTCCCGTTTAGTTTTGTTGGATAGGCTTAACTTCATTCTTAATTTGTTATCTCCTTTTATTCTAGCTACAGGGTATTACAAATTGATATCAAGAGATACATTTCCATCATAGCCAGGGGCACATGTGATGGCATGACCACTTGTATTGCTCTACAACTCAAACCTGTTACTATGTTATAAAGATTAAGTTCTACAGCCTCAGGCTACAGAAAGCGCAACTTTAAATTGACAGATTTGTAGTTGCTTTTCCAACTTATCCCGTTAAATCACCAACAATCACAAGTCTAGTCACAACACGTGGCAAATAAAATTAGAAATCAGAAAATCCCCAACTAAAAACATACAACTAAGCATTAGTTGTGGTTAGCTGCGACTTTACCAAATGATGCCTCCTCATTTCATGAAGAAATGCCTCAATCTGTCTTATTATGCTACGATTTTCCTTCACATTCACAGAGCATGATGATTTTAGATTGTTGCTGAAGTCCAGAATAAAGCATTACACTATTTGATGAAATGCCACGGGTAGAGCATGTCATTGCTTAAAAAGACTGCATAAAATGTCTGTGTTCAACTGAGCATGATGAGTTGAAAAAATATACACATCATATTCTAGAGTGATTTTCTTTTCCACTCAGAAAGTTTAAACCTTTTTTGTTCTTGGGAATAAAATGAGGTTGCTCTCGTTGAGAGTCGAACTCAAGACCTCCCGCTTACTAAACGGGTGCTCTAACCAACTGAGCTACGAGAGCTGTTATTAGTTGTGGTTAGCTGCGACTTTACCAAATGATGCCTCCTCATTTCATGAAGAAATGCCTCAATCTGTCTTATTATGCTACGATTTTCCTTCACATTCACAGAGCATGATGATTTTAGATTGTTGCTGAAGTCTAGAATAAAGCATTACACTATTTGATGAAATGCCACGGGTAGAGCATGTCATTGCTTAAAAAGACTGCATAAAATGTCTGTGTTCAACTGAGCATGATGAGTTGAAAAAATATACACATCATATTCTAGAGTGATTTTCTTTTCCACTCAGAAAGTTTAAACCTTTTTTGTTCTTGGGAATAAAATGAGGTTGCTCTCGTTGAGAGTCGAACTCAAGACCTCCCGCTTACTAAACGGGTGCTCTAACCAACTGAGCTACAAGAGCTGTTATTAGATGTGTGTTCTTACATGTCAAGTATCAGTATGTGCGGTTTTCTCTTTCTTCTTCTTTCTGTTTTTTTGATAAGTTAAGAGACTTCTTATAAGCTTTGTTATTATTATTTTTTTATTTTTTTTGTGAAACCCAATGAGGGCTGAAAACGAAATAAACAAATAAGCTCACAGTTCAGCTGTGGAACCTGCTTTATATTGTTGATCCTCTCTTGTTTTTGTTGGTTGATTTGTGTGATGGGGTTGCTCTTTGTGGAGTATGTGCCTGCGGATCAATGCAGGTTGAGTTGTGTGGTCAAGTTTTAAAGTTCAGTTTCCAAAGATATGGCTTAGAGTTAATAACTTCATGTTTGATAACAACACACTATTTTTTTAATTTTTTTTTTGGGAGGGGGGGCATAGAAATTGTGTTAAAAAACTGTAATAACTGAAAAATGTGACGGCGCAAGAACTATAGGAATATGGTAAAATTTGAAAATGGCAAACGAGGGGTAGTTTGTAAAGATACTAGTACTAACCCGTGGCACGAATTGACGCCTACCCATTCGCGATTCTATTAAATTCATTTTTCCCTTCTTTAATCGAAATCATCGTCGCGCTAGTAAAAAAAATATCATGCACCAAAAAAGTAATTTAAACAAAAAGTAAAAAAATAAAATCATGAACAATAAATGGAAGGTGGGTAGCTATAAAACTGGGAGTGGGAATGTGGAATATTTGGGTTAATCTAGGCAGTCAGATCAATTTTCTCAATTCAATCTCAACCGTTTTTTATCATAGCGGTTACAAACGGTTAAACCCGATGTGTATTGTATTATAGATGGCTTAGTGTTAATACAACAACTGCAACAACAACAACAACAAAGCCTTAGTCCCAAAATAATTTGGAATCGGATAACATTAATTCTCATATGTCATCGTGAAAGAAAAAAAAGTAAAAAAAAAAGTGATAATAAAAGATTAAATATATATATATATATATATATATATATATATATATATATATATATATATATATATATATATATATATGTATATATATATATATATGTATATATATATATATACATATATATATATATATATATATATATATATTTATTTATTTATTTATATTTAACGTTATATTTTCATCAAATCCAAGTAAACTCATATCGTTTTCAATCACCCTAATCCAATTTTGCTTCGGTTTTCCCTTTCCCTCACCATTTTATCACTTCTCGACTATTCAGGCCCCCTAACCGGTGCATTACTCGGTCTCAGTCTTACAGTCTTACATGACCAAACCACATTAGACGATTCTCCCTTATTTTATCCTCAATGGGTGCAACTCCCATTTTACCCCTGATCACCTAATTTCTCGATCGATCATTCCTTGTATGGTCACACATCCATCGTAGTATACGCATATCCGCTATATTCATCTTTTGAACGTGACACTGTTTCACAGCCCAACATTTAGTGCCATAAAGCAGTGCCGGCCTAATTGCCATGCGATAGAATTTTCCCTTTAATCTATGGGGCATGCCGGGATCACATCGAAACCCTGTGACACTCTTGCAATTCAACCAACCTGCTTTAATCTTATGAGCCACATCTCCATCTAATTCTCCATCTTTTTGGATATTAGATCCAAGATAGCGAAAAAACTCAGAAGATTGGACAATCTTTCCATCGAATGTGATCACCCCTGCCTCCCTGCTTCCAATCTGCTAAACTTACACTCCAAATATTCAGTTTTGCTTCTGCTCGGTTAGCAAACCTCGAGATTCCAAAGTTTGTCTCCACAACTCCAATTTACTTTCAACACTCTCTTTTGTCTCATCAGTCAACATAATATCAGCTGCGAATAGCATACACCATGGTATATCATCTTGGATTGACCTCGTCAATTCGTCCATTATCTTAGCAAATAGGAAGAGACTAATTGCAGAACCTTGGGGTATATTGTGAAATTACATGTATAGAACACCAAATGTAAGACAACAAATGTCCCATTTAGTTTTGTTAGATAGGCTTAACTTCATTTATATTTCCTTTTTTCTACGTACAAGGTATTACAACTTGATAACAAGAGATACATTTTCATCATAGGCATGGCCACTTGTGTTGCTCTCCAGCTCAAATATGTTACAATGATATAAAGATCAAGTTTTACTGTCTCAGGCTACAGAAATCTCAACTTGAAATTGGCAGATTTGTAGTTGCTTTTCCAACTTATCCCATTAAATCACCATAATCACAAGTCTAGTCGCATCATGTGGCAAATAAAATTAAAAATCAGAGAACCCTAACCAAAACATACTACTAAGCATTAATTGTGGTTAGCTGCAACTTTACCAATTGATGCCTCCTTATTTCATGAAGAAATGCCTCAATCTGTCTTATTATGTTACGATTCTTCCTTCATGTGCACAGAGCATAATGATTTTAGATTGTCGCTAAGGTCTTGAATAAAGCATTACACTATTAGATGAAATGCGATGGTTAGAGCATGGGGTGCTTAAAAAGACTGCATAAATGTATGTGTTCAACTGAGCATGATGAGTCGAAAAAATATACTCCCTCCGTCCCGGAAAAGGTTACCCATTTACTGTTACGGGCGGAAAATAAGGAATAATGTTATTAAAATAGGAGCTGTGAGTGGGTAGGAGAGAGAAAGTGGGGTAGAGAATAGTAAGTGGATAGTTGTTGTGAGTATGACAAGTGGGTCCCATGAATAAAGAAGTATTAAAAAGTTTCCTTTTTAGGAAGTGTGACGCCCTAAATGGCAAAGTGGGTAAGGTTCTATGAGACGGAGGGAGTACTCTGCATAATATTCTAGAGTGATTTTTTTTTTCCATTCAGAAAGAAACTTTAACCTTTTTTGTTCTTGTGAACGAAAAATAAGGCTGCTCTCGTTGAGAGTCGAACTCAAGACCTCCCGCTTACTAAACGGGTGCTCTAACCAACTGAGCTACGAGAGCTGTTATTAGAAATGTGTTCTGTTCTTATATGTCAGATATCAGTATGTGTTGGGTTCTCTTTCTTCTTATTTCTCTTTTTCGATAAGTTAATAGACTTTTTATAAGATTTTTTTTTTTTTTTGTTTTGTTTTGTGAAACCCAACGAGGGCTGAAAACGAAGTAAATAAATAAGCTTAGAGTTCAGCTGTGGAACCTACTTTAGATTGTGGTTCCTCTCTTGTTTTTGGTGGTTAATTTGTGTGATGGGGTTGCTCTTTGTGGAGTATATGCCTGTGGATCAATGCAGATTGAGTTGTGTGGTCTAGTTTTAAAGTTAAGTTTTTGGCTTGTGCTTTTGCTTGTAATGAGTGCTGCAGCTTTGTACTTTTGTTGGTTGTGTGCTTTGTGAGGTCTGCAGTTGAAAATGTTGTTATTGCTAACTTTATACTCAACTTTGAGTACTAGTTTTGGAAAATTATTCAAACAAGAATTCATTCTTAGAGAACTAAAGTTAAAAGGGGGATGGAAGCAGTGAAAAAGAGATCCCATAATAGAACTTGTGCTATCCCAAAATAGGGGAGAGAGACTATTATTATTGTTCCTATTTTACCGTTCCAGGTATAATTAACTAGTGTAGAGTTTATTGTCATAACATATTAAGAACGCCCCCTCCCCCCCCCTCCCACAAACTTTTGGTAGCCAGGTGTATAAAAAAAAAAAGTATGGCTGCCCTCATTGAGAGTTGAAGTCAAGGCCTCCCGTTTACTAAGTGGGTGCTAACTAACTGTGCTTCAAGAGCAGCGATTAGTGTAGAGTTGATTGTGCCAAACATATTAAGAATGCCCTCTCCTCCATCTAACAACTCCCCCCCCCCCCACAAATACAAAAACTTTTGGTTGCCAGGTGTATAAACAAAAAAATAAAAAACATATATGGCTGGCTTCTTTCGTTGAGAGTCAAACTCAAGACCTCCCGCTTACTAAACGGATGCTCTAACCAACTGAGCTACGAGAGCAGTGATTAGTTTTGAGTTGATTGTGCCACATCTTATACGGTTGTTTGCCTTGTTGCTTTATCATATACTAGTGTGATTTCTATATATTTGACACGGAATATTTTGAAAATGTATGGTTTAGACATGTTCCAGGTTTCCAGCTCATGGTTTTGGATCTTTATGCTCGTCATGCACTCCCTCTATCCATAAAAGCAGTCCCACTTTCCTTTTTGGTTTATCCTGAAAGTACTCCCATTTCTACAAAATGGTGTAATCTTAGTGCAATTTAGAGGAGGTCAACAAGTAAAGCTAAACTTTTGTAAATTTCGAATTTTCATATAAAACTCTGATGGGGGACTGGTGGATATTCTTGTTCACTTGATGCTGTATGTAAGCTCTTCTTGTTTTTTTTTTATTGATGGAAGATTGGAACTGTCTAATAAGCTGCCTCTGACCGAGATCCATATGTTTTTGTTTACTGGCATGTTTATGATTTACAGCTATGTTGGGTATGTGATTATTGAGACCTGGGTTTGTTTAGATTTCCCCTGGTAATTGTTCAAGATAGCTCTTTAGGATTTTCTAGTAAATTAGCATGTTGTGCATGTTGTAATGTGCAAATATGATCTACCTCAGAAGGAGATTTTTCTGAGTGCCAGGAATGAAAAAAAGGATTTCGGATAGGGTTTACCTTTTCTGGGAAAGTTTAGGCTATGCTCCTGTTGATAGTCAAACTCAAAACATCCTCCTTGGTAAATAGCTGTTCTTACCAAATTAGCTGCGAGAGCTGTTGTTAGTTTTAGTTTGATTGCTCCCCTAATTATGTGCAGTGAACTGGACGAATACCTTTGTTTTAGCAATTATCATAGACTAGTTTAGTTTCTGTACGTATACATCTAGAATTCACTTCCTGTAAATATTCTAGATGAAGATTTTGGTTCATTTTGTTATCTTTAAAATAAATTGATTTATCTGATTATTTGGGACCGGATGTGATGATTGCCACTGATAATTTTCTAGTCATTGTAGATGGTTCTGATTTATTGGTGTATTAAACTGGTGGATTTCTCTTGTGCTCTTGCAGATGATTGATGATCAAGATCTGGGTTTCATCGTCAACTTTCTTGGCATATTTATATTTGCGCTGGTGATTGCGTACCATTTTGTGGTGGCTGACCCAAAGTATGAAGCCATCTGATACGGGGAATAGTATGACAAGACTACCGGGTGCTGTTAGTGCAGAAATTTAGAAAACCGTAATTTGTTGGCTCTCTATTGCTAATATTATGGAAACTCTAGTTTGTGGTCCGGTTTTTGCTGCATAAATTGTCTGGCATTTTGGTAGATGTTGGAAATTGAGACAATTATGTTGAAAAAATGACTTGAATATGTTGAGACAGTTTATTCATTATGCAAAACAAATGCAAATAGCAAAAGAAGAAGCCATGAGTTGCTGAAAGCAAACCTCTCTCTCTCTCTCTCTCTCTCTCTCTCTCTCTCTCCTTTTCTTAATGTGAGTGTGGAGTTCAGACTTTTGTGAAAGGCGAAATACAGGAGAATTTGGAAGAATCTGGGCGGCCGTTGGTCGCAAGGGTCAAATAGCATACTGCACTGAAAAGCAAGATTGCATCATTGCAGCCTCTAAAGCTTTTTGGTTTGGGATCATTCCTTTTCCTGTTTACACATGAAAGAATAAGAATCCAAAATAAGCTGTGTATGTATATTTGCAGCAAGAATTAAGAATCCAAGACTGTCTTGTCACCTCGTGACTCCATAATTTGGTTCATTAGTCACTAAAGTCATACAAATGACGGAGCATTTGTGGATAATACATACCCAAAGCTAAAGCAAAAATAAGCCAAAATAATACTGCACCTATAACAGCAGTCCTCACTAACTCTTTGGTGATGTCCACGCTCGTTTCAACAGAGGTCTCACAATCGGGTGAAGGAACAACTAAATCATCCATAAGATTCGTGCTTTCTCCGTTCCGCAGTTCTTCATTAACAACCAAATCATTTATAAGACTCACACTTTCACTGTTCTGCACGGGTTCCTCTTTAATCACATCATTTATAAGATTCTCGCTGATCATCATGGGTTCTCCATTAATAACCTCAGAGCTGCCATTAGAGCATTTTGAGCATGAACAGTTCCCACCAAGGAAAGGAGGAAGTGTCTCAAAGTATTTAGAAAGAACCTCTTGGTGATTTTTTCCAATAATCCTCAACTTTTTTCGAGTCTTGGGTCTCAAAACCTGCAAGATCAGTGGTTACCATTTCTTCATCTCAATTAGTCAATTTTATACTCCATCCTTCACATAATGATGTTCCCACTTTTTTTTCTATTACTTTGAATGAACTTTGAGCAATAAACTTAGCTAATTTAATTATCCTAATGAAAATCTAAAAATTGCTATTGATAGTAATATAATGGTGTATCAATAACAAGTTTTAGATTTTCATGAGGATAATTAAATTAACTTAATATTATTGCTCAAAGTTTAATTAAAAGTGAAAACAAGAAATTGGAACAAAGGGACTACATTTACAATGAAAACTACAACTAATTTTAAACAGCAGCAGAGTCAAGAGTCCTGAAGTTCTAAGGTAATCAGGGCTCATTTTGGTTCAGAATGCTAGCTAAATGTAAGTTAACAGACTCTAGCAAGTAACCAAAACCAACCCATGTTTCTAATTATACGTTGGGCATGAACAGAGAGATCTGGGGAGATAACCAGTTCTAGAGCATGAATAATGGGTTCAAGTGTAGAAAAATGAAAGAGCAACGCAAAGTTCATCTTTGTACCGATGGATGAAAACTCGAGATCTCAGCTCAACAAATACGTGTATTAGGGTGCACAGCCGCCCGGCCCAGAACCCATTAGTTCCACAACTGGCAATGAGTAATTCAGTGTCGAAAGCTATAATAAGCCAGTAAATCTCAGGATTTTAACATAAAATGGGAAAGCAAGCCTACAACTTTCGGAAGGTCAAATAGCAGACTGGTATAAGCTCCAATGACAGCACAAAGTTAGGTCTACAATCATAATCAAAAGCGTCCATCCCATTAGCCTCTTATTTTACAGTTTTCTTTCTTTCTTTGATAGGCAAAGCCCGTATTTTGGTCACTTAAAAAACTGTTTTTCAAATGTGGTCATTGCTGTTTTTTTCCTAATGTCCTCAGTACCATATTTTGTATTGTGCTCACCCCACTAACGGAGCCATCAAAAAATTAACGGGTTTTAGGTCACGAGATTGCACAAGACTAACACTCGTTAAGAAAATAATAGGTTCGTCAATAGACTAAATAAAGATGTAATTTGGAATTTTAAATTACCTATATACCCTTGACTTGGAATATCAAGTGACCAATCTACCCCTTTCTCTCAATTACACATGCCAAAAGAAAAAGGCCACTTGGTCATTTTACATCATCTTCTTCTAGGTCACTCCCCTTAACTGCTAGTGACATTCTCCACAACCCTCTGTTAGTGACATTCTTCACCACAATTTTCAATTTTTCCTCCACCTAGTTCAAGCACCACCATACCCACCATATTTTCTCCACATTCTGAACGGAATCGCAAGCCCTTGCCTTTGGTTGGTGATTCATCTAACCAACAGCTGCAAGATCATCTTTCCCTACATCGATTTCATCAATTTCACCAACCATCGTTCACCCACTGATTTCGCGAGCCCCAACCCGAACAAACACTCGCCCATTATTTTTAGTGTTTTCTTTCAATTTCTGGTTCAAGACAGTTTGTCATAATGGAAATGTCAATTTGAAGATTGCTTTGGGGTGAAAATTTTGCAAGTTTGGAATATTTGAAATGGGTAAATTTTGGGTTTGGAGAACACCATTGAAACCGTTTGCTCGAAGATGAAATGGGCGGAGTTGAAATGGAGAAGACCATGTGGGTAGGTCGAGACGAAGGGATTTTTTGGCCTAGAATAAGGAAATGTCAACTGTGTTCATATTTTTGTGGGGAATGGGGATTTCATGCAACGGAGTAAAAATATTGCAAAAATTGTGTACTTGGGAGTCTTGGATGAGAATTGAGAACATAGCCAAAAAAAAACATCAATGACCACATTTGAAAAACAAGTATTGTTAAGTGACCAAAATATGGGTTTTTCCTAACATGATATTCATCTTACTTGTGCAAATAATTATACAACTTTAGTGAAATCTAAAGAAAAAAAGTTCAATACTAAAACCTTTAACTACTAAAACGTGATATTTGCTTTGGAGAGAGAGAGAGAGAGAGAGAGAGAGAGAGAGAGAGAGAGAGAGAGAGTAACATGAGACAGAACTGATAAAAGTTCCGCTAAGATATGAAACTTACTTGGAATAAAGTTTGTGTAACCACACGTGCAATGGGAGGAAGCCGTACAACTAATAACCACCCAAGTCGGTTCGGGTAATGATCCTGCAAAAGTACTGCACAAGATCTCATCACTTGTACGGGGAAACCAAATGGAGATAGTCCCCCGCAGTCCATCAAAACCGTAAGCTGAGGATGTTCCAAATCAATCAAGTTCAGAACTCCATGTTCAATTTGGGAAACTGAAGAGTGAAAAAGAATAAAATGAATACACTTGTTGACGGTGTGTAAATCAGAACAGAAATGGACTCAAGATGACAGAGTGCCAATGATTAAGGTGTTAAAAGCATATAACTCAAAATAATCACAGGTCAGATCATTCAAGAAACATTTAGACAAGGTGGCTATCTACTAGCTCACAAGCCAATTTCAGAAACTCCGTTGGAGTGCCGATGAGCCTTTGGCTCAATGGCATAGGCCCTTGTCTTTGGAAAGGTTCAAACCCCCTCCCATGCATTGTATTTGAAATATTGTAATTTGGCAAATAAAAAAAAAAAGAAACTCCGTTGGAGTAACTCCACTAGTTCTTCTGTTGATGCTTCAGAAGTCAGCTAGGCACCAATAGATACTTAGTGCATGTGCAACAGCGTCTATAGTGCTTGCTAAGTGACACTTTCTGAAGATTGTCCAAATATCTGATGAAAATCCCAGCCCCTTTAAGGTTTGGCCAAAACCCAGTGCCCTCCTCTCCATCCAATTCTGTCTGCCATCCAGTTAGGGGTATTACATTTTTACAAACAATAAACAAAAAAAATCTCCATCCCAATATGGATGCATATTTTTGTTCTTGATCAAGAACAAAAAAGGACATTCATTTTGGAATGGAGGGTGTGTGAAATTGGAGTATATTGAATTCAAGGGATTAAATTAAAGAAAAAGAAACTTAATCTTAAAATGTAAACCCAGCTAGCAGCCACATACAGGAAAAGATGAATTCACAAATTGAATCAAATGTTAAAGGCTTGACTTAGTTTAAGGGTTACAGTAATCCATTCCCAACTGTTCCCTCAATTGACTTTCAACTGGTAAAAATTTGAAATTGCTACATCATTCTCCAAAACATTCCTTTTCGGAACGTGAAGCCTATAGCTGAATCAAAACGTTGTTATTCGCTACCCTTGAAATGATTTTGAGAACCAAATGACAACAATCTTCCCCTTCTCTGCCCATCTCTCTCTCTCTCTCTCTCTCACACGCACTCACACACACAAAACCTAGGTTTCTCTTTGCTTATATACTCCCATTTTTTCATGTTTTGTTTTCTTTGCCATTGGAGAAGAGTATTCAGCCCAAATCAAAGATGTTGGCCCAAGGAAACCAGATTGACTCACATACCATTGTTGGTATTCCCATATGTTGATTTCTTCAACTGGAGTCTGTGAATGTTGTTTCCGATCTAAACCTACCTTTTACGATGAAGATTGTTTGGAGTTTGTTGATAAGAGTTGGGAGGATTGGTGCAGAGATCGAAATCAAAACTTAGAGGAGGTTAGTGTGAGATAGAAATTGTGCATACTTGAATGGGGTTGGGGTTTAAAACAGTAAGGAAGGGAGAGAGGTCTTTTGTCCATTGCCAAGGAAGGTACTACTATCCTTTCACATTATAGGGGGTAAACGGGTTGTAAATGGTTCGGTTTAGCTCGATTTGGACTAATTTAGAAGTCAAACCGCTAGCCATCAGTTTAGAGAAATCCCAAACCGAGTTGAACCAAACTGTCATGGTCTGGTTCGGTTCGGTCCAAACCACAGTCTGATTGTGCGGTTCAGACCGCGGTCCAAACCACCATAAGTATCATTTTTGTTTAAATTTTTCTGACTATAATGAAAAAAATAATACCTTTAAAAAAATAAAAACAAATATCAAAAAACAACAAATAAGATTACTTTGAAGTACAACCAAATCAAAGTTACAATATTTCAGAGATAGTAACAAGTGAACCCATGGAATGAAAGTGAAGAACAAAATGGCAGAAACACCTGAGTGTTGAAGCAGATATTTCAGATTCCAAACACAAGTCAGAATATAACCAAGTTACGTAATCAAAATGCCAAAACATGGAGGTTTTGCAATCTCAATAGTAAATATACCTTGGCGACACATTTGAGTGTCACATCATCATTTGCTTCATCTTCCAGATGACCTATACTCCCTCTGTCCCATAAGTCTTAAGAAAACTTTCCATTTTGGGCGTCCCATAAGTCTTAAGAAATCCCAAAAAAGAAACCTTAAATCACTATTCTCTCCACTCATTCTCTCTCCTACATTATTTTAATACTCACAACACATTATAATTTACTATTCCCTCCACTCATTCTCTCTCCTATTTAATTTTTCACACTCACAACACTTCTTCCACTCATTCTCTCTCCTAATACTATAATAATATTCCTTAATTCCCGCGTAAAATGGAATCTTCTTAAGCTTAATGGGCCGGAGGGAGTATATTTTAATATAGAAGATGGAGAGAGGGACGGAGGGAGCAGCACTGGAGGAAGAAACTTAGTTGGTAGGGATTAGGAAGAAATGCAGGTCGGCTTCTACCGGTCTAGAGAACCAGAAAGAAAACAGGAATGTGAAAAAATGAAACAGAGGCAGGAAGGGTTTTGATAGATTTAGAATTTTCTAAAAATTAAGAGTGATGATTAATTTAAACTTCGAATGGACTGTCAAGATTACAGGTTAAAGTTGGTTCCATGGTTCGGTTCAACTTTGTGGTTCGGTTTTATGGATCGGTGGCTTCATGGTTCGATTCGACGGTCTCAAATCACGGTTAGGTCTTAGAACGGTTCGGCTCGGTTTGATCTGGGGTGCCAGACCGCAAGCTAAACCGGTCGTGTGGTTTATTAATTTTCCAAACTGAGCCAAACCGCTCATCCATAAAAAACGAACCAAATTGCATGGTTTGGTTCGGTTTCGGCCCCAAACCGCTGGCACCCCTATAATTGTCAATTGAGCATGGTTAACGAGGTCAACTGACAAAATCAAGGATGGAATTGGATAGAGGGGGGAGGTCCTCGGGTTTTGGTCAAACAGGAGGGGAGGGCACTAGGTTTTGGTTAAAGCTCAGGGGATGGCGCTGGTAATTTCTCGATTTCAAAAGCAGGATGACCAAATTCTTGCTGGTTATCTCATAAATGAGACAATTAACTGCAATCAAATTTATTGATGTTACTATGTTTTGAGCTAAAGCCAACAGCAATAAGAAGAATACATAGTAACATCCAAGGAGGGTGAACGGCTTGGATTACAAATTTGCTAATTTTAATAACAGCCTTACCGTTTGAGCTAAAGCCAACGGAAATAAGAAGAAAACCAGGTTCCTAGATTTTTCTTATTCAATATTTGTCATTTCATTGTAATTCATGCCTTGGCTGAAGTGATTCCATGATTCTAGATGGACATGAATATATTCAAGTTTCAAATAAATATTGCATACCAACTGCTTTCGCGAGAAGACCTCTGTCTATTGATGTTGATTTGGAGCACGCATGTCCAAGGCGTATGATTAGGCAAGGTCGTTCATTCCCATCACGTCCATGCCAAAACACCAAATGTGACCAAGCCTCTAGTTCTTGTGGTGAGAAAAGAGTGTATGTCTGCCTCCAAAGGATTGTCTTCTTAACAGATGATAATAACCTTGAAAAGTCACCTTCTGAAGCATCATAAAATCTACGTAGCTCTTCGTCATTCAGCCTGAAGAAACATTACCATTTTAGATAGAAAAACGGAAGTGATAAATATATTTATGGTCTCTCATCTTTGTATACTTTTTATTTTTGGTCCTACGTCTATCAAATTTATTGATGTTACTATGTTTTGCCAAAAAGCATTACATTATGACGAATTAACAATGACCACCTTTAATCTTACGGAAAAATTAACATCCGACTCTATATATATAAATTTGAAAATGAATTAAATATATTTGGTCCATCATGTTTGTAATTTTTCTTAGTTTGGTCCGATATCTATTTTTTATTCATTTGGGCTCTCATCTTCATTTTGCAGGCAGTTTTTTTAGGGTAGTTTTGTCACTTAGGAACAAAAATTAACGGAAAAATAATGGCAATGCCATGAGGGACCAAACTGATTGCAAAGTGAAGATGAGGGACCAAATGAATACTACAAACTACACACTTACTATTTGCACGGGAATTAAGAAAAGTGTTAGTAGAGTAGATGTTGTGAGTATGAAAAGTGAGGTAGGAGAGAGAAAGTGGGGTAGGGAAGAATAATTGAATTGTTGTTGTGAGTATATCGTGTGGGCCCCATTAATATACAAAATAATAAAATGTTCCCATTTTAGGAAGTGTGTAGTTTGTAGTGGGACGCCCAATGAGGAAAGTGTGTAGTTTGTAGTGAGACGGAGGGAGTATATTTTATGGATGTAGGACCAACCTAATAAAAATTACAATAAAAGTACTAGTTATGTATTTAATTCAAAAAGGAAAGGCGAAGATATTATGCTAAAGCTATTAATGCACACATTTACACTACAGCTTAACACTGGGGTAAAGAAAAAAACTAAACTAGCACATAAAACTTTGGTATAAAGCAATAATAGTGGGACACTGGCAAAAGAAAACTCAGATGTAAAACTCGGTATAAATAAATAAACTATGTAACTTAATGTCGAATCATGCTAATCATGCCTGAATCAGCAAGTTATAAAGGAAAAGTCTTAGCTGACTGTAAGTAGTATCACCTCTCTGGTATGCTAATACCCTGCTTATCAAGCTCATTATAGAGTTCCAGCAACCACTTCTCAGGCACAAGACTCCTTGGAACTTCATCAAGCAACCTGAAAAAAATAAATTTGATCACAGCATGGAAAAGGATATATAAACCTTCATATCCTAAAGGTATTAATGTCTTTAACAAATTATGACGCCTGGACAGATTGAACAACTGCGATCTGAAACAAGCTGGCATGACAACCACAATTTCTTGCTTCTTTACATTACGGCTAAAGAGCTGTAATGTAAAGAAAATTCTTGCTGAAACTCCTAAATAAGAAAACAAAACAAAAGGTGAACATGTATAACAAAATCTTCTCTTTCAGACGATAGAGGTCAAACCTTCCTCCTCAACTGTCATTAAAAAAGGGCAATTAAAAACACATATTTATATGTTTGCAACATCAGAGAAAATGCAAGAAAAAGACAAGAAAACAAATAATAAGAACTGCTATAGAATGTGTTTCTGAAATGTTCGATAAACAGATTAAAAAAACGAGGCGGGGAAGAAAGAAAGAAATAAAACGGGACTCAGATATTCATTTTAATCTGAAATGGAAAGTACAAGAAACTCAATCCCGGGCTATACTATTTTGAGTCCCCTAAACAAGTTACTATTTCTATGTTTTCTTTATTGTCTTCTTTTATTTTCATTCTGCTTTCTCCGGTTGAGAGCAGCAACTGAAGATGTTATTATCAAAAGCACAAACCCAATTACGTTTGGCTTAAATGCTTGAGAGACACTGACAGTATTCAATCTGAAAGTCCACATTACCCGCACCTCAACTGGACATTGCCCCAGTCAATTGACCACTCTTCTACTTTTAATGTTCTTCAAAGTGTTTAATACCAAGAACCACACACGAGTCTCCCGAACCTTCATTCCATGAATCATTATTTTATACCTCTAAAAGAACTTTGGATCTCTCAAACTTTTGAGATACTATACTGCATTTTCTTTCACTCAGCGGGTTTGCTCTTTTCTCTCTCTCTCTCTCTGTTGTTGTTCTCTATATAGTATCATGATATTATAATAGCATTGCCACCCAAGTCACTCCTGCATAACCACTTCCCTGTCATAATATCAATCTCTGATATATGGAACTGTTAGAAACCAACTTCATCAAATTTCAAAACAACCAGTGCTAAATGTGTTAATTTCTCTGGATTCCAGAAGTTATTAAGTTCAATTTCTCACCTCAAAGCGAGCAAAATCATTTTGACAAGGAGATTTATTGAAATAACTTGCTCTTTGCAAGGAAAGGAGAACCAGATCCAGCAACTAAGAGTAAATAATCAGTTATGTTGCCCAAGGATTTACACAAAACTTAAATACAATATTTAAAATTTAGCATAGTGAGCACCTTTCGTTTAGAGGTAACGTCTGGGCAGATGCCTCTGATTGTAATGTGGTAGATGTTTGTACGTCATTGGGACCACTGAATATTCCTTCTGTCGGTGATGCTTCATCTGAGAAAATTGTTGCAATTGAAAGGACCAACATTGGCTTTGACAAAGCCTAGCATGAAGGCAATTGACAAATTATCAGGTTCTATCGAATGTAAACAATAAAACTAAAAACAAAGCACGCCAAAAGGGTATGTGTGAAGAACTTAGTTACATTAGGGCAAAACTATCTTTATGGCAATTTCCACACCACAGTAGAGGTCTCTTGTGTTTTTGATCAATCAAAAAACACCCATACCTATAGAATTGCTCCTCCATCTCCAAGTAGAAATACAAGTCTAATGCTTTTTCTCATTCAGTTTGTGATAATTTGGGAACAGCCCAAAGGTACACACCATCACGTGCATAGGACTGTATAATCCATACCCATCATACCATCTGAACCAAGGTGATGCAGCATCACCAAAAGCCTCGTGGATACCAACCATTTTAAATGCATGATCTACTGAAGCATATTTGACTACAAACTTAAGCTATTTTACATGTACCCTAGTGCGTTACTACTACTCCATTATTTCTACTTTTAACTTGATACATGATGCCATTGCCGACAATCTCTACTTCATGCTGGAAGGCTCCAGAACTTTTCTACACAACCAATAGAGGGTAAAAATGTTTTACTTTTACATTCATCTTTTTGCATACCTTACACCATATGTCACACTTTCTCACGCACAAAATACGTAATCACTGCAATGCTCTCGACTCCTACCTCACTCTAGAATTACTAACCGCTCAAAAGAAGCAAAAGAAGCAAGCTCAATACAAAGTATACTTTCCGAATGTAAAATGTATGTTTGGGACCTAAGTTCAATTGAAAGATAGAGGCGGACATTTGGCAAAGTCCCAACCAAGACTATTATTCAAATCTCATTAGTTCCATAATCTGGTATCTAGCCACCATCAAACATTTAACCCAACATGAATAATTATCTCATGCAAACAAACAAAAAAACTTTACCATTCCCTTCTTTTCATGTGGAACGGAATCCTTGTTGGCTAGGTAAGTCGTCTAGAATGAGAACTAGGTTATCATGCTTGTAAATTACATTTTACCATGCAAATTTACCCTTGTTTTAGGATTCCCATTTCCATATTATACCGTGATGAAAATGTCAACCATATCATCACATTATGTAGTTTAAGAGCTAATGATAATAAAAAAAGAAAATCAGATATAACTGAACGGTAATCATAGCAATATATAGTACTGTATTGACATTAAAGAAGCTATTTTATTGCACTAGATATGAGATATGCACAAATGTAAATCTAACCTGCGCATTTTTCACCAACCCCTTGAAGGGAGCCCATCTCTGGATCCACTTAAATGGTGGATAGCTAAGGAGTTGCAATGCCTGAAATCCACGCCAGACAAAAGGACACTTTGCATTTGAGAACCTCCGGACAATCTCTAGTGCTGCTGTAGTTAGCAGAAAGACTGCCATGTCACCAACAGCAGCACTTACAACCCCACCTTGTTTCATTGAATAAAAACATTTTTGAGCCTTCCTTGAGAGGACCTTTGTTGATAGACGAATTATACAACCGTCAGGCTGCTTTCCACTAGTACTAACGCGTGCCTCTAACCCCTTATTTGAACCCGATACAAGTACGGAGTCTCCCTTCATATTGACTTAACAATGCTCAATATCACATTCTCAAACACCAAAAAATGTGATGTTCTAAGTTACTGAATACATCACCAACGGCATTTCCAAATTTATCAAGAATAGCTGTCCGTCCCAAGAAACATAAACAGAACACACGACAATCTAAGAATCAGAAACAACTAGAATCTCTCTGAAGAAATGGAACCATGCCAAGAACCTGCAACAAAGCTCCGTCATCAGCTTTGCACATAGCAATGCCACATTTCAAAGTTTATCTAAATATCACACACCGTACTGAGTCCAATCTTGAAACTGCTAGTCTACAACTTAAGATTTCAAAATTTTCAAACCAAAATGAGCAGAAAATGATAGAAAATAAAAAACTAGACTCCTGCCAGGACATAAAATGGTTACATCTACGTATTTTGAAGCAACACAATAATCACACTTTAACATATCAGTTGCGAGTCAAAGTTTGAACGATCATTTTCTAGAAATATAGTGTTATGCATACAATTGTATATAGTGACATTCATGCTTATGAATTGAAGAACTAAACAAAATTTAGACAAATTTCATTCCAATTCCAAACACAAACTTCTTAGGTTTGTGAATTAATAGGTATTTACTAAAAGAAATGTCAAAATATTCGCCTCAAAATAAATCAACAGCAAACTATCAATAACAAAGAAATCAGAATGAACGATTGACCTTAATATTTGTGAATTCAAAGGTATCAAATAAAAAACAAAGGCTATTACACAAAAAATATTCTAAAATCCATAGCGAGCATTCAAATGTGTTGACTGTCAATTCGTTTATAATTACAGAATTACGGATTAACGAGGATCAAGCTGTGGGATAGAAATTCTGAAAATTAAGATGATAAAAAGGAGAATACCTTAAGAGAGAGAAAGCGCCGGAAGGTAATGGCGGTTGTATGAATAAGGACAAATATGGAGGAAAGGAAAGGGGAGGTCTTGGGCTTCACGAAATAAGAACTGATTGCAAAAGGATAGGGACGGAAACACTAATTGGAGGGAGCGATAAAAATAAAATAAAATTGTTATTTGTTCCCGCACAATTATATAATACTCCCTCCCTCCGTTCCAGGTGAGTGTGGACTGTCCAAAATGACAAAATTTTTTTACTATTTCACCCACTCATTCTCTCTCCTACTTTACTTTTACACTCACAACACCAGTTAATTTACTATTCCTCCCACTCATTCTCTTTCCTATTTAATTTTCCATAATCACAAACACCTCTTTCCACTATTTATCTCTCTTACTTTTCCTTAATTTATGTGCCCAAAATTTTGGTCCACACTCACCTAGAACGGAGGGAGGAAGTATACCGCATTACTAAGTTTCCCTATAAAAATTAAGATTACACCACCATTATTACTATTCTATCCTTTTATACCCCTCAATAAACACCACCTATAAAAATTAAGATTACATCACCATTATTACTATTCTACTCTTTTAAACTCCTTAATAAACACCCATCTATAAAAATTAAGATTACACCAGCATTATTACTATTCTACCCTTTTAAACCCTTCAATAAACACCCACCTAAATTATCAAAATACACTCACACACACCCCGCACCCATGTATACGGGCAAACAAACACAGACAATGAAAACAAAAAAAAAAGAAAAAAAAAGACAACTTTGGGAGAGAGAACAGCGCCTGAAACCCTTAGGTAATAGTATTTGGCCTCTTCAATTTCCATGAATCCTTATCATTTTTGGAAAGAGTTGCAATTATATTTTTCAACAATGAGAATATCCCAATGGAGAAATTAATGTTCAAGCTGAATGTAAACCAGTCATATGGCTCAAAAGTGGAAGACGCAAACCTGGAATTTGCTCTCAGATCATTCTTTGTCAAGCTTCCCGTATCAAAACCTCTCCGAGGAGGAGCAGCTCTTCTAACTATGGAACTCAGAGAAAATCAATCTCCTTAAAATGTTGTTTTTTCTTTTTCGGCCACAACAACAACTGACTGAACATCATTTAAATTTTCAACAAATATTGGTTAAATGTTATTCAAAAGTTTGGTAAGAAGTAGCCGGACTATGTAAAATTGTTTGGTTAATAGTTAACAAACAATTTAAATATGTTCGGCTACTATCGATCAAATTGTAGGTACGGTGAATTTTTGAAAACTTTGAAAAAAAAACAAAACAAAAATCTTTGAAGTGTTCAAAATACTTACATTAATATACCTTGATCATCAATTGTTATTTCATACATGCTTGATATTTAATGTAATATAGTAAACTTAAATAAAGAAATTTGTAAACTTACTATGAGTGAGGGAGAGCTTTTTTTTTTTTTTAATAGATGATGGAGTAGAAGGGAGGGTAAGTTTTTAGGTTTAATGAGGGTGAAAATTTAATGATTTTACAGGTGTATTTAGTAGATAGGTAAGTAATATCGAAAAAATTCAATTGCGGGTGTACAACACTGTAGTGAAGGATAATAGAGTTATTTCAATTGATGACATTTTTTGAAAATTGCATTGCGGAGATATTAAGTAATTGTGCAAGGGGTGAATAACAATTCTCAAATAAAAATAAAAATAAAATAGAATAAGGTGGGGCAAATAGCACTATACCACCAAATTTACACAAAGTTGTAATTTAGAATCTAATGTTACAATTTTTATATATGTTCACGTTTTGTTGTAATACAAGACACAAACGGATAACACTCGATGAAAGCTAACGAAATATACGAAAAGTGTAACGATCATTTTTTAAATTCACATTTTCAACCCCTGAAATTTCATATTTTATGAAAATATATTGTAAAAGTAAATTTAATAAATAAAATATTATTAAATAATAACATATAAATAATTTCGAAATACTAATATAATATGTATTCCTTCAAAAAAACAATATGATTGTATGAAAAATAGAGAAAACTTAGAAAAGAAAAAATATATTTGTCAATGAATTTTTATTTACAATTTTTTTTTCCAAAAAATTATACTCACTCCGCGATTTTTTTTCCAAATAATTCCATTTTGAATCCATATATACCGGAATGACACTAGGAAAAATTTATGTACCAAAATGACCACTTTGAGAGAAATCGGCATTGGTAGTGCCGTTTTTGGTTTGAAGTCGGCATTGCCAATGCCGACTTTAGGCCATTTTTGAAACCCAATTTAAAAAAAAAAACCCTAAAGTCGGCATTGCCAATGCCGACTTTAGGCTTTTTTTTTTTTTTTCAAATTGAGTTTTTCACATTTATATTTAAAAAATTGATGTCGTTTGGAGCATTTGCACAATTGTTAAGAAACCAAGGGATATCAGCATTGACCTTGCACTCCGTATTTACTTCAGCTGGTTGCCCCTATAACTTCCTTGGCCTCCTAAAACTACTCCACCTTAAACTAGTGTAATAAATGATTTTATTGATGTCCGTTTCATCCCTTAATAGCCAATTGGAAGTTCCAAATTACTTCACATGGATGCTCATACATGCTCATTACTTCTTTTTCTTAAAAACTACATCTAATCTTCAAAACAATATCTATTTTGGACCTGATGAGGGTGTATTTATTTTGTATCGGGTCTATTATGGATGCAATAAATAAAGAGTTAGATGTGTTGAATAAAAAAAATATGAATTTGATGATGAAATTCAAGAAAACTGAAGAAGGTTGAATGATTTTTTTTTATTATTATTATTTTTTTTGCAGTTTTTCCTAAACATAAATAATGGTATATTTGGTAATTAATAAATAAAATGTATAGATAATAGCAAAAATGCAAAATAACAAGTATTTTGGAATAAATTTGAGCTCCTTCAACTACAAGTAAATATTTTGGGACGAAAGGAGTTAATTTAGCTCCTTAGTTTGATGCAACTCAAATACCAAGATCTACAGCTCGATTTGTAATTAACAGTGCACATGTTTTAAATATAAATGTGAGAAACCCAATTTGAAAAAAAAAAAAAAAAGCCTAAAGTCGGCATTGGCAATGCCGACTTTAGGTTTTTTTTTTTTTTAAATTGGGTTTCAAAAATGGCTAAAGTCGGCATTGGTAATGCCGACTTCAAACCAAAAACGGCACTACCAATGCCGATTTCTCTCAAAATGGTCATTTTGGTACATAAATTTTTTCTAGTGTCATTCTGGTATATATGGATTCAAAAGGGAATTATTTGAAAAAAAAAATCCTCACTCCGCAATTTAAGTTTTCTATTTTGACCACACACAATTATTAAGAAAACAATAAAAATAAATAGTGATTAAATAATTGAAAGTGGGTTGAAGTTTAGAGGAGAGAGAAAGTAAAATAGTAAATTTTAAACTATTTTTGATTAAAGCAAACAAATATATCTCTCACCTTCCTCAAATACTCAAATAATATAATCCATCACATTAAATATTTGAAAATAAATACTTATTAATATAATGCATTTTTTTGGGGTGGAGGGGGTAAAATTTTTCTTAAAGAATAGTAAATAAAAAATTGAATTTACTTTTTCTTTTAAGGTTTCTCGATATTTTTCAAACATATTATATTAAAATTTTATAGGTATTTTATAATTATTTACATGTTTATTGAATAGTAATGTTTTTTATTAGAATTTATTGTTACATATATTTTCATGAAATATGAAATTTTAAGGGCTGAAAATGTGAATTTAAGATATGTTCGTTACAATTTTCGTCTATTTCGTTAGTTTTCGTCAAAAGACATTCATTTTTGCCTTGGATTGCAACATAATAACGTGAATTGCAACATAATAACGTGAACATCTATAGTATAAATGGAAGCACCCTTCTCAACAGTAGAATGAACAGTTACACACGGGGAATTTCCCATTTTGCCCTCATATTTTTGTTCCTTTCCCATTTTGTCCTTAAAAAAAAAATTTTAAAAGACAGACAGCGCAAGACTCAGGAGGGTTGATGAGGTCGGAGAATTTGACAACGGGGAGGAGTTCGCGGATGAGGACGGCGGAGACGGAGGGGTGGGGGTCGTGGTGGTGGGTGTGTGAGACGGGTCGGGTGGAGTAGGAGAAATCGGGTTCGAGGAAATCGGGGAGGCCGATGGTTCGGAAGAATGAGGAGATGAGCTTGCGGTGCGGAAGAGGCCGAGGAAGGTGAGGAAGTGAAGGAAGAGCTTGGGGAGGATGAGGTCTGAGTAACCCACTGGGAATCCCATTTTCAATTGATAGAGAGAGAAAGCTAGAGAGAGAGAGATGAATTGAAATAAAGAATCTTCTATCTATAGTATAAATTAGGGAAGGGTTAGGAAAGGGTGTTAAAAGTTCTTTGCCAGGCCGAAATTTTCATTTTGCCCTCACTATTATGTCCATTTTCCATTTTGCCCTTAAAAAAAATTCTTTTAATTTAAAAAAAAAATTAAAAAAAAAATTAAAAAAAAATTACGTAGCCTTGGATACGGGCATGTACTAGACGCTTGCATATATTTGTAGTCATGGGATGAGTGCGTGAAAGAATATACTCCCTCCGTCCATTTACTTACTTCACACTTTCTATTTTGGGCGTCCAAATACATACTTCACACTTTGTTTTTTTACTTAAAAAGGAAAGTTTATATCATTAAAATATTAACCCTACCCCACTCATTCTCTCTCCTACATTATTTTAATACTCACAACACCATTATAATTTACTATTCTCTCCACTCATTCTCTCTCCTATTTTACTTTTACACTCACAACATTTATATCATTATATTTTTTCTTAATCCCCGCGCAAACAGTAACTGTGAAGCAATAAAATGGATGGAGGGAGTAGACGCTTGCACAAACCTACGACAATGACTTGAAATGGGCATAATAAGGTAATTTTTTTTTAATTATTATATTGTTAATTTAATAAAAATATATTGATTTCATTTTTTATTTATTTCAGGTGCTTTTACGTAAACGTACCTGGCCAATGTCTGTTTCGATTGAGACAACATGTTTACTTCAACTGGTTAAAAATCTATATGTTAATTAGATGTTAATTTATGTCTTATCTTTTTGTAAATAACTTTTATTGTGTAATTTAAATTAATTATCATTTTGTAACTATAATGTTTATGTTAATTAAAAAAAAAAAGACCCCGTGTCCTCGGACACGGGCATATGTACTAGTCTATAGTATAAATGGAAGCACCCTTCTCAACAGTAGAATGAAACGATTACACACGGGAATTTCCCATTTTGCCCTCATATTTTTGTTCCTTTCCCATTTTGCCCTTAAAATTTTTATTTTTTTTTAAAGACAGGCAGCGCAGGACTCAGGAGGGTTGATGAGGTCGGAGAATTTGACAACGGGGAGGAGTTCGCGGATGAGGACGGCGGAGACGGAGGGGTGGGGGTCGTGGTGGTGGGTGTGTGAGACGGGTCGGGTGGAGTAGGAGAAATCGGGTTCGAGGAAATCGGGGAGGCCGATGGTTCGGAAGAATGAGGAGATGAGCTTGCGGTGCGGAAGAGGCCGAGGAAGGTGAGGAAGTGAAGGAAGAGCTTGGGGAGGATGAGGTCTGAGTAACCCACTGGGAATCCCATTTTCAATTGATAGAGAGAGAAAGCTAGAGAGAGAGAGATGAATTGAAATAAAGAATCTTCTATCTATAGTATAAATTAGGAAAGGGTTAGGAAAGGGTGTTAAAAGTTCTTTGCCAGGCCGAAATTTTCATTTTGCCCTCACTATTATGTCCATTTTCCATTTTGCCCTTAAAAAAATTCTTTTAATTTAAAAAAAAAATTACAAAAAAAATTAAAAAAAAATTACCTAGCCTTGGACACGGGCATGTACTAGACGCTTGCATATATTTGTAGTCATGGGATGAGTGCGTGAAAGAATATACTCCCTCCGTCCATTTACTTACTTCACACTTTCTATTTTGGGCGTTCAAATACATACTTCACACTTTGTTTTTTTACTTAAAAAGGAAAGTTTATATCATTAAAATATTAACCCTACCCCACTCATTCTCTCTCCTACATTATTTTAATACTCACAACACCATTATAATTTACTATTCTCTCCACTCATTCTCTTTCCTATTTTACTTTTACACTCACAACATTTATATCATTATTTTTTTTCTTAATCCCCGCGCAAACAGTAACTGTGAAGCAATAAAATGGACGGAGGGAGTAGACGCTTGCACAAACCTACGACAAGGACTTGAAATGGGCATAATAAGGTAATTTTTTTTAATTATTATATTGTTAATTTAATAAAAATATATTGATTTCATTTTTTATTTATTTCAGGTGCTTTTACGTAAACGTACCTGGCCAATGTCTGTTTCGATTGAGACAACATGTTTACTTCAACTGGTTAAAAATCTATATGTTAATTAGATGTTAATTTATGTCTTATCTTTTTGTAAATAACTTTTATTGTGTAATTTAAATTAATTATCATTTTGTAACTATAATGTTTATGTTAATTAAAAAAAAAAGACCCCGTGTCCTCGGACACGGGCATATGTACTAGTCTATAGTATAAATGGAAGCACCCTTCTCAACAGTAGAATGAACAGTTACACACGGAGAATTTCCCATTTTGCCCTCATATTTTTGTTCCTTTCCCATTTTGTCCTTAAAATTTTTTTTTTTAAAAGACAGACAACGCAGGACTCAGGAGGGTTGATGAGGTCGGAGAATTTGACAACGGGGAGGAGTTCGCGGATGAGGACGGCGGAGACGGAGGGGTGGGGGTCGTGGTGGTGGGTGTGTGAGACGGGTCGGGTGGAGTAGGAGAAATCGGGTTCGAGGAAATCGGGGAGGCCGATGGTTCGGAAGAATGAGGAGATGAGCTTGCGGTGCGGAAGAGGCCGAGGAAGGTGAGGAAGTGAAGGAAGAGCTTGGGGAGGATGAGGTCTGAGTAACCCACTGGGAATCCCATTTTCAATTGATAGAGAGAGAAAGCTAGAGAGAGAGAGATGAATTGAAATAAAGAATCTTCTATCTATAGTATAAATTAGGGAAGGGTTAGGAAAGGGTGTTAAAAGTTCTTTGCCAGGCCGAAATTTTCATTTTGCCCTCACTATTATGTCCATTTTCCATTTTGCCCTTAAAAAAAATTCTTTTAATTTAAAAAAAAAATTAAAAAAAAAATTAAAAAAAAATTACGTAGCCTTGGACACGGGCATGTACTAGACGCTTGCATATATTTGTAGTCATGGGATGAGTGCGTGAAAGAATATACTCCCTCCGTCCATTTATTTACTTCACACTTTCTATTTTGGGCGTCCAAATACATACTTCACACTTTGTTTTTTTACTTAAAAAGGAAAGTTTATATCATTAAAATATTAACCCTACCCCACTCATTCTCTCTCCTACATTATTTTAATACTCACAACACCATTATAATTTACTATTCTCTCCACTCATTCTCTCTCCTATTTTACTTTTACACTCACAACATTTATATCATTATTTTTTTTCTTAATCCCCGCGCAAACAGTAACTGTGAAGCAATAAAATGGATGGAGGGAGTAGACGCTTGCACAAACCTACGACAAGGACTTGAAATGGGCATAATAAGGTAATTTTTTTTAATTATTATATTGTTAATTTAATAAAAATATATTGATTTCATTTTTTATTTATTTCAGGTGCTTTTACGTAAACGTACCTGGCCAATGTCTGTTTCGATTGAGACAACATGTTTACTTCAACTGGTTAAAAATCTATATGTTAATTAGATGTTAATTTATGTCTTATCTTTTTGTAAATAACTTTTATTGTGTAATTTAAATTAATTATCATTTTGTAACTATAATGTTTATGTTAATTAAAAAAAAAAAGACCCCGTGTCCTCGGACACGGGCATATGTACTAGTCTATAGTATAAATGGAAGCACCCTTCTCAACAGTAGAATGAACAGTTACACACGGGGAATTTCCCATTTTGCCCTCATATTTTTGTTCCTTTCCCATTTTGTCCTTAAATTTTTTTTTTTAAAAAGACAGACAACGCAGGACTCAGGAGGGTTGATGAGGTCGGAGAATTTGACAACGGGGAGGAGTTCGCGGATGAGGACGGCGGAGACGGAGGGGTGGGGGTCGTGATGGTGGGTGTGTGAGACGGGTCGGGTGGAGTAGGAGAAATCGGGTTCGAGGAAATCGGGGAGGCCGATGGTTCGGAAGAATGAGGAGATGAGCTTGCGGTGCGGAAGAGGCCGAGGAAGGTGAGGAAGTGAAGGAAGAGCTTGGGGAGGATGAGGTCTGAGTAACCCACTGGGAATCCCATTTTCAATTGATAGAGAGAGAAAGCTAGAGAGAGAGAGATGAATTGAAATAAAGAATCTTCTATCTATAGTATAAATTAGGAAATGGTTAGGAAAGGGTGTTAAAAGTTCTTTGCCAGGCCGAAATTTTCATTTTGCCCTCACTATTATGTCCATTTTCCATTTTGCCCTTAAAAAAAATTCTTTTAATTTAAAAAACAAATTACAAAAAAAATTAAAAAAAAATTACGTAGCCTTGGACACGGGCATGTACTAGACGCTTGCATATATTTGTAGTCATGGGATGAGTGCGTGAAAGAATATACTCCCTCCGTCCATTTACTTACTTCACACTTTCTATTTTGGGCGTCCAAATACATACTTCACACTTTGTTTTTTTACTTAAAAAGGAAAGTTTATATCATTAAAATATTAACCCTACCCCACTCATTCTCTCTCCTACATTATTTTAATACTCACAACACCATTATAATTTACTATTCTCTCCACTCATTCTCTCTCCTATTTTACTTTTACACTCACAACATTTATATCATTATTTTTTTTCTTAATCCCCGCGCAAACAGTAACTGTGAAGCAATAAAATGGATGGAGGGAGTAGACGCTTGCACAAACCTACGACAAGGACTTGAAATGGGCATAATAAGGTAATTTTTTTTAATTATTATATTGTTAATTTAATAAAAATATATTGATTTCATTTTTTATTTATTTCAGGTGCTTTTACGTAAACGTACCTGGCCAATGTCTGTTTCGATTGAGACAACATGTTTACTTCAACTGGTTAAAAATCTATATGTTAATTAGATGTTAATTTATGTCTTATCTTTTTGTAAATAACTTTTATTGTGTAATTTAAATTAATTATCATTTTGTAACTATAATGTTTATGTTAATTAAAAAAAAAAAAGACCCCGTGTCCTCGGACACGGGCATATGTACTAGTCTATAGTATAAATGGAAGCACCCTTCTCAACAGTAGAATGAACAGTTACACACGGGGAATTTCCCATTTTGCCCTCATATTTTTGTTCCTTTCCCATTTTGTCCTTAAAATTTTTTTTTTTTTAAAAGACAGACAACGCAGGACTCAGGAGGGTTGATGAGGTCGGAGAATTTGACAATGGGGAGGAGTTCGCGGATGAGGACGACGGAGACGGAGGGGTGGGGGTCGTGGTGGTGGGTGTGTGAGACGGGTCGGGTGGAGTAGGAGAAATCGGGTTCGAGGAAATCGGGGAGGCCGATGGTTCGAAAGAATGAGGAGATGAGCTTGCGGTGCGGAAGAGGCCGAGGAAGGTGAGGAAGTGAAGGAAGAGCTTGGGGAGGATGAGGTCTGAGTAACCCACTGGGAATCCCATTTTCAATTGATAGAGAGAGAAAGCTAGAGAGAGAGAGAGATGAATTGAAATAAAGAATCTTCTATCTATAGTATAAATTAGGGAAGGGTTAGGAAAGGGTGTTAAAAGTTCTTTGCCAGGCCGAAATTTTCATTTTACCCTCACTATTATGTCAATTTTCCATTTTGTCCTTAAAAAAATTCTTTTAATTTAAAAAAAAAATTAAAAAAAAAATTAAAAAAAAATTACGTAGCCTTGGACACGGGCATGTACTAGACGCTTGCATATATTTGTAGTCATGGGATGAGTGCGTGAAAGAATATACTCCCTCCGTCCATTTACTTACTTTACACTTTCAATTTTGGGCGTCCAAATACATACTTCACACTTTGTTTTTTTACTTAAAAAGGAAAGTTTATATCATTAAAATATTAACCCTACCCCACTCATTCTCTCTCCTACATTATTTTAATACTCACAACACCATTATAATTTAATATTCTCTCCACTCATTCTCTCTCCTATTTTATTTTTACACTCACAACATTTATATCATTATTTTTTTTCTTAATTCCCGCGCAAACAGTAACTGTGAAGCAATAAAATGGACGGAGGGAGTAGACACTTGCACAAACCTACGACAAGGACTTGAAATGGGCATAATAAGGTAATTTTTTTTAATTATTATATTGTTAATTTTATAAAAATATATTGATTTCATTTTTTTATTTATTTCAGGTGCTTTTACGTAAACGTACCTGGCCAATGTCTGTTTCGATTGAGACAACATCTTTACTTCAACTGGTTAAAAATCTATATGTTAATTAGATGTTAATTTATGTCTTATCTTTTTGTAAACAACTTTTATTGTGTAATTTAAATTAATTATCATTTTGTAACTATAATGTTTATGTTAATTAAAAAAAAAAAGACCCCGTGTCCTCGGAAACGGGCATATGTACTAGTTGTAGCGTTGTGAGAAAAGAAATTCTGGTTCTTTTTATTTTTTATGAGTCGCCACCTATATTATTTGATTGGAAACATAGAAAAACCATTTGAGAGATTTGGGTTCAGGGCTTAGGTTATGAAATGGGTAGGTTTAGAAAGCATCCATTTCACCCAATCCGGAGATCGGTCTTGCTAAAGAAAAGAGAGGTTTTTCAAAAGAAGAAATAAAAAACGAATTCAAATACTACAAATAAAGGTCCATTTGACGAGGTCAAACGGAATGTAGGATCGATTGCTTCGAGACCGTCTCCATGATTTGGAGAGGCTCTAGGCCGATCCTAGATTCTATGGACTTATACCACTCTAACAATCAATTAGAAGGAAGATTAGGAATTACCTTGCGTGAGGTGATTTGGGCAGAGTTTCGGCTCAAGTTTAGAGTCGACCCTTCACACGGACAGAGCTTCGCCTTGGTCCTTGGTTTGGAGATTGATGATTGTTTATCAACAAGGTTGACAAACAAACTATGAGGTGAGTTTTAGAGTGATTTTGAAGGATTCTTTCAGGGAAAGAAAACGACAAAATGTGTGTGTGTTGTGTAAATTCGCGGTCCGGGCCCTTCGACCTTTGGAAGTCACCAAGTATTTATAGAGGTTGGATATGAAGAAGTGGAGAGTTAAAACCCTATCAGATGGTTCTAGACCTCCTCTCCCATTGGTTGGCCGGAGAGATAAAGTTTTATCCCGAAAAGAGGTTGAAATCGACGAGGGAACCGTCGTCTGCACCTGCGAGAGGGAGATATCTCGCGCGAGACACGCCATCTCGCGGCGAGATATTGCTCCCTGTGGGCCTTTTATCCTTTCCTCGTTATCTCGTATGCAGTTTAGTCCCAAACTAACGGTAGTTAGTCAAAACTTTAACGAAACATGACGAAATGGTGGATTTCTACTTCTTGACTCAAAGCGAGACTTAGAGTGGTATAAGTATGATCCGATGTGTTCAGAATGGGGTGTCTACAGAGCCCCTCGGCGACAAGTCTTATGAAAGAAGTCATGTCGACGATAGAAAAGACATCATTCTGAACATCGGGATGGTCGTGCCGCACGGCTGCCTACGTATCTCTATCGGAGAATCAGACCATAACGTAGTTCGACTCCAAAACACGAAAAGGTTGCTTTAGGTATTTTGAAAAACGTTTTTTTTTTGAAAATCGAGGAGATTTTATTTTTTGAAAAGGCAAATTCATACTGAGGAATCAAATCAAGACCCAATTCTGAATATACCTGTCTGTCTGAAGATTCGCCTGTCTAGGCTCCGAACCTGCGGGAAATATGTTAGAAAACAAAGGTTTACCTGTCCGGTCCTCTGAGTCCTGTTGTTTTTGTGATGATTCGTCGTTCTGGGCTCCGAATCGGGCTTTTTGCTGTTGGGGATGACGATTCACCTGTTTGGGCGTTGAATCGGGCTTTTGGTTCGACGATCCACCTGTCTGGGCGTTGGACCGGTCTTTTCTGATGACGATCCACCTGTTTGGGCGTTGGACCGAGCTTTTTGATGACGATCCACCTGTTTGGGCGTTGGACCGAGCTTTTTGATGACGATCCACCTGTTTGGGCGTTGGACCGGGCTTTTTGATGACGATCCACCTGTCTGGGCGTTGGACCGGGCTTTTTCTTTGATGATTCACCTTTCTGGGCTCTGAGCGACTGGTGCCGTACCGGGCGATTGTGCGCATGTCACGTTTGACTCGTTCCGTGACTTGCGGTACCGGTTTTTCCACGTTTCCTTGCTAGTTTATCATTTCCAAGGGTAAATGTGTCAAAATTTTGAACTTTGACGTTGCGTAGACGCTTATTGTCGAGGACAATTTTGTCCTTTTCCAGAAGGTTTATCTCGCGGCGGGATAAGATATACCGCGCGAGATATGTACTGTCGGGGCATATAAACAGCAGCTCTAGCTCATTTTGAAAATATCCTTTTCAAAATTTCCCTCCCTAGCTCGAGCCAAGGTCGCCTTTTCTGTGGTTTTTCGTGGATTTGCTTGGAGATTCTTCCCCCCAATCCATTCTCAATCCCTCCTTCCTCCATAATCCATGGCTCAAGAACAAAGGAACCCGATTTTGGGTAGCTATTTGCTAGGGAAAGATTACCCTCGCGATGATCTTACTTTTGATAGGAACGCGCATATCTCCACTGTCATTCGGGAGGGCTTGGTAAGAACTCTATCTTCACCTCTTGTTTCTTGTATTGCATTGGTTTGAATCCCCTTTCCCTTGAATTCAAAATTCCCTCAATGGCCTTTGTTCATGTTTATGCTTAGAACTAGGTTCCCCTTGCATGCTTTGATTTTGTGCATTTTCTCTGGATGTTTGTTGTTGCATCGTGTGCGTATGAGCCTCCTACACATCATGGATTGTAGGAGAGGTTGATTCGGATTATGATTGACATCCTTGGGCAAGCTTTTCTTGTACGCACGCCAAGTGTTCGATGAAATGCCCCAATGAAAAAATTTTCTTCTATTTCATTGATTTCTTGACATGGAATGATTTCTAATGTTGCCCTCTCTGTTTTTCCTCTGTTTTGCAGTCGTATAAGCCGATTAAGAACTGTCGAGGGAGTCCGAAGATGGCTAGGGCGGTTTGGGACAAGATCAAGGATCTTGACGGCGTCCGAGCTAGGGTGGCCCAAACGGGTTTGTTGACTTTCATTGACAACCTTCAGGGAATAAGGAGGACTTCCCAAGTTCTTCAGGCTATCCGGGAAAGGTGGTGGGACACTACCCACACGGTCCATTTGCGCTTCGGGGAAGCGACTATGACCCCGACTGACTTTCTGGCCATCACGGGACTAGAGTTCATTGGCGATCCCCTGCCAAAGTTTCCGAATTTCAAGCTTGCGGGTCCAGCGGCGTGGAGGCAATTGATTGGTTTCGTCCCTAACAAGGTTAAGGGATTTGCTGCTGAGCTGACACCCCTCCGGCGTCAGATTGACGATTATGCTGAGAAACCGAACGCAGTCACGGATCGACTGGTGAGGGGGGCCCTCTGGTACTTCCTTTCTGAGACCATTTTTGCGAACCATTCCTCTACGGCTCATCTTTCGCTGTTACGTTTGTTGGTTGATCTGGATGAAGTGAGCGGCTATGACTGGGGCTCGGGGATCGGCCTTCTCGCTACCACGCCATGGATGAGGCGTGTAGGCACACCAAGGATACTCGTCGGGGTATTCTTATGCCCGGGAGGTATGCTCTTTGATTACTCGTTTCGTTTTCTCGTCGTATGCTCTATCTCGTGTTCCCTTACCGAATCCGTTCGCTTTTCTTGTGCGATATGGGGCTACACTGTCCTTGGGCTGTATAGGTTTGAGTTGGAGAGCCGGGCCCCTTTGTTTCCGGATATCCGGAGGTGGAGCCACCCCAACCGGAGCGTTGATGAGGAGGAGGATCAGGATTGGACCCTGACGGTTGCGGAGGCACGAGCCATGCCGGACACCTTTGAGTACGAGAGACTCGGGCTCGTATCCTTGGACCCCGTTAGAGCTGGAGGTGCATCGAGCTTGGGATGCCACCGGATGCAGAGGATGCCGGCGTCTTTGGAGGGAGATACCATGTATCTCGGTGAGCGGAGTCTTCCCACGCATGGCCGGGTAGACTATCATACAGGGTGCCGGCGGATCCGCCGAGGTCGATGTATCCCACCCACTCTATTCCTGAGGATGATTATGCTAGTCTTTTGGTGGGTGATGCGGCGACGTCTTGCGTGATCCCCTGGCTTCTTATGCGGAGTTTCGCCTCGGTTGATGGGTCCCCTCCCGGTGGGGGATAGGCGATCACATGCTCGTGGCTCCGCCTCTCGCTTCTCGTCTGTGTTCTTCAGCCCCTAGCACTTCCTCCCGTGCTACGGGTTCTCTCGCCTTTGCCCCGCACTACGGCCCTTTGAGCTACACGTATATGATGGGGAGCATGCCGATGATAGGACACATCCCGTCTCCCGATCGATTCCCGAGGGTTACCGCCTCTCGCCGATGTCTCTTCGGTATGTTTCGTTTGTACTGTTTCTCGTATTCGTCCATATAAGTGTATATGTCCGACTCCATCCGAGCATTTTCTTTTCTTTTGATTGTCGTCACCATATCCGCGGCCGATTACAACCGTGGAGCGACCAAGATGGCCGGGTTGATGGCTTTGGTGTCGGACCCGTCCGAGAGGCCGTTTCTGTAAGGCTTCTTCGGCGGCCTCGACGCAAGGCCTCGGCGGTGACCCCTACTTGCGGAGCCAAGAGGTCGAGGAGGGATGGTAGCCCCCGGTGGTGATGGCGGAGGTGCCGGCGGCTCGAGCGACTTGATGGCGTGATCCCTCCCCTTTTTCTTTATCTTGATTATCTGTACATATTGGCCGTGTGGGCCTGCATAATTTTTTTTCTTTCTTTTCTCGGTACCCGTTAGGAACACATAGGTAGCACAAACAATGGTTTTTCTTAATCCCTAATCCTAGGTCTAATTAGTTAGTTAATTAACTTTCTCGACTTTCCATGTTTTCGGAAATGGAATGGCCGTTAGCCGCAATTTTGAGCCCGAGTATGGTGTTTTATTGCATGTTATGAACTCGTACACGCAGTTTTTCGAGACTTGCTTCGTCAAGTCGGGGCTAGATTGCTGTTTGAGTAGAACCGCCGTTGCTTTGCCGTAGGGATATCTCGCGCGAGATAAGGTGTCTCGCACGAGACACGCTACCCAGTGTAAATCTCTTCCTTTTTCGAACAGGATTTTGACAGCTTTTCCCTATAAAATCACCCCGTAGTCCGGCCATAACTCATTCTAGCCTTTCAAACTCTAGAGATATCCTGTTAGGGTGAAACTCTTGTCTTCTTCTTCAACCCTGTGATCCATGGCTTCCAAGGAGATTGCCCCAACGTCCATGATTGTCGATGATTTTTCTTTGTCCTCCAGTGATTGCATCTTTCAAGCAAGCATCAAGGGATTTTGTAAGGTCGTTTCGCAACCGGTCTCGCAATAAGTTTATCGCAGAATTCGGATTTAGAATTCTTTTCACTTTGAAGAACCTCCAACCGGATTGGAAGTTATTGCAGGGTGCTGCTCGATTTTGGGATCCCTCTATTCATCTTTTCAATTTTTCTTTGAATGAGATGGTGCCTACCTGTGGAGGAATTCGCCATTATCTTGGATATGCCTTTGATTGGTAAGATTGTTGTTCCTAAGTATCATAGGAATCATTCGGAGGCTTTGAACGAATTGTTAGGGATCCCCCTTGATACTTGCTATGGGTTGGTTCACCGCAAGTGGGTTGATTGCTCTTCTTTTCCAGGACGCTTCAACGGTGATTCTCGATGATGACGCTTTTCATGTCCATAAGCGGAACTTTCGGCTCTTTCTCTTTTCGGAGATGTTTTGTTTACGTGCAAGGACGGCTTGGTCGATTCCCAACCGGTGGAAGTTGTTCTTGCTAGGAAACGTTCTAGGAACATTATTCCGCTAATCTTGGGTGAGACCCTTCATGGTCTTGATGAGCCGCATAGGACTGGCGTCATGACTCAAGGGAGTCCCCTCCCGTTGACTATTTGGCTTAGGGAGCATCTCAAGTTGATAGGTCCCCCGTTGGAATATTCTCCTTTTACATATCATACGCGAAAGTTGTTGATCAAAGATCTTTCAAATGATGAATGGGCCGAGTTGATTGCGAAGACCGAAACCGCCGATATTCTCTCGGTGTCCACCTTATTGGAGGTTGAACAAGTATGTTGCCAATACCAAGGGTTTTGACAGGTTGTTCTTCCGGGTTTGCGAGATTCCTCCTTTTACTTTCCCAAGCGGGTGCTCCGTCGCTTGGTCACAGCCAGGACACTTATCTTTTCGAAGGAGCTTCTCGTGAAGTGTCTTATATTGGGGTAGAGTTTGCGCAGTGCTAGCTCAAGCATGGGGTGAAGGAACTAATCGGGACCGTTGGTCGAACCTTCGGACTTTTAATGCAAGCATCTTCCCGTCTCGACAAATATTTGGATTGGTTCCTCCATACCGGTCATCCTAGTGCAGAGAAGATTGATGATTTGCGGCTTTTACCGCTAAGAGATTCTTTTGTAGCTAGCAAGATCTTGCGAAGGAGCGAGGCTCGCCCGATCCTGCTAATGTGCGAACTGATCCAACTCAGGATTTTCTTGATGGGGATTGGTACGAGAGGCGAGGCAAGGGAATGCCTGGAAAGACGCAAGCTTTGGATAGGCCTCATGTCTTCAAGAGATTGTCGGAATCTGTCTTTGATCGTCTCGACTCGTTTTTGACCGTCTCGAGGATGTTCTCGCTTTGAGAGGCTCAAAGCGCAAGGAGGATCACGACGACGGTGGAGACCATGTCAGCCGGCCAACCAAGTGAATGAAAGGCTAGATCTTTAGGAGTACCAAGAGATTGCTTTGATAGATCAATTGTTTCTGCTTTATTAGTATTATTTTTTTTTCAAGTTTGTTAGCTTAGCAAATTAGTCGTTGTGGTTAGGATTTCCCTATTGTCATTAATGAAACGCATTCGATTAATAAAAGGGACAACTTTGATTTATTTATTTGATTAGACCGAACCTGAAGGCCGCCTACGTTCCTCTTTACAAGAATTAAACAAGAGGCTCAGTCCAACGTAGTTCATTTTTGAGAAAAGGACAAAATATGGCTCCGTGCCGTGGAGTAATCTCGCGCGAGATAAGGCCCCCTTTTTTTTTTTTTTTTTTTTTTCATGCACACCCTTTCTTTTGCCTAGACCGCCCTTCGGGTTTTCAATCCAGCGGGCTTCTTTTCTTGTGCTAGCTCTAATTTTTTATTTTTTTTTTGCCTAGGTCGTCCTTTCTGGGATTTTCAACCTAGCGCGCGATTTCTTTTAAGGAGGCCAAGTCACGCGAAGTACTTCTTGAGCTTGTCCATGTTGATCGGCTTCGGTAGTTGATCTCCGTCTAAGTCTACCACCGAAGGGCTCCCAGAGAATATCTTCTTCACAATGTAGGGTCCTATCCACCTTGGTCCCCACTTGCCTAACGGGTTGAAAGGTCCGGACGATGCTCACGGAGCACCGTGTCGCCTACTCGATGTTCCTTGTCTTGACCTTTTTGTTGAAAGCTCTTGCCATTCTTCTTTGGTAAGCTTGAGTGTGTTCGGCCGCTTTCAACCTTCTTTCGTCCAACAGGCTAGCTCTTCGTATCCGCTTTCTAGCCGCCGACTTCATTCACTTGGTTTTCTAGAGAACCCTTAGTGATGGTATTTCCAATTCTATCGGTAAGACAAGCCTCCATCCCGAATGTGAGGGCGTAGGGAGTTTCTCCCGTAGCCGTTCGGATCAAGTGCGGTACCCCATAGTGCGAATGGTAGCTTGTCGGGCCGCTCTTTTCCAAAGGATCGCCATTTTTCCGATGATAGTCTCGATTGTTTTGTTCGCGGCTTCAACCGCTCCGTTTGTTTGAGGCCTATAAGGAGATGACTTGTGTCTCGTGATTTTGTACTCGGCCGCAGCGATCGGTTTCCTTCTCGAAGTGTGACCCATTATCGGATATCATCTCTTGTGGAACCCCATATCGGCATGATGTTGTGCTTGATGAATTCTCGCAACCTTCTCGGCATTCGTAACTTTGTAGGAGGCGGCCTCGACCCATTTAGTGAAATAGTCGATGGCTACTAGGACGAAACAAAGGTCCGTTGGCTCGCGGTGTGATCTTTCCAATCACGTCTATCCCCCATGTAGAGAACGGCCAAGGTGAAGTCATTGGGTACAAGCAAGGAAGGCGGTGCATGCCGAAGATTGGCGTGTATCTCGACACTTGTGGCACTTCTTGACCATTTTGGTACAAGCCGGCTTCCATGGTCGCCCAAAAGTACCCTTGTCTCGATGATCTTTTGGCGAGCATGTTTCCGCTCATGTGGGTTCCACATATGCCTTGATGAACATGGTCCATTATTTCCCGGGCCTCTTCCTCGGTGGCGCAAAGGAGGTTTCCTTGGGAATGTTTCTTGAATAGACGGCCAAAGAAGTGATGACGTAATTGGCGCCTAACCTTTTAAGGGCGACCCGAGTCTTCGTGTCCTGCTCTCTGCGGTATGGTTCCATCTAGGATGAAATACCAAATGTCGTGGTACCATGGTTTCCTTCGGAGTTTTCAACAATGCACCTTTCGATAACCATTTGTCTTTGCGTCGTGAAGATCTATAACGGCGCAAGATGCGTGAGTTGCACGCCGTGTTATTTTGAAGGGTTTAACCGCTTTTCCTTTAGGGATTTCGACCAAAGAAGCAAGTGTGGCTAATGCGTCCGCAAACCGATTTTTGTCTCTCGGGAGATAGTGGAATGAGACATCCCGAAATTGTTGCGCCAATTCTTGGAGGTGGGCACCGTATCTTTGAAGGGTTGGATCTTGGACCCTCCACTTCTTCAATGTCTCGATTGATGATCAATTGGGAATCCCCGAATACCTCGAGTTCGCCACGTTGCGTTCTAGGGCTGCCTCAAGCCCCGCTATGCAAGCCTCGTATTCTCGCGGTATTGTTGGTGGCGTCAAAGTCAAGACGCATCGCTAGTGGAGTGTAGATGTCGTTAGGGTCTACCAATAACATTCCGATGCCAAACCCTCTCTTGTTGGCTGCGCCATCGAAAATAATTGCCACTTATTTTCTTCTATGCTTAGGATGTCCTCATCGTGGAATCGCGGGTCTTCCCCTTCACTTCGTCGCAAGGAAATTCGGCCAACCGATCTGCGAATACACTCCCTCCGACGGATTTCGAGTGACGTAAGTGATATCATACCCCGCGAGCATGAAGTACCATTTGGCTAGTCTCGAAGACAAATTTGATTTGTCTAGGATATATTTCGGATCCATCTTTGCGATGAGACGGACCGGAAAGGCTTCCATATAGTGCTTTAGTCTTTGTGATACCTGCACGAGAGCAGCCGCATGACTTGTCGAGTGGAGAGTAGTTGATTTCACCGCCTTGGAATCTGCGGCCGACAAAGTAGATGGCATTTTCTCGTGTGCGAGGCCGGCTGTTTCTTGAGCAAGCATAGCTCCTAATGCGTTGTCTCAGAATCGTGAGGTATAGCTTCAAGGGCTTCTCCTTGTGTGGTGGAACCAGGATGGGTGGGGCAGTTAAGTAGTGCTTAACTTCCTCGAATGCTTCTTGACATTCTTCGGTCCACTCTTGAGGTGCGTTTTTCTTAAGCGGCCTTAAAGATGGGGTCGCACATTGTAGCCGCTGATTAATGAATCGATCGATATATTGAGTCTCGCCCATGAATCCCTTTACTTCTTTCTCGTGTCCCGGGTGGAGGCATGTCTCGTAATGGCCTTTATCTTGGCGGGATCTCGCTTCTATGCCGCGTTCGTGACCATGTATCCCAAGACTTTCCCTTTGACTACTCCGAATGAGCATTTGGCGGGGTTGAGTCTCATTTTGTGCCGTCTCGCCGATTGAAGAATTTTCCGAGATCTCTCAAGTGTTGGCCATCCGTCCCCTTCGAGTGGATAATCATGTCGTCCACATACACCTCTATTTCTTTATGGATCATGTCGTGGAATAGTGTTGTGGATCGCCTTTGGTAGGTAGCCCCAAATGCTTCTTGAGACCAAACGGCATGACCGTGTAGCGTAACGTTCCCCAAGGTGTGGTGAATGCCGTTTTGTGCCGGTCCTCTTCTCGCCATGAGGATTTGGTTATACCCCGCGAACCCGTCGACGAATGAGCGGACCTCGTATGCCGCCGTGGCATCGACCAACATGTCTATGTTTGGTAGCGGGAAGTCATCTTTAGGGATGCCTTGTTCAAGTCTCCGAAATCAACACGTACTCGTATTTTCCCGTTCGACTTGGCTACTTGCACCGTGTTTGCTAACCATTCCGGATATTCAATCACTTTGATGAACCCTACATTCAAGAGTTTCATGATTTCCTCTTTCACTTGCATTGACCATTCCGGCTTGATTCTCGCGTAGTTTCGCTTGACCGGCTTGGCGTTGGGTAGCAGTGGTATCTTGTGTTCTACAACCGACCGATTCAACCTGTGCATATCTTTGTAGGACCAAGCGAAGACGTCGACATATTCTCTCGAGGAGCCGGGTCAAGGTTTCTCTCGTCTTCCCCCTTGAAGAAGCCGCCGATCTTTGTTTCTCCGGGGTCTTCCGTTGTCCCAAGATTAACCGTTTGCATTTCCTCGTCGTCAACAGGCCATTCTTTCCACAACGACCTACTTGCTTAGCTAATTCTTTTAAGATTTGTTCGTTTTCTTGATCTATCTCATCGTATGATTCATTATTAACGTGTTCGTTATATTGATTATTATTAGTTAATTCATCATTTACGATGTTAGCAATCTCGTGGTACTCGGAAAGATCAAAGTTTTCATTAAGGAAGTAAGGGAATACATGTTCGGCCACCGCCTCGATTTCCTCTTGAGTGAGTTCATCTGAGGTGGAGCCTCGCTTCTAATGTAAAAGTTGTAGGGCCTATCTTCCCGCGAGGGTGGGGAGTGCAACCAAGCTCTTTGATCATGAAGTCTTCATCAACAATCCGGTCCCCCGTGACGTGCCGCTTAGAATTGGCTCATCACATTTCGTATTAGTCTTGTGTAGTCGGTAGTTGGAGCGTCCCCTCGATATTGCATGGATCTCGTCGTCTTCTAACCGCACAGTCTTGGAACTGTCGCAGCATGTCTTCTCCCAACACAAAGTCCCATTCGCTTGTCATTTCTCGCTTCGTGCCCCACAAATCATTAGGGATCAAGTGGGACGGATTCTGTTTCATCTCGAGAAGCATCGCAGCCGCCGAAGATTTCAAAGCCCGGTTGGCGCTTTCCTTTATCATCACCCATGGTTCGAAAAGATAAAGTAGGGAATACTTTCCCTTCTCGAACAAAGTAGCCATTGAGTGTCTTTCGATATGGTTTGAGGTTGCAATCCTTGGACTTTGGGTCATTGCCTTTCAGACGAGGTTCCTTCCCACTTGATTTGAGTGAAGCCCCACTCTTCTATGTCATCTTCATCGTGGATGGAGATGTCGTATCCTAGTCCATGCTTTGTGTGAGGCGGGGGACCGTGGTGGTTCCGTTATTCCTTGTAAGTGCTTTCCAAGCCCCAATCCAGAAAGTACCCTTTTGCTAGCATCATTCTCCGTACAGAAGGCTTCCGGAAAACCTAAGTGCCTTTGAGTAGTCGTTCTCGTTGTAAGTGTCTATGACATTCACGGTGCTTTCTCTCTCGATCTCAAAACCACCGAACAGAAATCGAAGTGCTATGTTGTACTTCGAGGATAGGACTAGCAAAGCCACCATCTCTCCGTGTATGGTGACTATCGTGTTGTTGTGTCTCGAACTTGATGCATTGGTGCAGTGGAGGAGGGCACACCCCTATGTCGTGTAGCCAAGGGCGACCAAGCGGCAAGTTGAAGGATGCCGGATGTCGATGACTTGAAATTCGATGCTCATAGTGACTTGCCCCATTTCTACTGTGTATCACAACCGATCCTGCAGCGGTTCTAGCAAGACAATCGTACCCCCTTACAAGATGCCCTGGATGGCTTGAGGTCTTTGTGGGTGAGGCCTAATGATGATAAGGCTTTCTTCGGGAGGACATTGATTGCGTAACCATTGTCGACCAAAATGCGTGGCATTCGGTACCCATTCACCTTAGCGTTATGTAAAGGGCCTCATGATGATTGTTCCCATAGGACGGGAGGTCCAAGTCGGCTGAAAGTGATGACGTTGCCAAACTGCACTTGGCCAATCATTTGAGTGAGCTCTTCGGGTGTTGCTTCTGAGGAAATGGTTATTTGAGCCAATGCCTTTTTCAACATCTCACGGTGCTTGTGAGATGCTCCTATGAGATCCCAAACCGAGATATTTGCTTGTGTCTTTTTCAATTGAGTTAAGAGAGGGTCCTCCTGCTCACTTGGCGATGAGGCTTTAGCTTGTTTTGGAGGATTTTCATCCCTTGGGTCTTTGTTGGTGATCACACGACCGGATCGTGTGAGTAGGTTGACTGTTTTAGACCCTTTTCCTTTTTGTTCTAAGATTTCCTCCCAAGACATCATATAACAGAAAGAAGATTCATTAAATTCAAGAGGGCTCTCGTCCACAATTGTGGCTAGACGAGTAGGGTCCTCGAAGCTACTTTCTATCTCTATTAGATTGACCTCATTGTTTGGCAAAGGATTAGTAACAACATTTGGTAACCCTATCTCTTTATCGTCAAACAAATCTTGAATGACGCTCTTTCAAGTGGAAGCAGGAGTTGGTGTCGTGACCGGTGAAGTTGTGGTACTTGCAGAAGAGATGATGGGCATGGTTGGCAGGAAGATCTTTCTTTGGAGGTGCGCCTTCTCTTGGTTTGATTTTCCCGTTCTTGACAAGCACTTCAAGAGTTCTTCTTGGGTGATTCCTTCAAGCTTGTCATAATGTCTATCTTTCTTCTTCTTTTGTGGTGGGGGTACCGCGGAGTATTTACCATTTCCAGGATGATTGAAGACAATGGCATTGACAGACGTATCCTTAGGATTGGAGGAGGAAGAAGAGCTCTTGTTGTAACGGAATCCACTTTCTTTCTTGGCTTCCCTTTTCGTTTGATGAGGTCATCTAACCGTATGCCCGACTTGTGAAGTTAGGCGAAGATAGGAAAGTAGTTGCCGGCTAGCTTGTCTTGATATTCCTCTCTAAGGCACCGTATGAGGATGTGAATTTGTTCGTCTAGGCCGGGCCTATCAACGATTTCGGTTAGCTTGGTTCTCCACCTTTTAACAAAATCTGTGAAGGACTCGTTTGGAAGCCGCTTGGTTTGCTCAAGATCCCTTCTAGTGGTGCGATAAGTGGAGTTGTCCTCATATTGTTTTTGGAAAGTACAACTAGCGAGTGGCCAGTCTAGTCTTGTTGAGAGTGGGAGGGTCATATACCAATCTCTAGCAGCACCATCGAGAGTTTGTGGAAAGGATTGGGCTAACAGGTTGTCATCAACACCCATAGGTAGCATGGCCCAAGAGTAGGTCTCCAAATGTGATTTGGGACAGGTGGCACAATTGAATTTTGCAATGTCGGGTGTTTTGTACTTTCTAGGAAGCTTTGACATGGACTGACGAAGAGTATCGTAATCGATAGAGAGCGTGGCTCCCTTACTCACATCGAGGATGCAAGTTTCTTTTCTAGCATGGCCATGGTGAGGGGTTCATTCTTGCTTTCCCCTTGCCTTCTTTCTTGGATGCGTGACTTTCGTTGTCGGATGAGGAAGATGACGAGCTAGACTCGTGCTTCTTTTTCTTGCTTTTGCGGCGACCCTTGGCCCTTTTAGTGTATGACTCCTCTTCTCCGGAGGAAGAGTCATTTTTCTTCTTCTTTTCTTTGTTGGCTAGTGCAGCCCTAAGCTCTTGAATTTCTTCCACGAGAGTGTGGATTTGGGAAGCTTGCACTTCTAGGCGATCATTGGCTTCTTCCGTAAGTTTGTGGTTGTTTTCGGACAGGGTCTCATTTCCGGAATGTTGTCGATGTCGGACATTGTGTTGGGAGTCTTGGAGTTGAGTAGCTTCGAAAACCGACGTAAGAGATGCAGATATCGTGATCTAGCCCCAACGAGTCGGAAGCGTGCTTAAATGGCTCGGGCTCAAATTCAAGAAACGAAGCATTATCCCGTGCGAGATAAGTAATCCCGCGCGAGATAATCACACGGAAAGTCGATTTTTATTTAGCCCTAATTTTTGGTCGGAACGGAAAGTCCGTTTTGAGGGGTTTCTAAGGCCTTTATCAGAACCTAACGACTAAGCAATCAATCCGATTTTTGTAAAACAAAGCCATGTAAGATTGTTTTTGAAGGATTATATGCACATTTTTCTTGAAGGGACATCCGAAAGGGACTTTTTCCGAAGGGACTTTTTCCGAAGGGACTTTTTCCAAATCCTTTCTTATTGTCAATTTTACATGGCTTTGTTTTGATCAAAAACAAGAAAAGATCACCGAGTCAAAACCGACCGGTCACGGAGTGATCCTAAAAAGTCAATCTACATGAGAATGTGGCGATGCAGGGCTGGAAGGCTAGGCTCCCCGCGATATGACAATCTAAGTGGATTGAATACGCGGAGTGGGATTGTCCAACTTCGGAGAGACCGGCGACTAGGTGGTTACCGTCATCCGTCCTTAGTGTGGGTCCCGGGTTTATAGAGGGTATGCAGTGCAATGACAGTTATAGTATGATGTGCGCGTGTGTGATAGTCAATCTATGTGATAGAGTAAAATAGAAAGTTTTTATTTTTTTGAAAGTCAAAAGAGAAAATGTATAGTGGCCGCACCAAGTGGTTGCCTACGTTTCTCCCAATCTAGGAAGACTCAGCCGTCGTAGTTCCACATAAAGAGAGATAAAGAGAGATAAATAATTTAATTTACAACTCCCGAATCCCCAATAGACCGGACTTTAATTAAATAAAACCCAATCACACGCAGCTTCATAAATAATAATCAATTATTTAAGGAAAATAAAGGTCCGAGTTCTACACCTTAAGGGAGGCCTTAAGATGCAGGAACTCTGCAGATAATGAATTCTGGGATCCCCCTTGCATGTTCGGCTCTCGTCTTGGATTACGAGCAAAACAGGAGAAACCAAAAAACAACCAGACTGGAAGCCCTATCTCGCGCGAGATAATGATATCTCGTGCGAGATATCTCCCATCTGAGAACAGAAAAATTCGATTTTTACAAAATAGATTGAAAAACCTCTCTTTTAATTTTGACGCAAGTTTAAGCCTCTTAATTTTCGGTCCCCAGGAGTCGCCACCGGTAGCGTTGTGAGAAAAGAAATTCTGGTTCTTTTTATTTTTTATGAGTCGCCACCTATATTATTTGATTGGAAACATAGAAAAACCATTTGAGAGATTTGGGTTCGGGGCTTAGGTTATGAAATGGGTAGGTTTAGAAAGCATCCATTTCACCCAATCCGGAGATCGGTCTTGCTAAAGAAAAGAGAGGTTTTTCAAAAGAAGAAATAAAAAACGAATTCAAATACTACAAATAAAGGTCCATTTGACGAGGTCAAACGGAATGTAGGATCGATTGCTTCGAGACCGTCTCCATGATTTGGAGAGGCTCTAGGCCGATCCTAGATTCTATGGACTTATACCACTCTAACAATCAATTAGAAGGAAGATTAGGATTTACCTTGCGTGAGGTGATTTGGGCAGAGTTTCGGCTCAAGTTTAGAGTCGACCCTTCACACGGACAGAGCTTCGCCTTGGTCCTTGGTTTGGAGATTGATGCTTGTTTATCAACAAGGTTGACAAACAAACTATGAGGTGAGTTTTAGAGTGATTTTGAAGGATTCTTTCAGGAAAGAAAACGACAAAATGTGTGTGTGTTGTGTAAATTCACGGTCCGGGACCTCCGACCTTCGACCTTGGAAGTCACCAAGTATTTATAGAGGTTGGATATGAAGAAGTGGAGAGTTAAAACCCTATCAGATGGTTCTAGACCTCCTCTCCCATTGGTTGGCCGGAGGGATAAAGTTTTATCCCAAAAAGAGGTTGAAATCGACGAGGGAACCGTCGTCTGCAATCTGCAGAGGGAGATATCTCGCGCGAGACACGCCATCTCGCGGCGAGATATTGCTCCTGTGGACAGTTTTATCCTTTCCTCGTTATCTCGTATGCAGTTTAGTCCCAAACTAACGGTAGTTAGTCAAAACTTTAACGAAACATGACGAAATAGTGGATTTCTACTTCTTGACTCAAAGCGAGACTTAGAGTGGTATAAGTATGATCCGATGTGTTCAGAATGGGGTGTCTACACTAGTCTATAGTATAAATGGAAGCACCCTTCTCAACAGTAGAATGAACAGTTACACACGGGGAATTTCCCATTTTGCCCTCATATTTTTGTTCCTTTCCCATTTTGTCCTAAAAATTTTTTTTTTTTTAAAATACAGACAGTGCAGGACTCAGGAGGGTTGATGAGGTCGGAGAATTTGACAACAGGGAGGAGTTCGCGGATGAGGACGGCGGAGACGGAGGGGTGGGGGTCGTGGTGGTGGGTGTGTGAGACGGGTCGGGTGGAGTAGGAGAAATCGGGTTCGAGGAAATCGGGGAGGCCGATGGTTCGGAAGAATGAGGAGATGAGCTTGCGGTGCGGAAGAGGCCGAGGAAGGTGAGGAAGTGAAGGAAGAGCTTGGGGAGGATGAGGTCTGAGTAACCCACTGGGAATCCCATTTTCAATTGATAGAGAGAGAAAGCTAGAGAGAGAGATGAATTGAAATAAAGAATCTTCTATCTATAGTATAAATTAGGGAAGGGTTAGGAAAGGGTGTTAAAAGTTCTTTGCCAGGCCGAAATTTTCATTTTGCCCTCACTATGATGTCCATTTTCCATTTTGCCCTTAAAAAAATATTCTTTTAATTTAAAAAAAAATTAAAAAAAAATTACGTAGCCTTGGACACGGACATGTACTAGACGCTTGCATATATTTGTAGTCATGGGATGAGTGCGTGAAAGAATATACACTCTCCGTCCATTTACTTACTTCACACTTTCTATTTTGGGCGTTCAAATACATACTTCACACTTTGTTTTTTTTACTTAAAAAGGAAAGTTTATATTATTAAAATATTAACCCTACCCCACTCATTCTCTCTCCTACATTATTTTAATACTCACAACACCATTATAATTTACTATTCTCTCCACTCATTCTCTCTCCTATTTTACTTTTACACTCACAACATTTATATCATTATTTTTTTTCTTAATCCCCGCGCAAACAGTAACTGTGAAGCAATAAAATGAACGGAGGGAGTAGACGCTTGCACAAACCTACGACAAGGACTTGAAATGGGCATAATAAGGTAATTTTTTTTAATTATTATATTGTTAATTTAATAAAAATATATTGATTTCATTTTTTATTTATTTCAGGTGCTTTTACGTAAACGTACCTGGCCAATGTCTGTTTCGATTGAGACAACATCTTTACTTCAACTGGTTAAAAATCTATATGTTAATTAGATGTTAATTTATGTCTTATCTTTTTGTAAACAAATTTTATTGTGTATTTTAAATTAATTATCATTTTGTAACTATAATGTTTATGTTAATTAAAAAAAAAAGACCCCGTGTCCTCGGACACGGGCATATGTACTAGTCTATAGTATAAATGGAAGCACCCTTCTCAACAGTAGAATGAACAGTTACACACGGGGAATTTCCCATTTTGCCCTCATATTTTTGTTCCTTTCCCATTTTGTCCTTAAAATTTTTTTTTTTTAAAAGACAGACAGCGCAGGACTCAGGAGGGTTGATGAGGTCGGAGAATTTGACAACGGGGAGGAGTTCGCGGATGAGGACGGCGGAGACGGAGGGGTGGGGGTCGTGGTGGTGGGTGTGTGAGACGGGTCGGGTGGAGTAGGAGAAATCGGGTTCGAGGAAATCGGGGAGGCCGATGGTTCGGAAGAATGAGGAGATGAGCTTGCGGTGCGGAAGAGGCCGAGGAAGGTGAGGAAGTGAAGGAAGAGCTTGGGGAGGATGAGGTCTGAGTAACCCAATGGGAATCCCATTTTCAATTGATAGAGAGAGAAAGCTAGAGAGAGAGAGAGATGAATTGAAATAAAGAATCTTCTATCTATAGTATAAATTAGGGAAGGGTTAGGAATGGGTGTTAAAAGTTCTTTGCCAGGCCGAAATTTTCATTTTGCCCTCACTATTATGTCCATTTTCCATTTTGCCCTTAAAAAAAATTCTTTTAATTTAAAAAAAAAAATTAAAAAAAAATTACGTAGCCTTGAACACGGGCATGTACTAGATGCTTGCATATATTTGTAGTCATGGGATGAGTGCGTGAAAGAATATACTCCCTCCGTCCATTTACTTACTTCACACTTTCTATTTTGGGCGTCCAAATACATACTTCACACTTTGTTTTTTTTACTTAAAAAGGAAAGTTTATATAATTAAAATATTAACCCTACCCCACTCATTCTCTATCCTACATTATTTTAATACTCACAACACCATTATAATTTACTATTCTCTCCACTCATTCTCTCTCCTATTTTACTTTTACACTCACAACATTTATATCATTATTTTTTTTCTTAATCCCCGCGCAAACAGTAACTGTGAAGCAATAAAATGGACGAGGGGAGTAGACGCTTGCACAAACCTACGACAAGGACTTGAAATGGGCATAATAAGGTATTTTTTTTAATTATTATATTGTTAATTTAATAAAAATATATTGATTTCATTTTTTATTTATTTCAGGTGCTTTTACGTAAACGTACCTGGCCAATGTCTGTTTCGATTGAGACAACATCTTTACTTCAACTGGTTAAAAATCTATATGTTAATTAGATGTTAATTTATGTCTTATCTTTTTGTAAACAAATTTTATTGTGTATTTTAAATTAATTATCATTTTGTAACTATAATGTTTATGTTAATTAAAAAAAAAAAAGACCCCGTGTCCTCGGACACGGGCATATGTACTAGTCTATAGTATAAATGGAAGCACCCTTCTCAACAGTAGAATGAACAGTTACACACGGGGAATTTCCCATTTTGCCCTCATATTTTTGTTCCTTTCCCATTTTGTCCTTAATTTTTTTTTTTAAAAGACAGACAGTGCAGGACTCAGGAGGGTTGATGAGGTCGGAGAATTTGACAACGGGGAGGAGTTCGCGGATGAGGACGGCGGAGACGGAGGGGTGGGGGTCGTGGTGGTGGGTGTGTGAGACGGGTCGGGTGGAGTAGGAGAAATCAGGTTCGAGGAAATCGGGGAGGCCGATGGTTCGGAAGAATGAGGAGATGAGCTTGCGGTGCGGAAGAGGCCGAGAAAGGTGAGGAAGTGAAGGAAGAGCTTGGGGAGGATGAGGTCTGAGTAACCCACTGGGAATCCCATTTTCAATTGATAGAGAGAGAAAGCTAGAGAGAGAGAGATGAATTGAAATAAAGAATCTTCTATCTATAGTATAAATTAGGGAAGGGTTAGGAAAGGGTGTTAAAAGTTCTTTGCCAGCCGAAATTTTCATTTTGCCCTCACTATTATGTCCATTTTCCATTTTTCTCTTAAAAAAAAATTCTTTTAATTTTAAAAAAAAATTACGTAGCCTTGGACACGGGCATGTACTAGACGCTTGCATATATTTGTAGTCATGGGATGAGTGCGTGAAAGAATATACTCCCTCCGTCCATTTACTTACTTCACACTTTCTATTATGGGCGTCCAAATACATACTTCACACTTTGTTTTTTTTTACTTAAAAAGGAAAGTTTATATCATTAAAATATTAACCCTACCCCACTCATTCTCTCTCCTACATTATTTTAATACTCACAACACCATTATAATTTACTATTCTCTCCACTCATTCTCTCTCCTATTTTACTTTTACACTCACAACATTTATATCATTATTTTTTTTCTTAATTCCCGCGCAAACAGTAACTGTGAAGCAATAAAATGGACGGAGGGAGTAGACGCTTGCACAAACCTACGACAAGGATTTGAAATGGGCATAATAAGGTATTTTTTTTTAATTATTATATTGTTAATTTAATAAAAATATATTGATTTCATTTTTTATTTATTTCAGGTGCTTTTAAGTAAACGTACCTGGCCAATGTCTGTTTCGATTGAGACAACATCTTTACTTCAACTGGTTAAAAATCTATATGTTAATTAGATGTTAATTTATGTCTTATATTTTTGTAAACAACTTTTATTGTGTATTTTAAATTAATTATCATTTTGTAACTATAATGTTTATGTTAATTAAAAAAAAAAAGACCCCGTGTCCTCGGATACGGGCATATGTACTAGTCTATAGTATAAATGGAAGCACCCTTCTCAACACTAGAATGAACAGTTACACACGGAAAATTTTCCATTTTGCCCTCATATTTTTGTTCCTTTTCCATTTTGTCCTTAAAAATTTTTTTTTTTTTTTAAAAGACAGACAGCGCAGGACTCAGGAGGGTTGATGAGGTCGGATAATTTGACAACGGGGAGGAGTTCGCGGATGAGGACGGCGGAGACGGAGGGGTGGGGGTCGTGGTGGTGGGTGTGTGAGACGGGTCGGGTGGAGTAGGAGAAATCGGGTTCGAGGAAATCGGGGAGGCCGATGGTTCCGAAGAATGAGGATATGAGCTTGCGGTGCGAAAGAGGCCAAGGAAGGTGAGGAAGTGAAGGAAGAGCTTGGGGAGGATGAGGTCTGAGTAACCCACTGAAAATCCCATTTTCAATTGATAGAGAGAGAAAGCTAGAGAGAGAGAGATGAATTGAAATAAAGAATCTTCTATATATAGTATAAATTAGGGAAGGGTTAGGAAAGGGTGTTAAAAGTTCTTTGCCAGGCCGAAATTTTCATTTTGCCCTCACTATTATGTCCATTTTCCATTTTTTCCTTAAAAAAAAAAAAAAAAATTACGTAGCCTTGGACACGGGCATGTACTAGACGCTTGCATATATTTGTAGTCATGGGATGAGTGCGTGAAAGAATATACTCCCTCCGTCCATTTACTTACTTCACGCTTTCTATTATGGGCGCCCAAATACATACTTCACACTTTGTTTTTTTACTTAAAAAGGAAAGTTTATATCATTAAAATATTAACCCTACCCCACTCATTCTCTCTCCTACATTATTTTAATACTCACAACACCATTATAATTTACTATTCTCTCCACTCATTCTCTCTCCTATTTTACTTTTACACTCACAACATTTATATCATTATTTTTTTTCTTAATCCCCGCGCAAACAGTAACTGTGAAGCAATAAAATGGACGGAGGGAGTAGACGCTTGCACAAACCTACGACAAGGACTTGAAATGGGCATAATAAGGTAATTTTTTTTAATTATTATATTGTTAATTTAATAAAAATATATTGATTTCATTTTTTATTTCTTTCAGGTGCTTTTACGTAAACGTACCTGGCCAATGTCTGTTTCGATTGAGACAATATCTTTACTTCAACTGGTTAAAAATTTATATGTTAATTAGATGTTAATTTATGTCTTATCTTTTTGTAAACAACTTTTATTGTGTATTTTAAATTAATTATCATTTTGTAACTATAATATTTATGTTAATTAAAAAAAAAAAAGACCCCGTGTCCTCGGACACGGGCATATGTACTAGTAGTGTACTAAATTGCAAAAAAATGTAACATTATATCGTAAATTGCAACTTCTTGTAAACTTGACGACACTAAAGTGCTATTGCCCCTACGAAATAATAAGAGGATAGATGATGTAACTATATAAGTGTGTTCATTGAATATATAAATAATAAAAAATTATTATTTTAGAAAGTATTACTCTCTCCGTTCCACCTTAAGGTTTAATCTTTTTTTTTTGGGCCGTCCCACCTCAAGGTTTAACTTCCTTAAATGGAAAGTTTTTCATATATTTATACCCTTATCATCTCCATATATTTACAAAAAAAACCATTCTCTCTCCTATTTCCTACCACACATTCTTCCACTCATTCTATTTCCTATTAAATATTTTTAACTTTTAAATTCTTTCTCCTATTCCCTACCACACATTTAACTTTTACATTCTCTCTCTTCAAAATTTCTACCCACTTTAATTAAATTTCTTAAAAAGCGTGTCCACCTCAAGGTTCAACCTTGAGGTGGGACGGAGGGAGTACAATTTTTGTTATACATTATAGAATAACAAAAAGAAAATTAGTGAAAAGTGTAACTTAAGGCGGTAGGAGTACTATTTGGGAAATTGGTATCTTCAATATAGTAACTATTGAATTTGAAACTAGAGTTAATAAATTGAATATTTTAGAGTCTAAATTGCTTTTTTATTCCCAAATTCATTGTTTAGAATTGAGTTGCAAATATATACTCCCTCTGTCCCACTTCAATTGATACTTATTTCCTTTTTGGTCTGTCCCACTTCAATTGATACTTCCCAAAATGGAAAGGAATCTTCACTATTTACTCCACTCATTCTCTCTCCTATTTTACTTTTTCACTCACAACATTCTCTCTCCTAACTATTCCTCCCACTCATTCTCTCTCCTATTTAATTTTTCATACTCACAACATTTAACTTTTTCTCTTTCTTACATCACTTTTCCTTAATTCTCACACCCAAAAAGTTGGTTTCTATTGAAGTGGGACGGAGGGAGTATATATTTTTAAAAAAATAATTGAGTTGCCAAAATAATCTAAGTGCCTTACACCCTCTATCTCATACGTAATAATTATCGTAAAGTATTAATTATTTACACGTTATTAAATTTTAATAAAATTATAATAAAAATATTTTTTTATTAGAAATACGATATTTATTTAGTAATATTTTCACAAGAAAAATGCAATAATTTTTATTGGACGGAGAAAGTAGTTTCAACTCTTTAACTCTGTAACTCTTTGTAAGCATTTTATTCACGGCTATTCTTGTGTTTAGTAGACCTTTAAACTTATTTGATAACTTAGGAAACGATACATATCATATCATCCTTACTTTAACAATAGGTTGATATATAGCTATTAGGACCTGAAATCACGAACAAATGGTTTGCCGGAGTTGTATCGACTAATACCCTCCTGCATAATGATGAGATGTCTAATTATATGATAATATAAACTGTATGAAAATGACGTAATCTCAAAATAGCCAATATGACATTACCTTTTTACGTGAAAAGTAGTCTGGTTTATATAGTGGTGCCTTAGGATTGATAGGAATTCCTTGAATTGTGGAGATATTGTTGGCGGAACGATCTCCGTGATTGTAGAAAATGGTTATAGATTAAGTCGTAGATAGACGCACGTATTGTAGGTCGAGGTCGCCTTAGTATTCGAGGTCGACCTGACTTCGTTCCTTGACTTGGCATGGATTGCACAAGTAGATGGTCGGATGTCGGACGAAGCTAGGTCGGGACCAAAGATGGTCGGACAATGAGCTTGGTCGAGTGATCTTTGTTGTTGGGCCGTTGGAGTTGTAGCAATTGGATTGGCCCATTCAATAACTGTGTCTTTGTGATGCTTGAAATGTTGGGATTCAAATGTTGGGCCTGTCCCGTTACTTTTATTCTGTTCAGTGGCCTCCAACTTTCTGAGTTGACTTTGTCGACCAGGAAGTTATTGAAAATTTATGTGATGACTTACGTGGCCCGCTCTTGGATGGTCGACTGGGTAGATATAGGTCGCTCTCGAAGATTGACTTCTGGCGGTTGGGTGCACTGTTTAATGCACCGTGATTTTCGCCTTAATGGGACAGTTCTGGCAATTGGACAACTGTATTAGGAACCGTTGTGTAACAGTTACTCTGACAATGGAACGGTTATGTATCCCACCCTTTCCAATTCAGGTAAGAATTTGGAGGCGAATATAAGGAAGGATTCCTTTCCTTTCCTTTTCAAACTTTACCATTCCCAAATATTTGAATACCCAGCAAGAGCAATCAACAAGGAATTTGTTTTATCGGCGTAGTCAAGCTTTCTGTTTCACCGTTGAGTTCCCTCTTCCTCCAAATCAACAAGGTACCTTTCAATTTCTCTGTATTAGGTTTAATTTCAAGCTTATCCCTTTATTACGCCATGGCTAGGACCTTTGGCTTCGAGCTTGGTGTTAGCTTTACAAGAGGTTAGAGGGTCCATGGAGGGAATTGACCAGAGAGAGTGTATCACCATCTTGAATAGGTGGAGCTTGTTCTACGGCGAGGTAGGGTTCCCAGCTGGTGATAGTATGGGGGACTTGGAGGCGGATGATCCACGGATTATTCGCTTCCGTCTCTTCAACAAATTGATAGACCACCTCATAATCTTCTACATTAAGTCCAATAAACTCCCCTTCCCTAGAGAGAGATTAGCCTTCCCAGGGGAATATAGGTCGTCCTTAAATAGTTTGGAACATACTTCAACTAGGTCTGATTCCCCTGTTTCTGTGTCTTCTGTAGATATGGCAGCACAGCAAGCTACTGCTTCAACCTCGTCGAGCTCTTCCTCTGGCAACATTATGGGCAAATTCTGTTCGATCGTGGTCCCAAGTCATAACGAGAGGGGGTATGTGGCCCCTAAGCCGACAATATGGAAGAAAAATACTGAGTCCCGCATCAAGATCCTCCATGACTTTTTTGAGGTGCCCCGTGATGACTTCCACCTAACCCATTATACTGAGAGACAGAGGAAATCTCAGTCTTGGATGCTGATAAGTGACTATTTTATAGTCATTTATAGCATTATTTATATAACATTTACTTAGTTTTTATTATCATTTAGTCTTAATTTAGTATAATTTAGCTTCTTTTATCATTAACTTTGATTTTACACTTGTTGGTATATTTTTAGTATTTATTACATGTTTTTAGTCAAAATCTTGGACAAATGATGCTTTGGGAACACTAAGGGATCAAAGGCAAGGAGAGACAGCTTCAAAATAGACATGCAGACCAAATCTAAGCTGGAGCGGTCGTGCGTTATTCATAGGAGCGGCCATGGAAACCGCCAAGCCAAAATGGCCCAAAATCAGTGAAGTGGCCGAGCAATCCAGGCCGGAGTGGCCGTGTAGTGTAAAGTGGAGCGGCCGTGCATATTGACCATTTTAAATTCAAAATTGGCGCCAAGGCTGGAGCGGCCGTGCAAGACTAACGGCCGTGCACTTACTATTCTGGGTTGAAAAGTCACCTTTTGAAGACAGCCCTTTGAAGGATCACACCCTTAGCCTAGGATGCCTATTTAAAGGCCATTTTATATCAGATTTAATCATTCGGGAGGATCAGATCATACTGAGAATAGATAACAAATATACTCTAGCAATATTTATACACAATTCTTGAAGATGTATCAATTATTAGTGACCAGTTCTTATACTTCTTTGAAGATTGTGAATGCAATACAAGATTTTCTTCCAACCTTTGTTTCTTCTGCAATTATGGAATAAGTATTTCTTTCCTTATCTTTATTTCTTGTTCCTTTTATTATGTTCAAAGGTTTGTGAGTAATCCTCCATATTCTTGGGGTTGAAAACTCAAAATGCCTTTTGTTCATCATCTTTTATAAAAGTCTTGTCATTTCTCTTCATCTAAACAATTTCTTTATATTATCTCAAAATGACTTACATTTTGGAGACGTCCAACTTGTATGATTCAGTTAATCGAGAGAAGTACCTAGCGGAGAATCTCGATTAACAGAACCATATAAAGGAACTAGGTTTCATTGATCACGAGAGTAGTTCAATGGCCTAGGGATGTTCCTTGAATGGAAAGTGCGTTGACTTTCAAACTTAATGGATCCTTACTAATTATGGCCATCGAGAGATAAGCCGAAAAGCCCGTTCGTGACAGGCGGGAGTACCTTAAACGGAAATCGCAAGAGATAAGGCATAATTAGTGAAGGGTACAAACGCTACTTGCTTGATCGTGAGAAGTAGTGTAGGCTTAACGTACCATCCTTGATTTTTATGAAAATCTTTATTTTCAAAGACATGACTACATGATAAATAATTGGCTAAAATGATTTCCAATCCCGAGAATGCTTCATTTTATAAGAGTTTTCCTAAAGTTTTCTGTGTATGTTCTATTCTTTTCTCAAAACAAACTTTATTTCTTCCAATCTCTTTTATATTTCTTAGTAAAAGCAAATTTCATCCCAAAGTAAACCCTGTCCTCGTGGGATCGACCCGTACTTGCACCCGCTATACTTCAATAGCCCGTGCGCTTGCGGAATTAAAATAAACCATTAGGTTTCGATCGAACAAGTTTTTGGCGCCGTTGCCGGGGACAACGGTTTACTTTTTGATATTTGTCTTTATTATTAATATATTTATTTTATTTATATATTATTTATTATTATTATTATTATTATTATTATTATTATTATTATTATTATTATTATTATTATTATTATTATTATTATTATTATTATTATTATTATTATTATTATTATTATTATTATTATTATTATTATTATTATTATTATGTACTAACTCTATTTTACAGATGTTTGAAAAAAAAATTAAAAAAAATGATGAAAATGGTGAACAGTAAAGCAGAGCAGCCGTGCTCTATAAATTGGAGCGACCGTGCATTCAAAAGATGATGAAACTGAGTTAACTCAGTTTAGGGGAGCGGCCGTGCAGTTATATTAGTTCGTCCGTGCATCTCGGTTTTGGGAGATGTGTCGATTCAACCAAGCAGACATGACTCTTCCCTTTTTTCTCGTTCTTCACTTCATCTTCACTCTTTTCTCCCTTCTCTCTCTGTAAAACCCTCTCTATACCCACCACCAAATTCTCCCCAAACTCTCCATAAATTTCAGCAACTACAATCTCCCCCAAACTCAATTTACCATCCAAGCACTATCTCCAATCTCTCATCTCCGACCAAAACCCACCATTACTTCTGACCAAATATAAGTACCCAAATCTGGCTCATGCCTTCCGGTTAATTTTCCCGGCAATTCCGGTAAATTTCTCGGTAATTCCCCAGACTTTCCTAGAGTTCCGGAACAATTCCGGAACTGTTCCAAACCTCTTAAGGGCTGAAGGGAATGCTTAGTAATTAAGAAACACGTTTTTCTTAATTACAAAAGGCTTCTAGAATTGCCACCTTGCATGATTTTAGAAACATGCTGAGTCATTGTGGATAATGCCGCACGGCTGCATTAGGAGAAGACTCCTAGCCGCACGGCTTCATTAGCCCTATTCAGACTGCCTATAAATAGAACCCTCCTCTACCCATTTTAAAACAACAAGGAGAGCAACACCAGCATAAAAACACTCTCTAAATACTCCACGAAGATCAGGAAGTTGAAGGTGCCAAGAAGCCACCCCCCTCCTCCTTGAAGCCTCCAAGAGTTGGTCCTACCGCTAGGCAAAACCCCAAGAAGAAGAGGCAACCACCATTGGTAACCTCTCACTCCCTTAACCTTGCATTTTACTTGCTCTATGTGATTTAAATTGCTCATTGCATTCATATATATTGTCATTATCTTGCTTGGGACTTGGTAGTTATCATTAAAGATCATATCTTTATCATACCCCATATCCCCCTTTGCATGAATTAAGCATCACTTGCTATTAAAAATGTAATTTTTGAATCAAAGGTGCATCCTTTGCACCTAAAAACCCCCTTTTACAATAAAAATATCATCTTTATGCATCATTTGCTCATAAAAATGCAATCTTTATGTTCAAAATGCATCCTTTGCACCTAAAATCCATTTACATGCATCATTTGCATTAAAAATCATCTTTTTGCATGAAGTTAGCATCCCTTGCTTTCAAAATACAATCTTTATGCATCCTTTGCATATTAAATACTATTTTCCCACATAAAAATGCATCCTTTGCATCAAAATTATGTCTTTACATAAAAGTGCATCCTTTGCATATTAAGTATCAATTTCTTCATAAAAATGCATCATTTGCGTAAAGATCACTTCTTTAAATCAAATGCATCCTTTGCAACCCAAAAATGTCATCTTTTCACTAAAAATGTCATTTTTACATGCATTCCCCCATGTCCCCATTAGCAACCTTGGAACGAACCGGTGTAAAGATCCTATCTTCACATAGTTTTTTCCAGTAAAAGGTGCCACAATCTCTTTAGAAAGGGACAACCTTGAACCCTATATCTCCGATTATCACTTAAGACGAGCATGAAGCATCCATATAAGCTCGATCGTCTTAAGGTGTAGGATTGATGGGCTAAGGACATTCCTTCCTAAATAACCTCATTTTTGGACTATAAAAGAGAGTCCTTCTCTCGATCACGCAAGTCCCGAGGTTAAAATGCGATGATCACAAGTCCAAGATGAGGACGGGATCAAAATCCCGAATACATAAAATCCAAGAAATCCCGAGCGACAACCAATAAATGGTTTGTACGTCCGGAAGACAACTTGGGACATTCCCTCCCCTTTTATTCAAACACATGCACACAAAGAAAGCACGCAAGCAAGCACGATAAACAGAATCTAGGGAGACTTGCTACGGCAAGGCACCTTGGGTGAACGACGATCCGTTCTTCCCAAGGGGTAACTTAACCTCCGAACCCATAAAAACCTTTTTTTTCAAAGTTTTGAGGAAATCAAAATGGCGTGGCGACTCCGTTTTTCAAATTAAACCGGATGTCTTCAAACTCGCGTGAATCCACAAAATTTGGGCACACATTCACAGTTTGGCGACTCCGCTGGGGAATTCCCAAAGGAGAAAAGCTTTCATTTTTAAAATAAACGATACCCGGTATATAGGTGAAAACTACTAACCTTCCTGTATCGCTCCCTAACCCGAGGCTTGGGATAAACGGTGGTTTAACAATCCCACGTACCGGTATCACTTTTCGAAAAAAAAAAGTAAAAGAAAACTTTTCCCTTTGAGCGGGTTAGACTCCCATCGCGAATTCCGTTTATTTTGCTTGCTTTCTTTGCCTTGCATTGCATCATTTGCATCTTGGGATTTGTGCATACTTTGAATAGGAAACAACCTGAAATAGCAAAGGAGTGGAACCTGGAAAATTGATCCATGCAGTCGTACGGCTCAATCCTCCTTGGATTCTGACCGGACGGCCTCAGTGGCAATTCCACCAGGAAAAATTGAAGTTAATCTGCAGCCTTGGCGGCTTGGGGCTATTCGGTTCCAAGAGGCCAGGGGCTCCCAGAAAATTTACGTGCCTTATCTGTTGCATTTTCCCCCGTCCCAAAAATTATTCCTTTAAAACACATTTATGAAAATCTCTGTTTTAACTCAAAAAGGAACATTTTTAGGAGACCGCACACTACGCGCACCTTATATATCCTGTACACTTTTCACGCACGTCCCTTTAAACCCGGGATGGTTTATCAGCTGCAGTCACGGACAGCCTTACGATGCTCCCGGGCGCGCACGGAATCATCCCAAACTCCCATGGCAGCCAGTGTCGACCAATGCACAGTCCGTGTCACACGTTTCAAAAAACTGTGACTTTTGGTTGGTTTTTGGTCTAGTCCGTGTCATATAGCCTGGGCCAGATATCCCCGTAAAGGTCAAGCCTTAGCTCATAACGGAAGTCAAGATCTTTCGCTCAAGCGAAACTCTGCCAAAATTCCGACAAGGAAAAATTGGTAGAATCTTGACTCCGACATTGACTTTGACCTTGACCCGCACGAAATGTGTAAGAGTCGAGACCGAGTCCTTGCCAAAAAAAAAATCCAAAGATCTTTCGCTCAAGCGAAGCTCTGCCAAAATTTCGACAAGGAAAAATTGGCAAGATCTTGACCCGGCATTGACTTCGATTTTGACTCACGCACGGCGTATGCAACGAAGTTCAATGTGACACTGTGTCATCCGGCTTTTACTGCCCGACCCATGCCTATTATCTTCTCGGACATTACCGAAAAGTCAAAACGTCAATCGCGCAAGCGAAATTCTGCCGAAATTCTATCAAGGCTGAAAGACGAAACTTTCCCGGTATTGCCTTGACTATAATTCGCATCGCTCGTGCGTTAAAAGTTCCTATGACCCGCTAGACCCGTTAGGAGCGTTCTTTTCTCTCGGTCGGTGGGATCCGCATGCCCTATAGGACCCTCGCCCGGGGCTGTCCACCCTGGGAGGTCGAAATACAGGTGGAATACGAGGGGCTTATAGACGTAGTGACGGAACCCACTGATCCAGGATCTAGAGTAGTTGCGAAAAAGAAGGGCAAATCCCCTTTTCCAACCAAATAGAAATTAATAAAAGATACTATTTTAAGTAAACTGGAAGATTCTTAATCTGCATATTGCTTGAGCCTTAGCCTAAACACCTACCCCGAGTCTAAACCTCTCCTATCCCTTTCCCGCAGCGAGAAAGAAGTGGGTGAGAACACCGGGTCAGCGACTTGTTAGCGCAGAATTCTCAGACAGTTCGCCAGAATCCTCAGTTTTGTCAGTGCAGAGAATCAGAATGGCCGATTTGACAGAGAACAGTACTGGTTTGGGTAACCAGATGACTAGGGAAGAAGAGCTAGCCTATGACCAATGCCCTCCTCCAGTCACATATGATCCTTTACCAAAGACTGTCCCTTTTTAGTCCTTCCCAATATCTCAAGCCATCAGGGTCCCGACACCCTCACCCTCTCAGATAAGACCCAGCTTTGTTCCCTACTAACAGAGAACAAACGCCACAGCTATCCCAGTCACGCAGCCTCTGCATTACCCCGTGGGACTTTTTCCCTCCTCTCAGCCTGAGCCAAATCTCCCTACGTTGGAATTCCAGTACCAACCTGACCTTTCTAACTTTGTCAACGCCTGTGAATTTGCCTATCTCCCAGACAGTGGTAGTGAAGAATCAGTCGGAAATGAGAACAGGAATGGATGGATTTACAGTGATGATGACAGTTCAGTAGAAGGAATGAACTTGGAGTCGACCAAAGTGAAATTTGGAGAGCAAGATGAAGTAGAAAACCACGGACCTGGAATAGGGGATGGTATCACTTCAAAATGTGTCTGTAGCCTGTGTGAAGGTTCGGAAGGGAAAGAGGATGCGAGCTCAGATAAGGCAGCATACGAATTCTACATCCTAGAGTTCAATACTCCTTACAAAGACTTGGTCGGTGAATGGAGGGACTTAATTGAAGCTTTAGCTGAAAGAGGGAAGTGGGCTCCGCCCACCGATCTAGAACATGTAAGCGTCGTTGAAGCTAAACCCCCGTCGGGAAGAGTAGACTCCATTGCAGTGCTGAGAATCACCCCTGAGACCTTGTCTGAAGAAGAGTGTATGGATGCCCTGGAAAGAGTCCTAAAGTTTGAAGCGACCCCGGTCCCCTTTATATCCTATGATGACAAATGATGTTTTCTTGGTAATTCCCAAGTCGAGGAAGAATCCAAGATACCCCTTATATGGCGTCAAGTATCCCGACTGCGTTTGCCCTCATTGGTCATCGTAGTCAAGATGAGAGTTCTCACGAGAGTTACTTGTAGTGATACCGAGGAAGACACAATGAAGTGCCGAAGGAACAGAGAGGAGTGGTTAGCCCGTAAGCCAAAAGCCCAGAAAACCTTCCCGATAGTAAAGAACAGAACCCGCCATGAGGTTTGACCCCGCAAAATCCTTCTCGATGATGGAATTTCCCACTTCATAAAATGCTTGGCCAATGTCAAAGATGCCGTCAGAAAACTAACCCCTAGAGAAAGGAGGGACATGCTTGACAATGATGAGGAATGTGATCCCACTCTATTGAAAAAGTTGCTAGGTCCGGATGAGGAAGCCATTCACCGCACTCCAAACTCGAAGATGATAATTCCCGTTGCATGCCGACCTTGAAAAGCTTGAACGAGACTCGTGAAGGCTTTAAATGAGGAAGGTGAAGTTGAAACCACCGACCGTTGAGCCAATTAAGGAGTCGAACTCGAAAAAGTCGAAAGCCGCAACCCGGAATCGATTGGGAAGCCGCCTATGCCTCCGCAGGCGGTTAATCGATTAATCGCCAGAGTTGGCCATACGCCGCCAAGAGCCCGCCTCTCACTTTGAAAGAGCCGACGTAATCCTCCAAGAGGGAATGATGATCCAGAGAAGTCTAAAGTCTATGTGATGACTCGGTCCGGACGTATGAGTGTTGAATGTACCCTAAGGGTGATAAAAGAAATGCCGTCTCCGAGCCGAAAACAGACAAAAGACCCTATAAACCAGGCGTAAAAGCGACTCTAACAAGGAGGATCCAGGCCGACTCGCCTGAAGTGTACTCAGTGCCAATATCTCCTTGTGGTCCTTGTTAACCTCTTCATACCCTCATAAGCCGAAGCTAGAAGAAAGTTTGGCCAAGACCACGGTGCCCATAGATGTCACCCTGCATGAGGTCGTCCAAATGATTGGAAGTATCCACTACGGAAACATCATTACCTTCACCGACTGGACCTCGCCAAAGTATGGGGCTAGTCATAACGAACCCCTTTACATCACAGTCCGCTTGGAAGAACGTCGGTTGCCACGAGTATTAGTTGACGGAGGGTCCGCAATGAATGTCCCCGCCAAGAAAATGATGGACTTATCGGATTTGAAGCCTACGGATTTGAAGCCTTCTAGTCGACTATTAAGGCCTACGACTCCACCGCACGATCGCTTTGGGGATTGCTACTCTCAAGTTGTGGTTCGGAAAAAGGTCATGGATGTTGACTTCCAAGTGATTGACATTCCGATCTCAAGCATCGCTTTGCTAGGGCGACCTTGGATCCACCGTATAAACGGAGTGGCCTCTACTCGCACCAATGCGTCAAATTTCGCCTAGTGATGGTACTATCACCACTATTTACTGGAGACAGTGTCACGGTGGAAGGAACCAAAGACTGGAGGTATCCCGATATTGGAAATTAAGCATGATGATGAAGGGTTTGCCTTGACCGGATTCTCTATAGCTTCTTCCAAAGCACAAGTGTGTTGCACTGACCTCACCACTACTTCCGATAAAATCCCCCCTGCTATGAGAATGATGAGGAAAAATGGGTTATCTTCCTGGCTTGGATTGGGCGTAAGACTCCGTGGTCGCAATACCATCATTGATGTAAAGGAACAGACTACCGTATATGGCTTGGGATACAAACCGAACTCCTGGATGGCAAAAGCTAAAGGGGTCCAGCTCTATCCCTACGCTTTATCCCCGACCCATTACTTTACAAAAGGTGGGACTCAATACGATGAAAATGACCATCGACCTCCCCGAGGAGAACCCTTCGGAAAACCTTGAGAAGGTTAGGGAAAACCAAAGAAACCCCGTTCGAAGGATGTTCCTTGACTTGCTGCACATTCCTGGGGCTACCACTACCGTTCGTAACGAGTATGTCTTCAAAGAAAATTCAGACAAAGGTCAAAGAGTCAAAGCATCCGGGTAATGGACCTCTCCGCCTTGAGTTAGCTCTTCCGAAGATCACCCAGATAGAAGCCGCCAAGAGTGAAGACAGTGAGTGGGGTTTGCAAAAGTTGTTTGATGAAGAAGCACAGATCCCGCATTTGATCGACTTCACTCGTATGATGAGGTAGTTGCCGTAATTGGAGACGGTGGTGAAGATCCTTTCGATCCCCGCACTTTGGTAACTAAGACAGAGATGCCGTTGAAGAATTGGGAGACATTCTCGTGGCCGATAGCCACCGACAAAGAAATGATCGCGGAGCTTGGATTGGTACCCCGTCCTTCTCAACCTGGCCGTGTCAAACACCCCGTTGTCCATACAGCTGAGTCAGAATCTTTGAATTCCAGTCCTCTGAGTCATCCGAAGGCCTCACGCCTGAGGATTATGAATATGTAATCGATGTCATCTTTCCTCTTGCTTTGAATGAAATGACAGATCTTTCTGATTATCCCCTTATTGCCAACTTTACAAATGATAAATTAACTCAAAACTTAACAACAGTTAATAATGAATCATTTGAACAAGATGCAAACACACTAAATGAATAATACATTAAAGAAATCTTTAAGCAAAGGGTTACGTAAAAGAGGAAAACCGGCCCAAGCCGCCGAGGAGGTTTTGACAAGTGTGAACTTGGGTACTGTCGAGGAACCTAAAGAGACACAGATTGGAAACTTCTTCCAGGGGGTTGAACGGGACAAATTGGTTAATTTGCTCAGAGAATACATGGACGTCTTTGCGTGGTCGTACAAGGATATGCCGGGGCTAGACAGTTCAATAGTGGAGCACAGAATCCCTCTAGCACCGTATGCTAAGCCGCAGCGTAAATTGAGGAAAATCAAGCCGAGTGGTCTCTACAGTCAAAGAAGAAATTGAGAAGCTACCAAGGGTAGGATTCATCGTAGTCATCGAATATCCGACATGGTTATCCAATATTGTGACCGTCACCAAGGCCAATGGGAAGGTGCGCCGCCGTGTAGATTTCCGGGATCTCGAACAAGGCCGCCCCAAAGACGATTACCCCTTGCCAAACATAGACATCCCGGTGGACTCCACCGCCAACTACGAAGTCAAATCCTTCGTTGATGGCTTGTGCTACAACCGCATCAAGATGGCCGAAGAAGACCAAGAAAAGATGCCTTCACCACACCGTGGGGAACTTACCGCTATACAAGCAATGCCATTTGGGCTCAAGAACGCCGGGCTACTTATCAAAGGGCAACACCGCGCTTTTCCATGACATGATCCACAAGGAGATTGAGGTCTACGTAGACGACATGATAATCCACTCCAAAGGCGAGGATGGGCAGCACTTTGTTGACCTGCGAAAGTTCTTTCGAGAGGCCGAGACAACATTCCATGAGACTAAACCTCGCCAAATGCACCTTCGGAGTGACAAGGGGAAAAGTGCTTGGGTATATGGTCACTGAGCGAGGTATCGAAGTCGACCCCGAAAGATCAAAGCCATTATGGACATGAGGCCACCTCAAACCTGCATGTAAGTCAAGAGCTTTATGGGCAAACCGCAAGACATCACCGTTTGGCCAACCGCCGACCACTATGTGCGAGCCCATCTTCAAGCTCATGAAGAAGAATGTAGATACAGAATGGACCGAAGAATGCCAGATGCCTTTGACCAGATCAAGGCATACTTAGTACATCCTCCAAGATTATGCCCCCCACATAGACATAAACCTCTTCGCTCTATCTCACCGTCACCGATACGGCAGCTTGGGGCTATGCTTGCTCAGAGAAGAAAGACTCTGTAGAGAATGCCATTTACTTTGTCACCGGAAGCCGCAGTGGAAGTGAGCTCAATTACTCCGCATGTGAAAAGACTGTGCAGATCGGTCCGGGTAGTCGGCAAGTTGAAGCATTATATGCAAGCCCACCCCGTGAATTTGGTCTCAAAAATGGACCCCATCAAGTATATCTTCGATAAGCCTTCTCTCTCGATGCGTCTAGCAAAGTGGTCCTTCTTCTTAGCAGAGTACGACATCGCCTACGTGACCGTAAAGGCCATCAAGGGTCAAGCATTGTCGACCATCCGGCGAACTTCCCTGCAATGAGGACCGCGGGCCCGAACCCCAATTCCTGCATGAAGGGATCTTTGTAGTCGAGCCTCGAGAACCGATGGCAACTTTTCTTTGATGGAGCCGCTAACAAAAGAGGAAATGGCGTAGGGATGCTACCGGTCGATCCGAAAGATGAGCATACACCCATAGCCCTCAAGCCGAACTTCCCGCCACGAACAATGTCGCCGAGTACGAAGCTTGCATTGCCGGTTTAGAGGCCGCCCTAGAAAGGAATGTCAAGGAGCTCGAAGTTTATGGAGACTCACCCGATCATCAACCAGGTCTCCAACAAATGGAAGACTGTGGACCCTAATCTTCGCCGGTATCATGCCCATATGGAGGAGTTGATCGGACAGCTCGAGAAGTGACTTTCCACTACTTGCCAAGGGAAAAGAACAGATTCGCAGATGCCCTTGCTACTTTAGCCTCACTGGTAGAGATTCCCGAGGGAAAATCCATAAAACCCTTCAGAGTGGGTAGAAGAGAAGCCCCAACTTTCTGTTTTGAAGTAAACCTGGGACCCGAGCCTATCAAGGAACCATGGTACAATCAAATTTACCAGTTCCTCAAAGATGGAGAGTCAGCTTTCAGAGACGAAGAAGGTAGGCCAAAAGAAGGTGTCAAAGCCAAGAGCTTGCAAGCCCTGAAAAGGTTGGCCTCTCATTATGTCATTCTAGGAGGCAACCCGTACAAGAAGCGGTATCAAGGACCACTCCTCTTGTGCGTCACTCAAGAAAGGGCCAAAGAGTTGATGACCGAAGTCCACAATGGTCCTTGCGGTCCTCATATGAATGCTAGAGCCATGATGCAAGTAATCCTCGTAATGGGTTACTACCGGATTTCTATGGAGACAGATCGTGTCCAAAGATGTCCGAGCGTGCGACAAGTGCCAACGGTTTGCCAACCTCAACCATCTCCCGCCTCATGACCTATCGCATGACGACTCCCCGGCCGTTCGCAACTTGGGGTATTGACGTGATAGGGAAGATAGCCCCAAGAAGCAATGGGCATGAATTCGTGTTAGTGGCGCCGACTATTTCACCAAGTGGGTAGAGGCCAAGTCCTACAAGGTCCTCACTTCCAAGAAGGTGGCCCAGCTTTATCAAAGAAAACATAATGTGTAGATATGGGGTGCCCAATGAGATCATTTCGATAATGGGTCACACTTTGAAGGGGACTGCGGTAGATTGCCGTCGAGTTCAGATCACTCGCCACAAGTCATCCCCATACGCACCTCGTACTAATGGAGCCGTGGAAGCCGCTAATAAGACGCTCGAACGGATCATCCGAAAATGGCCACCCGTGGTCGTGATTGGCCCGAAAAGCCGCACCGGCACTCGGGGGCGTAACGTCCGTCGAACAGCCACAGGAGAAACTCCTTTGCCCTAACTTACGGGATGGAAGCAAAGTGTTACCAAGGAGTTGGAAATCCCGTCATTAAGGGTCCTCCCGGAAAACAAAGGTCAACGAAGTAGAATGGTTGCGTAGCCGGCATGATGAGTTGGCCCCTCGCTCGACGAAAGAAGGCTTAAAGCCATGGAGCATACCCGAGCCTATCGAGGCGAATGGCCAGTAGCATTTGACAAAAAGGTCAAGGCCAGTGGACATCAAAGAGGGTGACTTAGTGCCGAAAGTGAAGCCCCTACCGTGAGACAACCCCGGGAAAATGGGAACCCGTTTGGATCGGCCCGTATGTGGTGCGTAAGATACTATCGGGAGGAGCCATGAAACTTGCACTGGACGGCAATCCCTTTGTCCACCCAATAACGGTGATAAGCTCCGAAGGTACTATGTCTAAGAAATAAAAAAGAAAATAAAAAAAAAAAAGAAAAAAATATTAGTGCAAAAAGAGTAATGCCCACTAGGCCGAAAACCCAAAAAGGGCGGTCTAGGCAAAAACAGGTTGCACATAAAAAAAAAAAAAAAAATCTTAGTGCAAAAAGAGTAATGCCCAAACTAGGCCGAAAACCCAAAAAGGGCGGTCTAGGCAAAAACAAATGGCCGCACATAAAAAAAAGAAAAAAAGAGTTCACCAGAATGAACTACGAAGACCTGAGCCCCTTAGTCTTTCTTGTAAAAGGGGAACGTAGGCAGCCATTTATGGTTCGGTCTAAACAATAAAAATAAATAAAGGGCATTCCAGTTTCCATAAAACGGGTCCTGAGCAAATCAATAAGACATCTGAAATTTCCATGAAATTGTGTCTTGATTAATTTCTAAGATAATATCTCTTGTTCATTACAAGTTAAAAATTCCTTGATGAGTTCAAGCACGGTCTACTCTTGACTCTGCTAACCTGCTACAAAGATCTAAAATACAATAAAATGCCTAATAAAACTACTGTGTTTGCAAAATGGCAATAAGGGAATCCTAAGAAAAGATCCGTCGCCGTCATTCACCGAGTCTTCTTTGGTCTTCTTCCCTTTACCTCGACCCCGTCGAGTTTTCTTTCTCTTCTTCTCCAAGATGTCGGTCTCCTCATTCCGATCTCCGGTATCCTCACCGGAGCCTCCATCAAACCCGTGTCAATAAGTGCCCTCTCTACCCGAGCACGAGTCCGCACTTCCTCCCTCTCGAGCCTCGCCAAAGGAGCGACCTGACAATCTCTTGTATCGAGCCTCCATATCTCCGATCAGTCACCCGACCGGTTATGGCGACTCGCCTTAGCCTCGCCTCCTCGTAGTCCTACTCGAGTCGCAGCCGCCTCCCAATAAAGCCCGACGTCTCTCCCCCAATATGACCCGAGTCGCTCCCATCTCCCTCTCGTACCAATCCAAGTAGACAAAGGGTCAAGATGGTACTCTTCCCGCTCCCGAAGATAGCCCCGGGTGGGAAAGCAAACGTAAGTCCAAGCCCTCGAGAAGAATGAAAAGCCGGGCCGGATCTCTCATATCAAATGGCACCACCTCCATGGTACGGATGTCCTCCCAACCGCCCAACGGCTCCCGTAAGGCCCCGAACCGCCCGGATACCAAGTGGTATGTAGAAGGATGACCGCAGAACCCCGGAACCCTCACTATATAGGACTCCCGAAATATCCTCCCGGTCCGCAACCTCCAGTGAGGTACCCACCACCGGATGTCCGAAGTGGATAACCTAGCCATCATCGCCTCCCAGCCTACCCCGGTCCTCATTGCCGAGGTGCACCTCTCCGAGAAATCACCCAAGGGCACCGAGTCGGCAAAGCCCCGGCAAAGCCCCAAGCCTCTCCCGCAGCCCATAAAGTCAAGACATGGCTCCTGCACCTCATGAAATGGTCTCCCTAGCCATCCTATCAATGCCATGCAAGGTCTCCCCAAAACCAAGTGGGACAATGTCCTTCCCACTGCCCGCAATCTCTCGACCATGTCTAAGAGACCACCATGACAGATCCCCACGGACTCGCCGGTGAACAGAGAAGAAAATATGCAGAGGATAAAGGCATCCATAGCCACCGTGGTCGCAGCCATAGCCGGAGACCCAAACCTGCCCGGATATCGAAAGGTCAATCCCGTCCGAGCTATCATCATCTCCTCGCCTCTCCCGCAGAAATCTCGCGTAAAAGATGCAAGCTTTGCCGCCACCGGCACGTCTTCGATCAGCGGAATCGATATAGCCTCAATTTCTGGACCCCCAATCAAGGCTCGGAAGTCTTCATGCGTTGGGACAATCTCATTGTAAGAAAAGCAAGAACGTGTCTCCTGACGTCCCAAAACTTTGCCGCCGCTCTCAAAAGGTCCCAATCGGGCGGGAGATCCCTCAAATGCCATAAAGACTTGATCTTGAAGGAAGAATCAAGCAACCCCTTGTGAGATTGAAAGTTGTATCTCACCCAAGACTGAATATCGGACAGAAAGCGGTCTCTTTTCTCCCTTTTCAATCTAACGGGCTTCTCCATTGCAAAATGATCAAAGGTGGTGTCTTTAGGTCCAATATGTGCTCTGGGAACAGTTGGGACAAGTCTAAGTTGAAAATAAAATGAAATGGCCAAGCCTTGGTTTTATTCTGAAAATAACCAATCCGCATGTAACCGTGAGCCGCACGGCCTCATTTGCTCCAGACCATGCCGCACGGCCTCATTTACTCCGATGTAATGGAAATCTGCAGCAACCAAGTTGCTGCCCAAAGGAGTTTTCACCCCACTTTTCCAACCAAAACCGTACAAAAACATGTTCAAAGACCATCCAAGCATTTATACATCATTATATATCATTTTGGCCCAGCCACCCCAATTCCAAGCAAAAAACTGCCCCAAGGCTCAAGTAATATGCAAATTAATAAAGCATAAATAGAAAAGCAAATAAAACAAGATTACATTGTTTTCGCCCCATCGGCGCCCAAATAAAGCAAAAATAAACAAAATGTGCATAAAACTTGTTCATTGTTTGTTTTTCTTCCTAAATCAATTCTAGAGACCTCCTAGGCCTCCGATCCTTCCTCTTCATCGCCGCTCACTCATAAACACTTGCCTCTCTCATCAAATCCTCCGTGTCACTCACATCCGAAAGGTGGACATTATCGTGCTCGTACTCGCCCACCGCCCAAGATGTCGCATTGGGTCCCCGTCCCCGAGGCATGGCACCGGGAAGAGTACTCCGAAGCCGATGAGGTGGATGCCGTGCCCCGACATGCCTTCTCTTGCGCCCGGCTCCCGCACGCCCGTCGCCGCCTTTGAAGTGCAGCGCCTTCCTCGTAAGGGACCGGCACATGTCTTTCCACTCCCTATTCTCGCCCGACCAACCCGTCGTAAGTCCGAGCCGGAACCCGAGAAAAAGAGAAGAAAATCTCAGAAAATCTCGAAATTGCAAAAGCAAAGAAATCTCGAAAGAAAAGGGAAAAGACCCTAAAGTGTACTTACAAGGTCGTCCGGCGGCAAGGTATACCTGGGCTCCCTAGCTCGGGGACAGGTATCCTCAACCTCCCGGGTACTCCGTGGACCACATATGAAAGATGGGCAGGAGGGATCGGCGGTCGAAGGCTCGCCTCCCCATATCCCCGAGTGACCGCCGCCTTCACTAGCTTCGTGGCGTCCCCGCCGCCGCTCCACAAACACAAAGCATATGGGGTATCCATATCAAAATACTCCTCGGCGGCCACGCCGCCCGATATCTAGCAATGTCATCCTCCGACCAATCCCTAGGCCGCAGCATCCGTGGCCGGAGGATCCTGGGAGTAATGGCGTCCAATGGAGGGACATGGCCATGCCGCCTAGAAAATCGGTCCCCGTATAGATGACATCGCATGTCGCCCACAACCATCTCCTCTCGCCTCGTCGCTCCACGGCCTCTCCTAGCGTAATCTCTCGGATACCGCCCCACGGTAGAAGTCCACTCCATCGTGCCCATCCTCGTTGATAACCGGCCTCACCATCTTGTAATCAAAGGTGATCCGGTCTTCCCGGTGAACTTATCCTCGCATCTCCCTCCAAATGATCATAGCGGGAAAGATGGTGACATCGCTCCGTTGGTTCCACGGAAAGAACCCGATCACCTCACAAAACCAGACTCCGCATGTTCAAAACATCAAAAGGGTCATTTTTCTTTCATAAAAAGTCTCAAAGACATAAAGTAAAAGAGAAAGGAAAGTGAGACTACCTCAAGAGCAAAGGAGAAACAATCCATGGAGGCAAATTTTTATTCCTACTGCATGCATCCAGGGAGAAGTATAGCTCCGCCAATCCGGCCTCGCCCACGAGACCGTCCCAATCCCATCAACATCCTCCAGAGAGTCGAGGAGGCAAGTCATAGCCAGAGTCCTGCACTGGCAAAGATGGTGACCGACAAAGATCAACCACACAAAGGCTCTAGCAAGCCGGTGGGCGGGCCACCTCACTAGCAAAGAAGTCCCGCATGCGCTTCCGGGATCGCCACCTCGACGTTCCTCGTCTCCATTCCAAGCCCCTTGGGAATCAGCTCAAACCCAACCAAAGCCCCGAACTCCTCCGCCGTGATATGGTCCCTCCAAGTCACAGCCTCCCGTGAACCGTAAGCCCGTGATAGCAAGTAAAATCGGCCGGAGTCACCGCGCCTCCCCCGCCTAAGATGAAAGCTGTGGGTGGTGTCCCACCAGAACTCAGATAGGGCCTGGACCAAGCCCTTGCTCTTGGAGGTAATGTGAATACCTCTGTCGATGGCCTCAATAAACGAATCTAAGCCGGTAGCCCTCACCAGCTGCTTAGGGTTCGCCCCATTCTTCTCAAAATCGGGCATCCTCTCCCACAGCTTTACTGCAACCTCAGAAGGCCCTCTAGACTTGTTCTCCTGTAGACAAGCACATCAAAAGAAACGTGTCAGTCTTTTTCAAAAAAGCATGCATATATTCGAAAAGTGCACATATTTTCAAAAGAAAAGCATTCATGAAAATTTTTCTAGCATCCTTTGCATCAAAAACGTGTCTTTCATCACTTGAAACACATCGTGTCAAGCACATTGCTTTTCTAAGCACAAAATTACAATTTTTAAAATTATTTGCACATAAGCATTAATTTTTTCTCAAAAATGGCATGCATGAATCCTTTTCATCGTCCAAAATCCCGTTTTCTCATCTATGACCTAGTTCTAGCACATGCAAGAACTCCGTCACAATTATCCTTCTTACTTTTTATTTTCGAAAAAAAAGTGGGTCATTCTCATTATTTTGTCAAATAAATTGCACATGCATATTCTTTCATCCCCTTAGCCTCATAGGTTAATCATCAAGATTTCAAAATCATCCAAAAATTCTAGGAAAATTCAAGAAATTCCTAAAGCTTGGGTCAAGCCCTAAATCAATCAAAATTCAATCAAAATCGACGGAATTGAGCAAACTAAGAAAGCTTACCCCAACCGATTGAGGGTTTGTCGATTTGTGCTTCCTTCTACCCGGATAGAGCTCCGATGGAGGCGTGAGGAAGTCATACTTCCTCTCCGTGCGGATGAGCTCCTTCCTCCTCCTTCTCGCGGCCGCGGAGATGTTCCTTCTAGCTTGCCTTGGCATTGGATTCCCCTCCGGATCCATCCTAAATCAATAGAGGCAAAAGGATTGAAAGATTTTGAAGAAACTTCTCTCCCTCCTTTCTCTCTTTCTCGGCAGTCTTGGGCGGCAATAATGCCCAATGCCCGTTCAAATCTGTTTTAAATAATCTGGAAAAATTAGGCTTCTGGCCGTACGGCCTCTTTTGCCTCCCTCTCTTGCCGAGCGGCCTCTTTCGCTCTGAACAGAAATTACCTTTTTACCCCTGGACTTTCCACTTGGGCATGTAATTCCCGTTATCTTTTAACCAAGATAACGTCGTTTTCAAAAGATATCCCTTATCACCTAAGCAAATAAGTTTTCTTCCCCATTCGCCTCCGTTACTTCCGTTATAACGGAATGACGCTAGGTGACAATCTCCGAATTGTCAGAACTCTAAACTTAAGCTACCTCTATCACAGATAGTGAAGTATGCTCAAGTTCTCCAAACTTTAGCTACCTCTATCTCCCAGATAGTGAAGTATGCTCAAGTTCTCTAAACTTTAGCTACCTCTATCACAGATAGTGAAGTATGCTCAAGTTCTCTAAACTTAAGCTACCTCTATCACAGATAGTGAAGTATGCTCAAGTTCTCCAAACTTTAGCTACCTCTATCACAGATAGTGAAGTATGCTTAAGTTCTCTAAACTTTAGCTACCGCTATCCCAGATAGTGAAGTATGCTCAAGTTCTCCAAACTTTAGCTACCTCTATCTCCTCAATAGTGAAGTATGCTCAAGTTTTCCAAACTTTAGCTACCTCTATCTCCTCGATAGTGACGTAAGCTCTAGTTTCCTCAGGTGACAACCTCCATTAATTGTCAATCAGGTGACAACCTCCATTAATTGTCAAAATCTCAAGGATCCTAGACATCGTTCCTAACTATCTAGTGATGCTTGAACTACGATCAAGGCTTGATTCCTCCGGGATACGTAGGTAGCCTTTCATAAAAGGTCCAGCCATCCGACCACTTTGGTCACCCTGTTCCTTCGTCACTCCTCAGTGATGAAGTAGCCCCTCATAAAGGTCTTGACATCTGACCACCTCGGTCACTTCTAGCATATCCCCAGTAGGATCAATTGCTTGACCTCCTAGGTCATGTTCTCTTTTATTTCCCCAGCAAGAGACCAGTTTTCTCTTCTCTATTCCTCAGTGGATCTTTTCAGAACTACGGCCTGGCTTGATTCCCACTCGGAATACGTAGGTAGCCTTCCAGAGGTTCAGCCACTCGACCACCTTGGTCACCTAATCCGTCTCGGCATTTGCCAAATCGGATCCTTTTCTATCGACAACCCCACTCGCCCTGCAAGTGACGTTGCCGAGGGGCTTCTGTAAGTACCCAAATCTGGCTCATGCCTTCCGGTTAATTTTCCCGGCAATTCCGGTAAATTTCCCGGTAATTCCTCAAACTTTTCTAGAGTTCCGGAACAATTCCGAAACTGTTCCAAACCTCTTAAGGGCTGAAGGGAAGGCTTAGTAATTAAGAAACACGTTTTTTTTAATTACAAAAAGCTTCTAGAATTGTCACCTTGCATGATTCTAAAAACATGCTGAGTCATTGTGGATAATGCCGCACGACTGCATTAGCCAAGGACCTCTGGCCGCACGGCTTCATTAGCCTTATCCAGACTGCCTATAAATAGAGCCCTCCTCTTCCCATTTTAGACACAACAACACCAACAACACAGTTTTTCCAGCATAAAACCCCCCAAAGAATTCCTACGAAAATAAGAAGCTGAAGGAGCCAAGAAGCCACCTCCCTCCTCCATTGAAGCCTCCAAAGTTGATCCTTCCACCAAGCAAGATCCAAAGAAGAAGAGGTCACCACCATTGGTAACCTCTCACTCCCTTAACCTTACATTTTATTTGCTCTATGTGATTTAAATTGCTCATTGCATTCATATATTGTCATTATCTTGCTTGGGACTTGGTAGTTACCATTAAAGATCATATCTTTATCATACCCCCCTTCCCCCTTTGCATGAAATAGGCATCACTTGCCATTAAAAATGTAATCTTTGAATCAAAAGGTGCATCCTTTGCACCTAAAACCCCCCTTTTTACAATAAAAATATCATCTTTATGCATCCTTTGCTCATAAAAATGCAATCTTTACATCCAAAATGTATCATATGCATATAAAAATCATGTCTTTATAATAAAGGGGCATCCTTTGCACCTAAAACCCATTTACATGCATCCTTTGCATTAAAAATCATCTCTTTGCATGAACTTAGCATCCTTTGCTTTCAAAAATGAAATCTTTGTGCATCATTTGCATAATAAATACTATTTTCCTCATAAAAATGCATCCTTTGCATAAAGATCATTTCTTTAAACCAAAAAGCATCATTTGCAACCCAAAAATGTCATCTTTTCACTAAAAATGTCATTTTTACATGCATTTCCCCATGTCCCCATTAGCAACCTTGGAACGGACTGGTGTAAAGATCCTATCTTTACATCGTTTCTTCCATTAAGGTTCCACAATTTCTTTAAAAAGGGACAACCTTGAACCCTATATCTCTGATTATCACTTAAGACGAGCATGAAGCATCCATATAAGCTCAATCGTCTTAAGGTGTAGGATTGATGGGCTAAGGACATTCCTTCCTAAAGAACCTTATTTTTGGACTATAAAAGAGAGTCCTTCTCTCGATCACGGAAGTCCCGAGGTTAAAATGCGATGATCACAAGTCCAAGATGAGGACGGGATCAAAATCCCGAATACATAAAATCCAAGAAATCCCGAGCGAAAACCAATAAATGGTTTGCACGTCCGGAAGATAACTTGGGACATTCCCTCCCCTTTTATTCAAACACATGCACACAAGAAAGCACGCAATCAAGCACGATAAATGGAATCTAGGGAGACTTGCTACAGCAAGGCACCTTGGGTGAACGACGATCCGTTCTTCCCAAGGGGTAACTTAACCTCCGAACCCGTAAATCCTTTTTTTCAAAGTTTTGAGGAAATCAAAATGGCGTGGCGACTCCGTTTTTCAAATTAAACCGGATGTCTTCAAACTCACGTAAATCCAACAAAAATTTGGGCACACATTCACACAACCGTAGGGTTTATAAACACTTAAACGGAGAGTGGAGAGAGATGACTATGAAAGAATGCACTTCAATTTTGACCCGTTGGGGCTTGCGTTTTACTGAATTGACTTTGCCTGTGGGAGAGAACTTAGGCATCTTAGAAACGAATGACCCAAGAGTTGTGTCCTTTCACCTCTTCCATCAGCTTCTTGACCATCTAGCTGTGTTTTATGTCCAGGATTCCAAGAAACCCTCTTTCCTTAGGAACAGGATTAGCTTTCCGGGGGAATCTAGGTCGCCCCTTAGTGTGTCTACTAGGTCCCATGAAACCGTGTATAGAACTGATTCCCCTGTTTCCCCTTCTTCTTGTACAGATATGGAGACTCAAGGTGAAGCTAATGCCTCGACCTCATCGAGCCCGCGCATAGTTGATGCTTTCGAGACTTCGGTGGTGCCGGGAAGGAATGAAAGGGGATATGTGCCCCAAGGGCCACTTAGAGGAAAGAAAAATTTTCCCTCTCGAATGTCTATGATCCACGACTTCTGTGAGGTGGACAGAGAGGAATTCGATGTTACTCTCTACAGCAAGAAGGATTTCTTCGACCAGTTTGGTCGCACCTACAAGACAGATCCTACTAAAGTCGCCTTCTATTATGGTCAATTTGTGGCCGGCCTGAGATTGCCCTTGGACCCTTTCATCAACGAATTCTTAGAGTGTGCCAACGCCCTACCTCTCCAACTGGGTGCCAATACGTGCAGGGTCTTGGTGTGCTTCACAATGGTGTGCCGCTTCTTAGGGTACGAGCCCTGCATGAGAGTATTTAGAGAGTTTTTTTCTGTGAAATTCGATAAGTCCCAAGGCATAAGCACTCCTTCAAAACCACATTCCCCCAAATTTTTCATTAACTTGCCTAGTAAAGCCAGTGGCTGGAACTCTCATGTAGTAGTAGTGGAGAGTAGGTTAGGTTGGGAGTTCCCTTTACCAAGTGAGGACACCCAAGTGGTGAAGGATGAGGATCAGTGGGAACCTTATTGGCATGATGACCTGCGTAAGAAGCTGGTGGAGCTGGTCGCCCGTAGACCCATTAGTTGGGAGGTTTTAGGAACCACCAAGAATAACTATATTCAGGCTGGTATGATGCTAGGAGATGATGATGTTGTGCCCTTGGTTCCTATAGTGAGGTGCTTGAGGTATCCGGATTGGGTGACCCATGCCTTGGGTAGGTTTGAGAAAGATTGCTCACTTTGTCGGAAGACCCTCAAGTACTGTAAGGACCATGGGGAGCACGTTGGTGGTAAGGACTTTACTCGCCTCTTCCTTACACATGTGAAATTTTTATAATTGTGCTCCAACTTGCTTGGCCTTTGTATTCGACTTTTTGCTCGTATCTTGTTGATTCCTGTGAGAGCTCATAGCATGTTGCTCGTATGTAGAACTAGTAGCTCGTACATAGAACTATCTTTATATGTCGAGCTAATACTTTATCCTCCTTGTTTCATGCAGTCTTAACTCCTGCCCACGGAGCCAACATGGGAAGAGCTATTGACGTGAGGAGGAGGAGTAAGAGAAGCTACGGAGCTGCCAATGCTAGGGAGAATCGAGAGACAGAAGGAGCTAAGCGTAATGAGCTTTTGAAGCTGGTTGATCAGGACACCTCCAAATTTATTCTTGCAGAGAAGAACTTGGAAGAGCTGGAGGAGGAGCATGTTGATGGAGGTGGTGCTCAAGGCTCTGAGGAGGCTGGTACTGCTGGAGTTGAGGGGACTGAGCTGAATGTGGAGCCAGTCAAGGAGGTTGTTAGGGCGAGAACCAGAGCCCAGGCTAGAACCAAGTCTAATGCTGCCTCCAAGGCAAAATCCCCTGTTATTGCTTTGGATGAGGAGGATGAAGAAGATGATGATGCTCCCCTGAGCAAGAAGATAAAGATTGGGCAATCTAAGGCCAGCTCGGCATCTGATCAGGTCGACGTCAACGAGCCCAAGGAGGCTGAGATAAGGGGCCCCCAGTCCTCTCCGGTCCGGGTTTCTTATGCCGAGTTGATCCAGACTCATGTTGACGAGCTGAGCGATGTGGTTCCTTTGACAAGGATCAACTGCTTGGCCAGGGAGTACCCTGAGTTGGAGTATGGACAGGCAGTGGTCAGGAGGGGGGCTGACCAAGACTTGATTAGGGAATTCACCAACAAGCCCTTGACTCCAGAAGCATGTCGAGCTAGGGTCGGGCTAGCTTCCTCCGAGGTAACTCTTGTAATTTTTTGGTATTGTTGTACTTATTCCTCTTGCCTTTCTATTTTCTTTACTTTGCTTCTGCTCGATCTAACCTTTTGCCTTTACTCGCCATTTCAGTCTCTTGCCATGATTGACTTGGCTACCACTTATTGGAAGGCTGCGGAGGAGCAGGAGAAGCTAGCCAAGGCAATGTTGGGCCGGAAGAATGAAGAGTTGCAGAAGCTGGAGGAGGACCGAGCTAAGCTGAAGGAGGAGCTTGATAAACTGAAGGAAGAGCACTCAGACCTGGACAACTCTTATGACGCCCTGAAGCTTGTCAAAGATAATGAGGTGAAGCTAGAAGAGGAAGCTTGGAAGAGTTTGGGGGAGGCTAACACTGAGCTCGCCACTCTTAAGGAGGAGAAGAAAAAGATGGCTGCGGACCTTGACCTGGCGACCCAGCAATTGGAGGAGGTGCCAGTCACCTTAGCCAAGAAGCAAGAAGAACTGGACGCTGCACGTCTCCAATGGGGAGTGGACCTAGCTGCTGCTGTTAAAACTGCCAAGGAGGAGGCTGTCAAAGCTTACAAGGATAGTGACAAGCTACATGCTTATGTTACCAAAGAAGCTAGGGGGTTCTTCAATGTAGGTCGGAGCCATATGGCTCGACGCATCATAGTGGATCCCTTAGTCAATATATCCGTCGAGCAGCTGGCTCAATGGGCCTCTGAGGATCCATACAATACAGCAGCTCGCCAGGGCCATCACTTGGTGCCGTTTAACGCGAATGATTTGGAGCTCATTGCAAAGGATGATCAAGAAGCAGATGCAGCGCCCAGGGAGCCTCTTACTGTTGAGCCGGTCAATTTTGATTCCATTCTTGCTGAACTTGAAGAATATGAAGATCCAGCCTTTGATGATGAAGCCCCAAAGTTCACCATCAGTGACTCAAGGAAGATAGTTTATCATCCAGAAGACGTTCTAGGTGAGCCATCTGCTGTTGGTGACCAAACTGAGATCGCTCCAGCACTCATAACCGATCAAATGGAAGGCACTTCCCTAGAATGAGCTTTGAGTTTGATGGTTATGTAATCTAACAAGTTTCAAACACTTTTTTTTTTGGTTTTTTGAATGCTCGAACGCCTTGGCCCAGCTTTTTGGGAGGCACAACACTTTATAACTTTTATGCATCTAAGTCTTGGCCCGTTTGGGAGACTTAGTAATATTTAATCGTAGCTAACCTTCCACCATTATATGTTGTATGCTTTCGATTTCAGCATGCAGGTGTCAAGCTAGATGTAATAGAATGAATAAGTCACCCTAAGCTTAGGATCGACCTAGCTTCGTGGTGACCTAGTCAACCTTATATTTGTAAGGGTTTATGTATACAAAGTTGACTCAGAGTCGCTCCCGTTTTAAAAGGACAAAGCTGACCAAGGGTCGAGCTTATTAGAACGAAGTCGACCTAAGGCCGGACTTGTTAATAGGGCTCAGCTGGTTGAGGATCGAGCTGATTTTAGAATAAAGCTGACTGAGAGTCGAGCTTATTGGGACAAAAGTCGACTAAGAGTCGGACTTGTTAAGGGGACATAACTGATTAAGAATCGAGTTTGTTAAAACTAAGCTGACTAAGAGTCGAGCTTATTGAACGAAGTCGACTATGAGTCGGACTCGTTAAAGGAACTAAGCTGATTAAGAATCGAGCTTGTTAAAACGAAGCTGACTAAGAGTCGAGTTTGTTAAAACTAAGCTGACTAAGAGTCGAGCTTATTGAACGAAGTCGACTATGAGTCGGACTCGTTAAAGGAACTAAGCTAATTAAGAATAGAGCTTGTTGAAGTTAGGGTAACACAATGTTTGGTCGAACAAAACTGCGATTTTTATTGAAATAAGGAAGCGTTTACATCAATGGAAAGTTAGAACTATGACAAATTTCAATCTTGGGAACTGCATTAACCTTGAACTGAGCTAAAGACCTGAACTTAGAAGTAGTACTTGATGAGGTGAGTAGCGTGCCATGGGTGCTTCAACTCCTCCCCATCTGGATGAGCTATCATGTAAGTCCCTTCTTTGATGACTTGAGTAACTATGTAAGGACCTTCCCAGTTAGGAGATAGCTTGTTCTGCTGGGTCCTTCTCCCTGTTGCCTCGATCTTCCTCAACACATGATCTCCTACTTGGAATGACCTAGCTTTCACTTTCTTGTCGTGGTAACTTTTAGTCCGCTGCTTGTAGTTAACCATTCGAAGGTAAGCCGTGTCTCGCTTCTCATCGATCAAATCCAGGTCGATCAATCTGTTGATATCATTCTGCTCTTGATCAAAGAAAGTTACTCTAGCAGTTGGAAATCTCAACTCAGCTGGAGCCATGGCCTCTGACCCGTATGCTAGAGCGAATGGGGTTTCCCCCGTAGGCCCCCGAGTGGTTGTGCGAACTGCCCAAAGAGCAAGGGGAAGTTCGTCCAACCAGTTAGTACGTCGACCTATTAGGCCCGTCTTTAGTGAGGATAGTACTAGCTTGTTCGCTGCTTCAGCTTGCCCATTTCCTTGAGGATAGGCAACAGAAGATTGCCAATGTTTGATCCCTACTCGATTCATTTCTGCTTCGAAGGCTCGGGAGAACTGTAGGCCGTTGTCTGAAACTATAGCTCGAGGAATCCCAAATCGACACCAGATGAAGTCATGTATGAAGTTGATTGCGTTTTCCTCTGTGATGCGAGCTAAGGGCTTTGCTTCAACCCATTTTGTGAAGTAATCAATCGCAACGATTGCATACTTGCAATTCCCACGGGCGGGTGGGAAGGGTCCAATCAAGTCGACGCCCCACATATCGAATGGCCAAGCAGCGATCACAGGAGTCTACTCCGTTGTAGGCATATGAGGTAGGTTGGCAAACCTTTGGCATTGATCACATTGCTGAACAAAGTTATGAGTGTCAGCTCGCATGTGTGGCCAATAATACCCCAAGGTGATCAATTTGTCGGCTAGAGTCCTGGCCCCCGGGTGTCCACCACAAATTCCACTGTGCACCTCATACATTAGCTGAGTGATTTCTTGAGGGTGGATGCACTTTAGCAATGGCCTGGTATATGATCTTCTGAAGAGCATGCCTCCTTGAATGACATATCTCGGAGCTTTCTTTTTAACATCCCGAGCTTTCTTCTCGTCTTCGGGGAGCTCGCCACTTTCCAGGTATGCCTTCATTTCTTCGATCCAACACTTGTTATTTGAAGTGTTTTCCACACATTGAATTTGAACCCTTTCATAAGCTGGGCTCTCAAGGTAGGAGATAGGCTCTTCATGTGGCTCATCTGAAGTGGCCAGTTTTGAGAGTAGGTCGGCTAGCTCGTTGTCCTCTCGACCAATCCTCTGAATTCCCAAAAACTCCAAATCCTTTGTCAATTTCCTCACCAGGTCGTGGTATTTGACTAGAGTAGATTTCAACACCTCGTATTCTCCTCGGACCTGGTTGACTATCAACTGTGAGTCACAATAGGCCCTGATTTTAGTCGCTCCAAAGCACTTGGCTTACTCAATGGCTGCTACTAAGGCCTCATATTCTGCTTGATTGTTGGAGGCATCAAACTTGAACCTTAATGACTCCTCATACACTGTCCCAGACTCAGGCTCGATCAGAACAATCCCAGCTCCACTGACATTCTTTGTGGCTGACCCATCCGAGTAGACCTTCCAGCAATCGTCGGGTAGAGAAGTGGCGAGCTGGGACTCTTGCTCTTTTCCTTTAGCTTTATCTTTTTGAGCTCGCACCTCGCTGTCTTCCTTGGTGAACGTAAGCTCGACCAAGAAGTCTGCTAAGGCTTGAGCCTTTAATGCCTTTCGAGGTCGATACTCGATGTAAAATTCCGTGAGGGCAATTGACCAATTGAGTAATCGACCTGAACTCTCTGGCTTGTGCAGGATTTTCCTTAAGGGGGCATTCGTAAGCACCACTATAGGGTGAGCCAAGAAATAAGCTCGCAGCTTCCTTGAAGCCACCACTAAAGCATATGCGACTTTTTCTGCATTGTAGTACCTGCCCTCCACATCTGATAGGGCCTTGCTAACATAGTACACGGGCTTTTGAAGCCCCTCTTCTTCTCGAACCAAAACTGCAGCGGCTGCTTTGTCCCCCACAGATAAATAAACAAAAAAAGTCTCTCCAGTGGTTGGGCTACTCAATAGAGGTGGAGTAGCGAGGTAATCCTTGAGTTGTTGGAACGACGAATGACATTCGGCAGTCCACTCAAAATTTTTCGTCCCCCTCAAAGCTTTGAAGAAGGGGAGAGACCTTTCCGCCGACTTGGATATGAAGCGACCTAGAGCTGCTACTCTTCCATTAAGTCGTTGCATTTCTTTGACACTGGTGGGCTCCTGCATGTCGACTAGAGCCTTGATCTTTTCTGGGTTTGCCTCTATTCCTCGTTGTGACACCATAAATCCAAGGAATTTACCCGCTGCTACACCAAAAACACACTTGCTAGGGTTGAGCTTCATGTCGTTTGCTCGAAGATTGGCGAATGTTTTCGTTAGGTCGACTACGTGACGTCCGGCCTTTATCTTGATGACCATATCGTCGACGTAAGCCTCCATATTTCGGCCAATCTGCGAAGCAAATAATTTGTTCACCATTCTTTGGTAGGTCGCCCCTGCGTTCTTTAACCCAAATGGCATCATCGTGTAGCAATAGATACCTCCCGCCGCTTGAAACGCTGTCTTTACTATGTCATCCTCGTGCATCTTGATCTGATGATAGCCTGAATAGGCATCTAGAAAGCTGAGGGTGGAGTGGCCAGCAATAGAATCCACGAGCTTGTCAATCCTTGGGAGAGGATAGCTGTCCTTTGGGCAGGCAAGATTGAGGTTGGTGAAGTCGACGCACATTCTCCATTTGCCATTTGACTTCTTCACCATGACCACATTGGCCAACCAAGTTGTATGAGTGGCCTCTTTAATTATTCCTGCACTCAAAAGTTTTTGTACCTCCGCTTTTATGGCCTCCACCTTGTCTCGAGCAAAACTTCTCAACCTTTGGGGTTTGGGCTTTATGGTTGAATTGACCTCAAGCCTATGAACGGCGACTTCCTCCTTAATTCCCCTCATGTCTTCTACTCGCCATGCGAAGACATCATTGCTCTCTTTGAGTAGTTCGATGATTTCTAGCCTTTCTTCAGCTGACAGTTGTTTCTCAATCTGAATCTTTTGCTCGGGATAGGAGGGATTTGTGATCACTGATTCTAGCTCGTCTACAGCCTCTAGCTTTGGGCCATCCCTGAACTACAGGGTCTCAATGATGATCTCCCTAACCCTTTGTCTCTCTTCGGCCCCCAAGTGTGGAGCTTCCTCAGCTATCATGTCATCTAACTTGTTAGCGATCTCATCGGTGGTGGCCCCCGAGTTATTGTCGAACTGGAGGCATAGGTTGCCTATGATGACTTGGTCGACCATAACTACATCTGGATCGACCGCTGCGGCTTCAGAGTGACGTGTCGACTCAACCATGACCTCGTCGTTTGGGTGATAGGTCGACTCCTCCACATTGGTGATCGTTGACAGTCGAGTAGTTTTGGTGACTGACTGGGACAGCTTTAAGTATCCTTCCGCCGTTTCAATCTCCAGCTCTCTCTTCTTTCTTTCTCGTAGGACATGATCTAGATATGCTCGAGCTGTGCCTTGCACGCAGCCGACTCCCGCTGGTGTGGGAAATTTAACTCGTTGATAGGGGATCGAGGCCACCATTCCAAGTGCAACCTGGCCAGGGATTCCAAGAATAGCAGCATAATCACTTTTCACATCTATGACAATAAATTTTACCTTAGACACGATCCTGTAGGGATGTTGGCACAGGTCGACATCTAGCTCAATATGCCCCTTATCATCAACTCTGTGGTTTGTGAAGCCCTCCAATCTGCCATCATATCTTTCAAGCTGCTCATTCGAGAGTCCCATCTCTTGGAATGTCTTGTAGAACAGAATATCCTTGCAGGCCCCCGTATCGACTAGGAGTCTAGTCGTCGTACATCCATCAATGAGTCCGGGGATGACGAGAACTTGCTCTCTAGCTGCCATATTAGTTGGTAGCTCGTGGGGATAAAAGCTGATCACTTCATCTCTAACGTGGCTCCTTGGCGGCACATCTGGAGCTTTGTTGAGCTGAAAAATTTTATGTTTGATGGCTGTGTTGCTGGCTTGCTCTGTGATGACTCCCAAGTTCAATCTGGGTTGCCTAGGTCCTTGATGTCCACCCGCTGGCTGCTCACCTCCACCTGCTTGAGGTCTTTTCACATAAGCGTCGAGCCTTCCCTGGTCGACCATTCTCTGGATGATACGCTTCAAGCCTAAGCAATCTTCTGTGAGATGACCCGTATCTTTGTGATACTCACAAAATTTGGTGTTGTCCCTCCTGAACTTATTGGCCGGGTTCATTGGGGCAGGTGGGGCCAGATCGACCGCATTCATTATTTCTGTTCGACTCACCGTTAGGGGAGTGAAAGCCTCAGGCACCTTCTCTGTCGCCCTGGTCCTGTTCTTACCATTCTTGTTATTTCCCCCATTCTTGGCTGAGTCCTTTTTGTCATCAGCGACCTCAGTCTTGGGGCCTTTCCCATTCTTCTTTTCTTTTCTTTCTTCGGCAAGTGCCACATTGTAGACCTTCTCGAACAACTCCTGTCGAGTAGTGACTGTACGAACTGTCAGCTCGTAATCCATGTCTGTCGAGGAAATGCCATTTCGGAAGCAATTGATCACCTCCCTTTCAGTGAGATCTTCCTCAATCTTGTCGACCATCTCTTTGAACTTGGTGTAATAGCTCATTGAGCTTTCATTTTTTCCTTGCACCAAGTTGTTTAGATAGGTGACAGTCATTTTCCGAACTCCAGCTGTCGAGAAGCGATCTAAAAATTTTGTTCTCATACTCATCCAGGTCGAGATGCTACCGGCTGCCAAACCATTGAACCATGTCAGAGCTGCCCCTGTGAGTGTGCTTATGAGGGCTTTTCAAATAGTGTCGTCCTCGATGGAGACAAAGCACATCGTGGCTTCCAGGTGCTGCACATGGCTTTTTGCATTGGTTGCCCCTGAGTACTTCTCTAGGAGGTGCAATCTGAAACCAGCAGGAGGTCGACTGTCAATCAAATCCTTGGATAAGGGTCGAAGAGCAAAGTCAATTCGTTCGACCTTTCCAGTATCATTTTTCTTTTCAGCCTCCCATTGCTCAAACTTCCTTTTCCATAGCAGCCACTCCCTAGCATCGTCCGTCTTCTCAACAGGGGGACAGCATTCGACCTTTGACCCTCACTCCTGGGGGGAGTTACTTACCTGCTTCTCCTATCTTTGTGAGAAGGTGACCTTACTGAGCGAACTAGTGACCTGTGCCTGTCATCTCTTGGTGGCGACCTGCGCCTTTCATCCCTAGGTGGCGACCTGCGCCTATCATCTCTGGGTGGCGACCTGCGCCTTCCTCTCTTATAGGCGACCTGCGCCCGTTCCTGTCCCTATAAGACTGCGACCTTTGCGTCCTGGCAGGCGATCCACATCGGCTTCCGTTGGCCTCTAACTGCGTCCTCAAGTCTGACTGTGCCTCTTGCTCCCTGTTCCTAGTGAGACTAGCCCTTAGGTCGTCACCGGGAACGTGAATAGGTGATTGAGGCCGCACCACCATCCGTTGCTCAACGTTACGTCCCACAGCCATTAGGTCTAGTACTCCTGGCACGCTCCCTGTTTGAAACTTGAGATGGAGCCACCCTTTCAGATCTTCTGTCCACCTGCTCAGCCTCCTCTATTGCCATTAATTCGGCCAATATCTGAGCTCGTTCCATAAGCATTTCTTTTCTGCTCAGTGGATTGGACGAGGGACCTGCCCTATTTCCAGCATTCATCTGCCCAGTTAGACGCTTTGGAGGAGGTGGGACTCCTTGCCCCTCCATGGGTCGTTTTTCTCTCCTCCCATCTGGCAATCCTCTGCCATCAGCTACACTGTTAGAGCGCGTCGCTCTGGCATGATGGCGAGTTGGAGGGGGAGGGGGAGGAGGCAGATTTGTGTTTCCAGCATTGGTATTGAGATTTCCAGCGTTTGCATTGGTGTTATTGTTTCCTTCTTCATGTCCGAGTGAGGCCTCAGATACATGTCCATCCGAAGTCACCATTGTTGCAGGTTGAGAAAACTTTCGAGGTCAAGCTTATGCACGGTTTCCGGCAATGGAACCAAACTGATGCCGCAGGAAATGTGCTTATCAATCTTCCTCCACGTGTCAGGACTGATCACCTAGCTCCTTGACCTGAAATCAAAACCCACGACTAGCCAGATGTGTCTCCGGCTTAGACCCTCGAGCGTGAGAGTAAGTATTTGATGATTGGAGATCAAAATCGTACTGAATAATGGAATTCTGATAACAAAATAACAATTACCTTGCACCGTTGGTAGTGGTGATGTATTTATAGGTGATGATTGCGGTATATTTGGAGGAGCGACGTGTGCTCCGAGATTTTAGCGACAGTTACTTGTAATATAAACGTGCCTCTAACGGTCCCTGATTTATAGGGATGCAGTTATGGAAAGAGTAATTGCTTGTACGCCTATAACCGTTAGGTCGACGCTTGCTTCGGCAGGTCGAGGTCGAAACTTGTGTTTGGGTCGACCTGACTGTCGAGTAGAGTTGGATCGTACCCGAAATTTGACTGGGTCATAAGGTCGGACTAAATTAGGTCGGGAACTAGCAGGTCGGACAATGAATTTAGTCGACTGATGCATGAGATGGGTCTTGAGCCATGTACTGATTGGGCCTAGCCCACTGAGAATGGGGTGGACACAATTGCTTGAGGACTGGGTTTTACTCGCTTGGCCCAGTTAGATACCTTTGGTATGTTCATTATTTATTATGTATTGAAGCTTTTGATTTAGTCAAAATCTTGCAAAAAACTAATTTTTTTGTAACATAAGAAAAAAACTAGTTTTAAATCACTAAGTCTATCTAATAAGTGTGATGAACTGTTCTGAAAACTAGTTTTTTATAACATTTTGAAAAAAACTAATTTTTCACAATAGTTACTCTTTGGTTTATTTTCTTTTGACTTTTACTTAGAAAGTTTTTGTAACGAGTATGTTAGTGGTATAAATGCCAGATGAAGGCATAAAATGTAGGTATTTTTTTAGGTATATTCTAGAAGTTCCAAAGGATTAAAAAAAAATGAGTTTAGCTGCTGTGATTAATTGATTAGAAATTAAGAGTGGGGTTTTCACGTGATGGGTACCCATTTGGAAATTGGTACTTTGTTAGTAAGTACTCCCTCCTCACTGCTACAAATTAAACACTTTTTTTATTGGACGTCTCACTATTTTATATTCATAATACCAATCAACTCACTATTTTATATCTTATTTTCTCTCTCGTACCTCACTTTTCATATTCACAACACTTACTCCACTAACTTTCTTCTTAATTCGCGTGCAAACAGTGACTGTGTGATTTGTAGTGGGACGGAGGGAGTAATTGATACTCACTTTGTCTAAAAATAATTTTCCTTTTTTATCATTATTTATTGAATTTTAAATAATTATTTTAAGTTAAATAATTATTTTAATATAATCTGAAAAAGATTTTTTTATTAAAAAATATCTCAAAAAGATGCTATTTACAAAAAAAAAATATTTAAGATGTGATATTACAAAAAACTACTTTTCTTTCTTTCTAATTTTTTTTTTTAAAATTTTTTTGTCTTTACAGTTAAAACAACCGATAAATGCATTTATCAATTGTTTATAACTGAAAAATTCATTCATCAATTTCTTAAAAAATATTTTGTGCTTGGTTTTTTGGTTAAACAACTGATAAATGCATTTTACATTGATAAATGCATTTATCAGTTGTTTGATAGATAAACGCAAAAAAAAAAAAAAAGTAAATGAACGGAATAAAAGTGACGGGCTAGTACCAACGAATAAAGCCCAACATTCCAAACATTACACGGCACAGTTATTAAATGGGTCAATCCAGTTACCATAACGCCTACGGCCCACCAACATAAGGTCAGTCGACCTAGCTCATTGTACGACCATTTTTGTTCCCGACATACGATCAATTATGTAATACATATCTAAAGCCAAGGCACAAAGTCAGGTCGACCTCGACATACAAACGCGTGCGTCTATCCACAACTATATTTGTAATCGTCTAATACAATCACGGAGATCGCTACACCTACATTATCTACACGTTTTAAGGGATTCCCTATTATCCCATGGAGCTCATATATATATCAGACTACATCCAACGTATAAAGGTAATGTATTATTGCCTATTTTGAGATCAAGTTATTTTCATACAGTTTATATACAAACTTATAACACCATATCTCATCATTACGTCGGAGGGTCTTAGCTGTATACCACCCCGACTAGTCGTTTGTTCGTGGTTTCAGGTCACATTAGCTGGAGATCAACCTATTGCTGGACTAAGGCTGATCTGGATCATTTTCGGCGTCATCAGTTTGGTTCTATTGCCGGGAAACAATCACACTAGACCTTGAAACTTCACTTAATCACAAACATGGTCTCGGACGGACATACAACTACTGCTGCCAGTGAATCATTATGTTAGAATGTTGGGGGAAACATAGATGCGGGTACAGGGAATCGTACTGCTAACTTACCTCCTCCTCCTCCACATGGGCATCCCACTAGGAGGGCCATTCGCTCTAACAGCGTGGCTTATGGAATAAGGTTGCAAGATAGGAGGAGAGAAAAGAGGCCCCTGCCTAATCAAGCTGTGAGCCAGCAAGTTAAAAGGGTTCACACAGGTCGACCAGCTGCAGGCGACATCGCAGGTCCCTCAGCTTCTCACCTTGGTAGGAGGGAGATTTTACTGGAGCAAGCTAGATTACTACTGAGCCTCCTCGAGGTACAGAATGAGCTGCTCGAGCTACATGAGTCTCCTAAAAAGGATGAAAGAAGATCACAAAGGGTAGCCCCTTCTCTCACCTCACATAGGCGTGCTAATGGGGCGCCTAGGCCATCAGCGGAAGAGAGAAGGAATGAAATACCTCCTTCTACCCACATCTACATAGATCGGACTAGCGACCTAAGGGATAGGCTCAACCAGCAAAGAGAGCAAGAAGCCGACTCAGCTCATAGAAGGCAGCTTGAAGCTGACAGGGTTCAGCGTAGGTCGCCACAAAGAGGAGAGAGGTCGCTCCTTCGGCAAGAAAGGAGAGAAAGGACTCCCCCGAGGGATGAGAGACAGAGGACGATCTCGAGAAGCGAGCACCACCGTGAAGAGAGATAGAAGTCTAACTCGATCTCTCACCAAGGAGGCGACCTGGACGTTAGGGAGCTTCTCAACCTGAAAAGAAGATTGGATGATATGGAGGCAGATAGGAAGCAACCAATGGGAAGGTCGAACGAAATGACTGTACTCTTCGACCTTTGGCTAAGGACATGCTCGATAAGGGACCTCCTGCATGGTTCAAGTTGCCCGTGTTAGAGAAGTACTCGGGCACGACCAATGCCTTGAATCATATGTAGCACTTTGAGGCCACTATGTGCTTGGTCTCTTCTTTGGATGACGTGCTATGCAAGGCATTAACCAGCACCTTCACAGGTGCATCACTGACTTGGTTTCGTAGTCTATCTACTGGCTGCATTACCTCATGAAGTTATATGAGGAGGAAGTTCCTAGAGAGGTTCTTAACAGAGGGGGCCCGTAAGAAGACAGTGACCGACTTGAACAACATGACTCAAGGGATTACAGAGAGTACCATGAGTTACTTCACCAGGTTCAAAGAGTTGGTCAACCAAATCGAGGAAGACCTTGCAGATAGGGAGGTCATCAACTGCTTTAGGAATGGAGTGTCCTCTCCCGACCTAGATTATGAGCTCCAGGTTCGGAGGGCGACCACGAGGAAAGAGTTGTTTGAGAGGGCTTATGTTGTGGTCGTGGTTGAGGAGCGGAATAAAGGAAAAAGGATAGAGACTCTAAACCTTTTGAAGTTGGTGAGTCGACAAAAGGGGGACATGCAAAGAGTGACAACAACAAGGGAAAGAACAGAACTAGGGCGACTGAAAGAGTCACTGTAAGCTTCACCCCGCTCACGGTTAGTCAGACAAAGATCATGAACATTGTCGACCTAGGTCATCCTGCCCCAATAAATACTCAAAATAAATTTAGAAGGGATAATGGTAGGTACTGCGAGTATCACAAGGACACCGGGCACAACACAGAAGAATGTATGAGCTTGAAAAGTATCATCCAACAATGGGTGAATGAAGGAAGGTTTGATAGGTTTTTAAATGGAGATCGTCCTGCCGGAGGAGATCGACCTACAAGGGGTGTACCTAAGCCGAGGCAACCAAGATTAATTTTGGGAGTTATTGCTGAAGAGACAAGCAACACGACGCTTAAACACAATATTTTCCAGCTGAGTAAAGCTCCATATGTGCCCCCTAAAAGTTGTGTTCCAGACGAAGTGATCAGTTTCTATCCTTACGAGCTAGCGACCAACATGGCTGCGAGAGAACAGAAATTGGTGATTACATGGCTCATTGATGACTGCGCGTCTAGCAGGATTTTGGTCGACACGGGGGGCCTGCAAAGACATCCTGTACTACAAAACTTTCCTGGACATGGGCTTGACATACGTCAGGTTGTCACCTTACTCAGGTCGACTAGAGGGCATCTCCGATCGCAGGGTTGACGCTAAGGGCCAGATAGAGCTCGAGGTAGATATTGGACAACATCCCCTAAGGACCACAACTAAGGTAGCATTTATAGTCATTGATGTATAAGTGATTATCATACTATACTGGGTATACCTGGACGGATCACACTAGGAATGGTGCCCTTCATCCCTCCAAGTTCCCCACCATGCTAGGAGTATGGTGCGTTCTAAGCACAACTAGGGAATATCTGGATCACCGTAAGTACCCAAATCTGGATCACTCCCTTCCAAACGCACGGGAAACACCGCAGACTCACACAAACGTGATCTCGAACACTCGTAGCCTTCAAAAACCCCCATAAACCACCAACAAAACCAAGGGAGGGGGGCCTTTCTGGGATAAAAAAGTACAAAAGGACTTTTTGGAAAAGCAAGGACAGTCCGTGCGGACCACTTTTCTCCCAGACACAATTATTACAAAATCCACTTAAAGTCCACAACATTCCCTTAAATCTAGGAAACCCAAAAAAATGGTAATGGTTGCCTATGTCGTGCGACATACCTTGCCAGAATCTGGACCCTATAAATAGAGGGCTCCCCCCTCATATTTTTCACACCTCCTCTCTTTTCTCTCTCTCCCAGCCTTCAGGCCCCCTTCTAAGACCCTTCGGGGCAACCCCGGTCCCTTTCGGTTACCTCCGGGGCATTCCGAGGCCCCTCGTGGTACTCCGAAGCCCTACCGAGCGCTCCCGAGACGCTCCTGAGCTGCCCCGAGGCACTCCCGAGGCATCCCGAAGCCTTGCCGGTCCATCCTGAGGTGTCCCGGTTCATTTCGAAGCCCTGCCGAACAATCCCGGTCCATTCCGAGCACAACTAACGATCCCGACGCACGCCGGAACTCTGCCCGAGTACAACCGACGATCCTGACGCACACCGAACCTCTGCCTGAGTCCAGTCAACGATCCCGACGATCTCGACGCACGCCGAACCTCTGCCCGAGTAAACACCTGACACTCCCGAGGCATGCCGAAGATCTGTCCGCAGACACCGGCACATCTCGAAGCAATCCCGGTCCGTCCCGGAACACTATTCAACACTCAAACACTATTCCCAAGCGGAAGATAGACATGAACCAACATTGTTAAGTCTTCCTTCCAACACTATTTCAATACATTTCAACACATAGTACACAATGTAGACATTATGTACATCATGTATTTCAACACACTCGTTTTTACGAGGCGACTCGGGTGAGCTCTAACATTCTCTTCCCGAGGCGTAACCTGACCTCTGAACTCAAAAATCTCATCACACAACAACACGCGAGTCGGATCCGGGTAATTTTAGTTGGCGACTCTGCTGGGGACGTTTTGTTTTAAAAAGTTTTAAACAAAAAAAAAAGATTTTTAAAACAACGATGAGGGTCTAACTTTCATTTTACCCCTTTCTTTAACTGTTGTGTGTGTGTGCATGTGCTTTAAATTTTTATTCAAAAAATAAAAATACAAAAAAATGCATCATAATACATCTGTGTACATACATATAAAAATTCTGCAAAAATTTCTGTTTTACTCAGAAAAAGAATTTTAGTGACCGCATACTACTCGCACTGCTGCCTCGGTACACCGCACGCTACGCGCACTTGCTGCCTCGGAACACTGCACACTACAACCCTCAACCCGAGGTGGTCTTAGTTGCAGCTTGATTGGTGTTCCTATGCCTTTTGAGCGCGCACGGGATCATCCCATACATCCCATCCTAGCCAGTGTCAACCCTGCACGCTTGCGTCACACTCTGTCCAGACTCGGTTGGTTTTTACCCAGTCCGTGTCATACAGCCTGGATACATATCCCATGCCGGCCATTTTTCTGGGTCGAAGCTCGGAACTCAAGATCCCTTTCCTAAGCAAGACGATGAAAGGTCATGCTAAAATCTTGACCCGATCTTGATTTCCAAAGCTACACCCAGACGATGCTCCGTCCCGAATATGCATCCATGCCCACATGACACCATGTCATCAAGCCTTTAATACGTCAGCCTTGACAATATGACCTAGCCAACGCCTAACATCATAGATCCCTTGCGCAAGCAAGGTAAAGAGAGGTCATGCCGAACGCTTGACCCGATCTTGACTCAGATGCCGGCTCAGCTCACTATATTCACATGGCCGACGCATTAAAACGAACATGACAGGCTCGGTATTAGGTTTGAATTTTTCTTTTAGGCCGGTAGAAACCACTTGCCCTATGACACCCTCACCCGGGGCTGTCCACCCCGGGATGTCGAAATACAGGGGCAAAATGAGGGGCTTATAGCCACACAGATGGTCTCCACTGACCCAGGATCTAGCATAGTTGCAAAAAAGAAAAGCAGTCTTTTCCAACCAACTTAGGATTCTGAGAAAACACTGTTTTAAGTAAATAAAAAAAAACATAAATAAAAAAAATGGAAACTGCATGTCACATGAGCTTTCCCCCCTTTATCCAAAAAGTCCTTTCCATGTCTAAACCTTACCCGTCACCCCCTCTAGCAAACCGAGAGTGGTTGAGAGTACCCGGGAACTGGTCTTCTAGTGTCAAAGCCGGAAGATACCACATCCTTCCCAGTACAGCCACCAGGGCAGTCCATCAACTTCCCATGGTCAGGTCGGTAGATAACAACGAGGAAAACGGGAACTTACCCCCGAGTAATTTCCCGACGATGGAGGAAGTTTGGCAAGCTGTCATAGCCCTCGAAAAATGCCAAGGCGAGCAACAGGCCTGGATCGAAGGTGCCATGCATCATTTCAGAACATTAGCCACCCCCAACCACCTGGGGCTCCCAAGGACATACCCGCTACCACAGCTCCCAACGTCTCTCATTGTCTCCCGGAACTCAATCTTTTGCCCTCGTACGAGCCCTGCAGCTACGACATAAAGCCACCGCAAAATGATGAACACATCTGGTGGGACGTCTGCGCTTGCACCACTTGTCTAGAAAGGGACTTCCAAGATGAAATAAACGAGGATCGCCCTCTAAGAAAAAATAAACTCTCTTCTCAATGAAAAATAAAAAAGAGATACGAAGCCGGCGATCCCACAGTCGAAACCCTCGGAGAACCGTCAGGAAAGTTTGACTACTACGTCATCTACTCCAGCAAATCTCCTCAGCCTAGCTCTACGCAAGACCACGGCAATGTCTGCTCCATGATCAGCTGGGACGAACTCCGCACAGCCACCAACGGCCCAAGGGTCCTAACACCCCAACCCCTATTTTGGGAAGACATCAAGGCTGCCGTTGACACTTCAACAAAAGCAATAACGCTGAACGAACTGAAATGCGAAGCATGGCCCTACGCTAGCCAAGGCCCTCCCATGACAGAAGTAGGAGAAACAAGAAAAGCAGTGAAGCTAGAAGTGAACGTACTGACACGTTCCAGCCAAATCCCGATGAATCCTCCAAGGACAGACAAAAGGCCAACCATATCCGAGCCTCGAACTGAAAAAGGCCCCTACGCCAAAGAAGCTGAAACACTTGACCCAAAGGCTGAAGATCCAATCTTAACTCAGCTCAAGCGCACCCAGGCTAACATATCCCTCTGGTCCTTACTCACTTCCTCCTATCCGCACAAACTCAAGCTGGAGGAAAGCCTGGCCCAGACCATGGTACCTATCAACGTGACACCGGAGGAAGCGGTCCAAATGATCGGCAACGTTCACTACAGCAACATCATCACTTTCACGGAGCTCGATATACCAAAATTTGGGGCTGACCACAATGAACCTCTCTACATAACATTCCAACTGGATGAGCGTCGCCTCCCTATGGTCTTGGTAGACGGAGGATCAGCCATGAACGTCCTCCCATCCAAAATGATGGACTTGCTAGGGATCAAGCCAACTCATCTAAAATCTTCAACTCAGACGATCAAAGCATTCGACTCAACGTCTCGCTCAGTCTTGGGGATAGCCACCCTACACCAGTGCGTAAAGTTCGTCCAAGGAACGGATCTCACCATCATGTATGGGGACAACATAACTACTGAGGGGACCAACACAAACGGCATCCCAGTCCTGGAAATCAAGCACGACAATGACGGCATGATGCTGACAGGATTCACAGTCGAAAGCCCGAAGGCCCAAGTATGCCACATAGACCTGCCCCTGACTTGGGACCAGATCCCTCCTACCATGAAGAGGATGAAGCTCATGAACTACATCCCAGGGCTTGGTTTGGGAAAACGCCATCAAGGTACCCAACAGATCATCAAAGTCAAAGACAAAATACCCGCCATGGCCTAGGATACGTTCCTACTCTCAAAGACGCTGCGGAAAATAGAAAAGCTGCACGGAAACACTCCGCCACTGACAAAAGAGGCTTGCACGCAATCTCCGACCTCCGCCCATACAACTTCGACATAGCCCGGTACTTCACAAAGAAAACTGGGAGTTTGAACGAAGACACAGAAAAAGGGACAGAGCTGATCAACGCCAAACAAAGCTGGTCGGCAACAATGGACAAGTTCCAACAAAACCTCGAAAGGTTCAGAGGCCTCGAGCCAAACCCAGTCAGAAGAGCGTTCCTCGACGCACCAACTCTACCAGGACCCACCACCACCACTATTCACAATGAATTATGGTTCGGGAAAACCCCTTCTTTGGCGAAATAACTCGAAAAACTCTCTGTCAATATCCCTGCCACAAACGAGCGGGACGAGTCAGCATTCGAACTAGCAATTCCCAAGGCAAAGATGGAAGACTCCGCAGACAGTGCCTGGAACGAGCCATTGCTACAACAGCTTTTCAGCAAAGAAATCGAGGTGCCAGACCTAATCGATTTAGTTTCTGATAACTCTACAGTAGCCATGATTGAGGACAGCAGCGCGAAGCCTTTCGACCCTCGCCTCCTTTCAACTTCATCAACATTGCCACTCAAGAACTGGGTCACCTTCTCCGGACCTACCGCCAGCAAGAAGGAAATGATCGAACAACTTTGTCTAACCCCTCGCGTCTTAAAGTCCAGTGTCGAAACACAGTCTGAGTCAATTGTCTTTGAATTTGAGTCTCTCGAGTCATCTGATGGCCTTACGCCAGAAGATTACGAACTCATAGCCAATAATGTATTCCCATATGATCTTAATGAAAGTTTCGACCTTTCCGAGTATCCTCTCATTGCATCTTTAACAACTGATAAATTAACTAAATCACAAACAGTTAATAGCCATTCACTTGACAAAGAAGCAGACACATTAAATGAACAATACATTAAACACATCTTTAAGCATATTGTCAATCGAGAGAAAAATCGGGCCCAAGCTGCCGAGGAGGTTTTAACCAAGGTGAATTTGGGGACTACTGAAGAGCCAAAAGAGATGCAAATCGGAAGCTTCTTCACCGGCACCGAGCAAAATGCATTGACTGCACTGCTCAAAAAATTCGTGGACGTGTTCGCTTGGTCCTACCAAGACATGCCCGGCTTAGATCCTGCCATAGTGGAACACCGGATTCCCCTGAATCCCGAGGCTAAGCCTATCAAGCAAAAGCTACGTCGAATCAAGCCGGAATGGTCTTTACAAGTCAAGGAAGAGATCGAAAAGATGCTCCGCGTCGGCTTCATAAGGGTGATCGAATACCCGACTTGGCTCTCTAACATAGTCATGGTCACCAAGGCCAACGGAAAAGTACGCTGCTGCGTGGACTTCCGAGATCTCAACAAAGCAAGCCCCAAGGATGACTTTCCACTACCAAACATACACATGTTGGTAGGCACTACGGCCAATTTTGAGGTTAAGTCCTACGTGGACGGGTTCGCTGGCTATAATCAAATCAAGATGGCCTAAGAAGACCAAGAGAAAACAACCTTCACAACCCCCTAGGGAACCTACTGCTACACAGTGATGTCGTTCGGACTAAAGAACGCTGGGGCTACCTACCAACGGGCAGCAACCGCCCTCTTCCACGACATGATCCACAAAGAGATTGAAATGTACGTCGACGACATGATCATCCACTCAAAGGGATCAGACGGACAACACCTCATTGACCTGAGGAAGTTCTTCAATCGCCTTCGGAAACACTCAATGAGGTTAAACCCTGCCAAATGCACATTTGGAGTCATCCGAGGCAAAGTCTTGGGATACATGGTCACCGAGCGAGGCATCGAAGTTGATCCCCAAAAGATCAAGGCCATAATCGAAATGAGACCACCGCAAACCCAAACAGAGGTAAAAAGCTTCATGGGCCGCCTACAGTACATCAGCCGCTTCGTAAATCAGTTGACTTCCATGTGCGAGCCAATCTTCCGACTAATGAAGAAAAATGTAGACATCGAATGGAACCCAGAATTCCAAGACGCCTTCGAAAAGATAAAGGCATACCTTGTGAATCCTCCGATCCTCTGTCCTCCCCACGAGGAGAAGCCACTTTTGTTGTACCTAATTGTGACCGACACCGCAGTTGGAGCCATGCTCTGCCAAGAAAAGAAAGAGTCACGAGTCGAGAACGCCATCTACTTCGTCAGTCGAAAGTTTCAAGGCAGCGAACTCAACTACTCAGCCCTCGAGAAAACATGCGCAGCTCTAGTATGGGTTGTCGGAAAGCTACAGCACTACATGCAGTCGCACACAGTACACTTGGTCTCCAGAATAGACCCGATCAAATACCTCTTCGACAAACCATCACTGTCAACGAGGTTGGCCAAATGGTCTTTCTTCCTAGCGGAGTTTGACATCAAGTACGTGAACCAAAAGTCATTCAAGAGACGGGTAATGGCCGAACAACTAGCCGACTTCCCAACCAACGAGGCTCAAGGTCCCGAACCACAATTTCCAGACCAAGGAATCTTCACACTTGAAGGAGAAAACCGATGGCAGCTGTTCTTCGACGGAGCGGCCAAAAAAAGAGGAAACGACATTGGTATGCTCTTGGTCGACCCAAAGGACGAGCACATCCCAATCGCCATAAAGCTGAATTTCAAGTTAACCAACAATGCCGCCGAATACGAAGCTTGCGCCGCCAGACTAGAGGCCGCACTTGAAAGGAACGTTCAGAAACTTGAGGTCTACGGGGACTCAGTCCTGATCATCAATCAAGTTTCCAACAAATGGAAAACAATAGACCCAGGCTTGCAAAAATATCACGCCTGCATGGAAGACCTCATCACGCAATTCAAAGAGGTCACCTTCCACTACTTACCAAGAGACCAAAACCGGTTTGCAGACGCTCTAGCCACCTTGGCTTCGCTCGTGGAAATCCCCGAAGGGAAGGCAATCAAGCCATTCAAAGTGGGAAGAAAGGAAATTCCTGCATATTGCTGCGAGATCGAAACAGAACCCGAGCCCATCAATGAGCCGTGGTATAATCAGATCTTCCAATACCTCAAGAACGGGGAAACCGCCTTCATGAACGATGAAGGCCAACGCGAAGAAGGAATCAAAGCCAAGAGCATCGCGGCCCTAAAATGCCTTGCCTCTTACTTTGTCATCCTTGGAGACATGCTATACAAAAAACGCTACCAAGGATCGCTCCTACGCTGCATCAGCCGGGAAAAAGCAAACGAGCTCATGAACGAAGTCCACAATGGGGCTTGCGGCCCCCACATGAACGACATAGCCCTAATGCAGATCATCCTTCGAATGGGCTACTACTGGATCTCCATGGAGGCAGACTGCATCCACTTTGTCCGAAGCTGCGACAAGTGCCAACGGTTCTCCAACCTCAATCATCTTCCTCCTCACGATCTCTATTGCATGACTACTCCCTGGCCCTTCGCCACTTGGGGAATTGACGTTATCGGGAAGATCTCTCTGCCAGGCAGCAACGACCACGAGTTCGTCTTGGTCGCCATCGACTACTTCACAAAATGGGTCGAAGCCAAGTCATACAAAGTGCTGACTTCCAAGAAGGTCGCACATTTCCTCAAGGAAAACATCATATGCCGATACAGCATCCCGAACGAGGTCATATCAGACAACGGGTCCCACTTCGAAGGAGAATGCGACAGACTGCTGGCAGAATTCAAGATCACACGCCACAAGTCTTCTCCCTACAGGCCGCAAACAAACGGCACAGTAGAAGCAGCAAACAAGACCCTCGAAAGGATCATCCAAAAATGACCACTCGAGGACGAGATTGGCCCGAAAAGCTGCACCTTGCACTTTGGGGCTACCAAACATCAGTCAGAACAGCCACAGGAGAAACTCCTTTCGCCCTGACATACGGGATAGAAGCAGTACTGCCCGTTGAATTGGAAATTCCCTCACTCCGAGTGTTGCTGGAAAACGAGATAAACGAAGTCGAATGGCTCCGAAGCCAACACGACGAACTGGCTCTGCTAGACGAGCACCGACTAAAGGCCATGGAGCACATCCGAGCCTACCAAAGCAGAATGGCTAGAGCTTTCGAAAAGAAAGTCAAATCCCGAGACATCAGGGAAGGCGATCTGGTACTCAAAGAAAAGCCTCCCACCCGAACCAACCCACTTGGAAAATGGGAACCAACATGGATCGGCCCTTTCGTGGTTCAAAAGATCTTCTCCGGAGGTGCCATAAAGCTGACAGACCTAGATGGCAATCCCTTCATGAATCCAGTCAACGGAAGCAAACTTCGCAGATACTTCGCCTAAAGAAGAACAACTTTGCATCTTCCGGCACTCCTTGTAGTGTCGAACTACGCAGACCTGAGCCCTCTATTCCGGGGGGAATGTAGGCAACCTTAATTGGTCCGGTCTAAAAACACACAAAAAAACAAAAAGTTTGAATGTCAACCAAGACCTCCATCAAACTATACACTTTCCAAAACATGCCCCCACCATCACCTTGACCAAGTCAAATGACGGTGGCAACATCAATGGACCACCAAAGGTCACTTAACATCAAAGTCAACAACAAGCTAGGGGCTTGCCTTCGCCCTCGTGCGCTTCAAAAAAAAAGCAAAGAGCTCAAGCAGAAGCTTTCAAAAGAAAAAAGAGGAGCTCAAGCAAAAGCTTCACAAAAAAATGAGGTCAAGGACCCAGCGCCGACAAACAAGAAGCAAGTGAGTCACTGAAAAGACCGTCAAAACGACTTGTCAAGGGACCATCCAACCTTCCCATCCAAACACAAAATCCAAACAAAAACGGATGCCGTCAAGGCTCAGACTGCTTCAGTCCACAAATACAGCAGAAAAGTCCAAAGCTGGACGCCTCCAAGGCTCACAAAAGAAACAAAAAGCGAACAAGAGATCTTGCGTCTCGACAAAGCTTTAAAAGTAAATCACAAATCACTAACGGTTACAATATTTCTTGATGAGTTCAAGCACGGTCTACTCTCAAGTTCACAACATGCTAAAAGACAGCTTAATACATTTAACAAATAATGTGTCTGCAATGCAATGAATAGATATACTTAGGAGGTCATTCCGCGCCACCTGCGCTTGTCCCCTCGCCATTCTTCCCTTTCTTCCCTCGTCCCCGGCGAGTCTTCTTTCGCTCCATGCGAGCCAACTCTATCTCTCTCATTCCGAGATTGGGGGTCCTCCCCGTAGAGTCAAACAATCCAGCGGCTCGCAGAGCTTCATTCGTCCGTGCCTCGGCCCGAATCTCCTCCCTGCGAGTCTGCAAAAGGGGACCTCTCTCCGTCAGTCGGTCACCTCTAGTCTCGTAGTCAAATAAAGCGTCTCCTGTCACATTTTGAGGGTTAGACCAGGCTTCTGCACTTCTAAGGCTATAGCTAGGACGGTAACCTTGCCCCAGAATCGCTTCGCGCCTGCTTTCCAAAACCACTTGGGACTACCCGACATGCTGCTCGTACCAATCCAGGTACTCGGTAGTCAGCATAATACTCTCCCGACGTCGAAGGAGCACCACAGGAGGAAAAGCGGAATACTTTCATACCCTCATAAAATATAGAAAAGAATCTGAAGCTGCCATTCAAAAGGAAGCCACCTCCGCAGTAGCAATGTCACCCCAGCCCAGCAAAGGCTCCTGCCTCATCCCGAACTGACGGGAAATGAGCGACAGAATATAGAAGGAGGACCAAGACATACCTGGAACTCTGACAACATAGAAACCCTCCTGAAAGGCCCTCCTAGTCTCAATCCCCCAGTGAGGAACCCACTAACGGATCTGAGCATACCAAGCTGTGCTATCCATCTCTCCCAGGCAGACTGATCCATATCCAATTCAAGAGGTCACTGAGAAAACGTCCACGTACTAAAAGACATCGGAGACTCGGGCATGGCTTGAAGCCTCTCTCGCAACCACAAGGTGAGCAAAACGGGGCTTCCCCCTCTCATAAACTTATCCCCAGTAGCCAGACAATCAAGGCCGTGAAGGGTTTCCCCCAGCACCAACGGAGCAATATCCTCCCCGGCTCGGCAGTGCCCTACTACATCCAGCAAAGTGTCGTTACATACCCCGAGGGAGCTGGCCATGAAAAGCGTCGCTATCATGCACAAAGCAAATGCATCCCACGAGACATCACTCTCGTCATCACTCATAAACCGCTCCAGCAGCGCAGAGATGTCAATATGACCAAAATCAAAAGTCATACACTGCACTTCTTCCAATGAAGTCCGAAGAAAGCATGCCAGCTTCACGCTCACGGCTGCACCGCCAATCAAAGGAAGCAAGATGGCCTCCACCTCCAGTCCTCCAATCAAAGCCCGAAAATCCTCAAAGGTGGGCGTGACCTCATTGTAGGAGAAGCTATACACGTGTCTCCTAACATCCCAGAACTTCGCGGCAGCCCGCAGCAATTCCCAATCAGGAACTAACTCCTTAAGGGACCAAACCGAGCGGAGTCGAAACCTCACCTCGAAAGCCCGCTTATTGTGCCTCATATGGTGCCTCATCCACATTTTGAGCTACTCAAGAAAGAATGCTTGCCTCTCCTTCGAAAGCCTCAGCAAAACTCTCAAAACGGACAAAGAATCCATGGCAAAATGGAGGTTTCTAGAGAAAATGAGGAAGAAATCTCGAAATGACTGCAAATGGGAAGTGGGGGAAGTCCAAACTTTCTGTAAATCTTATTTCCTTCCCAAAAGCAAGGTGAATCTGCACGGACCACTTTGCATGGTGGATGGGTCCGTGTGGACCACTTTGCGTCCTGCCCCACATTTTCAGCAAACTGCAAAACAGCTACTGCTCTCGGTGGGACCTTGCCCCCAACTGCTCAAAAGCATGGCCAAAGCCATTTCCGGCCACCATACAATAACCATAAAATACTTTGTTGTGCAAATACAAGTGTTTTATTATAGGTACAAAATGTCTGTTGCTGAACAAAACAAAAAAAAAACAACAACGGAAAGAGGGAAAGCAAATGATTACCTACTCCGACTCATCATCATCAACCTCCACAAACGAGAAATTCGGCATCTCGGAAAGCTCGCCAGTCACATCCTCGTCGTCAGAGTACTGGACCCCCTCATAGTACGAGCACTCGAAGTACTCCGAAGGATCAAACCCGGTGAAAGGATCATAGAAGGGATGCGCGGACGAACCCTCTCCCTGTGCATCTGGCGGAGGAAAGAACTGATGAAGGGTCTACGGCCTCTGGGCCCCCGAAGACGTCCCCACATCAAAACTGTGCCGCTCCCTAACCGGCACCTCCGGCTGTGGCCCTGGCTCAGCCCTCAACGAAGGAGCATCCACAGACCGCCTCGAAGGCATTGGCTGAAACGCCACCGCGCGCCGCGAAGGCCTGCAAGACAGCTTCCCCGCGAGCTTCTTCGTGAAAGACCTCATCCCCACAAACCAGCGGGTCAGCGTATCAAAGGATCTCCCTGAGACCTGCGCAAGCAAACAACTAAAGAAACGCTCAGCAAAAGAGATACAATCATACTCGACAAAAAGAGAAAAATACAGAAAAGATGCCAAGATGGAAAAGAGTAAGCACACCGGAGCATCCGGGTCAACCCGATAAGCAGCATGAGAATGCTTTGGGATGGGCACAGACACCCTCCTCCTCGAAGAATCCCCGCGAACATATGTGAAGTCCGGCCCAGGCACCGGAACATCCGGAGGACGTGGCGGACCATCCTGCCTCTCCCGCGCCAACACTTGTGGCGTCCTTAGCTTCTGCCTGACAAAGGCCCCATACTCCTCTCCATACAGGATGAACTCCTCGGCGCTCACGCCTTCCCGGTACCTCCCGTACTCCAGCACGTCCATGTCACAAAAACTCAACATATCGAAGTGTGGATCCCTTGGAGCCATAGGAGGCACACCTGCGCCATGCTGCCAGAAGACCCTCTCCCCCCAGATACATGACATCACAAGTGAGGCCCCGCAGCATCTTCCTCTGCCGTGTCACCCCGAGGTCACCCTCAAACTCATCATCGCCATACCGAGTCCAAGGGTACAACCGAAACCCCTTCGGACTATCTCTCTCTAGGAACTCCTGCACGTCCCTATACGCGCCAGCTGCTCAGCCATCACTACTCTAGTGCCCCGGCGATAAGCCCCGATGTTGGTCGTGATCTGCGCCTCTACATCACTGTACAACATGCACAAGCCCTTACAAGGATAGGGCGGGAACCCAAGCAGCTCCGCCAGCACACCATCGGACATCCTGTCCCGCCATCTCACCACCCCCCCCTTGAAGGAAAGCCCGGTAATCGCCGCAAAATCGATAGGAGTCACCGTCACCTCTCCCCAGCTAAAGTGGAAGGTATGCGTGGTGTCCCACCAGTACTCAGACAAAGAAGACGCCCTTGTTCTTCTGCGTCTCCGCGATCCCGGCAAGGTTCTCAACGAACACATTCAGCCCAGTAGCGACCACTAGCCTCCGAGGACTAGGCCTCCCATCTCGGGAAATGTCGGGCAAGCTCCGCCACAACTCAACTACGGCCTCAAGCGACCCCCGTGACTTTATCTTCTTGGCTTTCCCAGACGAAGGCACCTCATCCTGCAGGTAAACACATCAAATGTACGTCAATAACAGTACTTAAGCAAACAAAAAAAAATGCAAAAGCATAAAAAGTCCGTCCTAACGCGGCAAACACATAAAAGTCCGTCCCAACACGGCAAACTCATAAAAGACAAAGTCCGTCCCAACGCGGAAAATCTAATACAATTTTCTCAAAAGAGGGATACGTCCCTACATGACACATTTTCAAAAAATCCGTCTCTACACGGCAATTTTCCAACAAAAACCCGTCACAAAAACACGGCACACATTGCACATAAATTTCCCCACATAGAGTCCGTCACAAAAAACTCGGCACACGTCTTCACACGACGATTTTTCAATCACGATACATGACACATTTCCAACAAAGACCGTTCACAAAAATACGGCACACACATCACCGTGTTTTCAAACAAAAGTCCGTCACAAAAACACGGCACACACATTGCACATAAATTTTGCACACAAAAGTCCGTCTCTACACGGCAGTTTTTCACACAAAGTCCGTCCCTACACGGAAATTTTTTCACAAGGTACATACAGAAATAGCATAAGGTACAAGTCACCAAAGCATGCATTTCAAAAGAGAGGGACTTTATTTTTACAAATAAGAGCTAATCTCCACATTTTTGCACAAAAATCACATACCCACAATTCCTACATGCTCAATTTCAACAATTCACCATAAATTTCACAAAATGAGTATGGCAACAACAAAAGCCCCAAATATGCAAAAACTAAAACCTAGTTCTAGCATACAACATTTCAAACAAGAATCAAACCAAAAAATTGACTTCTTACCTCCCTTACGGTCCTCCCCCGCAAGTTGTGCACCTCCGAATCCGGATACAACACATCCGAATTCTTTGTCGAAGGCACGAAGGAAGAACAATTCCTTTGGAGCTCCAATCTCCTCTCCATGGCCTCTTGGCTCCTTTGGCGACGACCTCGTCTGATTCTCTCCGCCATTATAGCAATTCAAGCAATTCGGAAGAATCCCCTCAAGAAATTTTTGAACAAAATCAAAATTTTCTCTCCCTCTCTCTCTCTCGTTCGAACAGAATGGGAAAATGGAGTTGTTGTTCGTGGCTGAGACCTGAATCTGGATTTGGGGAATTAAATTCCCCCACCAATCCGCACGGACCACTTTGCAAGGCGAGTGGATCCGTGCGGACCACTTTGTATCTCAAGCGAGATTACCCTTTTGCCCTTATAATCTTTGCCCCTGGCCGTCCAAAGGCCTTTTTCAGCAGATTCAATGCAGTTTGGTCCTTCATCCAACCAAACTAACACCGGCCGTCATCGTAAGTCTGAACCTGGCCCACTAAACGGTAAAATAAACACCGGCCATCATCGTAAGTCCGAAACTGGCCCACTAAACAGTAAAATAAACACTGGCCGTCATCGTAAGCTCGACCATCACCCACTAAACGGTAAAAAAAACACCGGCAATCAAAGTAAGCCCGAACCCCTTCCCCAGCGGACAAAAACTCAAACGGGAATTCTTGAAAACCCATACAAGATTACATATCCCCAACAGATGAAACACCGGCCATCATCGTAAGTCCGAACCTCGTCCACTAAACGGTAAAATAAACGCAAAGTGCACAAAACGCCTCCAAACATGAATCCCAAGGCGCAAACGCCTCCACATTCATCCACTCACCATAGGACACTGACACGTCCGCCCACCATGGATACCGACACGTCCATTCACCATTTCACTCCCCATGGACACCGACACGTCCACTCACCATAGGACACCGACACGTCCGCCCACCATGGACACCGACACGTCCATTCACCATTTCATTCACCATGGACACCGACACGTCCACTCATCAAGGACACCGACACGTCCGCCCACCATGGACACCGACACATCCATTCACAATAGACACCGACGCGTCCACTCACCATAGGACACCGACACGTCCGCCCACCATGTACACCGACACGTCCATTCACCATTTTACTCTCTATGGACACCGACACGCCCACTCACCATAGGACACCGACACGTCCGCCCACCATGGACACCGACACGTCCATTCACCATTTCATTCACTATGGACACCGACACGTCCACTCATCAAGGACACCGACACATTTGCCCACCATGGACACGAACACGTCCATTCACCATTTCACTCCCCATGGACACCGACACGTCCACTCACCATAGGACACCTACACGTCCGCCCACCATGGACACCGACACGTCCATTCACCATTTCACTCACCATTGACACCGACACGTCCACTCACCATAGGACACCGACACGTCCGCCCACCATGGACACCGACACGTCCATTCACCATTTCACTTCACGGACACCGACAAGTCCATTCACCAGGGACACCGACACGTCCACTCATCATGGACACGAACACGTTCACTCACCATTTCACTTCACGGACACCGACACGTCCACTCTCCATTTCAACTTAGGACACCGACCCGTCCGCTTACCACATCCGCATACACTCACGATTTCTGAACTACGATCAGGCTTGATTCCCGCTAGGGATACGTAGGAATCCTATCAAAGGGTCCAGCTAACCGACCTGAACGGTCACCTTAGGACACTACCACGTCCTCACAACCGACCTGAACGGTCACCTTAGGACACCACCACGTCCTCATAGCCGACCAAAATGGTCACACCTTAGGACACCACCACGTCCTCACAACCAACCTAAACGGTCACCTTAGGACACCACCACGTCCTCACAACCAACCTAAATGGTCACGTTAGGACACCACCACGTCCTCACAACCGACCTGAACGGTCACCTTAGGACACCACGTCCTCACAACCGACCTGAACGGTCACCTTAGGACACCACCACGTCCTCACAACCGACCTAAACGGTCACACAGTAGGACATCACCATGTCCTCACAGCTGACCTTAACGGTCACATCACCTAAGGACACCACAACGTCCTCACGAACCGACCTACACGGTCACATCCTCTCCCAGCACGCGATTCAGATCAGGACCCTTATCTTATCAACGACCCCACTTCCTCCGTAAGTGAGGTCGTCGAGGGGCTTCTGTAAGTACCCCAATCTAAATCACTCACTTCCAAATGCACGGGAAACACCGCAGACTCACATAAACGTGATCTCGAACACCCGTAGCCTTCAAAAACCCCAAAAACCACCAACAAAACCAAGGGGGGACCTTTCTGGGATAATAAACCACAAAAGGACTTTTTGGATAATTTTGGAAAATTTGGAAAAGCAAGGACAGTCCGTGCGGACCACTTTGCTCCCAGGCACAATTATTACAAAATCCTCTTAAAGTCCACAATATTCCCTTAAATCCAGGAAAACAAAAAAAATGGTAATGGTTGCCTATGTCGTGCGACATACCTTGCCAGAATCTGGACCCTATAAATAGAGGGCTTCCCCTCATATTTTTAACACTTCCTCTCTCCTCTCTCTCCCCCAGCCTTCAGGCCCCCTTCTAAGACCCTTCAGGGCAATCCCGGTCCCTTTCGGTTCCCTATGGGGCATTCCGAGGCCCCTTGTGGTACTCCGAAGCCCTGCCGAGCGCTCCCGAGACGCTCCCGAGCTGCCCCGAGGCACTCTCGAAGCCTTGCCGATCCATCCCGAAGCCTTATCGGTCCATCCCGAGGAGTCCCGGTCCATTCAGAAGCCCTGCCGAACAATCCCGGTCCATTTCGAGCATAACCAACGATCCCGACGCACGCCGAAACTCTACCCGAGTACAACCGACTATCCCGACGCACGCCGAACCTCTACCCGAGTCCAGTCAACGATCTTGACGATTCCGACGCACGCCGAACCTCTGCCCGAGTACAAACCTGACACTCCCGAGGCACGCCGAAGCTCTGTCCGCAGACACCGGCACATCCCGAAGCAATCCCGGTCCGTTCCGGAACACTATTCAACACTCAAACACTATTCCCAAACGGAAGACAGACACGAACCAACATTGGTAAGGCTTCCTTCCAACACTATTTCAATACATTTCAATACATAGTACACAATGTAGACATTATATACAACATGCATTTTTAAAAGCACATACATACACACACAACTTTTAAAGAAAGAGGGGTACCGAAAGACTCGTTTTACGAGGCGACTCGGGTGAGCTCTAACATTCTCTTCCCGAGGTGTAACCTGACCACCGAACTCAAAAATCTCATCACACAACAACATTTTTTAAACTAAGCCTTTTTTCAATGTTTTGGGCTAAATCAAAATAGTGTGGCGACTCTACGAAACAAAACGCAGCGAGATACCTCCCGACTAAATGAATGCGAGATATTGGGGACCACGCGCGAGCCAGATCCGGGTAATTTCAATCTCATGCTTCTTTCTAAGAAGAAGAGGGAGTTAGAGATAGACACTTCAGATGCCAGTTGGAAGTTCTCATTGTCTGTCACCACTACTTCCAAATTATCTACAATCAAGTGTATAAAAAAGGCGACCTATCCCTCACGTGACCACGTCATGACTGAGCCAAAACGTCCCTCTAAAAGCACTTGGGTCAAAACAGATACAATTTTGATCCACCAGATTGTCATTGGCAACCTATGCCTTCAAGTCAACCAAAACTCAGGGGCCTCCAACGGGGAAATAGCTACTGAGCTAGAGGATATGATCGAGGTAGAAGCTCTACACTTGGGGATTGAGGAAATAAAAAGGTTCAGAGAGATCATCATTGAGACTTTACAGTTTAGAGACGGCCCAGAACTAGAACCAGTAGATGAGCAGGAGGATATAAAGGCCAACCCATCGTACCCCGAGCAGAAAATCAAAATAGGGAGACAGTTATCAGCGGAAGAAAAGGTGGAGATAGTCGACCTATTGAAAGAAAGCACAGACGTTTTTGCTTGGATGGTAGAGGATATGAGGGGAGTCAAAGATGAGGTCACATTACATCGCCTGGAGGTCAACCCCAATGTGAAATTCAAAAGCCAAAAGCTAAGGATTTTTACTCACGACAAAGAGATGGCCATCAAACAAGAGGTAAAAAAACTTCTTAGTGCATGTATTATCAAGGAGGCGTCATACACTACTTGGTTGGCAAACGTAGTGATGGTTAAGAAGGCTAATGGAAAGTGGAGGATGTGTGTCATCTTCACTAATCTGAATTTGGCATGCCCAAAAGACAGCTACCCACTTTCATGGATAGACAAGTTGGTCGACTCAATTGCTGGACATGCCACCCTCAGTTTCCTCGATGCCTATTCGGGATGCCATGAAATCAGAATGCACGAAGATGACATTGAGAAGACAGCCTTCCAAGCAGATTGAGGTATATATTGCTACGCCAAGATGCCATTCGTACTGAAGAATGCTGGAGCTACTTATCAGAGAATGGTGAATAGAGTATTTGCTAGTCAGATTGGCCGAAACATGTAGGCATAGATCGATGACATAGTCATCAAAACTAGGCTGGTCATCATGTGATCGACCTAAGGGAAAAGTTTGCCAATCTACGAGCAAACAATATGAAGCTGGTGTTCACTAAGGAGCCAAAGGCCCCAAAATTTATACTACTCCATTTCCTAGCATTTCAATTTCTATACGATGTGGGATTAATATCCCATTTGGTTTTCAAATTGCTAAGACCTCTCAATATATACTACTTCATTTCCTAATATTTCAATTCCTAGACGAAGAGTGATTAATATTCCATTTGGTTTTCAAATGCTAAGGCCTCTCAATATATACTATTTCATTTCCTAGACAATGTGGGATTAATATGCCATTTAGTTTTCAAATGCTAAGGCCTCTTAATATATACTATTCAATTTCCTAGGTGATGTAGGATTAATATCTCATTTGGTTTTCAAATGTTAAGGCCTCTCAATAAATGGAAAGCTTTCTTGAAAAATTAAGGAGCTATAAAAAGTCTTAGTTAAGGAGCCATTTGGCGGTAATTAGGCTCCCTAGGCGTGACCTAGGCGCGCCCAACATAAAGAAAGCTGGTGTTAACTAAGGAGTCAAAGGCCCCAAAATTTATACTACTCCATTTCCCTAGCATTTCATTTTCAAGACGACGTGGAATTAATATCCCATTTGATTTTCAAATGCTAAGGCCTCTCAATATATACTACTCCATTTCCTAATATTTCAATTCCTAGACTGTGGGATTAATATCACATTTGGTTTTCAAATGCTAAGGCCTCTCAATATATACTAAATGTAAAGCTTTCTTGAAAAATTAAGGAGCTATGAAAAGTCTTAGTTAAGGAGCCATTTGGTGGTGATTAGGCGCCCTAGACGTGACCTAGACGCGCCCAACATCAAGAAAGCTGGTATTCACTAAGGAGCCAAAGGCCCCAAAATTTATACATCTAGAAAGCAGGTGTTCACTAAGGAGCCTAAGGCCCCAAAATTTATATTACTCCATTTCTTAGCATTTCAATTCCTAGACGATGTGGAATTAATATTCCAATTGGTTTTTAAATGCTAAGGCCTCTCAATATATACTACTCAATTTCCTAGCATTTCAATTCCTAGACGATGTGGAATTAATATCCATTTGATTTTTCAAATTTAATTTCGGGTGTTTAGTAAATGAGTAATGAACCTAGCCTCTATTTAGTCTCAATTCTAGTTTGAGCGAAAAATGGGGGGTGTGCTGAAGTGCTTGCACTTCAACCTTTATATAGTTATAGATAGATAGATTTAATAAGTCTCGTTGATGGTTTAGGATTCAATTTAGGATTAAATTGTTGCATAATGATAAAACCTAAAAAAATAAAAATAGACACCTAAGACCATTTACAATGGATTCAACAATCCCATTTTTTCAACACCCTTTAAAACACGACACATCATCTTCTCTCTCATCCACCTAATTATTCAACACCCCATTCAATTTTTAACCCCTACAATAGTTTCAACACCCATATTTTTTCAACACCCTTCCAACTCATCATCCTATACCCCACCACTTTTATTTTATTTTATATTCTTTATTTTTACTTTTATGATTAGTAAAATAATAATTATTATTATTAATTACAAAATTAATAATAATTATTATTAATGATAATAATAATTATTATTATTATCATTTATAATTAAAAAAATACTGAAATACATATTTTATTTTATTTTATATTCTTTATTTTTTAATATAATTAATTTATATTGAAAAAATAGTATTTTTTTTTCTGTGTCCAAATCAAATGAAACAAGACTCTATTTGTAGATTAAAAAAAATTATGAATTTTGGTGTAAAAAAAGTTTTTTTTTTTTTGATATAAGATAATTGCCTTTGAAAAATTTGGAGGATTTAAACCAAAAATAAATTTCAGTGACCAATCAAAAAGTGACACGTGGCGGCACTAGGAAAAAAGAAAAAAAGGCAAAACTTTCAGCTGTTTAACGCGCCTCTTCCCGAAAGAAAGAAAAGGGTTTGTTTTGTTGGGTTTGAAGAAGATTGTTATGTAGGGATTTTGAATTTAAATAACTCGCTACACCGTGTAGCGAGTTTAATTTGGTTTGACCAAACTCGCTACACCATGTAGTGAGTTTAGGTTAATTAATTGCCCTAATTTAATTTCCAACCGTCAAACTTAATTACCCTAAAATCGCTACACGGTGTAGTGAGTTTGACCAGTCCCAAGTCAAACTCGCTACACGGTGTAGCGAGTTTCTAAAAAGGGACATTCTGGGCAATAGTTTGAACAGTAAGTCATTTTGGTAAATAAAAAAGTAAAAAGTGATTATTTGAGAAAAAATTCCTCATCATGGATCTTTTTTAATTTCGGGAGCATTCTGAAAATATTTATTTTTTTATAAAATTTAAGAACGAAGCTGTATAAATATCTTGCTATCAAATTTTTAACATTTTGTTTTTGCAAGTACATAAAGAAATGTTAATATATTTATAAAAAAAATGGGGGGAGGCAAAAACTCTTTTGGAAACAGTTTTTTAGAAAATAAAAATTTATTTATGAATAAATTGTTTGGGGTGAAAATATCAGCTGCATGACAACGGCTTGGATCGTCTTGGATTAACACTTTGGATTGGATTAACGCTCTTGATCATCCTGGATTGACACCTCCCACTGACGTCTTGCATCTTGACTCACCATGTTGACTTGACATCTTGGCTTACACCTTACGTCTTGAATTACGCCTTACGTCTTACATCTTGAAATTACGCCTTGAACTAACGTCTTGCAGCAGTTTGTTATTTTCTTCCTACTTTTCAGGGACAAAGTTATGCATAAAATAAGACCTAGTCTACGCTGATTCTACTCAACCACGACTTCATGTGAAGATCAAGTCCACATCCGTTACTCTATAACGTCCATCATGATCCGCATTAACTTCCTGGCCGCAATTCAAGGCGAAATATTAGGGACAATTTTGATTTTTGTTATTTCCGTCATCTTTTCTTAGTATTTAAAGAGGAAGAGGCAACACATGTATACACACGTACTCTTAGCAATCACTCTCACACACTGTTACTCTGCACTTTGTATCCAAAACTCAAACTTCAATAAAACAATATTGGTTGAGGTAGGTTTTTCCTAAAACCTCCCGAGGTTTTATGCCGAAGAACGTTTGTTCAAGGGCTTTCCTCGTTACATAATTGTGTTCATCTTGATAGAGAAACTATAATCCATTTGTGCCCAAAGTTCATCAAAGGAAAATTTACTTGTTGAAATTTGTCCAAAACAATTTGGTGCCGTCTGTGGGAACTTTGGTTTTTTAGGTTTCGATCAAGATGAGTAATTCAACCTCTTCGATGCCTACAGTTTAAACGGGGGCAACGACCAGCGTATCAAACTTAGGAGATTCTTCTTTCATGACGCTACCTAGGATTTCGTTGGATATTATTTCCAACATGATGGCTATGATGCAACAGATGAAGAATCAGTTGGACGTGCAGCAGCATACCAACAACATGTTTATCAATGCAGTCACCAGGATGCAGCAAGAGCTAGCAGCCTCAAGGCGTAGCATTCCAACAGTCAGCATGCCTGAAACTTCACCTTTGCATCCTAGGATTCTTTTTTCAGATGCTGGAACGAATGCAGGGGGGCAATCGTAGCTTTATTCCAATGGCTAGCATCGTTCAGACTGAAAGCACCACCGTTACATCTAGCCAAATTCCACTGTCAACATGTTTTACCTTTGCAACCCTACCTCCTATGGGGCAGACAGGAAGTTTTAATGCGTTTAGTACTCCTATGAATCAATTTGTTGCCACTAACACTTTTGAAGATAACCCCTTGGCAAGAGAGTTGCAGCAAATCAAGGTGATTCTCATGAATGTTCCAGGAATCACCTTGCCTTACAATCAAGCATCTCCAACCAGTCACCATGACTCTCATTTTGTTCCTGCCATAGCCAGTGTGAAGATCCCAAAGAGGTTTCAAGTGCCTCCAATGAAGCACTATGACGGCACTACGGATCCAGCAGAACACATAGCCCTATACCAAGAAAAGATGGATATTATTAGTATCCCTTACCATCTTAAAGAAGTTTGTTTGTGCAGGGGTTTTGGATCGACCCTAGCTGGTCCAGCCTTGATGTGGCTAACCAATCAGCCTTTGAACTCTATTTCATCTTATTCTCAATTACTCAATATGTTTCTAAATCAATTTTCATGTAACCGTGTATTTGAGAAGCTAACAAGTGACCTTGAAAGGGTGGTACAACGTCCTTATGAAATGCTTAAGGATTATGTGTCTAGGTTCAACAAGGAGGCCGTGAACGTTCCCCATATTGACATGTCGACTGCAACTGAGGCCTTTAGGATGGGACTGAGGAGAGGATCACCGTTCTACCAAGATTTGGTCATGTATCCATCTTAGAGCTTGGAAGAAATCAGAACAAGATCTGTTCGTTTCATCAGGCTGGAAGAAGATGACATGGTCCATGTCAAAGCATCAAAGAAGACGCCTGTATATGAACATCCTGACAGAAAAGCGGAATCTTCATATCATAGATCTTAAGCGATACTACGTGTAAGTCAAAGTTTATTCAAATTTTGACAATAAGGTATGAATCTCTTCTTAACATCTTTCAATTTCTTGTCTTGTTTATTTTATTTAATAAACCCCTTACTGACTTAAGCATCGGAAGGGTGTTAGCTTAGCTAACACCCAACCCTAACGTGTTGCTGTTTTGCAAGATGTCATTATAAACTACGATAGTTCAAGATGCATGTATGTGTGGTCAACATGTGAAACTGTTCAACATGTCAACATCTCTAAGATATAAGGTAAACACCTTTTACGGCTTAAAAGATTATACATTTTTTCTAAGTTTATTGATTATCATAACCCCACCTTGGCGCACGTAAAGGTATTCACCTTCTACGGTTTAAAAGATTTTACATCTTTTCTAAGTTTATTGGTTATCATAACCCCGCCTGGGCGCACGTTTTCTCACAACTTGAGAACTAAGTTCTATTGGTTATAACATCGTTGCATGTTATCTTTACAACTTGGTTATAACATCGTTGCATGTTATCTTTTCAACTTGGTTATAACATTGACATATTATCTACGTCATGTGGTTGTAACATTTACATGTTACCAACGAACAAAAACAAGAGCTCTTTCTAAAGAAAAAATAACCCAAATATTTTAAGGACCAACCATCCAGAAAACACTACAAGAAAACTGACTTTTCGCGATGGCAAAAAAAGCAGTCGCGTTTGATTATATAAGGAGACGGCTTTTGTGACTGCATTTAGTGTAGTCACATTAGGTTAGCGTGATGGCTAAGAAGTCACGAATGCCATCACATATAAGCTTTTCCATTGGCGCCAACAATGTAATCCAGACGCGGGAATGTGAAATTTTAACACGATTGTATTTTTATCAAAGGCGATGGCTTTAGCAATCGCGTTTTATAAAAATATTAAATCAAACAATTTAAAAATTGAATTTTTAATTATTTTTAAAGGCGACTGATTTTGCAATCACGTTATATATAAAATAATTAAAAAAATTCAACTACACAAATAAAAAACTTTTTCTTTTCTGAATACCATTCACTCACGATTCCACGACTACTTTAGAAAAACCCTTTGTTTTCTTTTCCTCTCACATTCAAGGTGTGCTCCCGAGTTTTATTTTGGAAGGAAAAGGGAGGAAATGAGGATGATTTCCTCCCCAGTCTCGTTTCCTCTCCCTCTTCCCTCTCCGGCGGCGATTCTTCATCTGGCGATTCTTCCTCCGGCGTCAGGTGATTCTCTCTCTCTTCATGATTCCACGACTACTTTAGAAAAACCTTTGTTTTCTTTTCCTCTCTCGTTTCCTCTTCCTCTTCCTTCTCCAGCGGCAACGACGATTCCTCCGGCGGCGATTCTTCCTCCGGCGTTCCTCCGGAGATTCTTCCTCCGGCATCAGGTGACTCTCTCTCTCTCTCTCTCCATGTCTACTGGAAGGATCGGTTTTCTTCCACCATGATGGGACTCCCTAGTTTATTTTGATTACATAAAATACGGGGCATTTGCAGTTGATTGGTGGAGGAGAGAGTAACGGGGATGTTGAGATTTAAGTGGGGATTATGCGAAGATATCTGGATTTTGATTAATGATAAAGTACAATATTTACTAGGGTTTTCAATATACAAAAATTTATATTGAATGCTTCACAGTTATCTTAAGCCACACTAGTTACAAGCTGATGTGTTAGAATTGCGTTCCGAGTTCTGTCACATATTTTTTAGTTCAACACCTTTGGCAATCTCATATAGGGCATTCAAATTATAGACAGTTACATTTGTTATTAGCACAAGTCTTCATTTTATAAAGTAATCTCCTGATGATAATGTTAATGATTGTAGATTTCAAAACTCAGATAGATTGCAATACAACAACAACAACAACAACAACAACAACAAAGCCTTAGTCCCGAAATAATTTGGGTTCGGCTAACATGAATCCTCATATGTCTGTTAGATAATTATGTTTTAATTACTTTGTCTTTCTGTTAAATAAGTCCAGTTCTAGTCTTCAGGTGGTCCTATTATTTAGGGATACAATTTGTTTTGCTTCTTATCCTAATCACCACGTTGTAGGCTTGTAAGACGTGGTTTGTTATTTCTCTTGTTCTGTAACAGGCTATATATAGCCACAGTAGCTGAAATAAGACTTACACCTTCCAGCTTATTTCTGAATATCAACATTTGGTATCAAAGCCTAGTAGAGAGACAGCGTGTGTGAGAGTTAAATACAGAGAGAACAGAATGTCAACCTCAGAGAAGTTTGTGCAGCCATCCATTCCGAGGTTTGATGGCCATTATGATTTTTGGTCAATGACAATGGAGAACTTTCTGAGGAGTAAGGAGATGTGGAGCCTGGTGGAAGAAGGGATCCCTGCAACGGCAATTGGGACAGCACCAGCGAGTGAGGCACAAAGAAAGATCGTGGAGGAGGCCAAACTCAAAGATCTGAAAGTCAAGAATTTCTTGTTCCAGGCAATTGACAGAGAAATTCTGGAAACAATTCTTGACAAGGGGACATCGAAGGCGATTTGGGACTCAATGAAACAGAAGTATCAATGGTCCACGAAGGTGAAAAGGTCACAACTTCAGGCACTAAGGAGGGAGTTTGAGTTGCTCGCTATGAAAGAAGGAGAGAAGGTGGACAACTTTTTGGGACGAACTTTGGCTGTGGTGAACAAGATGAAGTCAAATGGTGAGACAATGGTGCAGAGTACAGTGGTCAGTAAGATACTTAGATCATTAACGAGCAAGTTCAATTATGTTGTCTGTTCAATAGAGGAGTCGAATGATTTAAGTACTCTCAGCATTGATGAATTACATGGGAGTTTGCTAGTCCATGAACAAAGAATGCAGGGATACCAAGAGGAGGAACATGTGTTGAAAGTGGCTCATGAAGCTTCAGGCGTCAGAGGAAGGGGTTGAGGTGTCCTTAGAGGAGGACGTGGCAGAGTAGAGGGAGGCAACCTCTAAACAAAGCAATCATTGAGTGCTTCAAATGTTACAAGTTGGGTCACTTTCAATGTGAGTGTCCTGACTGGGAAAAGAAAGCAAATTATGCAGAGGAGTTGGAGGAAGAAGAAGAGCTTTTGTTAATGTCCTATGTAGAGATTCATCAAACAAAGAGAGAAGAGGTATGGTTTCTTGACTCGGGGTGCAGCAATCATATGACAGGAAATAAAGAATGGTTCTCGGAGTTGGAAGAAAACTTCAGTCGTACAGTGAAGCTTGGGAATGATACGAGAATGACAGTGGTAGCAAAAGGAAGTATAAGGATGCAATTGAATGGCCTGACCCAGGTAATATCTGATGTTTACTATATTCCTGAACTTAAGAACAATCTATTAAGCTTAGGACAACTCCAAGAAAAGGGGTTATCCATTTTGATTCAGGATGGGACTTGCAAAGTATTTCATCCTAGGAGGGGATTGATTATGCAAACTGATATGAGTGGGAATAGGATGTTTTATCTGTTAGCTTCTATGACACCAAAAAGTTTTATGTGTTTGCAAGCTGAAACAGTATCGGAGAAAGAAGCTCACTTATGGCATTGTCGTCTTGGCCACTTGAATCACAAGGGACTAAGAACGCTTGCTTACACTAAGATGGTGATCGGTTTACCTTTTTTGAAGTCTCCAAAGAAGATATGTACGACATGCCTAACTGGGAAACAACATAGAAATCCTGTACCGAAGAAAAGTTTGTGGAGGGCATCAAGGCCACTTCAGCTAGTGCATTCGGATATATGTGGTCCCATAAAGCCGGCTTCGAACAATAACAAGAGGTACATTTTAAGTTTTATTGATGATCTTACTCATAAAACTTGGGTTTACTTCTTACATGAAAAGTCAGAAGCTTTTGCTATTTTTAAAAATTATAAGGCTTGTGTTGAAAAGGAGATAGGTGCACACTTAACTTGTTTGAGGACAGATAGGGGTGGTGAGTACACCTCAAATGAATTTGCAGATTTTTTTCAATCCCAAGGTATCACCCGACAATTGACAGCAGCCTATACACCTCAGCAGAATGGAGTTTCTGAGAGGAAAAATAGGACAATTATGAATGTTGTTCGATCTATGTTAAGTGAGAAGCAAGTTCCGAAAGCTTTTTGGCCCGAGGCTGTGAGATGGTGTGTGCATATTCAGAATCGATGTCCTACTGTAGCAGTTGAAAACAAGACTCCAGAAGAGGCATGGAGTGGTGAGAAACCATCGGTGGAGTATTTTAAAATTTTTGGGTGTATTGCACATGTTCATGTACCAAATCAAAGGAGGAGTAAGTTGGATGATAAGAGCAGAAAATGTGTCTTCCTAGGAGTCAGTGATGAGTCCAAGGCATGGAGATTATACGATCCAGTCTCAAAGAAGGTCATCATCAGCAAGGACGTTGTGTTTGAAGAAGAAGAAAGTTGGGATTGGGGAAGAACAGAGGAAGATGTTGTGAATATACCCCTCCACAGCCCAAGCAAACACAAGAATAATAATAGCACACAAACAAAGCACAAGAAATCAAAAGCACAGAAAAGACACAGAAAATTGTTTACCCAGTTCACCAATATGTTTGGCTACGTCTGGGGGCACTACCAAGCCAGGATCTTGCACTATAATATGTAGAATAATGTTACAATGAGTCTAGGGGCGGAACTTTACTTATATATGACCTAGGGAAACAAACCAAACCCTAGATGGACAAGGGAATCAGAAAAACAGGCGTAAAATCCGGACTGCTGAAACGGGCCCAGCGCGGCCGCCCTCCGCAGAAGCGCGGTCGCGCAACCTTCCAGAAACTCCAACGCCCTTATGTAAGCCTCCAGCGCGGTCGCCCTCAAGCCTCAGCGCGGTCGCCCTCGAAGGATTGCCTCCGAGCCAATTGTTCCTGTCCAAGTGCGCGGTCGCGCACCATCACCTGCGCGGCCGCCCTTGACTCCAGAAACCCCTGACGAAATTCTTCCCTTTTGCTCCGAAGTCTAGCCCGGTTGGTCCTCTATCCCAACAATCTCCCACCTAGAGATCAACCACACATATAAGTCCCATATCCGTTCTTCAACTCATCCTTGGTGTCCTCCTAGTGCTCACCTCGATCATGGTAGTGCCATCCTCCTTTCTTATTCTCCAAGCCCAATTGAAGCTTTGCACAGCTTCAATTTCTCAAGGTTTACAACCTTTGTCAACATGTCAGCCGGGTTCTCTGATCCCAATATCTTCTCCAGCCTTAGGATCTTCTCCTCCAAGAGATGCCTGATGTAGTGAAACCTCAGTTCAATGTGCTACGTCCTCGAATGAAATGTCGGATTCTTAGCCAAATGTATTGCACTCTGACTATCGCTGTAGAGAACGTTACCACTTCGCGTCTTCCCAAGTTCACCCAAGAAGTTCTGCAGCTATACCATCTCTTTACTTGCTTCTGTCACTGCCACATATTCTGCTTCTGCAGTCGACTGAGCCACGATCTTCTGCAATTTAGAAGCCCAGGAGATTGTCGTACCACCCAATGTGAACACATAACCCGTAGTAATTCTCCTCTTATCAAGATCACTTGATGCCAAGTCCGCATCAACATAACCTGCTAACATAACCTTCTTGCTTGAGAAACACAGAGCCTTACCAGCAGTACCCTTCAAGTAACGCAGGATCCATTTAACCGCTTCCCAATGTTGCTTTCCTGGATTGCCCATGAACCGGCTGACAACTCCCACCACATGTGAAATGTCCGGCCTTGTACACACCATTGCATACATGAGACTCCCCACTGCTAAAGCATATGGAGTTCTCTCCATCTTGTCACGCTCCTCCTTGCCCATAGGTGAGTCTTTCTCGGATAGCTTGAAATGCAAACCCAATGGTGTCCCTGTTGGCTTCGCCTCTTCCATACAAAACCTTGCCAAGACTTTCTCAACGTATTCTGCTTGTGAAAGAACCAACTTACCCGACTCCCTATCCCGGTCAATCCGCATGCCCAAGATTTTTCTGGCCTCTCCCAAATCCTTCATCTCGAACCGTTCTGACAACTGAGCCTTCAATCTGTTTACCTCTCTACTGCTAGAGCCCGCTATTAGCATGTCGTCCACATATAACAGCAAGATTATGTACCCATTTTCCGTGTTCTTGAAGTAGCAACAATGATCCGCCTCACATCTGATAAAATCAATGTCGTGCATGAACCCATCAAACTTTCTGTACCACTGCCTAGGAGATTGTTTAAGGCCATACAAGCTCTTAGTCAATCTGCAAACTAGCTCCTCGCTACCCTTAGACAAGTAACCCTCTGGCTGTACCATGTAAATTTCTTCCTCCAAGTCCCCATGAAGGAAGGTTGTCTTCACATCCATCTGTTCAAGCAACAAGTTGTCTGCCACTACTATCCCCAGAACCATTCTGATAGTGGTCATCTTCACAACCGGAGTGAATACCTCGGTGTAGTCAATACCGTACTTTTGCTGAAACCCTTTTACAACCAATCTTGCCTTGTAACGCTTGTTGCCGTCTGCTTCCTCCTTGATCATGTAAACCCACTTGTTATGCAGTGCCTTCTTCCCCTTAGGTAGTTCAGTCAACTCCCAAGTTTTGTTGGCCTTCAATGAGTCCATCTCATCATCCATCGCAGCTTTCCACTTATTACAAAGTGCACTACGAACATCCTCCGCATAACATTCCGGTTCCCCATTATCTGTCAACGGCAAATAATAATTGGAAGGAGTATACCTGTCAGGCGATCCACGCAACCTGCTGGATCTACGCAGCGGAATATCCGGTTCCGGAGTACGTGGTTCATCTTTAGTGACCTCCTGACCATGGTCAACATGAACTGTTCTGCTCCCACCGAGTCTGGAATATCCACCTCTACAACCTCCGGTTTCGAACTAATGCCATCAGATGCCCCCTTTCTGTCCTTGTACAATACCTGTTCATTGAATACCACATCTCGACTACGAATAATTTTATGGTTTTGGTCATCCCAAAACTTATACCCGAAGTCATCCCCGCCATACCCAATAAACGTACACTTAACAGACTTTGCATCCAACTTAGTTCTATCAACAGAATCAATATGAACATAAGAAACGCAGCCAAATATGCGAAGAAAGGACAGATTTACCTGCTTGCCACTCCATGCTTCCTCTGGAATTCCATTCCCCAATGGTACCGATGGTCCCCGATTGATCAAGAAAGCCGCCGTGTCAACTGCATATGCCCAAAACGTCTTCGGAAGTCCACACTTCAATCTCATACTTTTAGCCCGCTCGTTCAATGTTCTGTTCATCCTCTCTGCAACCCCATTGAGTTGTGGTGTGCGCTTTGGTGTCTTCTCCATACGAATACCATTTGCAGCGCAATATTCCCTAAACTCACCAAGCTCATACTCCCCACCATTATCTGATCTCAAGCACTTAAGCTTAAGTCCCGTCTGATTCTCCACCAAGGCCCTCCACTTCTTGAACACCTCGAAAGCTTCATCTTTCCCCTTCAAGAAATAAACCCAGACCTTCCTTGTAGAATCATCAATAAAAGTCATGTAATATGACGCACCACCAAGAGAAGTTACCGGAGATGGTCCCCACAAATCAGTGTGAACAAGTTCTAACTTTGCTTCCCTCAAACCCCTACCTGTCCTCGAGAAATTATTTCTCCCCTGTTTGCCAAACATACAATCTTCGCAGATCCCCACGTTGACTGTCTTCAAACCCGGTAGTAGTCCCTTTGAACAAAGTACCTTCATCCCCGTCTCACTCATGTGACCCAATCGACAGTTCCACAAATCCGTATCACCCTTGTCTGCCTCCACCGCGATACTATCCTTGGTGTTATTTGCCAAATACAAAGTCCCCTCCTTATTACCCCGAGCGATCTCACAATCCTCCTTGGTAATAACCCAGTTCCTGCAGCCGAATGATACCTTGTAACCTTCTTCGTCCAACTGCCCAACTGATAATAGGTTCTTTTTCAAACCCGGAATGTGTCTGACCTCGTTCAGATGTAAGACCTTCCCGTCCGATGCTCCTATTCTGACATCCCCCTTCCCCTTGATTTCCAAAGGCTCGCCATCCGCCGCATAGACCTTACCGAAATCACCGGAAGTGTAATTCTCAATCTCTCTTTATGCCCGCAAGAGTGGAATGATTCCCCCGAATCCAAAGACTCCATGATTCTAGTGCACTACTAACACTCGTAACCGCACATCGTCACCTTCGACCGTCACATTCACCGAATTGCCCTTACGATTGGGACAATCCCTCTTGTAGTGTCCCAATTCCTTACAATGATAGCACCGAGGTATCCCTTTGCAACCTTTGGTTTGTCTTTGGTCTCCACAGCTTTGCCCTTACCACTCACCACGTTCTCCCTAGATTCGGTTCTCCCTTGTTTGCTAGTACCTGGCTTCACCTTGCTAGTAGTAGCTAAAGCCGATCCCGAAGCACTCGATGTCCCTAACTTCTTCATGCGATTTTCTTCGGCCAAAAGAAAGTCTTTAACATCATCATACTTCAATTTCTTCTTACCTGCTGAAGCATTGATTGCTGTCACCGTTCCGCTCCAACTTGCTGGTAAAGATGCTAGCAACAAGCACGCATAAACCTCATCATCGAACTTGATCTCCACCGCTGTCAATGAGTCTATAACATCCATAAACTCATCGATGTGCTTAGCCAAGGATCCTCCCTCTTGCATCTTGAGACTACCCATCTTGCGTATCAAATCAACCTTATTTGCAGCAGATGGAGTTTCAAATCTCTCAGTAAGATAATCCAATAGCTCCTTGGTGGTTGTCGCCTTCTTGGTAGTCTTTGCAATCCACTTTGACAAAGTAGATCTGACCACCCCTAGGGCTTTCCGATCCATGAGTTCCTATTCTTCCTGATCTTCTTCTTCCGGTTTGACACCCTTCAGAGGCATATAGAGATCCTTTTTGTACAAGAGATCCTCAATCTGCATCCTCCAATATCCGTAGTCAGACCCATCGAATTTCTCAACCGCCTGTTTGTCCTTGCCCATTCTTGATTGCTTGACAACTCCCTTGATCTTGAAACCAAGAGCTCTGATACCAGTTGTTGTGAATATACCCCTCCACAGCCCAAGCAAACACAAGAATAATAATAGCACACAAACAAAGCACAAGAAATCAAAAGCACAGAAAAGACACAGAAAATTGTTTACCCAGTTCACCAATATGTTTGGCTACGTCTGGGGGCACTACCAAGCCAGGATCTTACACTATAATATGTAGAATAATGTTACAATGAGTCTAGGGGCGGAACTTTACTTATATATGACCTAGGGAAACAAACCAAACCCTAGATGGACAAGGGAATCAGAAAAACATACGTAAAATCCGGACTACTGAAACGGGCCCAGCGCGGTCGCGCAACCTTCCAGAAACTCCAACGCCCTTATGTAAGCCTCCGGCGCGGTCGCCCTCAAGCCTCAGCACGGTCGCCCTCGAAGGATTGCCTCCGAGCCAATTGTTCCTGTCCAAGTGCGCAGTCGCGCACCATCACCTGCGCGGCCGCCCTTGACTCCAGAAACCCCTGACGAAATTCTTCCCTTTTGCTCCGAAGTCTAGCCCGGTTGGTCCTCTATCCCAACAGAAGAGATCAAGCAAGATATATTAGAGTGGGAAGATGAAAGTGATAAGGAAGATGACCAGAATGGAGAAGAAAATGGTGGAATAGAATCCAGCAGTTTGGATAGAAGTTCCGACAGTGATCAAGCAAGTTCCGGTAGCTCGGGTAGCAGTCCAGCTGACTCACCTCCTAATGAGCCAAACACCAACACACATGGGGAATTGGATCAAGGGAGGGGTATGTTGTGAATATGGCCCTCCACAGCCCAAGCAAACCACAAGAATAATAATCGCACACAAACAAAGCACAAGAAATCAAAAGCACAGAAAAGACACAAGAAATTGTTAACCCAGTTCACCAATTTGATTGGCTACGTCTGGGGGCACTACCAAGCCAGGATCTTGCACTATGTATGTAGAATTTATGTTACAATGAGAGAGGGGGCGGAACTTTATTTATATATGACCTAGGGAACAAACCAAAACCTAAACAAACAAGGAATCCTGAATTGCTGAAAATCGGGCCCAGCGCGGCCGCCCTTTTAAGAAGCGCGATCGCGCTACCATCCAGAAACTCCAATGCCTTTGCAAAATCCCCCAGCGCGGTCGCCCTCACTGTCCAGCGCGGTCGCCCTCTAAGAATTCCACCCGAGCATCAGTCTCTGTCCAAGAGCACGGTCGCGCACATAGCCAGCGCGGCCGCTCTTGTCTCCAGCAATTACTGACGAATTTTTCCCCCTTGCTTCGATGTCTAATCCGGTTGGTCCTCTATCCCAACAATCTCCCACCTAGAGATCAACCACACATATAAGCCCCGTATCCGTTCTTCAACTCATCCTTGGTGTACTCCTAGTGCTCACCTCGATCATGGTAGTGCCATCCTCCCCTTCTATTCTCCGAGCCCAATTGAAGCTTTGCACAGCTTCAACTTCTCAAGGTTCACAACCTTTGTCAACATGTCAGCTGGGTTCTCCGATCCCAATATCTTCTCTAGCCCCAAGATCTTCTTCTCCAAGAGATGTTTGATGTAGTGAAACCTCAGTTCAATGTGCTTCGTCCTAGAATGAAACGCCGGATTTCTTGCCAAATGTATTGCACTCTGACTGTCGCTGTAGAGAACGTTACCAATTCGCGTCTTCCCAAGTTCACCCAAGAAGTTCTGCAGCCATACCATCTCTTTACTCGCCTCTGTCACTGCCACATATTCTGCTTAGCCGATCGCGCCACGATCTTCTGCAATTTAGAAGCCTGTGAGATTGTCGTACTCACCCAATGTGAACACATAACCCATAGTACTTCTCCTCTTATCAAGATCACTTGATGCCAAGTCCGCATCAACATAACCCGCTAACACCACTTCCTTGCTCGAGAAACACAGAGCCTTACCAAATAGCATTCTTCAAATAACGTAGGATCCACTTAACCGCTTCCCAATGTTGCTTTCCCTGGATTGCCCATAAACCGGCTGACTACTCCCACCGCATGTGCAATGTCCGGCCTTGTACACACCATTGCATACATGAGACTCCCCACTGCTGAAGCATATGGAGTTCTCTCCTCTTGTCACGCTCCTCCTTGCCCCTAGGCGAGTCCTTCTCGGATAGCTTGAAATGCAAACCCAATGGCGTCCCTGTTGGCTTCGCCTCTTCCATACAAAACCTTGCCAAGACTTTCTCGACGTATTCTGCTTGTGAAAGAACCAACTTGCCCGACTCCCTATCCCGGTCAATCCGCATGCCCAAGATTTTTCTGGCCTCTCCCAAATCCTTCATCTCGAACCGTTCTGACAACTGAGCCTTCAATCTGTTTACTTCTCTACTGCTAGAGCCCGCTATTAGCATGTCGTCCACATATAACAGCAAGATTATGTACCCATTTTCCGTGTTCTTGAAGTAGCAACAATGATCCGCCTCACATCTGATAAAATCAATGTCGTGCATGAACCCATCAAACTTTCTGTACCACTGCCTAGGAGCTTGTTTAAGGCCATACAAGCTCTTAGTCAATCTGCAAACTAGCTCCTCGCTACCCTTAGACAAGTAACCCTCTGGCTGTACCATGTAAATTTCTTCCTCCAAGTCCCCATGAAGGAAGGTTGTCTTCACATCCATCTGTTCAAGCAACAAGTTGTCTGCCACTACTATCCCCAGAACCATTCTGATAGTGGTCATCTTCACAACCGGAGTGAATACCTCGGTGTAGTCAATACCGTACTTTTGCTGAAACCCTTTTACAACCAATCTTGCCTTGTAACGCTTGCTGCCGTCTGCTTCCTCCTTGATCCTGTAAACCCACTTGTTATGCAGTGCCTTCTTCCCCTTAGGTAGTTCAGTCAACTCCCAAGTTTTGTTGGCCTTCAATGAGTCCATCTCATCATCCATCGCAGCTTTCCACTTATTACAAAGTGCACTACGAACAGCCTCCGCATAACATTCCGGTTCCCCATTATCTGTCAACAGCAAATAATAATTGGAAGGAGTATACCTGTCAGGCGATCCACGCAACCTGCTGGATCTACGCAGCGGAATATCCGGTTCCGGAGTACGTGGTTCATCTTCAGTGACCTCCTGACCATGGTCAACATGAACTGTTCTGCTCCCACCCGAGTCTGGAATATCCACCTCTACAACCTCCGGTTTCGAACTAATGCCATCAGATGCCCCCTTTCTGTCCTTGTACAATACCTGTTCATTGAATACCACATCTCGACTACGAATAATTTTATGGTTTTGGTCATCCCAAAACTTATACCCGAAGTCATCCCCGCCATACCCAATAAACGTACACTTAACAGACTTTGCATCCAACTTAGTTCTATCAGCAGAATCAATATGAACATAAGAAACGCAGCCAAATATGCGAAGAAAGGACAGATTTACCTGCTTGCCACTCCATGCTTCCTCTGGAATTCCATTCCCCAATGGTACTGATGGTCCCCGATTGATCAAGAAAGCCGCCGTGTCAACTGCATATGCCCAAAACGTCTTCGGAAGTCCACACTTCAATCTCATACTTTTAGCCCGCTCGTTCAATGTTCTGTTCATCCTCTCTGCAACCCCATTGAGTTGTGGTGTGCGCTTTGGTGTCTTCTCCATACGAATACCATTTGCAACGCAATATTCCCTAAACTCACCAAGCTCATACTCCCCACCATTATCTGATCTCAAGCACTTAAGCTTAAGTCCCGTCTGATTCTCCACCAAGGCCCTCCACTTCTTGAACACCTCGAAAGCTTCATCTTTCCCCTTCAAGAAATAAACCTGCACCTTCCTTGTAGAATCATCAATAAAAGTCATGTAATATGACGCACCACCAAGAGAAGTTACCGGAGATGGTCCCCACAAATCGGTGTGAACAAGTTCTAACTTTGCTTCCTCAAACCCCTACTGTCCTCGAGAAATTATTTCTCCCCGTTTGCCAAACATACAATCTTCGCAGATCCCCACGTTGATCGTCTTTCAAACCCGGTAGTAGTCCCTTTGAACAAAGTACCTTCATCCCCGTCTCACTCATGTGACCCAATCGACAGTTCCACAAATCCGTATCACCCTTGTCTGCCTCCACCGCGATACTATCCTTGGTGTTATTTGCCAAATACAAAGTCCCCTCCTTATTACCCCGAGCGATCTCACAATCCTCCTTGGTAATAACCAGCCTCGGCAGCTCGAATGATACCTTGTAACCTTCTTCGTCCAACCGCCCAACCGATAATAGGTTCTTTTCAAACCCGGAATGTGTCTCGACCTCGTTCGGATGTAAGACCTTCCCGTCCGATGCTCCTATTCTGACATCCCCCTTCCCCTTGATTTCCAAAGGCTCGCCATCCGCCAGATAGACCTTACCGAAATCACCGGAAGTGTAATTCTCCATCTCTCTTTATGCCCGCAAGAGTGGAATGATTCCCCCCGAATCCAGCACTCATGATTCTAGTGCACTACTAACACTCAGAACCAGTACATCGTCACCTTCGACTGTCACATTCACCGAATTGCCCTTACGATTGGGACAATCCCTCTTGTAGTGTCCCAATTCCTTACAATGATAGCACCGAATGTATCCCTTTGCAACCTTTGGTTTGTCTTTGGTCTCCACAGCTTTGCCCTTACCACTCACCACGTTCTCCCTAGATTCGGTTCTCCCTTGTTTGCTAGTACCTGGCTTCACCTTGCTAGTAGTAGCTAAAGCCGATCCCGAAGCACTCGATGTCCCTAACTTCTTCATGCGATTTTCTTCGGCCAAAAGAAAGTCTTTAACATCATCATACTTCAATTTCTTCTTACCTGCTGAAGCATTGATTGCTGTCACCGTTCCGCTCCAACTTGCTGGTAAAGATGCTAGCAACAAGCACGCATGAACCTCATCATCGAACTTGATCTCCACCGCTGTCAATGAGTCTATAACATCCATAAACTCATCGATGTGCTTAGCCAAGGATCCTCCCTCTTGCATCTTGAGACTACCCATCTTGCGTATCAAATCAACCTTATTTGCAGCAGATGGAGTTTCAAATCTCTCAGTAAGATAATCCAATAGCTCCTTGGTGGTTGTCGCCTTCTTGGTAGTCTTTGCAATCCACTTTGACAAAGTAGATCTGACCACCCCTAGGGCTTTCCGATCCATGAGTTCCCATTCTTCCTGATCTTCTTCTTCCGGTTTGACACCCTTCAGAGGCTTATAGAGATCCTTGTTGTACAAGAGATCCTCAATCTGCATCCTCCAATATCCGTAGTCAGACCCATCGAATTTCTCAACCGCCTGTTTGTCCTTGCCCATTCTTGATTGCTTGACAACTCCCTTGATCTTGAAACCAAGAGCTCTGATACCAGTTGTTGTGAATATACCCCTCCACAGCCCAAGCAAACACAAGAATAATAATAGCACACAAACAAAGCACAAGAAATCAAAAGCACAGAAAAGACACAGAAAATTGTTTACCCAGTTCACCAATATGTTTGGCTACGTCTGGGGGCACTACCAAGCCAGGATCTTGCACTATAATATGTAGAATAATGTTACAATGAGTCTAGGGGCGGAACTTTACTTATATATGACCTAGGGAAACAAACCAAACCCTAGATGGACAAGGGAATCAGAAAAACAGGCGTAAAATCCGGACTGCTGAAACGGGCCCAGCGCGGTCGCGCAACCTTCCAGAAACTCCAACGCCCTTATGTAAGCCTCCGGCGCGGTCGCCCTCAAGCCTCAGCACGGTCGCCCTCGAAGGATTGCCTCCGAGCCAATTGTTCCTGTCCAAGTGCGCAGTCGCGCACCATCACCTGCGCGGCCGCCCTTGACTCCAGAAACCCCTGACGAAATTCTTCCCTTTTGCTCCGAAGTCTAGCCCGGTTGGTCCTCTATCCCAACAGAAGAGATCAAGCAAGATATATTAGAGTGGGAAGATGAAAGTGATAAGGAAGATGACCAGAATGGAGAAGAAAATGGTGGAATAGAATCCAGCAGTTTGGATAGAAGTTCTGACATTGATCAAGCAAGTTCCGGTAGCTCGGGTAGCATTCCAGCTGACTCACCTCCTAATGAGCCAAACACCAACACACATGGGGAATTGGATCAAGGGAGGGGTATGTTGTGAATATGGCCCTCCACAGCCCAAGCAAACCACAAGAATAATAATCGCACACAAACAAAGCACAAGAAATCAAAAGCACAGAAAAGACACAAGAAATTGTTAACCCAGTTCACCAATTTGATTGGCTACGTCTGGGGGCACTACCAAGCCAGGATCTTGCACTATGTATGTAGAATTTATGTTACAATGAGAGAGGGGGCGGAACTTTATTTATATATGACCTAGGGAACAAACCAAAACCTAAACAAACAAGGAATCCTGAATTGCTGAAAATCGGGCCCAGCGCGGCCGCCCTTTTAAGAAGCGCGATCGCGCTACCATCCAGAAACTCCAACGCCTTTGCAAAATCCCCCAGCGCGGTCGCCCTCACTGTCCAGCGCGGTCTCCCTCGAAGAATTCCACCCGAGCATCAGTCTCTGTCCAAGAGCACGGTCGCACATAGCCTGGCTGCGGCCGCTCTTGTCTCCAGCAATTACTGACGAATTTTTCCCCCTTGCTTCGATGTCTAATCCGGTTGGTCCTCTATCCCAACAATCTCCCACCTAGAGATCAACCACACATATAAGCCCCGTATCCGTTCTTCAACTCATCCTTGGTGTACTCCTAGTGCTCACCTCGATCATGGTAGTGCCATCCTCCCCTTCTATTCTCCGAGCCCAATTGAAGCTTTGCACAGCTTCAACTTCTCAAGGTTCACAACCTTTGTCAACATGTCAGCTGGGTTCTCTGATCCCAATATCTTCTCTAGCCCCAAGATCTTCTTCTCCAAGAGATGTTTGATGTAGTGAAACCTCAGTTCAATGTGCTTCGTCCTAGAATGAAACGCCGGATTTCTTGCCAAATGTATTGCACTCTGACTGTCGCTGTAGAGAACGTTACCAATTCGCGTCTTCCCAAGTTCACCCAAGAAGTTCTGCAGCCATACCATCTCTTTACTCGCCTCTGTCACTGCCACATATTCTCGCTTCGTAGCCGATCGCGCCACGATCTTCTGCAATTTAGAAGCTCTGTGAGATTGTCGTACCACCCAATGTGAACACATAACCCGTAGTACTTCTCCTCTTATCAAGATCACTTGATGCCAAGTCCGCATCAACATAACCCGCTAACACCACTTCCTTGCTCGAGAAACACAGAGCCTTACCAAGCAGCATCTCTTCAAATAACGTAGGATCCACTTAACCGCTTCCCAATGTTGCTTTCCTGGATTGCCCATAAACCGGCTGACTACTCCCACCGCATGTGCAATGTCCGGCCTTGTACACACCATTGCATACATGAGACTCCCCACTGCTGAAGCATATGGAGTTCTCTCCTCTTGTCACGCTCCTCCTTGCCCCTAGGCGAGTCCTTCTCGGATAGCTTGAAATGCAAACCCAATGGCGTCCCTGTTGGCTTCGCCTCTTCCATACAAAACCTTGCCAAGACTTTCTCGACGTATTCTGCTTGTGAAAGAACCAACTTGCCCGACTCCCTATCCCGGTCAATCCGCATGCCCAAGATTTTTTTGGCCTCTCACAAATCCTTCATCTCGAACCGTTCTGACAACTGAGTCTTCAATCTGTTTACCTCTCTACTGCTAGAGCCCGCTATTAGCATGTCGTCCACATATAACAGCAAGATAATATACCCATTGTCCGTGTTCTTGAAGTAGCAACAATGATCCGCCTCACATCTGATAAAATTAATGTCATGCATGAATCCATCAAACTTCCTGTACCACTGCCTAGGAGCTTGTTTAAGGCCATACAAGCTCTTAGTCAATCTGCAAACTAGCTCCTCGCTACCCTTAGACAAGTAACCCTCTGGCTGTACCATGTAAATCTCTTCCTCCAAGTCCCCATGAAGAAAGGTTGTCTTCACATCCATCTGTTCAAGCAATAAGTTGTCCGCCACTACTATCCCCAGAACCATTCTGATAGTGGTCATCTTCACAACCGGAGTGAATACTTCGGTGTAGTCAATACCGTACTTCTGCTGAAACCCTTTTACAACCAGTCTTGCCTTGTAACGCTTGCTACCGTCTGCTTCCTCCTTGATCCTGTAAACCCACTTGTTATGCAGTGCCTTCATCCCCTTAGGTAGTTCAGTCAACTCCCAAGTTTTGTTGGCCTTCAATGAGTCCATCTCATCATCCATCGCAGCTTTCCACTCTTTACAAAGTGCACTACGAATGTCTCCGCATAACATTCCGATTCCCCATTATCTGTCAACAGCAAATAATAATTGGATGGAGTATACCTGTCAGGCGATCCACGTAACCTGTTGGATCTACGCAGCGGAATATCCGGTTCCGGAGTATGTGGTTCATCATCAGTGACCTCCTGACCATGGTCAACATGAACTGTTCTGCTCCCACCCGAGTCTGGAATATCCACCTCTACAACCTCCGATTTCGAACTAGTGTCATCAGATGCCCCCTTTCTGTCCTTGTACAATACCTGTTCATTGAATACCACATCTCGACTACGAATAACCCTATGATTTTGGTCATCCCAAAACTTATACCCGAAGTCATCCCCGCCATACCCAATAAATGTACACTTAACAGATTTTGCATCTAATTTAGTTCTCTCAGCAGAATCAACATGAACATAAGAAACGCAGCCAAATATGCGAAGAAAGGACAGATTTACCTGCTTGCCACTCCAAGCTTCCCCTGGAATTCCATTCCCCAATGGTACCGCTGGTCCCCGATTGATCAAGAAAGCCGACGTGTCAACTTCATATGCCCAAAACGTCTTCGAAAGTCCACACTTCAATCTCATACTTCTAGCCCGCTCATTCAATGTTCTGTTCATCCTCTCTGCTACCCCGTTGAGTTGTGGTGTCCGCTTTGGAGTCTTCTCCATACGAATACCATTCGCAGCACAATATTCCCTAAACTCCCCGAGCTCATACTCCCCACCATTGTCTGATCTCAAGCACTAAAGCTTAAGTCCCGTCTGATTCTCCACCAAGGCCCTCCACTTCTTGAACACCTCGAAAGCCTCATCTTTCCCCTTCAAGAAATAGACCCAAACCTTCCTTGTAGAATCATCAATAAATGTCATGTAATATGACGCACCACCCAGAGACGTAACCGGAGATGGCCCCCACAAGTTCGTGTGAACCAATTCCAACTTTGCTTCCCTCAAACCCCTACCTGTCCTCGAGAAATTATTTCTCCCCTGTTTGCCAAACATACAATCCTCGCAGATCCCCACGTTGACTGTCTTCAAACCCGGTAGTAGTCCCTTTGAACAAAGCACCTTCATCCCCGTCTCACTCATGTGACCCAATCGATGCAGCCACAAATCAAGTATCACCCTTGGCCGCCGCCACCGCAATACTATCCTTGGTGTTGTTTGCCAAATACAATGTACCCTCCTTATTACCCCGAGCGATCTCACAATCCTCCTTGGTAATGACCCAGTCCCTGCAGCCGAATGTCACCTTGTAACCTTCTTCGTCCAACTACCCAACTGATAGTAGGTTCTTTTTCAAACCCGAATGTGTCTCGACCCCGTTCGGATGTAAGACCTTCCCGTCCGATGCTCCTATTCTCGACATCCCCTTCCCCTTGATTTCCAAAGGCTCGCCATCCGCCAGATAGACCTTACCGAAATCACCGGAAGTGTAATTCTCCATCTCTTCCTTATGCCCGCAAGAGTGGAATGATGCCCCGAATCCAAAGACCCATGATTCTAGTGCACTACTAACACTCGTAACCGCACATCATCACCTTCGATCGTCACATTCACCTGATTGCCCTTACGATTTGGACAATCCCTCTTGAAGTGTCCCAACTCCTTACAATAATAGCACTGAACAGATCCCTTTGCAACCTTTGGTTTGTCTTTGTTCTCCCCGGTCTTGCCCTTACCACTCACCACGTTCTCCCTAGATTCGGTTCTCCCTTGTTTGCTAGTACCCGGCTTCCCCTTGCTAGTAGTAGCTAAAGCCGATCCCCAAGCACTCGATGTTCCCAACTTCTTCATGCGATTTTCTTCAGCCAAAAGAAAGTCCTTAACATCATCATACTTCAATTTCTTCTTACCTGCTGAAGCGTTGATTGCTGTCACCATTCCGCTCCAACTTGCCGGTAAAGAAGCTAGCAACAAACACGCATGAACCTCATCATCGAACTTGATCTCCACCGCTGTCAATGAATCTATAACATCCATAAACTCATCGATGTGCTTAGCCAAGGATCCTCCCTCTTGCATCTTGAGACTACCCATCTTGCGTATCAAATCAACCTTATTTGCAGCAGATGGAGTTTCAAATCTCTCAGTAAGATAATCCAATAGCTCCTTGGTGGTTGTCGCCTTCTTGGTAGTCTTCGCAATCCACTTTGACAAAGTAGATCTAACCACCCCTAGGGCTTTCCGATCCATGAGTTCCCATTCTTCCTGATCTTCATCTTCCGGTTTGACACCCTTCAGAGGCTTATAGAGGTCCTTGTTGTACAAGAGATCCTCAATCTGCATCCTCCAATATCCGTAGTCAGACCCATCGAATTTCTCAACCGCCTGTTTGTCCTTGCCCATTCTTGATTGCTTGGAACAACTCCCTTGATCTTGAAACCAAAAGCTCTGATACCAGTTGTTGTGAATATGGCCCTCCACAGCCCAAGCAAACCACAAGAATAATAATCGCACACAAACAAAGCACAAGAAATCAAAAGCACAGAAAAGACACAAGAAATTGTTAACCCAGTTCACCAATTTGATTGGCTACGTCTGGGGGCACTACCAAGCCAGGATCTTGCACTATGTATGTAGAATTTGTGTTACAATGAGAGAGGGGGCGGAAATTTACTTATATATGACATAGGGAACAAACCAAAACCTAAACAAACAAGGAATCCTGAACTGCTGAAAATCGGGCCCAGCGCGGCCGCCCTCCGAAGAAGCGCGGTCGCGCTACCATCCAGAAACTCCAATGCCTTTGCAAAATCCCCCAGCGCGGTCGCCCTCACTGTCCAGCGCGGTCGCCCTCGAAGAATTCCACCCGAGCATCAGTCTCTGTCCAAGAGCGCGGTCGCGCACATAGCCAGCGCGGCCGCGCACATAGCCGGCGCGGCCGCTCTTGTCTCCAGCAATTACTGACGAATTTTTCCCCCTTGCTTCGATGTCTAACCCGGTTGGTCCTCTATCCCAACAGGGTATACGAGAAAGAAAAACACCAGGTTGGATGGCAGATTATGAAACGGGAGAAGGATTATCTGAAGAAGAAACCTGGCATGCAGCAATGATGGTGACTGAGAATGACCCGGTTTCTTTCGGAGAAGCAATAAAAAGCAAGAAATGGAGGGAAGCAATGTCAACTGAAATTGAAGCCATAGAGAGAAATCATACTTGGGAACTTACTGAGTTGCCTAAAGGAGTTAAACCTATTGAAGTTAAGTGGGTGTTCAAAACTAAACTTAACGAAAATGGGGATGTAGAGAAGTTCAAAGCAAGGTTGGTGGCGAAAGGATATGCACAACGCCATGGAGTAGATTATACTGAAGTTTTTGCTCCTGTGGCAAGACTTGAAACTGTTCGTGTGATACTTGCAATGGCTGCTCAATTCAGTTGGAAGGTTTTTCAACTTGATGTGAAAAGTGCTTTCCTTCATGGGGAGCTCAAGGAGGAAGTGTTTGTACAGCAACCTGAGGGATTCGAAAAGAAAGGAGAAGAGGAGAAAGTTTATAGACTGAAGAAGGCAATATATGGCCTAAAACAGGCACCGCGAGCTTGGTACAGCAGAATAGAAACTTACTTTGCTCGTGAAGGCTTTGAAAGGTGTTCCAGTGAACACATGCTGTTCACAAAATGGGAAGGAGGTAAAACATTAATAGTTAGCCTTTATGTTGATGACTTGATCTTTAAAGGGAATGATGGAAGCATGTGTGATGCGTTTAAAAATTCAATGATGCTGGAATTTTCTATGTCTGACTTAGGGCTGATGAAATATTTTCTCGGAGTAGAAGTTAAACAGTGTTCGGATGGAATGTTCATCTATCAAAGACGATATGCACAAGAGATGTTAGCAAGGTTTGGTATGGAGAATGCTAATTCAGTGAAGAATCCAATAGTATCTGGTACAAAGTTGTCTAATGACAAGGATGAAGTCAGAGTTGATGAAACTCTATTCAAGCAGGTGGTCGGAAGTCTCATGTACCTAACTGTCACTAGGCCCGACTTGATGTATGGTGTTGGCTTGATAAGCAGGTTCATGTCTAGTCCTACTATGTCACATTGGCTTGCAGCAAAAAGAATTTTAAGGTACTTAAAAGGTACAACTGATTTTGGCATTTATTACAAGAAAGGGAAAAGAAACTTGAAACTTCTGGCCTTTACGGATAGCGATTATGCAGGCGACTTAGACGATCGAAAAAGTACCTCCGGATATGTGTTTATGTTGGGGTCTGGAGCTGTTTCTTGGTGCTCAAAGAAACAACCCGTGGTTGCTCTCTCTACTACGGAGGCGGAGTATATAGCTGCATCATTGTGTGCTTGTCAATGTGTTTGGCTCAGAAGGGTGTTGGAGAAACTTGGAATTGAAGAGAAGAAAACTTTGATAATGTGTGATAACAGTTCCACTATAAAGTTGTCTAAGAATCCAGTGTTTCATGGCAAAAGCAAGCATATTGATGTAAGATTCCATTTCCTAAGAGACCTGGTGAATTATGGAGTTATTGAGCTGAGCTACTGCAACTCTCAAGATCAAATAGCGGACATTATGACAAAGCCAATAAAGGTGGAGTAGTTTGAAAGGCTTCGTACCATGCTTGGAGTGACTGAAGCTCCTAAAGTAAGCTAAGTGCAGACACATTAGCTTAAGGGAGGGAATGTTAGATAATTATGTTTTAAGTACTTTGTGTTTCTGTTAAATAAGTCCAGTTCTAGTCTTCAGGTGGTCCTATTATTTAGGGATAAAATTTGTTTTGCTTCTTATCCTAATCACCACGTTGTAGGCTTGTAAGACGAGGTTTGTTATTTCTCTTGTTCTGTAACAGGCTATATATAGCCACAATAGCTGAAATAAGACTCACACCTTCCAGCTTATTTCTGAATATCAACAATGTCATCATGAAAGAAAAAAAAATGTATAAAAATAAAAAAAAAACATCAAACGCCCTTTACCCACTTGATCGGCCTGTATTCTTGCTCATCATTTGCTTTTATGCGTTTTACCTGTGAATGCCATTAATCTACCATCCTTTAGTCTAATATTCTTGTGATGTGGCAGCCTATGAATTAGGCCTAGGAAAATAGGTAGCTGCACATAGGTCGATAGCTGTATGTTTTCTCTGTTTCGACAAGTGCCAATAAAGTGCATAAAGGCTTCTCAAATCACTGTAAAAAAGAGGCAATCATATGACAATGTGCACAGCTGCCAGTTCATGTTTTAGGCCTTCAATATGGCATGCCTCTGAAATCAAACATTGTTCACATTTCTACATGTTCATGGATTTCAATGACTGCAGAACACGAGCTATAATTTCTTGTTTGTTATTCCATACTGGAGCAAGTGCAAACTGGTTCTGCTTCTTTAAATAGTTCAATGGATCATATATTCTCTTCTTCTTATCTTGATTATGATTATGATTATTTATATATTTCCAAGTAGAAAAGTATCTGATGTGAATACAGTAAGTTCTTATTCTAAGCCTTTTGGTCCCTACCTTCTTGAATTTCCAGTTTTGTTTCAGATAGTTGAGAACAAGATGGTCTCTTTTACAAGTGGATTTTGTTTGTTGTAATCTTGTTTTTATTCTTGATTAGGTTCAACCGTTCCTTTGGTTGTCAAATGGGCTGACACCGAAAAGGAAAGGCAAGCTCGAAAGGCTCAGAAAGCTCAATCACAAGCTCCGGATTTTGCAAACACTGACTTACATCATCCATCTTTATTTGGAGCTTTACCGATGGGTTATATCTCCCCATATAATTGTTGTGAATTTGGTGCTCCCCCGTTGCAATCAAGATAAAGAAAATAACACACCCACACGTACAAGAAAGAAACAATCACACACAAGAACACAAGAGTTGTTTTACCCGGTTCATTCACCAACTCGTGAACTACGTCCGGGGGCAATTGCCAAGCCAATATGTATTCTAATATGTTGCTACAATGTGTTCTAGGCCGAAATTATGCTTATATAGTTATACAAGGAACCCTAAATCTAATTTAAGAAGAGTTCAAATCAAATAAGGAAACAAATCAAAGCCCAGAACTCGGCCATGCTTGAGGCGCCCGCCCCAGGCCATCCATGCGCCCGCCTCGACTTGGCAAGACCTCGGCCACTGCCTCGGCCCTTGAGGCGCCCGCCTCGGCCCCCTCCATGCGGCCGCCTGGCGCTGACCCCAAGCCACGAACAGACTTCTCCTCTGCTTTGAACTCCTTTTGATCTCAGCAAACTCCTCCGACTTAGGCCCCTTTTCTTCCTTGTAGTTTAGGACTCCAATCCCAACAATCTCCCACCGGAGACTAAACTAACAAACATAAAATCACCCATCAACTCTCACCACGGAGTAAAGACCTTCGAACACATTTCCCCCTTCCATATTGGCTTGACACTACCTCTCCTCTCCTCAAGTACTAAGGCGAGTTGAAACCAAGCGACGTTTCAACCTCTCCGTGTTAGATGATTCTTGCCTCCCCAAATCAGCTTCTACCTTGATTTCTCCCCGCAAGTCTAACTTCGCCTTCTCCCTCCAGACCCACCTTCCTCGCAATGCCTCCCCTTGAAACTTGGACACACCTTGTTTCTTGCATCGACTGTTCTTGGTCTGAAACCGCTCTCTATTAGGACCCTTGGACTTCCACACCACGTTGATCAACTTTGTGTCCTCCCCAACATACCGTTTCTTGATGTCTCCCCTTTTCACACCAACAGGCCGGTTCTTTAGCCTCTTGCTCCCACCGGAACGAACATCGACATTGTAGGTAGAGTATAACATCTTCCCCTTATCCCCATGAGCCAACACCTTAGCCCCTTTTGTGACTTCCCAAGACGCATCAATGAAAGAAACACCATACCCTTCACTGTCAAGTTGTCCCACAGAAATCACTCTCCTCCTCAAATCCGGAACGTGCATCACATCGTGTAGTTGTAAAACAGCCCCGTTAGGTGTCTTCATCATCACATCCCCCTTACCTTTGATCTTCAATGGTTGACCATCACCAAGATAGAGAACCCCAAAATCTCCGCTTTGTCTTGCTTCATTGATTCTCGCATCCCCACTAGCATGACAAGAAGCTCCGTAATCCAACACCCAATCTTCACCCGATCGCTCCTCCCCTAGGATTAATACATCACCACCATCATCCACCACGTTAGCACCACCTTTTCCTGACAAATATAATCGATATGCCCCAATTCACCACAATTGTAGCACTTGACCTTTTTCCCCTTTTTCGGTCTTCCCCTATTTCTCTCCACCCTAAGTGCAGCCCCATATACGGAAGATTCTCCCCTTTTCTCTTTCCTTCGCAACTCCTCTTGAAGGATGAGATCTCTAACCTCCGTATACACCAATGCTGTTTTCGACGTACTTATCGTTGTGACAGTAACCTCCCAACTATCAGGCAATGACTTTAGAAGAAAACAAGCTAGCACTTCATCGGAGAAAGTAATATCAACACTTTTCAATTGGTCCACCATACCTTTGAAATTGTCGATATGACTTGCCGCTGTCTGCCCCTCTGACATCTTCGCATTCGCAAACCTCTTTATCAAATGCACCTTATTGATATTCGACGGCTTCTCATATATGTCCGACAGCGTTTGTAGCAACTTCACCGTTGTCTTGGCCTCCATAGCGTTCCGTGCAACGTCGTCGGTTAGGGCACTCCTTACCGCTCCTAACGCCTTCCGATCCAACGTCTCCCAATCCCCTTGTGACATGTCTTCGGGCTTCGCCTTCAAGGGTCCATGAAGATCCTTACAATAAAGGTAGTCTTCAATCCTTGTCTTCCAAAACGTGAAATTCACACCGTTGAATTTCTCGATTGAGTTCTTCATCTTAACTGCTTCACCAAAATTCCCAAGAACGCGATTCAAAAAATCAACTAATGAAACTTTGAATCCCCCGAACCAATGCTCTGATACCATTTGTTGTGAATTTGGTGCTCCCCCGTTGCAATCAAGATAAAGAAAACAACACACCCACATGTACAAGAAAGAAACAATCACACACAAGAACACAAGAGTTGTTTTACCCGGTTCATTCACCAACTCGTGAACTACGTCCGGGGGCAATTGCCAAGCCAATATGTATTCTAATATGTTGTTACAATGTGTTCTAGGCCGAAATTATGCTTATATAGTTATACAAGGAACCCTAAATCTAATTTAAGAAGAGTTCAAATCAAATAAGGAAACAAATCAAAGCCCAGAACTCGGTTATGCTTGAGGCGCCCGCCCCAGGCCATCCATGCGCCCGCCTCGACTTGGCAAGACCTCGGCCACTGCCTCGGCCCTTGAGGCGCCCGCCTCGGCCCCCTCCATGCGGCCGCCTGGCGCTGACCCCAAGCCACGAACAGACTTCTCCTCTGCTTTGAACTCCTTTTGATCTCAGCAAACTCCTCCGACTTAGGCCCCTTTTCTTCCTTGTAGTTTAGGACTCCAATCCCAACAATAATGGCTATGGATATCAGGTTAGTTTCATCATACTTCTTGTATCATTTTCTTTTGACATTCCTAGTTAAATGATTTAAGTCCTTAAAGCCGGACATCCTTCTCTTGTCAGTTATCTGTGTTACTCGTTATCTTTTCATTTTTTTTTTCTGTTTTTCGGGTTTTTCGGGTTTGTCGTATTGTTGTTTACAATATAGAGCATGTTCTTAAAACTGGTTCTCTCAGCAGGCACCAGGAACTTATGGACTCTTGCCGTATCGCCCCTTGGAAAATCACCCCTTCCCTCTTTAAAAACTACTGGTTATCGATCATCTATTCTATTGACCATAATGATACAACAAATGATTCCTCTACGTCTGCAGCAAACATGGTTTCACAAGGATTGCCACATGGACTTACTCATCAGTTATTTAAGTGTTGGAGTAATGTTATGTATAGAGAGAAAGATCAATGGAGCTGATTTTGTTACAATAGTTTGTTAGAAGTTTGTTAGTTCTGTTAGTTTGTTAGAAGTTTGTTAGTTTGTTAGTGAGATATTTTCAAGTTGTAAGGCAATATAAATGTGTGGTTTGTAAATAGAAATAATCACAATGATGAATGATATTTTTCAATTCATCTTCATATCTCTGTACATCTTCTTCAACCTTGAGCACTTTATCAAATCCATGGAAACTTCAATCAAGTTAACATGGTATCAGAGCTTACGATTCTGATTCATGCTTCCGCAATACAAATCCATTCCAGGTCCATTCTCTGTAATCCTGCAATCTCTGTTTCATTAATTTGTTCTCGTAATTCGTTGAATCATTGATTTCTGTTGAAATCAATCTCTGTTCCTTTGATTCGATCAATCAAATTTCTTCGAATTTGCTGTTATATTCAATCATGGCTGCTTATATGCCTGAGTTTCCCATTGATTCGAATATGCATCCATTGTATATCCATAATAATGATCATCCTGGTCTTATTTTGATTGCCACAAAGCTTACTGGTTCAGAAAATTATAGTGCCTGGGCTAGATCGTTCTCAATAGCTTTGTCTGCCAAGAACAAACTGTCAATTATCAATGGCAGGTTTGTTGAACCAACAGCTGACACACAGCTACATTCTCTGTGGGAACGTGCGAATGATATGGTGATTAGCTGGATTTTCAATGTCGTATCACAAGAGATTAGCAACAGTCTTCGATTTGTCAAAACAGCAAATTCTGTTTGGAGTGAGCTTAAGGAAAGATTTTCTTCCATCAATGGTCATAGAGTTTTTCAACTTGAAAAGGAGTTGCACAGTTTAGAACAAGGTTCTAGTTCAGTTGAAATATACTATCATAAATTGAAAGGTTTGTGGGATGAAGGCAATGTTTCTAGACACAAATTTAACACATGTTCATGTGTCTGCATATGTGGATCTGTCAAAGCACAAGAAGAGAGAGATGAAGTGAAGAAGTTGATGCAATTTCTTATGGGATTACATGAAAGTTTTGTGAATATTAGAGGTCAAATTCTTGTTATGAATCCACTTCCAAATGTCAGCATAGCATATGGAATTGTCAGACAAGATGAATCTCAAAGGCAAGGGTTCATTCCTAATGTTTCAGATGGTTCACATATAGCAGCAAATGTGAGGTTTACACCTGTCACACATAACCACATTTCACAACCCAAGTTTCAAAGTAACACTTATGTTAGAGCACCTTTTAAGAAAGGGACTCATTGTGCACATTGTAGCCTGGAAGGACACACTAGAGATGAATGTTACAAGCTTATTGGCTATCCACCTGGACATCCAATTCATTCTGCAGGAAGAGGCAGAGGTCAGAGATCTAGCTACAATAAGATTGGGATTGGGAAACAGCAAACCAGTTATGCAAACACATCTGGTAGTGGCTTCACAAGTAATGCAAAGGCAATGCAAGTTATGCAAGGCAACACTGTGCAAAGCAACACTGAATCTTCATCCACTCAAGCTTCTATTGATCTACTGCAGAGTCAAATGAGTCAGCTCCTTAGCATGATGCAGATGCAGAAGTGTAACATTGATAATCCAGAAGAACATCTGAATCCCCAACATATGGCAAGTATGGTTTCTTCTAGAGCTTTTGTTTCTGTATTCATGACTTCAATCCATAAAACACACACTTGGATAATTGATTCTGGAACCACAGATCACATTTGTAATTCATCTGCTCTTATGCATTCTTTGATTCCTTTATCTACACCTATCATTTTGTCCCTCCCCAATGGACAAAGACTCAAAGTTTCTCCTTGTTTGGCTCGGTTTTCATAAACTCACACATTACTCTTCATGATGTATTGTTTGTTCCTCAATTCACATTCAATTTGCTTTCCATATCCAAACTAACTCAGCAAATTCATTGTCTTGTTTCATTTCATCATGACAAATGTGTTTTCCAGGACCCTCATCTGATGAAAACAATTGCAACTGGAAATCTCCATGATAGCTTGTACATAATGCATGGTTCAGAAGCTGCCCTTAAAGAACCCTTTGCTGGTGCCACATTCAATTCTGATTCCATATCTTCTAATACATCATTGTGGCATCAAAGATTAGGCCATAGTTCAATCTCTGTTCTACAGAAAATTCCTTCCCTTAAACAGTTGTTACACAATGTTTCTTGTCAACATCCATATTGTAAAACTTCAGATTGCAATGTATGTCCCCTTGCTAAACAGCATGCTTTGTCTTTTCCTACTAGTATTACTGTTACTAATTCTCCTTTTCAGTTAATACATTGTGATTTGTGGGGCCCATATAGAACTTCGACTCTTAATGGTTGTAGATATTTTCTTACAATTGTGGATGACTATTCTAGAACCACATGGACTTTCTTGTTCCCCACTAAACAACATGTGTTCTCTCAAATCAAATCCTTTGCAGCCTATGTCCAGAACCAATTTCAAACCACCATCAAAACCTTTAGGAGTGACAATGGTACAGAATTCTTCAATCAACAAGTCATTCCTTTCTTGATATCTCTTGGTATAGTTCAGCAAAGTTCATGCCCTGGTACTCCACAGCAGAATGGTGTGGTTGAGAGAAAACATAAACATCTTCTCGAAATTTCGAGAGCTCTAAGATTCCAAGCTGGTTTTCCTATTCATTTTTGGGGTCATTGTTTATTGACAGCCACTTATATCATCAATAGACTTCCTAGTAGTGCAATAAAATTTCAAGTTCCATACACTCTTCTTTTCAATTCAGAACCTTCATATGATCACCTTCGTGCTTTTGGTTGTCTTTGTTATGCTTCCACACATCCTCAAGATAAATTTGCTCCTCGTGCCATAAAGTCTGTATTTCTTGGTTATCCTCATGGACAAAAGGGTTACAAATTATACAATCTCGATACACATCAAATCTTTGTCAATAGACATGTGGTTTTCCATGAACACATTTTTCCTTTTCATTCCAAGCCTTCTGATAATTCTGTCCCAATTTCTGACTATCCTTGGATTGATGAGTGTCCTCCATCAGTTCCTTCCATTCAATCTTCTCCACAGATCAATGATATTCCAACTCAAGATTCAGATCAGTCTCCAGTTCCACACAATTCTATCCTTCAGACACCTTCTATTCCTACTAGAACATCAACAAGAATAAGGAATGTACCTCATAAACTCCTTGATTTTGAAGTTTCTTTGCCTCCTTCTAACATTCCTCCTACCTCATCTATTCATTCATTTTCTTCATCTCTTCCAAAGTTTCATAATTCTCATTATGTGTCATATGCTTCTTGCAAACCTTCATATATTCACTTAGTTACTAATCTTGATTGCATTACTGAGCCTTCCTCTTATACACAAGCCATTAAAGATGTTAGATGGATTGATGCCATGAATAAAGAAATACTTGCTTTAGAATCTAACAACACTTGGCAGGTGGTTCAATTACCTATGGATAAGAAAGCTGTGGGTTGTAAGTGGGTATATAAAATTAAGTACAAAGCTGATGGCTCAATTGAAAGATTTAAAGCAAGGCTTGTTGCTAAAGGATACACCCAATGTGAGGGAATTGATTTCCAAGAGACATTTTCTCCTGTTGCTAAAATGGTCTCTGTTAGAACTTTATTAGCTGTGGCTGCTGCTAAATCTTGGCATGTGCATCAATTGGATGTCAACAATGCTTTCTTACATGGTGATTTGGATGAAGAAGTGTACATGGAATTGCCCAAGGGTTATGGTTCTACTCATGGTCCCAATTCTGTGTGTAGATTGATCAAGTCAATTTATGGTCTTAAGCAAGCATCTAGGCAATGGTTTGCAAAGTTAACTGATGCTCTTTTGCAGTTACACTATGTGCAATCACATGCAGATTACTCTCTCTTCACTCTTCAAAATTCAGACAGCTTCACAGTGGTTTTGGTATATGTTGATGACATTGTAGTTGCTGGGAATGATATCAATGCCATCAATGCTCTTAAGGAATTTTTGGATCTTAAATTCAGTATCAAGAATCTTGGGGAAATAAAGTATTATTTGGGTATAGAGATTTTGAGATCTCCTTCTGGTTTCCATTTAAGCCAAAGGAAATATGCTCTTGACTTGGTTTCTACAGCAGGATTGATAAATGCCAAACCCCTCACTTTACCTTTGGATCCAAATGAGAAACTCTTCCTTCATGAAGGAGAACTTTTGCCTGATCCATTCATTTACAGACAATTGGTAGGGAAACTTCTTTATCTCACTATAACCAGGCCAGACATTGCCTTTGCTGCTCATACTCTTAGTCAGTTTGTTCATAACCCAAGACTCCCTCATCTCAAAGCCTTACATAGAGTTCTCAGATACATAAAATCTTGTCCTGGTCAAGGGTTACATTTTTCTTCTACTTCCTCTCTTAAGCTGACATCCTATTGTGATAGTGACTGGGGTGGTAATCCTAATGACAGAAAGTCTATTTCTGGTTTCTGTATGTTCTTGGGTTCATCTTTGGTGTCTTGGCATTCTAAGAAACAATCTGTGACAGCTAGATCATCTGCAGAATCTGAGTATAGGTCACTTGCCACTGCTACATGTGAGGTTTTATGGCTTCATGCTTTCTTTGAAGGATTTGCGGGTTGTTGTTGATCTACCCATTCCCATGTACTTGCGATAGTACTGCTGCTATCAGTATTGCTTCTAATCCTGTTTATCACTCAAAAACAAAGCACATTGAATTGGATTGTCACTTTGTGCGAGAGAAAGTCCAACAAAATCTCATTGTTCCTCTCTATGTTCCCACAAAACAACAGCTTGCTGATGTTTTTACTAAGGCACTTGGGAAGGATCTACATTGGTATTTTCTTAGCAAGTTAAAGGTATTAAATCCTTTTATACCTTCAACTTGTGGGAGGGGTATTGACCATAATGATACAACAAATGATTCCTCTACGTCTGCAGCAAACATGGTTTCACAAGGATTGCCACATGGACTTACTCATCAGTTATTTAAGTGTTGGAGTAATGTTATGTATAGAGAGAAATATCAATGGAGCTGATTTTGTTACAATAGTTTGTTAGAAGTTTGTTAGTTCTGTTAGTTTGTTAGAAGTTTGTTAGTTTGTTAGTGAGATATTTTCAAGTTGTAAGGCAATATAAATGTGTGGTTTGTAAATAGAAATAATCACAATGATGAATGATATTTTTCAATTCATCTTCATATCTCTGTACATCTTCTTCAACCTTGAGCACTTTATCAAATCCATGGAAACTTCAATCAAGTTAACATATTCTCTTCAAAAATTGTCGTTTTTCTTTCAGTCCTTTGAATATATGTTTCGTCTAGGAAAATTCTCCTGTATTAAACGTATCCCTTTCCTGTGAGCTCAAGGTGCTCATTTTTTCATTATTCCGTGTGTCATCAACCATTTCCTAACCAACTATGACATACCTTAAAAAATAAAATTTCTTTTATGAGCATTATCCTGTCAAGCAGTGTCCTATACTAGCTGGCTGCTTTGAGATGAAAGTATGTCAAGTAATTGATCTTTTCATCATGCCATTTTTGGTGAAATAACAATTCCATGAGCTGCCACAGTCTTCAGTTGTTGTTTAATGTGCGTATTCATATCCGAGTTTTCAGGTCCGAGCATCATCCCTCTAGCATGGCAGTTCTTCTTGTGCATCAATAGATGAATTAAGTACATTTCTATATTTGCAAGCTTTGCATTTTATATAGATCTTGTTTGGTAATTATCCAGAAGGAAGAAATTTTGATAGGCATTTATTGAATATATACTCTTAATGCTGATTTATGTCTTTGTATTTACTTTAGGAAGTTAAAGATGCGTCTTATGAATCTATTTTTATTATTTTCATTCAAATGTCATATTCTGCTTTCCAATATCGTTGTTTTTATTCTTCAATCTATACAAAAATGTGTTGGAGTATGAAATTGGTGATGCTTATAAGCATGATCATTATAAACTTATACTCTTAGCGGAACGGAGGGAGTATGAAATTGGTGATGCTTTCCAATATCGTTGTTTTTATTCTTCAATCTATAAACTTTCCAATTTACGTGCTTCAACATGAATGTAACAACCTTAGCGGAACGGAGGGAGTATATCACCATGAATGTGTAAGATTTGACCATGGGTGGTGGACTTGATAGCTCTTCGAAAGAAAAATCATAAAGAAGCTGTATTCATGTCTTCGAATTTTAATTGATCATTTGTGTTAATGTTGTGCACAAGCAAACGGATAATCACAGATATTCATTAGCGTGCATGTTGGGGTGAAATGCTGAATAACTTTTCTTATTATCACCTCTAGTATATCAAAATGATTTTTTTCCATCTTTAGTTTAATCTTGTCAAATATGAATCTTAATTACTTGTTGAAGCTTGAAGAATTGAATGTTTCTTGTTATTGATTATTAGGATTTTGTATGTACGCCTGTGCTCATTTATGCTGTAACCTCCAACATATGGTACGCTTGTGTCCGTTTGTCAATGTTACTGTGTTAGTGGTTGTACTTCTTATCTGTAACATTTGCATATAGATTTGGTATGTATTCATCTGGCGAGTTCGTTATATTAGTCTTTATTATTCTTAACGGAGTTCCAATCCTGCAACTCGCATTAGGTTACTACTCTGAAGTTACATCAAACACTTAAAATAAGGAATCAAAATTTGTTACTGAGTTGGTCTTGGCATGCAGGGCTGTTACACGAAACGAGCCTGTTCGAGCTCGGCTCGGCTCGAAAAAAGCTCGAGTACGAGTGGGCTCGAGGTGAACTCGAGCTCGAACCGATTTTCAAGCTCGTCATTTTTTTCGAGACCGGTTCGTGTTCGGCTCGTATGTTCGACGAGCTCTGTTCGAGATCGACTCGTTAAAAGCTCGAATGAATTTTAGTATATATATCTATAGTATAAATGAGGGAGGGGTTTGCTACAGTGGTATGAACAGTTCCAAGCGGCGAAATTCCCATTTTGCCCTCATACATTTGTCCCTTTCCCATTTTGCCCTTAAAAAAAATTAATTAAAAAAAAAATCACGTGGCCTTGGACACGGGCATGTACTAGTATATATATAAGTCGAAGTCGAGCTCGGCTCGTTAAAAACTCGTTTGATTTCAGATTTTTTTCAAAAAATAAGTCGAAGCTCGAGCTCGGCTCGTTAAAAGCTCGTGATTTCAGATTTTTTTCAAAAAATAAGTCGAAGCTCGAGCTCGGCTCGTTAATACTCGAGTTCGAGCAGCTCGCGAAAAGCTCGAAACTTGATTCGAGCCGAGCTCGAACAGACATTCTGGGCTCGAGCTCGAGCTCGAGAAAAGCTCGAGCTCGTTTAAAAGTTAACGAGCTCGAGCTCAAAACTTCAAAAGCTCGACTCGGCTCGACTCGTTTACAGCCCTGTTGGCATGTATGTTTGGACGTTTTAGATCTCTCTGTTTCAGTAAATTTGGTATTGTCTACTTTGCGAATACTTGGCCTGTGATGCTTCAGTTACTCGCATGCCATTGCTGGCATTGTGTTAATTTTATTAAGTCTGGGCACTTTGTTATTCTTTGGAGCAAAGTGACCGATATTTCTCCATCTGATCCTGTCTGTTAAGTGATCCAACTTCGTGATTGAACTTTGGAGCAAAGTGACCGATATTTCTCCATCTGATCCTGTCTGTTAAGTGATCCAACTTCGTGATTGAACGAATAACCACCTGCAAGCACAAAATAAGAGACAGACGCTAAAGAGGAAAATATATGACCGAGAGAGAATACACAGAAAATAGAGAGAGAAGACAGCAGATTTTGAAGAGAACCCAACTTGGATTTTTCTCTGGACTCTTTTTCAATATATAGAATATGTGCCATACCTATTTACAAGGAAAGGTAAATATTATTCTAATCAAAATTCCTATAACAAAGGAGGGAGGATAAATTACAATATTCACATAATCTTGGAGTCTTTGGAGATATTGAACACGTGAGTCTTTGGACTCACGTAATAGGTCTTTCACCCTCCCTCAAGCTAAGCGGAGAATGACGGAGCTGTAGCTTGTCGGATAATAAATGGAACCTCGGTTTAGCAAGGCTCTTGGTGAAGATATCCGCGAGTTGGTAGGAGGATGAAATGTGATGAAGTCGTAAGAAACCACGTTGGTGCAAGTCACGAACGAAATGGAGATCAATTTCAATGTGACGAGTGCGAGCATGAAAAACGGGGTTTTTCGACATATGAAGAGCAGAGATATTGTCACAATACAGGCGTGGGGGAAGAAGAACAAGGCCGAGCTCACGGTAAAGATAGGAAATCCACCTGAGTTCGGTTGTTGTAGATGCTAATGCCCGATATTCCGCCTCACTAGAAGAACGGGCTACAATATGTTGCTTCTTTGTCGTCCATGCGACTAGGTTTGGACCAATAAATACACAAGCACCCGTAGTTGATCGACGAGTATCAGGCGAACCTGCCCAATCCGCATCACAAAATGCCATGAGTGTAGTGTCCGGAGAAGCTTGAAAGGACAGTCCCAAAGAAACTGTGCCTTTAAGAAATCTGAATATCCGTTTGACGGCTTGAAGATGAGAGGTGCGAGGTGCGTGCATAAACTGACAAACTTGATTTACCGCAAATGACAAATATGGACATGTAAGTGTAGCATATTGAAGACCACCTACCATGCTGCGATATAGAGAAGCATCCGGCACAGGATCACCATCAAGGGCGGACAAGTGGCTGCCTGGAGAAGGGGGTGGATGCCGGTTTACACAGTTGCATGTTAAACTTGTGTAAAAGATCAGAAACATAACGGGATTGATTTAGTATAAGATGGGAAGCGTTGCGTGTTGCCTCTATACCAAGAAAGTAGCTGAGATGTCCCAGCCTTCTACTCTCAAAAGTCGAACAAATGGATTCAATTATCGAATTAACCGAAGAAGCAAGGGACCCGGTTACGATGATATCGTCCACATAAACAAGTATGGCGACGATAGTACCTTGGTGATGCCGAATAAATAAAGACGAATCAGCTTGACTATTGAAGAAGCCGAGAGTAAGGAGATAATCATGTAACCGACGAAACCAAGCCCAAGGTGATTGCTTAAGACCATAGAGTGCACGATGGAGACGGCAAACAAAGTGTGGATGAGAAGAATCAACAAAATCCGGGGGTTGGGTCATATAAACTTCCTCATTAAGAATACCGTTGAGGAAGGCATTTCGGACATCTAACTGTTCAATAGGCCAACCACGAGAGTGAGCAAGAGAAAGGATGCTGCGAATGGTAGCCGGTTTAATGTCTGGACTACAAGTTTCCTCATAATCTACACCTTCCTGTTGAGTGTAACCTTGTGCAACCAAACGAGCCTTGTACCTTTCTATTGACCCATCTGCCTTCCGTTTAATTTTATAGATCCATTTACTACCCACGATGTTGTGCCGAGGAGGGGGAGGGACAAGGGACCACGTGCCATTTTTATGAAGCGCCAAAAGCTCTTCATGCATTGCCTGCTGCCAGTGTGGGAACGGTGCAGCTTGACGAAAAGTTCGTGGTTCAAAGTTGTCAGAGTTCGTTTGAGCAGCAGTGAGTGCAAAGGGATGTTTGGGACAAAAAATCCCCGCCTTAGCACGTGTGACCATGGGGTGTCTGCCAAGAAGAGTAGAAGCAGGCTGAGAAGATGATGGGCGGTCTTTGTTTGTAGAGGTGGGACTGAACTACTAGGAGTAGTGGGCTGGACAGCCCATCCGGTCCAACCCCAGATGATGCGGTCCGGTCCAGCCGAGAAAGGGAGAGGATCATTCACGAACATAGGCCTGGATGGGTGTGGCCCAAGAGGGCGGATTAGGCAGGGCAGCAGCTGGACTGGAGCTTGAGAGAGAGTCCGCAATAATGGGCTGCGACTCAGATGATGATATTGCAAGAGGCAGTGGAGTGGAGTGCAAATGTGTCGGATCAGGAGGGACCGAAGGAGCAGGACTAATGGGTATATTTCTGACCAAAGTCGAACTTGTGGTAGTAGCTTTAGGCACCCATTTTTGTACCTGAGATGGTGAGTTCGCAGCAGGTATAGCAGTAGCAAAAGATTTTGCAACATAGTAAAAATGGCTTTCGTCAAACAAAACATGTCGAGATATATAAATACGCCCAGTCAAGGGATTAAAACACCGGTACCCTTTCCTCATTAGATCATATCCTAAAAACACACATGGGACGGACTTAAGCATAAGTTTGTGTTTATTGTAGGGTACAAGGTTAGGGAAGCATGTACACCCAAATGTTTTCAAAAACTTATAGTCCGGCTTTCGTTGCCATAGCTTTTCATACGGAGACATGAATTTTAGTTGACGCATAGGCAAGCGGTTTATAAGAAAAACAGCTGTGGAAAAAGCTTCTAACCAGAACGATTGAGGAACTTGTGACTGAGCTAATAAACATAAACCCATTTCATTAATGTGCCGGTGTTATCTTTCAACAACGCCATTTTGTTGGGGAGTATAGGCACAGGAAGAACGATGACCTATACCATTTTTCCGCAAGTAATCAGCAAACTGACGATTAATGAATTCCCCTCCCCCATCAGTTTGGATAGTTTTAACAGTATGTATAGCAGAGATTTTTCGTGTTAGCTGATTTTCAATGAAAGTTTTAAAATCAGTAAAAACAGTAAACACATCAGACTTATGGAATAAAGGATATAGCCGTACATAACGGGAAAAATCATCTACTATTGATAAATAAAAATTAAATCCAGAAACTGATGAAACCGGGGAAGGTCCCCAAACATCCAAATGAAGAAAGTCTAAAGGTTTAGCAGAATTAAAAGATCGAAGTTCAAAAGGAAGATTACTAGATTTGCCTAACGGGCAAATATGACACATCTCCCTACACTTGACCGAACCACTAACAGGAATTTTAGCTTTATTGACTAAACAACCAAAAATATGAGAGGACGGATGACCTAAGCGAGCATGCCACGTAGAGGATGAAGCACGCTCCCCAATTAACGCCAAGGAGTTGATACGCGAATTGGGAATGAAAGACAATGTGTAGAGATCTCCCGCATTACTGCCAGAAAGAATGATCTTCTTGGTACGGTTGTCCTTTACACAAAACCCGAAAGCCGTCAGTTCAAAGAAGCAATTATTGTCAAGACAAAATTTACGAATAGAAATTAATGAATGACTAAGCTTGGGTACATGCAAAACATTATTCATAGAGAAGGTATGATCATTAGCAGAAAAAGTTGTAGAGCCGACATGGGCAATAGGAATTGAAGACCCATTTGCTACAATAATAGAGTCATTACCTGGATAAGGGGAATACTGTTGCAAGACATCCAGAGTGGATGTCATGTGGTTAGTCGCTCCGGAATCAAGGACAAACTATACGGGAGCCATGGGTGAAGGACCAGCAAAGGTGGACCCGGACTAGGATAGTATTGTGCAGCATAAGCAAAATTACCTCGTTGATAGCATGTAGATGCCTCATGCCCGTTCTTTTTACAGATTTGACATTTCACAATGGTTGGATCCGGGCTCAAGAAGGGGTTTTGAGGAGCATATGGAATCGGGGCAGTGGGATATGGTGGTGGTCGAAACTGTTGGGGCATGGCAGAAGGTTGGAAGTGTGTGGGAGTAGGCAAAATTCCTCGGCCTTGGTTCCTGTTTCTGTTTTTGTTTTGGTTTCGACGCCCACCCCCTTTGTTTTGATGTGGCATGAAGTAAAAATCTCCTTGTTGATACTGGCCATTAGGGCGAAACCCACTCGGATGACTAAGGAGAGATGCGGCTGAAGGCTGGGGGCTGGAGTGTTAGGAACAGATTTTTCGGGGTTCTTTGTGGCTGCAAGTGCACTTAGGCTAGGTTGGGTCTGAGAAGAAAATTTCAGTTGGAGGGCCTCCTCTTGAAGAAGAATGTCTTTAAGATCCTCAATAGAAGTATCACCTTTAGAATTTTGAGTGGTGATAAATTCTTTGTATGTGTGTCCTAACCCACCAAGGATACGACTACGAAGGGTTTGGTTAGAAACTGCTTCGCCCGCACGAGTGAGAGAGTAGGCAATGGTTTTAGCTCGAAGCACATAATCTTGAATGGTCATACCTGGAGACAAGGAGAGATCATGTAGTTCTTCTTGGAGTTTTTGTATGTGGATGGCGGAAGCTACTCCAAATTCTTTTGCTAAAAGATCCCAAGCCTCAGGAGCAGAAGAACAATGATTTACATGCGGTTGTACTTCTGATGTAACCGTTGCTTTTATCCAACCGAGGACAAACCTAGTGGTGTGAATGAAAGCTTGGTAGGCCGGGTTTGGGGTGATGGCAGGGGCAACAGTTTCTGGTGGTGGGTTTTTGTCCGACACAACATGAGTGAGGGAATGGGTTTCAAGCATGGAGAGGAACAAAGAACTCCAATTTTGATAGTTCTCGTTGGACAATCTGCAATGTCCCATATATGATTGAACATTGAAGTGGGTTGGAAGGCCATATTTGGTGGTGGGTAGGTTACCTTGATCTGAATCGTTTGTAGCCACGGTGCCGGAAGATTTATTAATCTCGTCACCCATGGCTTTTAGTGAGCTCTGATACCATGAACGAATAACCACCTGCAAGCACAAAATAAGAGACAGACGCTAAAGAGGAAGAGATATGACCGAGAGAGAATACACAGAAAATAGAGAGAGAAGACAGCAGATTTTGAAGAGAACCCAACTTGGGTTTTTCTCTGGACTCTTTTTCAATATATAGAATATGTGCCATACCTATTTACAAGGAAAGGTAAATATTATTCTAATCAAAATCCCTATAACAAAGGAGGGAGGATAAATTACAATATTTACAATATTCACATAATCTTGGAGTCTTTGGAGATATTGAACACGTGAGTCTTTGGACTCACGCAATAGGTCTTTCAGTGATCACCTACGAGAAGATTCTCTCTCTCACTCTCTCTCTCTCTCTCTCTCTCTCTCTCTCGCACACACCCACACATTGAAGCCGACACACACAGACAAATGTAGATGTGCTGATTTCTCATTTAGAGGTTAATCTATTGCTTCAAATTCTTGCTGCTATTGCCGCATTGATCTGTTGGGCCATGATTCGTTGTTGGGCAGTTCAAAAATCTCTGTCTTGTCAGGTATTTGCTTTTTCATTCCTTTCTTGTCACATTTACTTGCATATAATTCTCTATCTCTGGCGCTCATCTTTATTGTGATTCGTATCACGTATATCAAGATCTGTTACAGTTATAATTTTCAGTTACTCCAAGAAATGAAGTCATCTTCATAGATCTTTTGGCAGTGCCATGCTGACATTCTGGTAATTAACAAATCTTGGCACTTGCAGTTGTTTGAAGCAATATGACCACTGGATGCAGGTATCTTATCCTATCATGCGTCATTTTTTTTGTGGGTTGGAGGCAGAGACATGAATAAGGATCACTAAGTGGCTTGGGAGAAAGGTCAAATGGCCTAAGGATGAAGGGGGTCTTGGACTCGGGAACTTGATTTGTAGGAATATTTCCCTTATACGTAAATGGTTATGGCGCCCTTTGGAATCACATTCTCCTTGGCACAGGGTTATCAGGAGCAAATATGGAATTCAAAGCAATGGTTTGGATGCAGGTATCTTATCCTCTACTGTTCATGCAAATCCTTGGAAATTTATCTATTACTGCTTTCATATTTTTAGACCTCATATTCATCCACTTGATGGGAATGGTGAGCGCATTTGATTATGCAGGTATCTCATCCTCTACTGTGTCTTCAATGGATTTTGCCGAACAAGTAGCGTTCCAACGGTCTACTCAAGAGGTGAAAAGGCTGAAAGAAGCTCTAGAAGAAAATGCCGAAAAATTGGCTTAAAATTCAAAGAAGAATTCCTAAAGAAATGCTTACATTCAGTCATTGTATCAGTATATGGAAGCTTATGCCGAGAAGAATGGAGATTCCCCTTCTCCTCGGCCACCCAGTTTCATTCTAGGAGCTCCTACATCTAATGGTGGGTCTAATACTCCCTATGGTAGTTCAACAAATCTTGTTGATGATGATATGGGTAATAAACACATGGGTGATGAGCACATAGGTGATGATTAAGACTGGTATGGTATATTAAAATATTTTGGTCTCTCTAGTGGTATTATATTAGCAAGATAACTGTTAATTTCTGTTAATCGGATTATGTGATGGAGGATGTCTATTTTTTTAGTTTATGATAGTGGATGTGGATGTCACTCTTTTGAACAATTTTAATTCTGGATGTATGCTTTTGAAAATATTATATATTTATTTACTAGCTATTATTATTTATGGATCAATTAATAGTATTATTTTGAATATTAATTATCATTATTTTTAGGAGAAAAATATCTTATATAAATAAGCAGTGAGTTTACGCGATTGGAAAAGCTGTCTCATATTGTTTTTACATTGACATTTGCGATTGCTTTACCCGTCTCTTTTTATACAAGCTAAGGTGATTGCATTTGCCGTCTCTTTTTTTAACCTAAGGAGATTGCATTTGCCGTCTCCTTTTTAAAACCTAAGGCGATTGCATTTGTCGCGTCTCCTTTTCTGAGCTAATGTGAATGCAAATGTGATTAAAATAATTAAACAAGTAAAATTAATAAAAATTGTTATGCGATGGAAAAAGCAATCACGAAAAATAATTGACAAAGGCGACGGCCTTTTTCAGTCACCTTATCTTTTCGCGACAAGGCTTTACACGATCGCATTTGCGACTGTTTTCCCCGTCGCGTTAACATTTCGCGACGGCTTTAAGGGTTTACGCGACGGCTTTTGACCGTCACAAAATGTTAGTTTTCTTGTAGTGAAAGGTACCAAATTTAACATCTAATTAAGATTCTTGAACCATATCTTGGTTTATGGTCGCTGAAGTGTCAACACCTTCACCTTCCTTTTTCTCTTCTCCAACTTGATCTGCTATTGTGACATCCTGAGCTTTAGAGCTCACCTCTTCGTCATCAACGACAACATTCAATGTAGAAGTGAAATGCAGCTACTGTAAAATCTTTGACTTTTCGTATTTCACTCAAATTCAAAAATTTTAGGGGCAATTGTTTGGGGTGAAAATTTCAGCTGCATGACAACAGCTTGGATCGTCTTGGATTAACATCTTGGATTGGATTAACGCTCTTGATCATTCTGGATTGACACCTTCCACTGACGTCTTGCATCTTGACTCACCATGTTGACTTGATGATGCAGGAGACGAGGAGGATCAGGCGGCCGCCTCATTAGCACCAGGCGCGCGCCTCAAGTTCGTACCACGGAGAGGGATCCTTCTGCTGCTGATGCGTGCGCCTCAGCCAGGATGATGCGGGCGCCTCAAGCTTCGCCAACAAAGGGGATGTTGCTGCCTTCCAGGCGGGCGCCTGACCCTAGCCCAGGCGGGCGCCTCGCGTCGACGGGGATTTTTCTAATTTCGTTTTTAATTCTGTTTTTACTGAATTTTGAATATTAAGTTAGTGTTATTTTTGTCATTGTTTTACTATTTCATTTTAGGGTTTGTGTTAGGGTTTGGAGAGAGTATTTAAACACTTTTAGGGCTTTGTTAAACTTAGTTTATGATATTTGATTTTAAGAGTTTTTCTCTTTAATTCCTGGTGGATTCCAGATCATTACTGGTGGATTCCAGTTTTTGTGTTGAGGATTCTTCGCTTGAAGAGTTCTTGTGATTAGTGCGCTAATCAAGAATTTTATCGTGCTTCCGTACTGCGTCACTTGACATCTTGACTTACGCCTTACGTCTTGAATTACGCCTTACGTCTTACATCTTGAAATTACGCCTTGAACTAACGTCTTGCAGCAGTTTGTTATTTTCTTCCTACTTTTCAGGGACAAAGTTATGCATAAAATAAGACCTAGTCTACGCTGATTCTACTCAACCACGACTTCATGTGAAGATCAAGTCCACATCCGTTACTCTATAACGTCCATCATGATCCGCATTAACTTCCTGACCGCAATTCAAGGTTAAATATTAGGGACATATTCGATTTTTGTTATTTCCGTTGTCTTTTCTTAGTATTTAAAGAGGAAGAGGCAACACATTTATACACACGCACTCTTAGCAATCACTCTCACACACTGTTACTCTGCACTTTGTATCCAAAACTCAAACTTCAATTAAACAATATTGGTTGAGGTAGGTTTTTCCTAAAATCTCCCGAGATTTTATGCTGGAGGACGTTTGTTCAAGGGCTTTCCTCGTTACATAATTGTGTTCATCTTGATAGAGAAATTATAATTCATTTGTGCCCAAAGTTCATCAAAAGCAAATTTATTTATTAAAATTTGTCCAAAACATAAATAATTTATAAAAACATTTATTTTTGGTGTAGTGAGTTTATGACTTTGACAAGGCGTGAAGAGACATGCTCCCCACAATCCGCGTTGGGTGTTAAGAAATTAAGAATCCCACGTTATAATCAACTTTGGGTGTTAAGAATTTGTAATCAAGCATAGTAGGTGTAATTCAATTGCCAATTTCTTACTTTTAAGCCTACTTTTCTACTTGCATATCTATAAGCAAGAATATTAAAGGAGGAAGGGTAGGTTTGTGAAAATGAAGCTAGATAATGATGCAAACCAATACTATACGTCTATACAAGAGATTAATAATAACTACACAAAATCTGGGGGGAAATGCGTTTCTCCGTTGCGTATGGAGAAACGGGGCTTGGTTTGTCGCGCGACATACATAGCCACAACAACTGGATATCACTTCCTCAGTTTTTGGATATCCAGAACATTGCATATGGATATCCAGAAGCTTTGAAAAGGATATCCAGAAACCAAAATATTTTTTCTGGATATCCTTTCCAAAACTTCTGGATATCCATATTCAATGTTCTGAATATCCAGAAGCTTTGGAAAGGATATCCAGAAAAAATATTTTAGTTTCTGGATATCCTTTTCAAAACTTCTGGATATCCATATTCAATGTTCTGGATATCCAGAAGCTTTGAATAGGATATCCAGAAACTGGCTATGTATGTCGCGCGACAAACCAAACCCCGTTTCTTCATAAGGGACGGAGAAACGCGTTTCTCAACAGACCTACTCAACTAACTAATGTTACACTCGTGTTAAATGCACTAACAAATAAATTTGATAAACTGTAAAAAATAAATAATAATTTAAGAAAATTTTTGAAACACTTATTTCCACAAAATTATATTATTGTGTTAATCTCATACACTACGTTTGTAGTTTTATTTGTAGGCTTTCCTTTTTTTGTCGCATAATAGTATTTTCAAGTCATTGCAATTTGTTATACTAGACACAATTTGTATTCAATAATTAATTCGAAAAACTCACCACACTACTGTCAGTGCAGGGAATTAAAGGGTTCCGACCTATTAATTTGCCTTGGAAACCAAAATTTACAAGATTGGCTCCGGTAAACGATATATTTTGAATCGAAAGAAATAATAGTTATAAACATATTTTGTATAGTGTTACAAATTGAACATGATAAAATTATATTTATTAAAAAATAAATGATATTTGCTGATTCATCATTCAATTGTGGATTAAAAAACTTAATGTATTGGCACTTTAACTTTTATTAGAAAATAACATCTTTTTGAAAGATAAAAATATTAAAGTTGAAATCATGGTAGTAGAATTTTTTTATGTAAAAAAGATTGTACTGTATTTTGTTATTATTAAGAAAATACATTTTTTTTGGTTAAATTTAGTTTCTTTATATATATTTTGTCTCCCCTCTCTTAATTACTTTTGGACAAAATTTGTTTGGCCAAAATAATTATCATTTCAAGTTAAAAACATTGAAATTTCACTTTTACTTTTATATTAGAACTTATTTTATTTTATTAATTATAATGTGAAGTAATGTAGGGAGATATGTTTTATAAATTAAATTTGGTGTTTAAATCATTAAATTGACCAGTAACTGTTTTTCTTTGATTTAATTTCATTTTTAACCAATGTACTTTACCTTGGCTTTTATTTCAACTGCTATTTCTTTTTCTTTGGTTTAATTTCCTCAATCTTCATAAATGAACAATATTTGTGTAGGCTTTATTTTTAGGAAGAGAAAGGAATGAGAAGTTGAATGTAGGTGAGTGGGTGTAACTGGACATTTAAGAGGGAAGGGAAAGGGTAAAACTGGAAATTAAAGGGTCTTTAACATTTGTTCTATAACCATCATTGTTTTGGTGGAAAATTAGCATTTGTGATTTGTACACTTGAGCTTTTATTTATTATTTTTTTTTCCACTACTCACACACAAACACACATGCACGCACAGAAGCGCTTAGGAGATAAATCATAGGGAGAGAAAGTCTTCCCTCTAATTTTTGGGGGGATCGAACCCGTGACCTCCAAGTTGAAAGTCATGAGCTCAAGCCAGCAAGCCAAATTCCCATGTGCACTTGAACTTTTATATGTATATAGATAGAGGTAAATTGACAAGGATTAAATTAGAGTTAAGTTTGATAAGGCCCATCAGCCTAATGTTTATTTCCTCCATTTCAGGTTAAGTTTTATCATTGTTTTGGCACAAAAAATAAGAAAAATGTTATTTATTCAGAATAATATGAGTGAAAAAGGGGTTGTGAGTGAAGTGAGTGAGATTGACAATCGCGACTCATAATTTAAATTTGTGAGTGAAATAAGCAAGTGATATTGACAATTAGTCACTTTTTTTAAAAACATGTGAAGTGGCATTTTCGTAAATATTGGAGGTTTTCAACTGCTCGGGTAGTCATTAACACTGTTGCTAACAATTTTTCATACATGTGATGGCACTCTTTTAACACGTGCTGACACTTATCAAAACACATGTTGCCGCACTCAATAACAAATTTTACAAGAAACTTCAAAGGCTCATTTGAGGGCATAAATGACGTCTTTTGAGTTTTATAAACCCTGCATAACGGTCCGTAGGCACGTAACTTTTGTAGGTCTTGAAATTTCTTTCGATTTGATATGATGAGTGATTCATATCGATTCAAAAGTTATGTCAATTTTAATGCACACTTCTAATAACACAATCACTATTACTAGTAAAACCAATACATTATCACTTCTTATAATTAATATTGGTTGTATCATTTTAATGCTAGTTTTGGAATTTTTGAGTGTTAGGTACATGTAGTGACACTCCTTGTAATTATTGTTAGTTGTATCATAAAATGTTAGTGTTAAGTTTTAAAGTGTCAGGTAAATGCACAGCAATCCTTGTTACTAATGCTGACATTCCTTATTACTAATATAGCCTATACCAGTTTAGTGTCAGCAATATTGTTTTTTAGTGTCAGGTACATGTGCTGACACTCATTTCCTTGTAAATGATGTTGGCAGTTCGCATGAAGTTCCAGTTATTTGTAGAAATGTCACTGCATGCAACTTATAAAATAAGTGACAATTATTTATAAAAATATCAACGGTCTAGATTAACCCGATTCAAAAACACGTTTTTTCAAACCCCTTAAAAAACGAGTTTTTTATAAGACGGACTCCTCGAAAAAAGATGAGAAGTTTGGAGATGGGGTGAACAAAACTCTTTGAGTTATATTTAAGACAATTTCTATCTCTGAGAATAATTTTTGTATTTAAATTTTGAACCCAAAAAAAATCAGCAAAAAATCAAACCAAAACTAAATTAAATGAGTCAGTTTTTTGAATTACAAAATGTTCAAAACCAAAAAAAATGTAGATAACTCGCAAACCGTTTTTATAAAACCATAAACAATAAAATAAATTAAAAAAATTACCAACACCAACACCAAAATTTTGAAGGAATTATTACGTGCACTACTAATTTTTTTTATAAATATATGCAAATGTTTACATCCCGTTTCAAAGGAGTATATGAGTTAACGCATTGAGCAGATGTTTAGCAATCTATTCGAGCTTTATGATAGAATTATTACGTGCATTACTAAATTTTTATAGACATAAAAACGTTTTATGTGTTAGCTTCCTTTGAATTATTACGCGCATTATAAATATTTTTATATTGTGTAAATTTTGTATAAATCCAAATAAATTTTAATCGCAAAAGCATTGTAACAACAAATGCTATGAAAATCAGTTTCAAATCCTCAAAAGCACAACAAAAATAAGGATCATGAGTTGGGTGTGAGGTAGGAATACTTAGTTTACTGTCTGAAATACTTAACAAAAAAGAAAAGGAAAAGGAAAAGTAAAAGAAGTGAGAAATTGAAAATATCTACTTAGGGGTCGTTTGTTTTTTTGTTTTCAGCCTTAAATGCCTCTTAACTCTTATTCATTAAGAGGATTAGAAAAATAAGTGTGTTTGTTTTTTTTTTTGAAATAAGACTTAAAGGCTCTTAAAAGCCTCTTAATTTTAAGAGGTTAAAATGTTCTTTGAATTGCCTCACGAAAGCCTCTGAAAGCCACCGTTTCATATTTGGTTTTGGGTAATTTTTTTTTTAAACTACATTTCTTGTTTCATAATGCATTTAAGTTTTTTTTTTTTTTTTTTTTTTTTTTTTTAATTTTTTTAATTTTTTTTTAACTGTTTCAGATAATGAATTCAGATACAAAACACTCACGTGAGCAAGCGTGAACTAATTTTTTTTTTCCACTACTCACACACACGCATACACGTACTCACACACACGCATACACACACAGAAGCACCTAGGAGATAAATTATAGGGAGAAAAAGTCTTTCCTCTAATTTCTGGGGGGATCGAACCCATGTCCTCCAGGTTGAAAGTCATGAGCTCAAGCCTGCAGGCCAAATCCACATGTGCGTGTGAACTAAAATTTTGGATACATTAACTAAGGAATAATAGTATAATAAGATGAGAGAGAATAAGTGGGGAGGTGTCTGAGTATGAAAATGAAAATAGAAAAGAGAATGGGTGGGAGAATAATAAGTGTATTGTTGTTGTTAGTATGACAAATAAGCCTAATTGAATATAAAATAATAAAAAAATTGTCATTTTAGATACTAAACACTCACGTAAAAAAAAAAAAAAAAAAAAAGAAAAAAAAAAAAAAGAAAAAAGTCTACGCTTACTCACATGGGACGGAGGAATTGCGTCGATTGATATGCCCCCACCACAATTGTGCTTTGGTCCATCCAATTAGCTGTGATTCTATTCCACTCTCTTAAAAGCTAAGCAAATCATCATGAGGAATGTGAAGAAAATCAGAAAATTATTACTTAAGGAACAAATTGGAGTGGGTTGAATTAATTAATTTTTTTAACCATTCTTTAATTAGTTAATGTAATTAATTGTCATTGTTTATCAATTAGTTGATATCATAAATTTCATCATTAACATAAACTAAGAAATTTGTAAAAGAATATATTTTCGATCAAAAATAGTTGTCTCTTTTATATATAAAAAAATATTCCAAAATAATTATCGTTTTCAAGTTAAAAAAAAAATTCAAAATGCACTTATATCTTTATATTGATTACTTATGAACTTTATTGATTATTTTATTGAGCGAAGTGCTATAAAAAAGGCAGTGACAATTAATAGGATTGCTCCCCAACTCCTCTTTCTCGAAAAAATAGGGTAAATACTAAATACAAATACAGGAAACTAAAAATACAGGAAAGTAAGTAAATTACCAAAATAATCTTTTATATACCTAATTTTTTTTCCCTCCTTCCCCTCCCTTCTTCTCTCTCGCTCTTTCCTTTTTTCTCCGATTGCCGCCGTCGTCACCATTCACTACCAACGCACGGATCGGACTCCTCGTCTAGCCGAGTCGCATCCGACTTCCTCTTCTTCGCCATTAGAATTGTTTGGTCTGATTGAAAGCCCTAAATACTATAATATCGAACATCCATGATTAACAACTTCAGTTCATGAATTAAAACTTAGGGATTTAAAAAGTAAAAGAAAAAAACTAATCTAGAAGGCGAAGACCCGGATTCGTGATAGGTAGAAGAGGCATTACTATTCTCACGATTGTAGGATGCCGGCGAAGCAGAAGATAAAAGAGAATTGGCGGCAGATGTAGATGCTGATAACCCAACTTTTTCCTTGAAGTCTTTAATTAATGTTACCCATTTCATCGTTTTCGTTTCTCATCCGACGGAAGTAGCTCCGACAGATCGAATTAACTCCGAATGAAGATCTTCGAGCTCAAAATTTCTAGTGATCGGAGCTGATTGGGGTATTCACGAGTTCACACACATCTCGTGTAAACTCACACGAGACACATCTCGTGTATCGTGTGAGTTCACACGAAATGTGTCTCATGTATACTTACACGAGACGGACAAGGACAACGTTGAAATATTTCGTTCCCTGTATATTTCGTTCCTTGTATTTAACCGTATCCAAAAAATAGTTTTACTTAAACTCTAACGGCCAATTTAATAAAACTTTAACTATAACATAATAATTTAATAATAATCTAATCATTTCATGACTTGAAAAAAATTACTCCCTCCATCCCTATCCCTGAAAGATTGTCACATTTATCATTTTGACTTGTCCCAAAAAATATGTTTCATTTTTAAAATTAGGCATGAATGTTAGTGCAAATCTACTAAGGTACTAGAAGGTGAAGCTCTTCCTTAATAATTACAAAATGTACAACAGAACAATTTTTTAGGGACGGAGGGAGTATTAATATTTCATCATTCGTAGCATTATCAATGAAAAAGAAACTACAAAAAAATAATATAGATTTCATTTAAATTGACTGTAAAAATTAAAATGAGACTATTTTCCATCTCGGAGGGAGTATTTTCTTCTTTAAGTTGTGAAATTACTTTTTTTAATTGGTAAAATATTAAAAAAGAAACATCTATTTTCTATTACAGACATGGGGGAATAATAAAGAAAAGATAAGTGTTTTGCTTTTGTTGTTATCTGTTCCTCCAAATGAGGAATAAGAATAGGGATATTTATCCGACTAGTAGCTCAGCGCCAAATCGGCAAGTAGAAGTAGGTAAGGAATAGAAATAGTAAATAGTATTGGAGGTTTTGTGTTCTAAGTGATTGGATTTGAAATGTTGATTCTTGAATACTAAAATTCCAATCTTTACAAGGCATGAAATTTATAAGGCACGTGCAAATGATCAAAATACTCTTATATATATACTTAAAAAAAAAAAAATCACTTCCCTCCCCATTTCAAACGTACATTACATTCTCTCTCTCTCTCTCTCTCTTAAAACCTAAGAAACCAACGGGCTCTCTCTTCTCTCTCTCACTCGACGAACGCCGCCGACCACCACCGACGGAAAAAATGAAGACAAACCTCCCTAAAATCGGTGGAAAGTCCGTCTCTTCTTCCGCCGCTCCAAAAGTAATTCTTTTTAACCTAAAATTTCAATTTGAAAACCCAACATTAATTTTATGCCTAAAATGAATTATATAATGCTTAATGTTGTTTAAACCTATCCTAAATGGTTCTAATTGCGATTTCGTAACATAAATTTGGGTTTTTTGTTTGAATCGGATACGAATTCGTGTGCCTAAAATTTGAAATTGTCGGCGTGTGTTTCGTATGAACACATACGAATGGTCACCAACATTTCGTGTAATGGCACACGAAATGTAACCGATTCATCGGTTACATTTCGTGTGCCAATACACGAAATGTTGGTGACCATTTCGTGTTATAGTACACGAGATACTTTCCACATTTCGTATATTAGGACACGAAATGTAAATTGATTCATCAGTTTGCATTTCGTGCTCTAATACACGATATGTGGTGAGGTTTCTCGTGTCTTTATACACGAAATGATCATCAACATTTCGGGTATTTTCACACGAAATGTCAACTGGTTCTTGAAAATTAATTGTCTCTTATTTAAGTTTTTATAGGGACGTAAACCTGCGACGGCCTCTAATAGAAAGAGGAAGGCCGAGGAGGCAGCTGCAGCTAAGGCAGATAAACGGAGCAAAAAGATTCACGACAAGAATGTCGTGATTGAGCAGCCTGTGGATGAAGAGACGGATAGTGAGGGTACATATTCTAGTGAGGATTCATCTTCTCGCACTCGTTCTCGAGGTGCATCTGTGCGTGAGGCACAGTTATCTAGTGATGATGATGATGATGATGATGATGATGAGGAGAAGGAGGAGGAGGAGGAGGAGGAGGAAGAGGAGGAGGTGGAGGAGAGTGTATCTGTGAGGCCTCGCAAGAGGCGGGAGGCACGAGCCAGAAAGGGGAAAGGGGCTAAGGATGACGAGTGGCAGCTTAAGAGTAACCCCGGTGGCGGCCCGGAGGAGGTTGATTTGTTGTACGGGTTTGGTCATCATCGAGCCCGTAAG